>CM037777.1:52102901-52152901 GCA_021229015.1 Solen grandis
TCTTATAGAATATCGATATTTCATGTTCCTACTTCGTATATTGCCATGCATACTGCATTAAATTGTTTAGATATGACGATTCATTTTTTATGTGTGTGTGTGTGTAAACTCCTGATCCGTTCTGTATGCGCTACGGAGATTTTCTTGACTGTTAGCTTCAAGATATGTGCATAATTATAGTGTAAGTTTTATGTTCATTCATATATATATATATATTTCATAATGACTTCTTTTACCGTCAAAGTTCGTTTTGAAATCAATATTGTACTCACAGGCGCATCTGATTTTATTCATTTATCATTTAATTAATTATTGTATTATTCATTTTTAATTCTTGAAATATTCTAAAACGATTTTTATTTTCGATATTTATAAATCTAATTATGTAAAGTTTTGCTCACCAGTCCAGTAGAGGGAAAAGTTTCCCTGTCTCAGGCTCGGAAATATCTCGCAGATTTTCCTACTCAGATAGTCGTAGCTTGACGACACATCCGCCGGGATTTGAAACCGACGGATTTCTGCGTCAGCTTTTCCGTCTTTCTTCAGAAAAGCTTTGATGGTGAGCGACATATCTTTTCCTGTCGACAAAACCTATTCAGAAAAATAAGTATTTCCTTGCTGTATACAGTTTTTTCTTTAGCGCGTTCTCTCGTCCCTGTATCTCTGTCTCTGCTGTTCAAAACTGGTTTAACTACGTAGCATTCAAGTTGATTATTTATACTGTCTGGGTGGCTTTAAAAATTGCTCACGTGAGTTTGCGTCATCTCATATAAATAGCTCTAGAACTATCTAGATATGTAACAGGTGTGAATGACAATTTGTGTGTGGGTGATGGTTTCCCGCCCACTGATATTGGTCTATCATGCGGACAGCAGAAGCTGGGAAACAGCTTTGTTTATAAACAAGTGCAATGTCATTTCCGGTTTATTTAATAGAACAAGTAACCTACAATAGCTGGAATTCCGTATATCACATCTAAAAATAGAAATCACGCATCGGGTGTTCAGCTAATTAGAATATTCAAATTAGCAAGTTCAACGGGTTACGTTCAGTAACGTTGTATATGTGTGTTATATACATTTGACCTTAGTACTTCTAAGGACACGTGTTTTTTTTAAAGGTTCCCTCTCTCTCTCTCTCTCTCTCTCTCTCAATAACTTGCCTGTGTACGCATGTGTCTGAACAACATGGATGTTCATGAATAATGTTTATTAGGCAGATCATAAATTTTGATATCTATTAATATGTATATAATGCCTTTGAAAAATAAATATGATTTTAAAAAAAGAATTGAATACCCATCAAATTAAGCAAATCTGCTATGATCCGAAATGACCAGTGAATCATATATTTATTTCCAAACTTAATTAGAACAATTATGCATGATGTATATCTTTATATATACATGCGCATGTATATCATAGACTCTGAAACTTTTATGTAAATATATATGCGTAGATCTATATCTTTACTTTCATTTTAATCTTTATATGTAATGAAATTTGCATTGATGACATTACCCCCTTCTAAAGCTTAAATGTCAGCCTTAATGTATCTGTTCTCTCTCTCTCTCTCTCTCTCTACTCATCAACAATTTAAGTTCTTAAAACTTACTTAATGCGACTTATACAAGTGCCTAAAACCAATGTTCTGAAAAGTGTTTGGCTTCATAGCTTGGATGATATGACTTATTACAGACTGTTTCTGATCCGAAATTGATGTTTACAATGTTTGAATAGTATGGTTTATCTTCCGTTTCTTATGTGTCCTTTAAATTCATGCATTTGTGCATATCATCATATAATGGTGGAATTATAGATATTGTATTGTATTAAATTGTATTGTATTGTTATCGCGGGCGACATCCACCTACATCCACCAACTTTAGCGCCAAATTCAATACAATTTAATAATATTTAGGGGCGAATTTCATCATTCCTATCATTTCTTTACAAATAAATAAATCATTAGTTAATAAGTCCATAATCGTACACATATATATATTACATATCGCTTAGTCTTGAACATTACTGGAAATGATGCCTGGCTGATTTTTATACTGAAATACCGATCTGCGTTAACTGATGTAATTCATCAGAAATACAGAAAATCGTGTCCACTAGTTGTGGAATCCATAATCGATCAACGGTACAATCAGCCCGATTGATAATCAGTTGATAAGATAAAAGAAGTTTATGTATGTTTTTTCGTGTAGGTTATGTTTTAAAATAGTTTAATTCTTTGCAATGATTGAATGTTTGAATTATGTTATTAATGAACACTTTTCACTATCAAACTATTATTTTTTAACTATGGCTTTTAGTGGAATAATCGTGCGTGTTAGTCATAGACTTGATATTGAGAAGTATTGTTCAACTTCATGTAGAACTGCATGATGAAATAGTCCCCCGGTTGACACATAATGTTCTATCAATAATAATCTATGACTAATATTCTTAATCTTCTGTACTGGACAGGACATAGGATATGTATTAGCAACAGCTGCTGTACAGGTAAATGTCTCGTTAAAGACTGCACAACACCGTTCAGCAACATATGCCATTAAGGCGAATGAAAACAAAATATTTGGTTTCGGATGTGCAAGGTATCATCCTGAGATGATGCCCAAGGTTCAAGAAAAATGATATCATGGCTCAGAAGTTCAGATGACCGCGCGCAACGTTAGCTTATTATCCCCTACTTAGATTAACACTATAATAATCTTTGCAATCTAGCTAGCCTTCAAGAAAAGAATCACGAGAGAGTTCGAGCCCCCCCCCCCCCCCCCCCCCCCCCAAACACACACACTGGAATTTGTTTTCGTATTCCCAGATAGGGCATCTTGAATCCTCTCCCCATTTTCAAATGCTACACTCCAGAATATCTAAACGTGTACATGTTAACCAGTGGGGACGATATTATATCACATACCCCCATTTACAATGTCCTATCTATAAATCTTAAAACGAGTTCATGTTTATAAATTCACATAAATTCAATTTAGGAAAATCATAAATAAATAAATAGATAAATCAATACTACATATTATATTTGTTATAAAATAAAAAATAAAATCCCGACGTCAAACGTTGTGCATTTGAAAAGCCCTAAAAGGCGTTTCAGCGGATTTCTTTTTTTTTTTTTTTTTTTTTTTTTTGTGTGTGTGTGTTTGTTTGTTTTTTTTCTAACGGACAGGTTTTTCAAAGATTTTGCACATTAGCTCTTTAAACTATTGAACTTTTTAGTCGCATAAAAACACTAATATGAGACTTCTTGGACCCTAATCATTTGGCAGATATTCTTATAATCATGTTTTTAATACAAGAATCTTAAAATTTGGGGTTTCCTTTAATATTCTGCTGAAAATAAATGAGAAATTGAAAAAAAAAAAACAGTGGTAACTCGCCGAAACGTCCTTAAGTTATAGGGTTAAATTCTGGAAGCGCATTTGAAAATGTTTTTATGTCCTCGGTGAGGAGAAATTAAAAACGTTTTTTTAGGAAACCAAGTGGAGGCATTTTTTCTCACCTCTGATTACAGGTAACAATAGGAATATCATGAGGAACAGAGCCAAATCCATTGATTATGTGTTTTTTTTAAAGGAGAGATAAAAACAACAATAATTGATATTTTGTGTCCTGTTTATTTCACTTATAAATATGGTGATACTAACACCCTTTGTTGGTTATATTTCAACAAATATCACATGTTGGCTATATTTGTAAAGTAATTAGTGCCAAAAGAATTATGTTGTTTTATATTCTTTGAATAATCAGACAATACAAATTTGATATATTTATTCACGTTCATTTTTTTTTTTTTTAAATCCCCCTCCGAATTGCTTGATCTACAAGTACATATTTTTCTTTCTCTAACATTTTGTATGAGACCTATAATGTAAATATCAGTTAAACCAGGTATATGCTGCCCTTGGCCTTTGGAATCTATAGAAAAATATGCATCAGATTCACAAGAGTATGAGTCATCGCTCGATTTGTTTCTGGGATTTCTCAATATCACCTGATATTGTTTAAAGCCAACCCCTCCACACACATACATACACACACTATACATGTATTAGGTTTTAATTTCCTAAATTCCAAGTTTGGAAATAAATCATTTAGAGCTGAAAAAATACAGAACATGTTGTTAATCGATAAAATTTCGTACTTAAAAATCAAAAAGAGCTTTGTCCGCTTTGCCATCTCTTGTTTAACTGCGCAACAAAATATTGCAATGAAGGTATGTATGTACATGTAATATTATATACGTAACACTCGTTCGTATTGAGGATTACTTGACACCTGTGTGTATCCTTCTGTCCGTCATGATACTTTCTTAATATGCAGATGAATGTTATTTATATAAACACAGTCATGTTTATAAACAAGTTGACAAGTATAAAACCGGAGTTATTACTTGCATGAAAAGATTGGTCTTCCTTCAACAGCGTGATCCGTAACGATCTATAATAATTATTTACCATGTGCTGTCTTTATTTTTGCTGTTTATACATGTTTACAAATGCATGTGGAGCACAAAAAGTGGATAATTCTGGTTTTGCAGAAGTGTCATATCTAGAAAAACAAGTTTTTCTTGATCTTATACGCATATGCAATATCAAGTTAGGCGTATATTGCCTCTGTCTTTGTACTGAACAATATACTGGTATTTTTTCTCTTTTTTTTTTTCAGGTACCTATAGATCTAATCAGGGTCACCCCATTTTGGTGTATTAGTATACTAGTAACTTGGTGGTTATAATGATGCTCATCAACACATAGGATTTTATATTCATATACAAATGATGTTCTATATAGTCGGTTATAAGTTTATAATCTGCTTGAAACATTTGATTAAACTAATGATAGAGGTAATAATTTCAAGTTAAGTATCATTTAACAAATTAAGGTTACTTCTAAGGCTCGACGATGCTTTTCATTTTTGCTAGATGCCATCATAATGTTTTTTGTCCTAATTATGAATCAATACATTCATTATCATCACACATGTATAATTATATATATTACGTGCATATATTATGACATTTTTATTATTAGAATGACTTGGTCGGGTTTCAGCTTCATATGCCTAGGCTTTCTCGGTCGCTATTTGGCTGTTTGGAAGCCATGTACATGTATCTTGTCTACGTTTCACAATGGGTGTTTAATTTTGCAAGTAGTTATCAAAAACAGTAAAGATCTGCATCACGACTTAAGTAAAGCTAAAGTATCAAAGTATTCAACTTCAGTCCATGACACTCCTGCATCTGTTTTAATTAAGATTACATGAACATACAGAGAGAGGGAAGGGGCGGTCTGTGGTCCCCGAACTCCTATACATGTATGTGATTCTTTTTCTGTGACAACTTGAAAAATCTGATGCATGTACGAGCATAAATTATTAAAAATATTATCCAATAGTTTCTTTTCCCTCGATCTTTCACATGTTTATTCAGTAATAGGGGATCTTTATTGATTTCATTTAAAGCCTGTGCGTGTTTTTTTCAAAACATATTTCACGAGTGCCGAATATGCTGGAAATATTACACTTTAAAACCAGCAAGTACAAAACAATCTCCCTCTCTCTCTCTTTTTTTTTTATTTTTGTCGCTTCTGTTTTCTAATAGCGTTTCTTTGTTTTAAAATTTCCCGTGCAAACATTTAATGTGACACCAGGTTGTGTTGCTGATATTGTTTTAAATTTATTCTAAAGCCCTGATCCTCCTTTCAATTTTCTTATTATGAAAATGACAAATCTAATCTAATATCCCCTCTCACGATCACTTCTCCGTCTGCCACTAGAGCATTACTAATTTCCCTTTGACGCACATAAAACCAGCCTTAACTATGACATGTAATACTATGTGACTGATTTTGCTTTCATGAAAATGTCCGTCTTTTGCACCCCCCAACAACCAGGCACTCTGTATAAGAAATAGATCTGATGTATTATGTATATAGACTCCCTGCCCATAAGAATATAAATATTTTTGACGACTAGATTTCGTTATGTGATACATGCATATGTGTTTGTTATAACCAGCTGTAAAAGAAGGAAGTTTACACTCAGTTTTCGTGCATAAAAGTGAATTATTATCCGGTCCTTCTGTAAATAAAACAAGAGTATGTTTATATGTATGGTATCATCATATGGTGTATTGAATGACAAGTGTGTTGTTAAGTTTTCATTTCGAAAGTTCATGTATTCACATTCTTGGATTTTGTTTTCAACCCAAAGATCTGAGTTCTAAAGCAAAAGTAGCAATAGCTTCCTAACAACAGACACTTTTCCTTTGAATTTTGGTAAATTTTATAGGAGTAATAATCAATGTATACAAGGTCGACCAGAAATAGCTATCCTGCATAATTATTTTATATAGAGAAATCAGATTATGTAAAATAACTCGATTAAATCATTTATTCCACATATCACGTGTGTGTGTTAAGATAGAAATCTAGTTCACATTCATACAGTTCTCGTAATTATGTAATGTGAGGATTTCTTTTACTTGGCAAGGGAGACAAACACGAGGGGCTTAAATACATATATTTGCAGCCGTATTTAGAAAAGAAAAACACTATTATATACTTCAATGTTTATTTCCATTGTTTCCCACAAATGTTAACAACGTGTATATTTAAACAAAAACTCACAAATTTTTATGCTCAGCGAAAATATTTAACAACAAAACCATAAAATCTATAACTTTTAACATTAAAAAATTTAAATAAAACGTATTAAGCATGGTTGAGAAAATTGGTCTAAATTGCTGGTCTTAAGATTATTCTCCTTTCAATTTGTTGTTAATTTACTGCATATTGTATATTACATATTACAAAACCGACACCACAATGTACTATGTATAAAGTGAAAGTGAAGCAAGTGTGTATTCCAGACATACCTAAATACCATAATAAAACGTGACAACATATATAGTTAGATGCACAACATGAATAATCAGTAACTGCTACAATTCAAATGATTTCAAATGAAACAATAACCAATAGATAGCATCCCACAAGCTAATGCACAAAATGATCGCAATGACTGAATAGAAGTCTATACAGTTTGAACTGAATTACTTAAAACCTTTTTTATTACGTTCTGGTACACTTAAGAGATGAAATCAGCTAAAGATAGAGATAAAATATCAAAACAGCTTTGACTTTCATTAAATGTACAGACAAAATATTTAATAAAATTAATTTGTTAACAAAAATAAAACGGTAAAGTTACAATCCTCATTAATTTCTACATAAATCTTTTTTTTTTTACTTAAAAAACATAATGAAATGCAAAATACATACAACAGAATTATGTCAAGTTCATAAGAAAGCTAGTCAAAACACTAAACTTGAACGAGGCACTTATCTATGATTAAAATACAAAAAACATAAAAATTAAAGAACTAAAATTCTGCCCAGATTTGACCAATCTACAACTGATCATCTGTCATCTGGGTCCATATATAGTTACATAAAAAAAAAACTTTATTTCAATACGGACGCATAAAACAATATTTTAGTTTGAAAAAAGAATCTGCTTACAAATTGTCAGAAAATCTATCAACATTTTATATTATATTTAAAGCAGTGGTCTGGTTAATTATCATTCTGCAATATAATTCTGGTATGTCCTAAAACCCCTTTAAATTCTTGCTGGGGTTCCACTTTAGTACAAGGCAGACTGCATTTAGGCCATGAAGTCTCCATTTGCATTCTGATTGGTGCGTCCAGGCTGTGGTTTAATGGCATCCAGGACCTGGATTATGTCCCCTTGCTTGGCCTCCAGGAGGCGTGTCAGCCATCCGCCATCGTTATTGAACCCCATCGCCATCATCTGTTGTAGGGCTTCTGCCACTCGTGGGTCTGAAATATCATAGAACACTGACATTATTGTGTCTTATTTGCAATTTAATTTACTTAAGTCTGCTAAGGTCCAGATGGCTGCTAAATGTTAACCAAACATTGGCAAGGGTCAGACAGTGAAGTCAGTGAGACTGTTTATAACTGAGGGCCATTGCTGGGTTAGGTTCTGCACCCTGGCGGGCATGGGTCCAAGGTACTGCAAGCTCCTCAATAAAGCTTTTTAAAATAAAAGTACATTAGGGTTAATGTTTGACAACGCTGTCTGACATGATGCCCCTGTTAAAGCAGCATTTTGCTAATAACACAATTTTAATAAATTCAAAATGAATTTCAATAGATTCGAGAGCTAATGGTTGTGTGTGTCATTTGGTGGTCAATTTGTTTTGTTTAAAATGAAAATTTAACAAATATATATCAATGAAGATTTTGGAAAATGTTTGTGAGACATATAAATGAGAATTGAAGGCTTTGCTTACTCGATGGAGGATACACCACTTGTGGGGGCATCTGAAAGTGAACCACAGGGGCCTGTGGCTTTGACTGGGGCTGGGCCTGGCTCACAGGGGCTTGAGGAGTGGCTGTAGGAGCCTGAGCACCACTGGAGGGGGACGCTGTAGGGGAGGGCGGTCCAACATTCAGCAGGGTCCAGGTATTGTCAGATGAATCGGGCATGTCCTTGTTGTCTGCACCACGCTGCACATCCTGAAAAGGATTTTTTGCTTTGAAATATATTTCTATATACAATGATTAAAAAATGTTCTTTAAACTTATACTAATTGCACACTTCAGTTCCTGGGTTGGGCAAGTACTTTGTGCCTGGTTAGGTCTTCAAAAATGTGTGCCACCATCAGTGTTCAAACCAACAACCTTGGGATCTGCAGTCATACTTCTTGACAATGGTGGACTTCAAGTTACAAGGTATTTGTAAACAAGAGGGCCAAGATGGCCCTGAATTGCTCCCCTGAGAAATATTGCGTTCATTGCTTTTTACAATATAGTCATACTGAATATAAAATCCATGCAGAAGAACAGCAATATAATTTCAATTCCACACAAAAAGTTAACATGTGGTCCAAAAAACCAAGTTAACCCTACCATGGGACCAATTTTGACAGAAGGGCCATGATTTGAGAACTTGGTGCAAGTCAACAAGGCCATGTTACATACCAAATATCTAAACCCATGTTCTTTCTGACAATGATATCTTTTAACAAGAGGGCCATGATGGCACTGGGTCGCTCACCTGAGTATACAGTTACCCAAAGAACATCAGTCTGTAAAACATTTTGAAATATGGCCATTAGTTTTGAAGGAGATGATCCCTGTAAAGTCCAGCAGTTTCAGAGGAGATTGTCATTTAAAGATTTCACTATACACATTTAAGGCAAATTAGCCCCACCCCTGGCGGCCATGTTTTTTTATTGAACGAAATAATTTTAGCAAGTTTTGTGAAGCTTCACCCAAGGATCATCGCTGCCAAAATAAATCAAATTCTGTCTAGCAGTTTCAGAGGAGATGTTGTTTATAGATTTCACTATATGTTAAAGGCAAATTAGCCCCGCCCCTGGAGGCTATGTTTTTTTATTGATCGAAATAATTTTAGCAACTTTTGTGAAGCTTCACCAAAGGATCAGCCCTGCCAAATTTCATCAAATTCTGTCCAGCAGTTTCAGAGGAGATGTCGTTTAAAGATTTCACTTTATACATATAAGGCAAATCAGCCCCGCCCCTGGCGGCCATGTCTTTTTACGGATTGGAATAATTTTAGCAATCTTAGTAGAGAGGTACTCAAGGAACATCTGTGAAAAATAGTTTTAAATTTGGCCAATAGTTTTGAAGGAGATGATTTTTAAAGTTTTCATTTTTTTTTTCCAAATGGTTTATTTTAGCAATTTTTGTGAAGGTTCACCCATTTTGTGAAGGTTCACCCAAGGAACATCCCTGCCAAGTTTTATCAAATTCTGCCCTGTGGTTTCAGAGGAGATGTCATTTAAAGTAAACTGTCAACGACGGAAGACACACGACGGACAATGACGGATGACGGACGCAGGGAGATCATAAAAGCTCACCTTGAGCACTTCAAGATCAGGTGAGTTAACAAGAGGGCCATGATGGCCCTGGATCGCTCACCTGATATCATTAGGCTATGTAAAATCAAGTGACCCCTGGGGCAGAGCCAATTTTGACCCCAGGGTCATGATTTGAACAAACTGGGTAGAGGTCTATTAGCCCATGTTACATACCAAATATCTAAACTCCAGACCTTGTGGTTTTTGAGAAGAAATTTTTCTAGATTTTTTTCCAAAATAAGTCTATGTAAAATCAAGTGATCCCTGGGGAGGGGCCAATATTTTCACCAAATATCTAAATGGCCAGTGTTTTCTAGTTTCCTAAAAAGAAGAATTTTCAAGTTATTTCTATATTAGCCTATGTAAAATCATGTGACCCCTGGGGCGGGGCCAAATTTGACCCCAGGGGCATGATTTGAACAAACTTGGTAGTGATCTAATAGACAATGCTGCACACCAAATATCTAAACCCTAGGCCTTGTGGTTTCTGAGAAGAAGATTTTTCAAGTTTTTCCTATATTAGCCTATGTTAAATCAAGTGACCCCTGGGTTGGGCCAGTTTTGACCCCAGGGTCATAATTTGAACAATCTTGGTAGAGAGTCATAAGATCATGCTACATACCAAATATCTAAACTCCAGGCCTTGTGGTTTCTGAGAAGAAGATTTTTCAAGTATTTTCTATATTAGCCTATGTAAAATCAGGTGACCCCTGGGGCGGGGCCAATTTTGACCCCAGGGCCATGATTTGAACAAACTTGGTAGTGATCTACTAGACAATGCTGCACACCAAATATCTAAGCTCCAGGTCTTGTGGTTTCTGAGAAGAAGATTTTTCAAGTTTTTCCTATATTAGCCTATGTTAAATCACGTGACCCCTGGGGCGGGGCCAATTTTGACCCCAGGGTCATAATTTGAACAATTTTGGTAGAGAGTCTAAGACATGCTCAACCAAAAATCAAGCTAGGCTTGTGGTTTCGAGAAGAAGATTTTTTCAAGTTTTTCCTATATTAGCCTATGTTAAATCAAGTGACCCCTGGGGCGGGGTCAATTTTGACCCCAGGGCCATAATTTGAACAATCTTGGTAGAGAGTCATAAGATCATGCTACATACCAACAAGAGGGCCATGATGGCCCTGAATCGCTCACCTGAGTACCATTGCTTCAACTGATGTCAAGGTTTTTAAACAGACAAGGATTCTGATATAACTTAATCTAAAACATTTTACCCCTGACAATACTACACACCAAATATCTAAGCAATGGGCCATATGGTTTCAGAGAAGACTTGGGCGCAGGGTCATTTATCACCGTAGGGCCAAGACTTTGAAAATCTTTGCAATGAACCATTAGATGCTACTACATACCAAAAATCTTAGCTCTAGGCCTTATTGATTCACAGAAGAAGATTTTTTAAGATTTTCCTATTTAACTCTATGTAAAACAAGTGACCACTGGTGTGGGGTCATTTATCACCATTGGGCTATGATTTGTACAATCTTGGTAGTGGCCCATAAGATGATGCTACATACCAAATATCTAAGCTCTAGGCCTTATGGATTCATAGAAGAAGATTTTTTAAGATTTTCCTATATAACTCTATGTAAAACAAGTGACCCTGGTGCGGGGTCATTTATCACCATAGGGCTATGATTTGTACAATCTTGGTAGTGGCCCATAAGATGATGCTTCATACCAAATATCTAAGCTCTAGGCCTTATGGATTCATAGAAGAAGATTTTTTAAGATTTTCCTATATAACTCTATGTAAAACAAGTGACCCCTGGTGCGGGGTCATTTATCACCATAGGGCTATGATTTGTACAATCTTGGTAGTGGCCCATAAGATGATGCTACATACCAAATATCTAAGCTCTAGGCCTTATGGATTCATAGAAGAAGATTTTTTAAGATTTTTCTATATAACTCTATGTAAAACAAGTGACCCCTGGTGCGGGGTCATTTATCACCATAGGGCTATGATTTGTACAATCTTGGTAGTGGCCCATAAGATCATGCTACATACCAAAAATCAAAAGGCTAGGCCTTGTGGTTTCAGAGAAGAAGATTTTTTAAATTTTCATTTTTAAAATCTATTTTTAGCTCCTGTGACCTAATTATGCGATGGACCAGAACCATTTATACAACTTTAGTAGAGCTTCATCCAAGGAACATTCCTGCAAAATATTTTTCAAATTGGCCAAGCCGTTTAGGAGGAGATGTTGTTTGAAGCAATTGTTGACGCCGGACGCACGCACGGACGGACGCACGGACGCACGGACGACGGACGACGGACGCCGGACAAAAGGCGATCAGAAAAGCTCACCTTGAGCACGTTGTGCTCATGTGAGCTAAAAATCAAAAGGCTAGGCCTTGTGGTTTCGGAGAAGAAGATTTTTAAAATTTTCATTTTTAAAATCTATTTTTAGCTCCTGTGACCTAGATTTTTGACCAATCAAAATAATTTTAACAACTTCGGATAAGGGCCCCATAATGAACATTCCTGTGAAGTTTTATCAAAATTGACCAAGCGGTTAAGGAGGAGATGTCGTTTGAAGCAAAATGTTGACGGACGACGGACGGACGGACGACGGACGGACGACGGACGGACGGACGACGGACGAAGACTGGTCACAATAGCTCACCTTGAGCCTCTGGCTCAGGTGAGCTAAAAATCTAAAAAAATTTAAATCTATGTTAAATCAAGTGATCTTGAAACCAATATTGACCCCAGTGCCATGATTTGAACAAACTTGGTAGATGTCCATAAGGCAATGTTACACACCAAATATCTGAACTCCTGGCCTTGTGGTTTCTGAGAAGAAGATTTTTAGTTTTTTCTTATATAAGCCTATGTAAATTCAAGTGACCCCTGGGGCGGGGCCAATTTTGGCCCCAGGGCTATGATTTGAACAAACTTGGTAGAGATCCACTAGACAATGCTACACACCAAATATCTAAACTCCAGGCCTTGTGGTTTCTGAGAAGAAGATTTTTTAGTTTTTTTCCTATATAAGCATATGTAAAATCAAGTGACCCCTGGGGCGAGGCCAATTTTGACCCAAGGGTCATGATTTGAACAATCTTGGTAGAGGTGCACTAGACAATGTAACACACCAAATATCTAAGCTCTAGGCCTTGCAGTTTTGTAGAAGAAGATTTCAAATTTTGCATTTTTAAAATCTATTTTTCGCTCCTGTGACCTACTTTTTCAACCAATCAAAATGATTTGAACAATCTGGATAGAGGGCATCATAAGGATGATTCCTGTGAAGTTTGGTCCAAATCCATTCAGCAGATTAGGAGGAGATGTTGTTTAAAGGAAATTGTTGACGCCGGACAGCCGCACGGACTACAGACAAAAGGTGATCACAAAAGCTCACCATGAGCATGTTGTGCTTAGGTGAACTAAAAACATATATGATATTCATTGGAATATACTTGTTTCCTATTTTTAATTTAATTTAAAGTTTATTAGCAAATCAGCAATTAAAATAGAAACATACAGAAGATCAAAGGGTTTCAACTTTTATCTCACCATTCTAGGAGCCTCTCTTGGCTGGACCTCGGCCTCCTTCACCTGTTCCTCAGTCCCCATGACATCATCACTGATATCAATCTTTTCTGTTCCTGCTACGATATCATCTGCAACATCCTTATTTGCTTCATCAACAACCGTTATTTCCTTTTCTGCTTCCATCTCAACTTTCTCCTCTGCCTTATTTTCCTCTTTCTTCTGTTTGTTGGCAGTCTTGCGCTTTGGGCTCATGCTCCTGGCTGCCCCCTCTGGGCCCCAAGACTGTCCCCTCATGCATCCACCCTTGTTACGCCCACAACCTCGGCCTCTGCCAACTCCACGACCCCGGCTGCAGTGTCGCTTCCCTCCATGCTCAACATCCACATGTACATCTATCCCTTAACAAGAAATACAGCAATAAATCAATATATGTACATTACTTTAACAATAATGGTCCTGACAGTGAAATTTTTACTTTAAACAAAGATCTTTAAATGGCTTTCTCTCATGCTTAAAGGTGGGATAGCTGATCAATCAAACATTTTAGATGTCAAAATAATCACAATTAAATAAACTTAAGATAACTGCACATTACTTTGTTTTAAAAATTTAACTAATATATTGTAGGTATGTCCAGACCCCCACCCACCATTATCCCTAAAACATGCATAAAAGAGGTACAAGAAGGGGCATGTCCCCCCCCCTCTCTGGGGTAAGAAGCATGTCATCTCCCCCTCTGGGATTTTGGGTATTAATTATATATGTCTAGAAATATTGTGGTTTGATCTGTGATATCTTAATATGTGGTCTTGTACAATGTAATCTTGAATTTCATGTCAATGACATATTTTTTAGAAAAACACAAGTACAATTATTTTCTACCACCTGGTTGATTGATTGATTTTTATTAATAGTTTACCGTCGCTGAAACAGTATTTCAGTCATATAGCGATGTCTAGCTAATTACAGGTGGAGGAAGACCCCAAATGCACTGAGATATCCGGGTAGAACCATCGACCTACCGCAAGCCAGCTGGAAGGCTTCCTCACATTGTACCACCTTGTTTAATTAGTATAAATCAAAATATGTAAGTTTGTCTGATTGTAATTTTATATTTCTGAAAGGCACAAAGGCCCAGTGGTAGCATACATTACTGTGGGTCTAAGGTTGTGGGTTGGAAATCTGTTATGGGCAAGACCCAAGGCACAAAGCACTAGTCTTGTCCACGAACCATTGTGATGGATTAGTATGAGTTCCAAATCAAAAGATGAAAAACAAGAAATGTTTGTGAAACATATATGCCCCCCTCATATGCCATAATATGTATATAGCTATATTACATGCAAGGAGTTTGCCTTCATAATGTTGGCTTGTCACAAAAAATTCTCAAACTTCAAAAATTTGAGTGAAAATATAATGTGCTAAAATGTGGAACTAAACATTTACTGAAATAAAACCAGACACAATGAGATTTTGAGTTATTAGTCAGACAGTGCTTAAATCGTACAAAATATTTATAAGAATCCAACTTGTTAATTTGAAAACAGGGTTTTCTACATTTATAAGCAACAACTACATGAGGTTAGGACCTTAAGAGTAAAAATAAAATAGAAGTTATCACTTGGGCAAGACATTTATATAATGAAAATATATCAACATGTGACACTGTGAACTTGACCTTTGGATGTTGACACCCAAATCAATAGAGGTCATCTACTCATTATAAGGACCAACCACATATAGTCTGAAATAGGACTAAAATTTTATTTGGACAAGGCCAAGTCATCAAACATATATACAAATGCAACCTTGTGACCTTGACCTTTGAGGTATGACAGGGTCATCTACTAATCATAAGCAACAACCACATGAAGTTTGAGACTTAAAGGTCAAATAGAACTTCAAGTTATCACTCGGACAAGGTCTGGTATTATACATACACAACATGTGACCTTGACCTTTGAGGTAATGACACCAAAATCGATAGGGGTCATCTACTAATTGTGAGCAACCACCACAAGAAGTTTGAGACTTAAATGTCAAATAGAACTTAAGTTATCACTCGGACAAGGTCTGGTATTATACATACACAACATGTGACCTTGTGACCTTGACCTTTGAGGTAATGACACCAAAATCGATAGGGGTCATCTACTAATCATGAGCAACAACCACATGAAGTTTGAGACTTAAAGGTCAAATAGAACTTAAGTTATCACTCGGACAAGGTCTGGTATTATACATACACAACATGTGACCTTGTGACCTTGACCTTTGAGGTAATGACACCAAAATCGATAGGGGTCATCTACTAATCATGAGCAACAACCACATGAAGTTTGAGACTTAAAGGTCAAATAGAACTTAAGTTATCACTCGGACAAGGTCTGGTCAACCGACAGACCGACGGACTGACTGACATGAGCAAAGCAATATACCCCCTCTTCTTCGAAGGGGGCATAAAAATTTGATGCCATTTTTGAAAATTTTGTCATTCTGCATATCCAACCAACCCACTCCCCTACTTTACAGTTTGTTATTCTGTGTCCAAGCACGCTTTAAATACCATAGGGATCAAGCATGGTCGCAATGGAGTGTCCGACATTCTTCAAGTACTCCTCTTCCCCAGTTGTCTCCCCTTCCTGATCCTCTGTTGAGTCATCCTTGTCATCCATTGGACATCCTGCCCCATTCTTGTTGTGCCAGCGCTTCATGAACTTCCGCATCCAACGTCGAAAATGCGGAGGTGGTGCAAATGGCTAAAAATAATATATCAGTGTATATAATTACATAGTGCATGAATATAAAAAAAAATGTGACAATTATACAATATTCCTTCAGCTGACCACTTTGGCACCTTTTGTCTGAAAAGTGGTGTGTTAAAATTTATATGTCAGTTCAAACCTCATTAATTTCATATGAATTGAATATCAAATTCATCAGATGGCAGTGTAAATGTTGACCCCTTACCTATGGAGGTAACAAATGTGTGTCTGGTAGGGTAATCACTTTTATTCTCACACACGATTATGTATCAGGCACAAAATTAGACACATTTGTGAGAAGTGCCTAACCACCATCATACCATGTAATCAAGCACCTAAATGTGTGTATGTCCATTTATAAACTGACAAAAGTAAAAGGTAACAGTTACAATATGGGCTCACCTCTCCTGGTCTGGGATGTCCATGATGCCTGGGTGGGAAATGGCCATAAGGCGGGGGTGGCGGAGGTCCTGCGAAGAACAGTGGAGGCTCAGAGGGCTGATTGGGCTTTGTCATCTTCATCATGTTATGATCACTGTGCAGGCCTTTTTTCTCACAGACAGAGCACAGGTCGTAATCAGGGCACATCAGGCACTTAAAACGAATGCCTCTGATGCTTGTGTCACATCCATCGCATACGACCCCTTCCCATAATTCATTGCTGGAGCTGTTACCACTATCATCGGACTGATCATTGTTGGCCAATGGGTTACTTCTTTTCACATATACCCTCAGGAGAGAGTCTGTCACAAATCCAAGGGCCTCTAACAGTTCATCATCGGTAGAGAATAAAATCAAGTCACCATCTGGATCTGTAAACATAAAGATATGTGTGGCTCTCATTTCGGTTCATAAAAAAATAATCTTGAAAGCTTCTAGCATAATTTGCAATGTTGTAAATGTAACACACCTATGAAAACATGTTTCTAGGGACATCAAAAACATTGTCTCAAAGATATGATAATCAGATAAGATTTCAAAAGATCAGAATGGTATTGGGTCAAAAAGGCCCATACCAAATAGGCTCAGTCCAGAAGTCTCATTTTTCTTATTATTACAGAGCAAATGAATATAGCTAATGGGGTAGGGGAGCAATGAGCTGTCCTATGGGTATTTGACTTTTTTTTTCAGTGTCTAAATTCCCCTCTTAGGACGTTGGAAATTTGTCAAATCCCCACATTATATGCCTGCCAAAGTCTGTTTTCTGGAACCAGGTACCAGTCTTTCCATCAAATTCCCACATGATTGGGAACAGTCTCCTGTCAAAAGCTCTGTGTGTGCCTGCAACCCCCAAACTGGGGCAAAACACTGATAGATGCATTATTCAACATTATATATCAAGAAATAAATATCAAGCAACTATTTAATAATCAACTATCATGATGATTATAAATAACTTTTTTGGTCCAGTCCTTTCTTGACATTGGATTGCAGAGAAGTTAATTAGTGTATTCATAATCAAACATACACTATTTAAAGAACAGATGTTTGTTAACATACATCAGTCGGTGTCTGTTTGCTGAGTGTTATTGGTAAATTTAACAGATGTTTTAAAAATTGATAAAAATAAGCATTAGCAGTGTTGTTGTTTTTTTCCGTCAAAATATTTGGAGAAAATAGGAGGCATCCCTCCTTCCCAGAATATATATCCCCCCCCCCCCCCATTTTTTTTCTTCATTTTTCCCCCTCCATGATTATGACAGGTTACTTACCATACTATGTGGTCGCAGTCTTAAATGTTATATTCTTGATGAAGCTCTTCAAACAAGGCCCGGACCTCTTTCCCCCCAAAGTGGAAAAAAAAACTGATTAGTGAAAATGATTAATGATATAAAATTATCGGTACATGTTTTTATCTGTTTCCCAAACATTTTCAATAATAAAAAAACAAAACAGTTTGGAAAAAAAGAACAATCAATTTTGCCAACTGTTGGAAAAAAGGATCAATCAATATTGCCAACTGTCAATGGCTTCCCTGTAAAATTAGGTCACACTTGAGGTGAAATATTGCATAAGTGTACAAAGCCCGAGAATGACAAGAACTGAATACTTGAGAAGAAATGAAATTTCAGCTTCTATATAATTCATATAAAAATCACTTGAAACAAAATGGCCACCAAATGTAGGGATGATCATGCACTGATGTGGGATGAATTGAATAAGAAATTATCAAAATTCCTAGCAGTTGCCATAATTTGGATGGTGAATAGGGACAGAATAAAATAATCTCTACTGAGATTTTTTTCGTATTGACCTCCACCTCTGCTGGAGGACATTACGAAAAAAAATTACCGGAGGGATCAGGATAAAAATACATATTCTTTTTAACAAAAGATGTTTGAGCGATTCGGCGTCTTCCAAAAACAAATAAAAACATAAAAATAACATTCATAATATCAGCATCAACATAATATTATGCATTTGTGGTGCGTTGTAGATCCAGATACTGGGTTTTACATAACAGAAAATATCATATGTAATTTACCTTTCCAGTAGACCGAAAATGATCCTCCTTTCAGAGACGGGAAAATGTCCGACAGTTTCTTGGTGAGGTAGGCATAGCTACTCGAAACATCAGCTGGGATTTGGAAGCGACGTATCTCCCCAGCCTCTTTGCCATCTTTCTCTAAAAACGCCTTGACTGTCAGCGACATTTTCAGGGCTAATTCGTTCCCTTGACGTTCTAATATAAAGACGATATGTGCACCTTAATGTTTGTTTCCAAGTCGTCATATGACTCACAGTCAGCAGTTTTGCGGCTTATTGCGTCTTATTTATGCTTGAATACACATTTCCCAATACACATCTATTTTAAGAACAACCTTCACCTTGGGAAACCCTTCCGGTGTCACATGCATAATTAAGAAACATGTAGAAATCACCCCATCCTATGCTGAATTTTGATTGGCTGTGAGATTGTGGTGTCATTCTAAAGAGAAACAACCATGGCCGACCCTCTAGGCTGGTCTTTTGGTGATGAAGATTTTCTTGAATTAGGGAATGATTTCTTGACGTCTAATACGCTCGACACTGGGAATTTAGGAGGAATAGATGGTAAATATTTTATGCTTCATTTTTTATTGACATCCGTGTGTTCGTTTTTCACTGTGCACCACTTTTTCATCGACATGTGTCAATTCTTCAATCAAGTTTCTGAAATATTTTTGCATTGAAGTCGGTTTGTATCTTTGAGTCACAAGAAGATCAGTGAAACAATAAGTATATATAGTAATCTCTCTAGACAAATACGCTATTTTGTTATTAAAATTGAAATGTTCAGTTTATCTGCTTCACAGTTTACGAATTTCTGGAGAAATACCGCTGCAAATGAAATTATCCCCCCTTTCAAGGTGTTTTCATACAAGACAATTTGTAGGAAGCCGTCAAATTTTGGCATATATGATCAATTTTGTAAATATTTTTGTGTTTCTAATCTATTCTTATCATGGATTTTTACAACATCTATGCTTTATAATATAAATAAATTGCACATTGACATTCTTTCAATTCCAGATATTGTGAAATATATTGATGGGCCTGGAACTGAAAATGTGTTTGACACAGATGAGCAGAACCCTGCAGACCTCCTTCTTCAGGACCCCACCCTACAGGCATCAAATCAGTTGATATCAAAACTGAGACTGACTTTGAACTGGGAGAGCAGTTTATCCTGTCGCAAACTGCATTGAAACAGAACCCAGTCCTTTCTCCACAACTAGTCCAGAACCCTCGATACTTGGATCGCTGTCTGTGACAAGTCAGCAACCAACTTTTCAGTTGAGCAGTGCACAGCAGCTGCAACAAGCAGCTTTGAAACTTCAGAATGCACAGCAACAGAAAGATCAGAAGCAGCAGTTGGTTCAGCTTCTTCAGCAATACCAGCTTCAGCAAAAAACCAAAATTAAGGAACAACAGGGCTTCAACAAAATCAACAAAGACGGCCAGAACATGACAATCAACTTACAACAGCTACAGCAGGTAAATTAACTTTTCTGTCATAAGACTAGAAAATCTTTATTAAAATATTCTTATGAGAAAACAGCTTATGAAATAGTTTCTGATATCAAATGGGGAAGGGAGCTGCTTTTACAAATCATTGTTATCCAATAACTGTAAGTTAAATCATGAAGTAATATACCATTTATGGCTATTTCAGCTTCTCAGTCTTCAAGCCCAGCTAAAGACAGGAGATGTCAGTCAGCAGCTGCAGGTCAGCAGTCCCCAGAGTCCTCCTCAAGCCTCCAGCCCTGGGACACTGTCCACTCAACTGTCCACATCACCCATGCAGATCAGTTCCTCTCCGACATTGATCCAGACCTCTGCGCCTATTCAGATCCAGTCCAGTCCTGTCCAGACTTCCCAGATTCAGATCCAGCCGCAGCAAATCACGAAGCATGTGAAACCCACCTCATCCATTCAAAGTGTTTTAAGTGGGGCCAACACAATTGTCACTACAAACATCCCAATACAAATGGTTGAGAATGAGAAAGTTCCAATTAACAGGCTCAGTCAGACCAAGGTGGGGGGTAAACCACCAAAGGGCGAGAAACGGACATCCCATAATGCAATTGAGAAACGCTACAGGCTGAGCATCAATGACAAGATCCAGGAGCTAAAAAACTTGGTGGCAGGGGAAGAAGCAAAGGTCAGTTTTTATCCTTGTTTCTAATGGGTTTTTAGACATGAGATATATGAATTGGGAAAAGACATGATCGCTTGATGATTTATATTGTAAAAAAGTTGAAGATTTTGGATAAATTTTGAGAGCATTTAGATAAGTGCATGATTTTGGAAGACAGAAAAAAAAAATATTTCAAAGAATAATTTAAGAGCACAAGGCAAAAGTCTTTTTTCAGTCATGGACAGCTGGAAGGGGTGATCCCAGGAATGACGATAAATGTGTGACATTCTTCGAGACTGGCATCTGATAATGACAGTTGTGCATTGTAGTTGCATTGCATTTTTGTTCTGTGCAATGTTTCTGCAGTGCAATAATTGTTGTTATTGAATCATCAAGCAGCCAGGTACCACACGGGATCAACATTGTATTCCAGGAATGAAGTCTCTACAGTTGCCACCTCTCTTTCAAACTTTATGAGTTTGAGAATTGATTTACTTTCTATCATTTTGCGGTTATCTTTCTTATTTTCCAATACTTTTTTTTCATTCTTCAGCTTAACAAGTCGGCCATTCTTCGGAAAGCCATAGACTACATCAGGTACATTCTGAACCAGAATGAAAGATTGAAGAAAGAAAATTTAGCACTGAAAATGGCAGCTAAAAAGCAAAGTAAGGTTTTCCTCTACCACTTACCACTAATTATATTACTTAACATAAAAAACAACAACATGGTGGTTCAAACATATTAAAACTTCAATACATCTCTTATTTATTGATATTTAAAAGAATCTTACTTATTTTTTCATTGTTGAAAATCACCATCTATTCCTTATTAATATTCATTTGCCATCTGTCCTTCAGATCTTCAGGAGCTGCTGCTTTTGTCTAAAGACACCACAGTGGAGGACATGGGTATGATGACCCCGCCCAGCTCTGATATCAGCAGCGACAGTGACATGTCGCCTCCTGGCAGCCCAGAACAGCCTCGTAAGTGCCACACACACTAAGATAGATTAAAACAACATTAGATTCTCTCTCTCTTTCTCTCTATTTAATATTTGTTGAGATTTCTGACATTGATGCTGTTTAGTGTAGTTATATTAGAATATGAGCACTTTTAAGAAGCTGACAATTATTAACATTTGCTGTTTCTAATTGCAGAGCACCATATCAGTGACATGAAGGGTTTTACTACCAACGGTATGGCTGACAAAACACGGTTCAGCCTGTGTATCTTCATGTTTGCTATCCTGGCCTTTAACCCATTTGGGGCCATCTTCAGTGCAGGAGGGGCACAATTTTCTGAAGGGTACCAGCCAGAGTTTGCCGGCAGACAGCTGCATGGGATGCAGGAAATGTCTGAAGGTGCGCACTCAAATAAACCTGCTAATTATAAAGCACTTGTTATATATTTCATATGAGTTTCTCTTATTATACTTTACATTGTACTTAAGATTCTGTTAGTATGAGATCTGGTACATAAAATAATGCTGCTCTATTTTTGCATTTACATAAAAGCTTTAACTCTGTACAGAATTCCCACTTTGAAGAACACAATACATATAGTCATATTATGCTCAGCAGTAATGATATCATCATTTGTAAATTGTTTATTAACATGTTAACTTTTTTATAATTAAAATGAAAAAAATCATGTTCTGGAGGGGTGGGCTGGGTACTTTTTGGTAAAACTTCACTGAAAAACTCATGCTAGTTACTTTGATTTTGTATTGAATATTTTCCTACCTGCTTCAGGTTCTTGGTCAGTGTGGAGTAATGCTCTGGTGCCCAGCATGTTACTGTGGCTAGTAAACAGCATTGTAGTAGTGCTGGTACTAACCAAACTGTTTGTGTTTGGGGAACCAGTCACCAAGAAGAACAGTGAGGCATCTTTGGCCTACTGGAGACACAGGAACCAGGCGGAACAGGATGCTGTACATGTATGTAGAATAGTTAATCACTTTTTATTGATTCAGCCGTAGATAGTAAATGTATGCAATTTATCCACAAAAAAAAATTCAGTATCTTTCATAAGTGGAGACTTTAGTTGGTTTACAAAAACAAAAAATGTATATTATAGTTATAAAAGAAATGCATACACAGCTCTAGAATGAAACACATAGAAGAAAATATAAAGCACTTATTATAATTAATTTCAGACATAGTAATAGTTCTTTTTATTGATTTAACACTTTTTATTGATTTAACAAATATATTTCTCTTGACATATTGATCTCTTGGTTTACCCATATCTGTTTTCTAATTAAAGGGAGACTACTCAGCCTCTGCCAGCCAGTGGAAGCTGGCCCTACTTGCTTTAGGACGTCCCCTGCCTACATCCAAGCTTGACCTTGTAGCCAGCCTTTTGTGGCAGGTGGTCCGACAGGTCTTCCATAAGATCTATGTGGGCAGGTGGCTGTTCTGTCGAGCGGGTAGCATCAGACGACACAAAGTGGAGACATCGGAAGTGAAGGACTCTGCAAGGGATGCTGCAGTAGCCTACTATAGACTTCATCAGCTACATCTAGCTGGTATGTTTACACTTAAAATTTCATCATTATCAAATATCAGGTCTCAAGTAGACAGGTCTTCAAATGACTGGAATATACTGTCAGTGGGACGTAGTGGTTAAATCAGATTTAGTTCATTCTCTTAATTACAAGTGGGTGGGAAGGAGATCCATACTGGTCTTGGTGTCTGTAGCCTTCAGTTCAGGCAAGGTCATGCATAGACTTACAAATGGCAGATTATGAAACAGAAAATTTATCTTGTATATTTTATTCATAAAGATTGGTGGGAAGTAATATTATATACATGTAGGTAAATATATTAAATGAGTAAGATATTGGGCAAGTAAGTACCTCCTAATAAATTAGTCTGGAATAAAAAAGTTTCAAATAGAATATAAGATAATATTATTGACCTTAATAATTGTTGGTTGCAGGTTTGATCCCTGGCAGCTACAACTGGGGACTCAACTTGGGAATCTCAGCAGTGAACCTTGCGGAGGCAGCTGGGGAATCCCTGTCCAGCACTCTGATGGCTCAGATCTACACTTCCTGTGCACTGCGGGTCAACATGGGGAAGCTGAAAGTCTTCTCTGTACGTGTCATCCCCATCTTTATCTGTGATTGTTTGTATAAATTCACTTTGTTTGAACATTTTGGAAAAATACATCATCAATGCAGTTGGATTTTGTTGAAAAATATGAAGAAGGTGTAATTCTTTTAGAAAAATATATAATTTCTGATTTTAAAAAGGTCCTTCTAACAGTAGGTCAAAGACTAAATGCTTTATAAGACTTGAGTATATTGTAAATCTTTCAGTGATCTTAAACCATTTTTTCTTCATATACCATACATCTTGTACATCTACAAGAGTGGTTAAGTTACATGGGTTGATTATTGGACATTTTATGTATCTGCAGCGCTACTTCCTGAGTGTTGCTCGCTACACGATGTGTCACAGTGTGGATCAGATTCCTGTCAGTGTCCAGTGGCTGTGTCACCCTGAGGGCCACCGCTTCTTTGTAGACGGAGAATGGACACTCGGACGCAAGGACACAATATTTACAACATGCCCCTCTCAAGGTTAGTCTGAAAGAACTCATTAATTTGTACAGTTAAGACTATACTTGACATTTTATATTACATTTACATCTGTTTAGTAGCCCCCTTGATTAAGCAGTCTTTATCTAAGCCTAGCTGCTTGTGACCTATTTGTGTGTTTATTGTATGTGTGTATGGTAAGATATTTACTTTAGATATTCTGTTTTAGTTTTACAGGTATAATTGTAGTAAGAACTAAGAATGAATTTTGATATTTTTCCTTAAGAACAATTTTTTCCTTTGCACTTTTATTAACTTCCTATTTTTTACAGCAAAGCCTTTGTTTTCCTGTTAAATGGTACTTTGGGGGTATCTCAAGGTTTATTATTAACATATAAAAAATGAATTGACTACATTTTTTTTTTTTTTTTTTTTTTTTTTTTTTTTATGTAAAATATAATAAATTAGCTTACTCTTAATGCAAAATATTTTCATACTTTATATTAAATCTAAATACATTCACTGCATACTTTGTTACAGATGACCCCTTAGCACAGGTTACACAGCAGTTCCGTGTTCACCTACTAGAAAGGTCCCTCTACTCACTGGTCACCCCTAGCAACCGCAATTTGGAGGGCGGGACCCAACTGTCTGAGGTCCTCCTGTATACCCAGCTTCTCACCGAGTCCTCAAGATTGAGACAGAAAGATCACATCTCCCGACTGTCATCCAGTAACGAGTCACCAGGTACATTGTCATGTGCATGCTCAATACCATAGACACCATTTCTTAAACTTTTAGTAAAGCATAAGCATAATAATAAAGATGTGGTTTTGAAGGTCCTTGAAAAAATCTTAACATGAGCTTGACTGTTTGGGATAATAGTGAAGAATATTTTACAATGAAATGAGATTTCACTTCAAATTAATTTCTCCCTATTTCCTTATTAATAAGGCTATGCTTTAGTTGTTAATTTTTTGTTTCTATATATTTTCCTCTATGATCACTAGAACTGGATGAGGCGTCCGTGTGGTGGGCTGGTGTTGTGTCTGTTGCTGCCTTCTGGCTCACAGGTGACGATGACAACGCAGAGAAGTGCTACCCCATAGTCGACACATTTCCAAAAGTTCTACAGCGCTCTGAGTAAGTTTCACTGTTTTTTATCAAACAACCGATGAAGTAAATCTTTATCAATTTTCATATTGTATTTAATTTTTCTTTCAATGATTAAAACATTTTTAAGTCAAATTAATCAAGTCATATCTTGAACATACTTGAAAAAGATGGGTGAGTGTCAGAAATTCATAGAACTTTAAATCTCCTGTCATAAACAGAGGATCACCTATATAAATTAGATTTTGTCCACTTGATTTCCATATATGGCTAGAACCAAAATGATGTTAGAAGAAGATATTTTTCTGGCTAGTTTGAAAGAAACATTCAATTTCTTCTTATATTTAGTGACATAATGATACTGATTTACATTATGTTACAGTGACCCGCTGCCGAAGTCTGTACTGGTGGCCTTCAGAGCGAGGCGCAATCTCCTGACTAGTCCCCCAGTGTCCAGTCTGTACACCATCATACGTCAGTGTGATAGGGCAGGTCGTCTGCTCCGGGAGAGTCTCAAACTGTCATACAACAGAGAGAACCCAGACATTATCCAGGTAAATATTGTCCTTACTTTGTATTTATCTACATAAGCAGCATTTCCTCTTAACCCTGTATGGCTTCAGAGGATGGCCCACATGAACAGTCTACAAGTAACTTCTTGAGATGAGGTGTCGCTGATCAGATTGCTTTCAGTTTGATCTGGTTTTTATCCGGAATATGATGCAACTGGAATATATAACCGGGTGTTGAGGGTTACCTACAAAGAATATATTTTGCCGTGCAATGATTTTAGAAGAAATAGATGGTATAGGGAAGCAGCAGTTGTATGAACAGTTTTTTTAGTTTTGGCTGTTGTGACGGATGGATGCCAAACGGACATGATGGAAGGAGCCAAGGACGGTGGTGCATTGTAGTTGCATTGCATGTCCACCTACTGTGCAATGTTTCTGCAGTGCAATCATTGTCCTGGCCCTGGCAGCTGACACTGGAGACCTGAGACTACGCTACTGGAGACTGCACATTCAGTTATAATAAAATAATCAAAGAAATATAATTTGGTCACTATATACATGTAAATAAAACTTTACAAATTATAAAGTTGCTGTAGCCTTGTTTCACAATGAAATGATGGCTATATAGCAAATACATATGTCCCTAAGCACTCTGTTAAATAAAAATAATAATTTAATTTTTTAAAATCAGATTACTGTGAAACTGTTGATATGACTGTGGGGGTGTGTTTGCAGGTGTTACAGTTGCTGGTGTGTGACTGGCTGCTGGCCACCAGGACCGAGGTGTGGGAGAGGGAGCAGAACCTGGGGGAGGGCACCTCCCAGACAGAGCTCATAGCATTCCAGCAGGACCTTGCCAGTCTCCGAAAACTGGCGCAGGACAACAAGGCTGCCCTACCCAGGGTAAGTAGTGATCCATCACTTTCTCTTTCTCTCTCTGAATTTAATCTCTCTTCTCTCTATCAGCAAGATACAGGAATGGAAGTTTTTTCAGTAAATGTATAAATATTGGTAATGAATTCCTAACTTCAGTAATAGAGGAATTTTTTTTTGTTCATAGCTGTTTTTGGGGGGTGGAGGGCATTTTTTTTTCTCTATTTTTTCTTCATTTTATTGTGGGGGGGGGGGGGTAAAGAAAAAAAACATGTCCTAAACTATATTTCAAAGAAATATGGCAAGAAAGATGTATAAAGTATGTTTTCTGTACAGGTGTTTTTACACGAGGCCACAGGGAGAATGATGGCAGGAGCCAATCCTGCAAAAACACAGCAACTTCTCGACAGAAGTATCATAAGGCGTAGAATATCTAGAGAAGAAAAGGGTTAGTATTTCAAACTTCCTTTTCTTGGACTGGGTAGATAGTTTTTCACACGTCCATCAGATGAAGCAGGATATTCAGGATGGACAGGCTTATAATGTGACATATACAGGTGTATTTCAGTATTGTGCAACAAAATTTCAAGAAGCTAATACATATCTATAATTTCAACAAGCCCAGTGACGATTTTTGTTTATGGTGCTTTTCATCTTCTGCTAATTACAACCTCTGGTCCATATTGTATTTATCAAACTGACCATAATTGTATGGTTTGTTGAAAATCTCCAGTACCATTCTATTCTATCTGTTAATGTTTATATCCAGCATTGTTGTGGTTGAGTAATTTATATGTTTTGGAGGGTTATTTCTCCACCTGAATCTCATTCTATCTTACCTGTATATTTTAGACATGTCCACAGAAGACTCGGACAGTGAGGTCCCAGACAGGGAGCAGGCCACTGCCCTCCTCATGGCAGGGCGCCACCTGCCCGAGTCTCTCATGGCCAACCCTGGGGACCGTATGATGCTCATATCTGAGGCCAGCCGTCTGTATGAGGTACTCGGTGACAAGAAATCCGTCCAGAGTTGTCGACGGACTCTGATGATGCTGGAGGAGAAATCTCAAGTACAGGTTGCACCCGCTGTGCAGTGCTGAAACAGCGCATTGTATGTATGGAGTGAGGATAGTCCAGAGAGGAAACACCAAGGGGAAAGCCTTGTGACAGAAGAAAATAATAAAGTGAAAGGTGTCTTTGGTGGCCGTTGAACTACCATACTGACGACTAGAACGTGAAAGATAATGATTGATTGCAAGGTGTTTGGGTTATTCGACCTGCTATGTAGCCTTGGGGTTCAGGATCATTTTGCTTATTGTAATAACAGCAACAAGAACAAAATAGCTTTGAAATTTTTAATCACTTTGTGATTAGACAATTTCAAAGTAGATATTTCCATCACAAAAGCTATTGTATAGATAATATTTAAATGACATTTTATTGGAAAAACAACTTTAAAGAGATTTTCGTTTTACTTTTCGTTTTTATTTCCTGAATTTTCGCAAAAGTTGAATACATGTATATGAATATAAAAATAGGAACATCACAGATGACACTTGTATATTGCAATAGTAAAACGTGCAGAACGACTGAAAATGAGTACTATTCAGAGAATTTGAGATAGAGAGGTTGTATGTGGAAGCTAGGGAGAGAAACTTGCTGAGAAACACGGCAAGCTAACGGTATTAGAGGCTTTATTTATTGAACTCATCTTCATCATTGTAAATACAATACATATCTTTGTGTGTGAATGGTAAATTGATGTAACAAAGACTTGTTAATTACACTTGAAAATAGTGATGGAAAAAAAACATTTTTTTAAGAAGTGTAAATGTGCCTTAAGGAAGTTCATGTACAAATACGGAAATTGCAGTTTGTTTGCTTTTGATAGGACTGTTCATATTTCCGATTTTAGTCAGTCAGTGGACTACTTTAAAGTAGAACTTAAATCTATGCAGGAACTCTATATACACATATATCTATGTGTATATAGAGATCTTGATATATGTGAGCATTGTTATGATTACAAAAACGTGGATGAATGAGTTATTGTTGTATTAGTAAATGTTTAAGATTTCATTTGTGAATAAAATATTTTGCCTTATTCCAACTTTTTGTTTCTTATATCCAAGTTTGATATTTTTCCCTTTATATCCAAAGATATTAATACTTGATTCTATACTAGGATGTTCTACAGCTGTGTGATGGTTTTAGGATTAAATGCCAGCCCATGTGTTATCTGGCCCAGTGCTTGAATCAAGTTGAGAATCGGGTTGAAATATCATGTGATCAAAACCTACATCGTTGATACTAAAATGGCTATAAAGGTAACTGAAGATTTGTGTTTGTGTCGTTGTTTGCTTCAGTATTTAATCCACATCAAAGTTTATTTTGAAAATTTCTCATTTCAAAGCATGACAAAAAGAGAGTGCATTGCAAAAATATAGTGAACGAGACAGTGGTCGATATTAAATGCATAATGAAAACTTATATATTTATATAACTTTGATAACCATTATTCACTAAAACAACTGGGGCGCGTTAGTTCCAATAGGTTTTATAGTCCGGTTCTTTCCCCTTACATTGTGTTATCTGTCACATTGATGACAACTTGGAACCAGACTACAAAACACATTGAAATTGTGTAAGCAACTCTCCTCTGGTTAATAAATGCACTTAAAAGGATACTATAATTATACTATTTTTGTTTGAAACCATTGTTTTTAAGAGCCAAGAAATTCACAACCGTCGGCATCTATCCTCTTTTCTATTTTGTTGAAAACAAAATGATAATCATGCACAACACTAGTTTAACGAGAAGTCGATTGCAGTGTGTGTACTACTGAACAGTTGGACTCTGATGTTATTTTTTATGTCAATCATTCATATTTTCCTGATACAGTGTTCATTTTCTTCCCTTTACAAAATATATTTTCGTGATTTAGCGGCTTTGAGCATTCATAATTACCGCATTCCCCATTATGATCCAAGGTGCAACAGAAAATTGAGTTATTCCCCTTCTCCCATAACCAGTAATGCATTCGTTCGAACTCCGATATGGCGTTTAAACATATTTTAAGCTCGAGTCTTCAGATTCTCAAAAATAAAAAATGGTGCTGTAGTATATTTTTCATATTCGTACTCAAACTTCGCTCATTATTCCAAAAGGAATTTGAGTTGTATACTCAAACTTGAGCCATAGATCGCCTGGTCCCAGTTCAACTAATTTTAACATTAAATCGGAATACAAGCAGTCTTGTTTCCAAATGAAAAATCCCTTTTTGTCTTTTTTTTTCTTAACAATATTGCAAGTTTGTTAGGTTATTAAGTCAGTTTAGCCGTTTGCTTTTTAGACTAAAATGTGAAACGATAAAAGTGGAATGTGGACCCTGTCTTAAGATTTTAGTATTGCATAAAGTCAAACAATATATTGATAAGAGGGGGGGGGGGGAGGGCGTCATAAGCTAGCGGATTTAAATATTATACGGAAGGGTATCTATACTGGCTGTCATTTTGCGTAGTAGGCTGACGGGGCAAGGCGGGGAACGAGGAAAAACTAAGCTGCGCTTCATTTTGTCGGGGCTACAAGTGAAATGTCGAAAATGTAAGGCGGAATTTCAAGGCGAAAGGATAAAACTGTAGAAAAAGGGGGAGGGGCGAATTTTAATTTGCTACGAACAGGAAGTTCTAACTTTTCGCCACATTTTTTTTTCTACTTTCGCCACGCAAACGTATCATGCAGCATGGCACAAATGAATCGGCTTAAGTAACAGAGCAAATAAGACGTACTATTTCTTGTGTTTCATACTATGTAACACATAGATAGTGTGTTTATATTCATGTATAATGTTATACTGTCCTGGCAGTGTGAATCTTTTTCGTGAACACAAACATAAAACTGTGTAAATGACATGTACCTAATACACAAAATACTATTACTTTCTGGTTGATTGGCAACTTAAAAACAATAAGGGGAGTAACTCTTTCGAGACAAATACGATGATCCACTCTCATCGTGTAGGACGCAAATCGGTCGTGTTAGCACCGTGGTCCAGTGTTTGTCCTTCTAAGTTCACTATATTTTTGGACGATTAAAAGAAAATGGTATTTATTTCCAGTTACTCGCAGTATACAATTGGAAATATTCTATTCTATGTCTTCCAGTTTCTATAAAACGAGCCATATTCTGTATCTGTTCATATTAACCCTTTCCCTCATAGAGGACACCATGAAAAGACCTATGCGAACATCATAAAACCAGATCAGCCTGCGAGTAACTCGCAGGCTGATCAGGTTTTATGCTGTTTGCTGCTCCTCAGTGGTCTGGAAATGAGGATTTTGTAATTAAATTTGGTAAGGTTTAATTGTGGTTTTCTGCAGATCAGGCTTTATGTGGTACCTATTGAGTGCGTCAAAATGAGTCTATATGAGAGAAAGGGTTAAGACGGATCAGGCTTTATGTGGTACCTATTGAGTGCGTCAAAATGAGTCTATATGAGGGAAAGGGTTAATACAATTTATGTACTTCTCCATGACTAAATCAAATTTGTATATACTGTAGAATCTAATCTGTTTGAATTACTAATATTAGACCTACTACTCGTGTTATTTATGTACGTGTATGTCTAATATTATTTTCTGTTATTGAATTTAATTTATTTTTTTTTTTTTTTCCCAATTTAATCCGCACTAATCCTTATGGTTGTTGGCATATATTCTCATTACAAATATAAATAATTTTAACTAAAGAATCATTATTGTTATTTAGGATTTTTACCCAATATGGCATCAAAAGTATATTTCATCTAACCATGTTAGGATGTATTCCTAGCTCGCCATATAATCAATCAAGATTTATATTTTTACCATTTACCGTTTTTTAAAAAGAGTGACTCCAAGATAACGAAATTTATCCACTTGTTTAATATAATGTTATTATATCTAAAATCATGGCTATAGTATGTCTACCGTTTTCAAAAATCATATTTTTTTAGCTCACCTGAGCACAAAGTGCTCAAGTTGAGCTTTTGTGATCACCCTGCGTCCGTCGTCAACAATTTGATTTAAACGACATCTCCTCTAAAACCGTTGGACAGAATTTGATTAAACTTGGCAGGGATGATCCTTGGGTGAACCTTCACAATAGTTGCTAAAATAAACTTGGTCCATATAGAACTCTGGTTGCCGTGGCAATGGAAAGTAAAAAATATGAAAAATTTAAAAATCATCTCCTTCAAAACTACTGGCCAGATTTCAAAATGTTTCAGTACAAATGTTCTTTGGGTAACTGTCTACCAAGATTGCTAAAATTTATTCCGATCCGTCAAAAAACATATAGTGAAAACTTTGAACGACATATCCTCTAAACCGCTGGACAGAATTTGATTCAACTTGGCAGGGGTGATCCTTGAGTGAACCTTCACAAAAGTTGCTAAAATAAACTTGGTCCATGCAGAACTCTGTTGCCTTGGCAACCAAAAGAAAAAAATATGAAAACTTTAAAAATCGTCTCTTTCAAAACTAATGGCCAGATTTCAAAACGTTTAAGTACAGATGTTCTTTGGGGGACCTATACTCAGGTGAGCGATCTAAGGCCTCTATGGCCCTCTTGTTTTAAATTTCAGGTATTGCAAAAATGTTCGAAACCATTCCGTAAAAATTGTAATGATTCGGGTATGTACAAAAAGCACAGCGTCATCAGCAAACTGTAATATGAATAATGTCATTTCTTTAAGTCTATATAGAACCCTCAATATTGCTTATGTAGGTTAAAATGTCAGTTATGAAGAACGGGAAAAAAACCTAAAACATTGGCCTCTGTGTTTAGTTAAAAAGTGAAGATTTTTTTTCTACTGAGTCGAATACATGCTTTTATAAAATTAAGCATGCTTTTGAGAGTATTACATTAGCGTTTATTTATTTGAAAAATAAATATGAACGGTCAATTCTGTCAAAACATTTTAACGGCAATGAAAGGCAGTCGAGATGATTATTTTTTATTTTTTTTTTTTTTTTTGGCAGTTATAGACTGATGTACACTGGCAGATTCAAGGGGGGCGCGCCCCCTCTAAAATTCCCCGACCATGTATAAAAGTAGACACACAAGTGACACAACCACAAAAAAAATTCACAAGAATGCACTATTTTACAGCTTTAAATTTAAAAATCGCAGGGGAGTTCCCCCGGATCCCTAGTCCAACTAGAACTACACCCTTAGCACGGCTCTGGCAAAGCGACAAACCGCTTGTATTGTCACTGCCTACATTTTTTTTAATATAGCCCCCCCCCCCGATCCGGCTCTGATGTAAAACAAATATGAAGTCTTTGGTGGATTTTCTTTTCTGGAAGCCGAATTGATTTTCAATTATTTTTCATATTTAGTTAGCCTATTTAACAATATTTGTGAATATATTTTAGATACTGTATTGATAGGGGTGACACCTCTGTAAACTACTTTTACTTTTAATATGGAGCAAATAATCCCTTCCCCAAAATAGTTTGGGTATTCTCCCTTGTCTGTTTAAATGATCAGCTCATATACATGTATTGTCTATACTGAAACTTTTGTAATTGTTTTGTGAATATAAAGCATGTTTTAATTCTGACGCGATGACAGCATCAAGATTAAATAATGATTCGGCAAATTGTCGTTGTCATTTAACAGTTGATCTTAACAACCGAATAATTCCTCGAAATGTTCATATATCTCTGTGATATTTTTATTAACTTTGTTTTTTGTACTTCTTTACTTCTTTTTTATTCGCTTCCGTTACGTTTTACATAGACGTGTTACAATGTATTTTTTAGATATGTAATTTTACTTATACGTTTGACTAATAATAATTTGTCTTTGTAGAAAGTTTTCATGTGCTTAAATTGCATCTGTTTTATTTCTCAGATACGTTTCTTTCCTTGTTAAATACCAAACCATGGTTTGTATGAGGATTTCTTTGGCTTCCTATACATTTTTAAAGAACAATAATATAATATTATTAAAATGAGGTGGTTGCATCATTAATAACGCTGTTGTTGTCTATCAACGACTTAACTTTCTGTAAATCAGACTGTTTTGATGTTACAACTTGGATGAATTCTTTAATTTTTTTATTTGTCAAATTCTTATATATTTCATCATTTTTATCCTCGTTTTTTTTTCTTGAGTTCTCTGTAACATTCACGTTAGTTTTAAACAAAAAGACAACATACAATGATCAGAAAATTCTGTCATTTCTTATTCCAAATCAATGAACAAATCAATATTTTCTGGATAAAGTAATGAATAGTCTACCACACAAGCACCATTAATAGAATAAAAAGTGAAATCTCTCATAAAATTTAAAATACGTTGCTAAGTCTATTTGTCTCCGAGTTTCAATTTAAGGTTGATGAAAGTGATGTCTGGTATCTGTTGACTAAACAATTTGCAATTACATGTTTTTCGGTGATACAACGCTTAAACAGTATTTTTCTATGTAATCTAGAATTTTAGAAGAAGAGAAAAAATAAGCAGAGGTAAATAAAAAACGTTTTGTCCAATTTCGTCTCAAATAAATTTTGAAGAAAAGTTAAACCGTTGTTTTTAATGAATTTATATTTGCGACCTGAATAGCTTTCCATGAAAACGACAAATAATAGAAAAAAAATGAGTCAATATATTAGTCAAATAAATAAGCTACAAACAACGGTCTCTCATTATCAGAAGACTAGCGATTACTTCATATTTCAATTCAGAATACATGTGCATTAACAAAGAAAAGAAAATAAGGATGTGTTGATAATCCAATGTCTTTCTACTTGCATACCGGTACTTCCTACTTTCTTTAACGGAGAAAACACCAACACTTGAACCGCATACCCCCTCTTCCACTTCTTCCCGATACTGGCCACATTCAACAGACTGAAGATTATTGCCAGGGGCTAGCGCAAGAAGTTTTTCTCCTATATTCTATATAGATATATATATGTAGGAGAAAAAGAAATGGCGAGGGTATGCAGTTCTAGTGCCAATTGGACACTATTACTGACGGCTAAAACGCAGTATGTTGAAAACACTGGTTTGAATCAAATATTTATGCTGAAAGAGAAAAGTTTAGATCTAATAACAATAAAATGGTAAATAGCACTTGGGTCACATTGCGAGGAATATAAACAAATAATAGATAAATAAATCTAATGTAGATTTTAACAGTTTTTATTTTTACATGGTTGTGATGTCAAAACACTGATCAAGTAACGGGCAAACAAACTTGGCCCCTGTATAGCGGTCCGTTAGCGCCTTTTCCTGTATCCGAGATGTTTGTCCCAAACACTTGACGGATGTAGACTGTGAAACAAACATATTACTGTCAGGAAAGTATGAAGTGCCATCGACCCAAGGCTGAAGTGTGTGTGTTGCGCGGATCATCCGGGATACAGGTAATACAGGTAATGTATATACAAACAGACGGACCCCCAACAGGTGATCAAAGTTACACCGCGTAGTCGACAGGTGTGCCCGTGTTACTATCTATCTATCTAACTATCTATCTATCTATCTATCTATCTATCTATCTATCTATCTATCTATCTATCTATCTATCTATCTATCTATCTATCTATCTATCTATCTATCTATCTATCTGTCTGTCTGTCTGTCTGTCTGTCTGTCCGTCCGTCCGTCCGTCGTCCGTCCGTCCGTCCGTCTGTCTGTCGATCTGTCTGTTGTTGTTTTAATACAAATTCTTTTTAATACTTAAATTCAAGCTATGATTTGGTATTGTAGTGTAAATGAAATGTTGAATTTAAATACAAGAAGCTTTAAGAAACGCCAGATCATGCCTGGTAGCTTTTTTGATCATTCTTTTTCTTCTATTTAATTAATCTCTCTCTCTCTCTCTCTCTCTCTCTCTCTCTCTCTTAAGTCTCTGTTGTAAAGAAATTAAAAACACATTTCATATATTTATAGCATGTTTGAATATAGGAAGGAAGATATTTTTATCAAGAGTGTGTTTGACATTAATGAATTACTTAGACAATTATATTCTCAATTCACGGGTCACACATGTTCTTTACATTAGAATTTTCAACTGTTGAATACCTTATTACTAACTCTTTTCAATTTCATTTATAACTGATTATTGCTGGACAACAAAATTTGTGAACCGCGATTCGTTCACTGGACCCGCATAATGAACACAGCACGGTCAAGAGCTATTAATTTCCATTAAGTTTTGTTCAAGCCCAGGGTCTCTCAGCGGAGCCCTAAATGGTGACCATATACAGGTAACAAAGGCCCAGTGGGGCAGGAAATAGCCCATAATCCCCTGATATAAGGCTTCATTCACCGGACAACTGTACATCATTATTCTGACACCGTTCGACAGATGGACATTGTTTACTTAAGACCGCAAAAATGGAATTAAATGCATATTTTGTGGTACGAGAGGATTATACTGCAACTGTCACAGTATCTGTGTTACGCAATAAGCAAATATAATCCCAGTAACGCCCTGATTAAATATACGAATACAAAACAGCACAATGCAACCTATGGGCTGAATGACATATACGCAGGTAAAAATAAATTATTCAATTAAATACTAGATTTGCTGTTTACTTCTGCTGCTGATGATGATTCAAGCGGCAGAAGCAAAAAGAAAATGAATAGTTATAAAGAATAGCCATCGTCGTCATCAAACCGACCGTCGTCATCGCTAGCAAGCCGTATTAAATCAACTAGAGAAATATACTGTATGTGAGAACATTTTCGCTCACATAATTATATTCGCTCGCAAGATGCCAATTCGTCGGCTGTATAATTTTATTTTTGACTAAGGCAAGACAAAGGCAAGTCTCTGAATCACCTATTATCCTGTCACATTCAATGGTCCATAAAATTAAACTTTAACCGACTGCACAGTGCTTTAATTGAATGTTCTTCTTAATATATTTGTACTTCATTGAGTCAACCTTTAATCTTGAGAATTCCGATTGATTTGATATTTTAACCATTGTGATTTATTCATATATGTTTCCTAAATTAAGATAAATGACAATTATTGTGCAATCAACAAGGCGCCTTTTACAAGTATTGCTTTCATTTTTATATTTACAGCATCTTTATCTGGTAAAATTGAACTAAACCAAGTGATTTAAGGATTTCATACTGTTAACAAGCCGTCTGATCTTTGCTTCCATTATAGAATATATGGTATCTATTATCATTTATGTTATTATCATCATCATCAATATTGCTGTCAGTTTTATTGAAGGAATCATCATACTTTGGATACTTTTGGTCGATTACGGTCGCCACAACCCCTTATTTGATTTAATAAAAGTTCAAATTCATGAATCTGGTCACAAGCAGCCAGTCGATGTCATGAGATTACGACAGCAGCCACATAAAATCATTTTTTCCTCTATGAGTTCATTATATTACATCCCTCTCTCTCTCTCTCTCTCTCTCTCTCTCTCTCTCTCTGAAATTCAATCAATTCTACAACATCCGGATGCACTGCTTTCTATTCATCATGTGTCATGTTCCGACAGACTGGACTTTGTCCCAGATAGGGATAGTCAGTCCGCCTTATCTTCGTGTTCAGATAAAGACGGGGAACTATCCTGTCCTGACCGACCCCTGACCCTGTAACTGTCCGCCATGTTACGTGCTCGGGTCCAAGCTCCATCCCCTGGACCCCTTGACCTTTTAATACAGGATTTCTTACACTGGTCATTCCCTTTACACCTCTTAACAGTACAAATATACTGTTTACAGAGAGAGATAGAGAGAGAGCAATAGCAATACTTTTTTTGCAGTTGTATTTTTTTCGTAATATATGTAAAGATGGCGAGAAAACAAGTATAACGTACATATCACCACTAAACATAATCAAAGAGCCATATGCACAGTTCAACACTTACCGGTATTTACTTTTATCTTTATAGTAAATACTTCGATTGTTTTATTATTTTTTTTTTCGAATACCACAGTACCGGTAGGTATTATTTCTTTATTATAAAATGAATTACATAATGTTTTAAAAATTTTTTTTATTTATTCTTTTTTAATAAATTAAATATTTTTTTCTGTGCTGGTAATAAATGTGTCAGTGCAACTTTCACACATGCGAATTCAACCAACAATACCAGGTCTCAAGTACGATTAAAGATCTTAAATACGGTAGGGACGTATTTTTGGAAACATAAAACTAAATGAATACGTTGTCATATAAAGTTACCATACTGTCGAACAATTACAAGAACGATGAAATATGCCACTAAGTATTTAAGTATTACTAGAGTACAGTATTTAGTAAATATGTGGACTTGGTATCTGTTCGTACTCATGGCCATTTCTTGTTTTATGGGGGTAGGTTACATCAAATTATGATTACTATTCCTAAATGAAGAATTGACTACTCTTTGATTTTACGTTTAAGTCAATATCATGGTTTTCAGCGAGACATGAAATTACAATTAATCTATGACCTGTAACTCTGTGAAGCAAAAGAAATCGAATTTATGTTGTGTCGAGGTTTATTTCTACAATGTTAATTGAGTAATTAAATGATGTTTCTACTAAAAGATCTGTTTGATCGATGATTAATCCCAGATTATATATAAAAGTAGGATTTCTATTTCTGCAACATGCACATTATCACGTCACCCCACTGTTTATACCAGGCTGAAACTTTTAAATATTTCCATAAAACTATTTCCTCTGGCAACAAACACCAGTCGTCGCTGGTTTATAAATTGTACCACTCCACAAAACCACAGAACGGTAGCATTGATATCAAATATGTTATACGGTAAATATGTAATTGTTACTGACTGTCATATTTTTGCATATATTTTCCCACACCACCTGTTTTACTCCAGTAATAAAAAATTAAAATCTAAACCTGCAATGATCATGCAAATTTTTTGAACTGTTATAATCACATAATAGAAACACTTTAGTAAAGTTAGGAGTGTATTATAAAAAAAGGATTGAGATTAGAAATGAAATACTGAATCACATGGTTAACGATTAAATCCACCTTACACATTTTTTTACTTAAATTACTTGTTCAACTTCATTATATTTCCATGACAACATTGGGCATAAACCATATGTTAACACGTTCAATTCACTAGAATACGGAAGTAATCTTTTGCGATCACATAACCTAGTATTAATATAAACTTACTGCATTTCAATATATCTAGACAAAGTACTTTGTACTACTCATAAATAAAGATATGTTCTGTTCTGTTCTACGTTTTATTCGTGTTCTGTAATAAGTCAAAAAAAATTTAAAATTATATTAATTAAAATTTATAAAATCTAATTTATTTTAGTCACGATCCTCTGCTAAGATGTATTTCAGATTAAAAATTGTCTTCCTAATATACATAACAGATTAAACTATAAATGTCCTTATCTTTTTTTTTTCCTTCAGATATTCCTTAAGCTTATTTTTAACTTAGATTCAATCTAAGTGAAATCTTACATGAAAAATAAACTTGAAGCACAAAAAACCTGCAGTTTCACTATGGTTAATTGAAATTACGTCACTTATTCAAGGTCAGCTTCTTCAAAAAAAAGTCTGCATGGCTTAACTTATTATTTTGTTGAATTTTTTTTTTTTTTTTTTTTTGGGGGGGGGGGGGGGGGGGGGGTATTTATTTAACGTCCCGCCGACAGTATTTCAGTCATATGGAGGCGATGTCTACTTGAGACAGAGCTGCCACACTGCAGTATCACGCTGTAGACATGTGGCATGATACCACACCCAGTCACATTATCCTGACACCGAGCCATCCTGTCCTGCAACTACCCTTATATGCTGAGAGCCAAGCAAGAAAGCTATACCAGTACCATTTTTACGACTTTGGTAGTCGCGGCCGGGGCTCCCACTCCCGAGGCTTGAACTTGCGTGAAAACGTAATGATACTTTTCCTTACATGTGCGTATATTGCCAACATCGTTATGGCAACAAGACTGTTCCCGTGATTAATTAATACAGTTACGGAAGTAATCACACTGTAAACACATATAATAGATATATACATACGAACTGTCAAAAGGTATTTAAACGGCTTTTTTCACAGTTTTTTTTAAATGAGATCTTCAAGATAAAGAAATATTTAAGAGAGCAGCCCTTTAATTAAATTTAAATTAAAAATACGGATTTTAATATATTTTTCTTAAAATTGAAAACAAATCTGATTCAAATCATAATGTTTACCGTCTAAGAATTACCTGAAATTAAAGATTGAATATCGCCCCTGAATGTTTCGAATCAAGTTAAACTTAAGAATCCTACTGCGCATGCGCAATTTTGATAAATGACATAATACTTCATTTCAAAATACATGACAGATCCTATATGTATTTCATAATGATATGTTGCAGCTGTGATTAGTTTTGTAAATATAGATGTTGCTAAAAATAGAATAAGAACAGTGTTTTTCTTTGGTTCTGTTTTTATGTTCCTAGAATATAGAAATGTCTCTCTGATGCTTTGATCTGTTAAATACGTCGAGATTTTTTATTTTAGAGCAAACATCAAGCTATTGTGACGGTGGTTTTTATTGTCGTTTTTACAGCGTGACTTTCAGATATTTAAATGTGTAAGCGGAGCGAGATAATATTAGTTTTACATTTGTTTTGCGTGCAACTTAACATACCAGTAATTTACCTATCAAAGAGTACGAGTGCATTACATTTAATCAGTTTCATAAGTGCAGATAATTTTGACGCGCAAGCTTTACATCTATTTGAAGTGAAGATATCGTTTATCAGGGGGGTAATGTTCATCATTAAGCAGACTTTCGTGTCAGATCTCCAAACTTTGCCCTTAAATTTCACACCAATCTATCTACAGCATCAGTACCCACTGCCTCTGAATTTTTATCGATCTAAAATTTGTTTAAACCCTATTAAAAGGTATAATTTCATCGTCACTATAGTAATGAGAGGGGCACGTGCCGGCACGTCATCTGGACTGTGTGGATGATCAACTAGTGTTGGATCCGGTTGAGGGCTTGACTTAAATAAGCCCCTCACTAATGATTGGATGTAATGAACCAGTCGGCTGTAGTTTAACAGTTTCTTTTATGCTTCAGTTCATTGTACAATCAATATTTCATTTTTATGCTTAAAAGCAACAGCCTTCACACTGGAAAAATGAATCAATATGACCCTAAAATTATGCCGGAAAAAAATAGATAAAGCATGAGATAAAAGCTTAATAAAATGGAACACATATTTTTATTAAAATGGTGAAACTAGATCGGAAAATGGCAGAAAATAAGGAAAGTTATGAAATACCATTTGTGTTATGTACTACCATTTTCAACATGTAGCCGGGTGCTGTCATTTATTTATAAACCGACATGGACAGTCGTGTATAGCTCTACATCTATGTAATGTATTCAGTTAAAATGCCACATTAGCACATGTACTCCATTTTTAAACCAGAATATACGTCTAATTAACTTAGACGGTAATCTTGGTGTTTGATTTTTTATTTCATTCAGATGTTTAACCATAATTTTATTATTTCTGTCTCTAATGCCGATCGGACCTGTACCATAAAAAGCAAGCGTCAAATTAAGGTAATTTGAAGGTAAACACGCTTCCATCACTGTCTCTTTCTCTCTCTCCCTCACACACACACACACACACACTCACACACACACACAACGAATATATTAATGCATTATTTAGTTCAGTATTGAGGTATGCATATAATGGCAAAGAAAGAAGGGAAGGAAAAATGTATGAGACACGGGACTCTATGTTAACAAAACAATCAGTTTTAATAAAAACAATTGCATCACTGCGAAGTGTGAAGACGTTAAATCAACGGACCTGTTTTGTACCCTGAGAAAAGATCGTTATCTCTCAGATCTAAAAAAAATAAACATTGATACTAAAGTTAGATTATATAGCCAAACAATCGCTCAACCTTGCACAATTATTTTCTCAAGGGTTACCTCTAATTATTCTTTTATGAAGATTTACCGGTAACCCTTGACTATAGAGAGATTAACGCAGTCCTTTTGTTAATCAACGTCTTTGAAATCACGCTTTTTTGTCTGCTTTCGTAATACTACCGACATATTTCGTGCGAACGTGATTTTACAAATTATACTATGAGCACTATTTCCTTGAACAAATGACGAATTAAGCGAGGAAAGTGGGCAAAAGTTTCAAAGTTTTCATGACCACTTGTTGCCCCATTCGGAATTTCAACGGATAATTCGCCTCCGTCGATTTTCTCAGTCAATCACCTAGAACTCGTGATATCCGCTAGACGATTGGGTCCCAACACAGGGGAAACGACGAAATATGATTGTATTATTTTCTATTACATCGCCGACAACGACGTAATCGCCCAGAGTTCTTTCAGTGGGAAATAATTCATAGATGCCAAGTACCTTTTTCCTATTCATTCAATAGGGTGCTAACACTATTATTTGTCAATGTATAGGTAAATAAATCGATTTTCCGATAATAGCACCGGCGGATAGTTTCCCCTCGGGTAGCCTCTAGCTTGAATCAATAATAATAACAAAGCGCTGGAATTTGAATGGCTGAACGGTTTTCCGCACATGCGCACTGGGCTCTTTTTCATGAAAGGCGCTTTATATGAATTTTCATTTGTAAATGTGAAAACACAGATGACGGGTTGTGAATGTCGATTTATTCTCTATGTTCGTACGTACGGACAGTATGCCGAGGACATTTCTGGTGAAAAGGAGTGGTGAAGAAAGTGACATAATACAAACTGATAGTTCGATTCATGAATCGCAGACAGGTTCAACCAGCGAGTTAACGTGCCTTACTGAAGTGACATTTGGTTGCATTAACCGTACTACGTCGATGGGTGAGTATATCAGTATTATACTGTTTGACAGGCCCGTGCGCACGTGAGACAATGGGCGTCTTATCTTCGGTTTAAGAATATAGCACATATATATATTAACTGAATAATTTGTAATAAATTATAATAAAAATATAATAATGCCTACAAGTTTAAAGAATGATACTGTGGAAACGATTTATTGTGATCTTTACTATCTATCTGGTTGTGTGTCTCTGTCTGCTTCTTCCCCTTGCGTCTATCTGTCCCCTTAATGACATAAATTATATTTGCTTGTTTATGTTCTTCATATTCATATCGAAATGTCATTTGTTAACACTCGTGTGAGAAAAGTTAAAAACGCCTTATTATCATGTTATAATTAATTTCGTTTTCATTTGAAAGTAATGACAACATCAATTTATTTGTAGAGCCTATGAAAGCCCTGTCTAGACATTTATGTCACTTTCCTCTTTGCTTCCCACTTTTTCCAAGATATTTCATTTCAATAAACCTTAAGTACACTCAATTTGCACATTTATCGTCCCAGTCTGTTTACTCTCTCTATCGTCATTGCACTTGTTGAGCAAAGAGGCTCAGCAGGTGTTGCCATAGAAACCAGCAACATTTTATATTGTAAGGAGAGCAAGGTTTTTCAAATATTTCCGGCCACCTGTCAGTGAAATACTTTAAAATCCGTTTAGATTATTTTAAGAAATCTGACTCGACCTATTTTGCCCGGTCGTCCCCGATAATTCAATTGATAGCAGGGCTGTAAAAACTGCCTGTTGAATGGTTTGCATTCGGGTACGTGATACAGGCCCAGTTAAACCCCTATTGATGTTTAATACGCTGGTCGGCAGTTTCTTACAAGGGATTTATTTGTCGATTGCCGTGCTAGCCCCACAATGATTTTAATCGCTGATGTGTTGGAAGCCGTTTATACCGAAGGACATTTGAAGCCATTAAGGGCCACAACTAAAAGATTTCTCGCTGCCGATGATGATGAAGTAGAAAGAAATAGACCGACATGTTGACCTAAACATTAAATTGATGGTAGCAGATAAATCTAGAAAAATAATGAAAAGTACAGCTGATTAACGTTGGAATGTATGAAATGTGTATTTTAACTATTTTATCAGACATTGTTACAGCTCCTTCTGCTAAAGAAATTTTATCTTGAATTGTTAGAAACTCTCTCTCTCTCTCTCTCTCTCTCTCTCTAAACTTGGCATACTCGTTTAAATGAATGGGGTTTGAGAAAAAAAATAATGGAAAGGAAGCATGGAAGAGAGAGAGAGGAAGAGTCAGAAAGTATGAGATATGAAGGCGCGGCTATGAGATGATACAGTGCGGACAAGAGATATGAAGGAATCAGAGAGAGGGTTTATGATTTTATGATACGTCTAATCGCCTGTAATATTTGTGTGTTCACTGCAATGTTTATGCAGTGTGATAGGACGGTGGGTACAGAACTGACATCTATATGACAGTAATAACAACAGTCCCATGTCGTAAGTGTAAACAAATGATAATTGACAGGTTGACAGCCCTGTTTGGGCAATTTTGTTTACTTTTGCATTAGTCACGTGGCAAGACCGCCCAGGAATGTATTTGCATTATGTGCAGTTAGATAAATATTATCATTCTTCATAACCCTCATCATGATTGGATAAACTAATGACAGTTTTAAGGAGAGTTCAATTGTTTTCAGAGGAATTAAATGTAAACGATAGGGCTAGTAATATATTCATATCGACGTAAACCTTGTTACTACTGGATCTATTTCTTGCTCAGAACTGAGTGTTTAACGACAGTTATTGTAAGCTATATATTCATTCAAATCGTGCATAACGGTATCTAAGATTATTTATAGAAACAATAGATTTTCTCTTAATATCTTTATATTTAGATTCATTTCCATAAATATTTTTATACATAATGTTGGCTTCTCCCTTGAAAAGGTTATTTCTGAAACGTACATTGATAAGAAATTCCCAGACCACAATCGAATTATTTATCCTCTCCGACCTCATACGGTTCCCCGTGCAACACAAGGCATGCCATTAGTGTTGCACTATCAAGCCGGGAATCAGGAAGAATATTAATTAGGTATTAAGAACCTTATTAATTACCCACAGCCATTGACACGCATTCATATACCACGTTCCATAATTTCCACGCATGTGTTGAATGCTGTCGCATATTGTTCATATTTCTCATGGCTCGGTTTTGGCCCCTTCCCCCTTTTTTCTGTGTTTCATTAATTAACCGTTTGGCGCGCTCCTTAGGATCCACAGGGGGTCAGGCCTGTTTCTTCCGCGAGGTGTTCCGACTGTGGAAGGAACCGTATTCATAGCAGGGTAATGTGAACCCGCTAATCGCTCACAGACATCTTGGTCGAGTTACCTCTGCCAAAATGCACCCATGTTACATGTAGGAGGCGCGTGGATTGGTTCCTGGCTGATTTACAGTTCATGTGTATAGCCTATCAAACTGATAGCATCGGTTTTTGTGAATTGACCTGGCCAATAAATGTGTCACATGTATTGTGTAGCTGTTTTATTGGTCATCTAATTGTATGTAATCCAATTTCTACCCTCATTTAGTTCCCTGAAAGAATACGGCCACTTATATTTTTCCAATCAGTCAAATAATTTAAATGTAATGGGCAGTTAAAAAAAACACCGGGCTTTTTTTATATAAAGTGATACACATGTACTCCTTACAGTATATTGACTTAGTTAAATATTTCAGCATCTGCTCTTCAATTTTTGTGAGAAAATAAAACTGAATTAAAAACAAGCATTTCCATGTGGTACTAGAGTTGGTACATTAAAGATGCATTTTGTATAATGCACGTATCATTTAATCTTCATTTGATATGATGATATATCTATACCACATATCTTTAACAAATTTATATGCGATGCAGCATTTCCGGATGTGATTATACCGTAATTATATACGCAGTGTATGACATCGGCGTAACATCGCTTTGTAGGTTTTTTTGGTAATTAAACCTCCAATGACATATTGTTCTCAGAAATGGCCGATCTTGTCAGCCTTTTTGTTAAGAATTCAATGCAAATCTTCAACATGCATTAATAATACTCGCTAATGATAATCGCTGCATGAAACAACCACCTGTTCGACAAATCTAATTAATTCACCTGGATCACGTGACTCTGTTCTCGCGCCGGTCGCGTGGCGACTCCGAAAACCTTTTTTCTTTTACACAGGATGCAAATGTATCAAGCAACATTTTATTTTCTCTTTCATGGATAGTTGCTAAGTTCTTTTCAGATTCGATGAGGCGGATCTCCAAGGCTCCCCTGATTCGCTGTGACACTCTACTGTACTGAACAGCATATATAATCATACTATACGTGTGGCTTTTAAATTTTTTAAGACACCGATCTTTAGCGTAATTTTAACCGTATGAGTATTTCAAATTTACTGTTTGAATGATCCAAATGGGTCATAAAAATGCCTGATCGAATCTGGTGATTGTATGCTTCATTAAGTTTTATAATAATTACTCGGTAACATAAGTCGATAGCTATTTGCTACAGTGACGGCGCCATTAACTCTCCGGAGATGGAGGCGATAATGTATGGAAACACTGTTGCGCTCATTTGCATACATACAAGCCAGCCTGTGGCATAACACCTGTAGGTAACGATGTCTTAAGGTGGCAGTAGATCATGGGGTAAAACATCTAGAAAGAGGCTACTTTGGATTTGAAGTTTTGTATCATTTCCAATTTCTGAGATGATGATGATGATGAAAGTGATGTTGTTTTTATACGTGTACACTAGCGGTCATCGATGTCTTGAACTGCAACTATACATGTATAGAAATAATCGAAATCAGCTGCACTGACCCGACATTTCCAGCTGCCAGTAAGGGTGTGTGATGATATATATGGTTCCCGATTTTATAAAATATGTTTCGGGTACCAGCCTGAAACTGCAAGCATCTGCTTTGTTACATCATTCGTGTCACCGTGAAATTCTGTACTTTGATTTCATGAACTTTGTACTTTGATTTCATGAACTTTGTACTTTATGCAGCCAGAACAAAGACACATGAAATTATTATTCCAAAATAAAATTGCCATGTAATATATATGGGTACTTATGACATACGAGTAAAGTGTTGAGCTATGTGCATTTTATGAAATAATTATGTAATGAAATGCAATCCTAAAATAAGTGATGACTATAATTATTACTCTGCATATCGTTTGTCTGTCTAAATATATGTTGTTGTTCTTTTGCACCTTTTCACGTAATTGAGACTTTTGGTCACGTGATTAAACGGCTGCTAAGTTGTATTTAGGCATTACAAGGCGAATAACAAAAAGCATCAAGTATCTTGTAGTTTTTTTTTCTCACGCTTATGGATATATCATGTGAAAGTTGTGATCACACTGTCATAGATAGAGATACTTTGTTTGTCTACACATGTGACTTCTTGTCATATAACGCTCGTGTCCCCTGCCTGTTCTCTTCATTGGTTTAGTGTCTCATATTACAACAGAAAACAAATGCAACAACAAACGCATTTATACATTACAACTTATCATTGCATATTATTATAATTATGCCAGTCTGCGAAATGAGCTGTACGTAGTTAAGTGAAAGTCATCCTGAAATATGCAATAAAGAAAAATAATTGAAGATATTTTTCCTCTTTTATCATTAAGGACGGATGCGTAGTGCAGCTCTGCGTAAATATAATTAGGTGCAAATCTTTGGTAAAGAACTACAGTCAAACTTTATCGACATCAATGTCTTTAATTTTGCCATTATCAATTTAGTACATCTGATTTATTTCCAGATTTTTCTTTATAATCCGGTTAAGATTTCGTTTCAAGCTGTCAGATTGTTATATAAGCAATTTTAGGTGAAAATCCCCTTGAACGACAAGTGTGTCTCTCTAAGCACTCTTATGTATATCTTAAATTGCTAAATGGTCAACAAAGTTATCACTAAACTATCACGATAAACTAAAATCGCATCGCCCGCCTTTTTCAAGAAACGTTAAGTTCTGTCGTCTGCAGCAATTAGATTTATCTTTAGAACCGCTTCAATTAAGTATGGGACGACTTAAATTGCTTACGGTTGTGATGTTATCGGAAGATGTATGGATTAGAACAGTTTATTGGCTAGTAGTGGCACCGAGCAACTCAGATTTTTTCAAAGTTGTTCGGTTGCTTGAATGGCACCATGTTGATATTCGAAATAAGTCGGTCACGCAGAAGGCATATGCAAACTGTCTGTGAGAATGTTTCACGATTCTTAAGTGTTGTAGCTATAAAGAAATAATTGCGTGGCTTTGAAACAACATGTATATAAAGATTGTCATTAATGGTTTTTGCTGGTTTCCGAGTTACTATAGTCATATTTTGGCCCGATGAAACAACCGATTTACTGCCATTCGTAATAAATAGCCGTCATAAATTTCTGGTGGATTTTATGCACCTTGTATTCTTTTTAAGAAACATCATTGATTGAAATCGATTCCTTGTGTCATTTCCTTTATAATGACTTTTGCAAGGTCATTTCTGCTTTGGTTTAAAGAAATATCTTCTTTGGTGTGAGCAGACGACAATTCAAATCGCGCGCGCAATTCTTCTAAATCAATATTGCTGCATAATTAATGCCGCTAACAATCTGTTACTCGGCAAAGATTACTCGAAAACAATAGCGAAGAAAAACATTTGAACCGATATCGAATTTTCAGAACCGGATGTTTAAGACAAGACTTCTAACAAAAAACACCGTGTCGGTAAATGCCCGTCAGGAGAAAATATGGCGGTTGTCGAGTAATTGCAGAAAATGACACATCCGTGTTGGGCCGCATTGGTGTCTGGTGCAAGAACGGGTTACCGTGTCCCACGGGAGAATTGCGTCATAGCACAAACGGACCCTTCAATTAAATTACAGCAGGTGCGCGTTTTAAGCATTGACTGGAAGCCCGGATTAAGATTTTGCTATGATTATGTCTGTGATTATGCTTAGATCAAACATTTTGATGTAAATTCAGAAACTTAAAGCAACTTACAGTTTTAACATTATTTTATATCTTATCATCTTTATCATAAATATTTATTGTGAATTGTAACATTAAAATGTATGCATTTTTTAACGCAAGTGCTTACTACCGATAATCAATAACATTTTGGTACGTTAATTTTAGACGGCTACGAAGACAATGTGTTGATTATATAGACATTAATTTCTACTGTATAGAAAATGCAATTCACCGGTCCTCTTTGTGAAAGCATGCTCTAGCTTCCTTTAGTCTTTCAAAATTTATTGCGTTCACCTTTTTCTGTAAATGTTTTCATTTATTACATTTTACGCGATATAATCCTCCAAAATACTTTCATCAATATATATTTTTAGCTTTAGTCTATGTTTTTGCGGGTCAAGTTTTGGCGCCAAAATGAGAGGTCAGCTTAGACCCATTTTCACAGATCTGTCAGTGCCAATTCACTTAATTACTTGCGAATCCCGTAAATTGTCCGAACCCCGACAACATATTAGTTCAATTTAAATCGTGTAGGAATCCACAAGAGATTATCATTACAGCAGACGGTAAACTGACCTATCCCGTCTCCGCCCCTGCGGCCACTTGCACGATTTTCACGAGATTCACTAAACGGTGTTAGAGCCGTGAAGTACCCTATTGAATGAAAAGTAACAGTTTTGATAAACATTTACGCTCAAATTGTCTGTCTAGTGTGACCTGCCACAGAGCCCTCTCGTCGTTTTCCGTTATATCGACGTAGACAAAAGGTCCCGCCTCGTTCGGTGGGCAAAATCGGGCCGTTACCGGCGGGAAGATCGCACTTCCAATAACTGTTTACGACCCGAGCCGGTTCACAATGGCCATACCATGACGTAACCCTGCATTGACGGCCACATTGATAACCTGGGTGGTGACAGGGACATCCGTTACCATGGTAACACGGTTGGTTAGAATGTTCTTCTTGTATGCCTGACCGGCTGCGGGGTTACTTTTTCCTCCTCCTTTTCCCCCATTATTTAAGTTCTTGGCATGCTGATAACATGATTACGCTAAATTACAAAAAAAAATGATGGTTGCGGCACTGACGCCTTAAAACCGATGATCGTTAATGCAAACTTATTTTTTCGCTTTGATTTTGGAACTTCTACTTCTTATAATTCCTATGCCTCATAGAATCCAGGATCCTTCGTTGCTAACACCAAACATTTTTGTTAACATTTCGTAGAAATAACTTAAA
>CM037777.1:52153001-52203001 GCA_021229015.1 Solen grandis
TATCATTAGTAGTAGTCATTGCCAAAATTAATATACTGACAAGATAAAGAAATAAAATCATCGAAATAAGGCGTTATTTTCTTTACACCGTTTTAAATTGCAGTGAAATGTAGTAAATGTATATGTGTTGTGACCGTAGTAGTAGTAGTTGTCACAATTATTATCATTAGCAATAGTCATCGTCGCAATAATCATCATTAATTTAAGTCATTGTAGCAATTAGAAGAAGGAGTCGTTGTTGTCAGAATTATTATCATTAGTAGTAGTCGCTGTCGCAATAAGTAGAAGTAGTCGTTGTTGTCGCAATTAATAACCTTAGTAAATTTTAAAACACAATAATAATAATAATAAGTAGTAGGTGTCGTTGTCGCAATTTTTATCATAAATAGTAGTCGCTGTTGCAGTTCATAGAGTAGTCATTGTTGCAATTACCATTATAAGCATAACTCGCTGTCGCAGTTATTATTAGAAGTAGTCTTTGTCAAAATTATAATCATTAGTAGAAGTTGTTGTCGCAATAAATAGTAGTCTACATAATTATTATCTAATGCATTTATGTAAGAATATTAAACTTACGTTTGTGATTAAAATCGGTTGTTAATGTTGACAAAAGACAGTGACCATGTTGTAGTACTTACATTACATGACTGTAAATGTTTTATTTCAGTAAAAGTATTGAAATTATTTCATATGTATGACTAACCCATCATATTACAAATAGAAAGTAGTTCTATATACGTAACTGTAGAATACTGAATCATACACTTACTGCGTCTGTTTCCTTGCAGTAATCAAAATATTAGAATGAACAGAATCTAGTTGGGTTTTTTTTTTCTTCTTATTACTTTAATTTTAATATCTATCTGGTATGAGATCTATAAAGTTAACTTTATGCCAAATGGTACACATTAGCGAAATAAAATCCATATTTATCTGTTTTGAATAAATGAAATAAGTTCAGACAACACATTTTTTTCGGTGAAATTTGCGAACGTGACATGCTATTTATAGTAAGCGCGCGGACCAAATTGAAACCACCCAGACCGAAAATAAATATATTGATGTTATTTGGCATAAAATAAACAGGATGTGGTCTACAAAGCATTTTATGCTTTATTTATACAAGGTCCGAAATTTATTCCAGTGTTAATAAGAAACTGAAAGTAACAAAAGCGCAGTTAATATCCGACAGTAGGCTAAAAAGTCAGGGGCACGGAAACTAACAAACATGCAAATTTGTCGTGTTCCCACTGTATTTAAGTACTGTCCGGCATATTTTGCAGCCGACCCGGTTTTCGTCCATCACTTCGCCTTTTTGAATATAGCCGAAACTCCCCCACACTTTTGATTTGGCTTTTTTATTAGCCACTATGACGAAGTCGTCGTCTGCTTTTCCGCGACCCGCCATTTTTTCACTACGGGACATTGATATCGCATTCGAGTAATACCCTATCCCCCTCTGGCTTGTAATTAATGCTGTGTCGCCAGGGCGCTTGTAAAAATGTTTCAGTGCCCCGTGACTATTACGCAATCATGGCATGTCAACAAACATTTTCAACGAATATTATAATAAAACTATCGATTGTTGACTGAACTATCGCGATAGTTATCGATGGATGAGTTTCGTATCGATTTATTACCATCGGGGCTGCATAGATCGCGATAAATCGATAAGTCGACTTATTGTTACACCTCTAGTAGTCATTGTCACTATTAGTAGTAGTCATTGTCACTATTAGTAGTAGTCATTGTCACTATTAGTAGTAGTCATTGTCACTATTAGTAGTAGTCATTGTCACTATTAGTAGTAGTCATTGTCACTATTAGTAGTAGTCATTGTCACTATTAGTAGTAGTCATTGTCACTATTAGTAGTAGTCATTGTCACTATTAGTAGTAGTCATTGTCACTATTAGTAGTAGTCATTGTCACTATTAGTAGTAGTCATTGTCACTATTAGTAGTAGTCATTGTCACTATTAGTAGTAGTCATTGTCACTATTAGTAGTAGTCATTGTCACTATTAGTAGTAGTCATTGTCACTATTAGTAGTAGTCATTGTCACTATTAGTAGTAGTCATTGTCACTATTAGTAGTAGTCATTGTCGCTATTAGTAGTAGTCATTGTCGCTATTATTATCATTATTGTAGTCATCATCACAAATATTAGAAGTAGTCATCGTCATTTTTTTATAATAGCCGTTGGTGTGTGATGTAGTAGTAGTAGTCTTTGTCACTTTCATTATCATAAATAGTAGTCATTGTCACAATCATTGGTAGTAGTTGCTTCATTCACAATTAGTAGAAGTAATTGTCGTCACTTTTATTATTGATGGTAGTAGATGCTGTTGCAATAAGTAGTGGATTTTAGCAGCAGTTGTTGCAATTATTATCATAAGAAATAGTCATTATCGCAATTTTTATCATTAGAAGTAGTCATTATCGTAATTATTATCATTAGAAGTAGTCGTTATCGCAATTATTATCATAAGAAGTAGTCATTATCACAATTATTATCATTAGAAATAGTCATTATCGCAATTATTATCATTAGAAGTAGTCGTTATTGCAATTATTATCATTAGAAGTAGTCATTATCATAAGTAGTCGTTATGCAATTATTATCATTAGAAATAGTCATTATCACAATTATTATCATTAGAAGTAGTCATTATCATAAGTAGTCTTTATCGCAATTATTATCATTAGAAGTAGTTGTTATCACAATTATTATCATTAGAAATAGTCGTTATCCCAATTATTTTCTTTAGAAGTAGTCGTTATCGCAATCATTATCATTAAAAATAGTCATTATCGCAATTATTATCATTAGAAGTAGTCATTATCGCAATAATTATCATTAGAAGTAGTTGTTATCATAAGTAGTCATTATCACAACTTTTATCATTAGAAGTAGTCATTATCGCAATTATTATCATTAGAAATAGTCGTTATTGCAATTATTATCATAAGAAATAGTCATTATCGCAATTTTTATCATTAGAAGTAGTCATTATCGCAATTGTTATCATCAGAAGTAGTCATTATCGCAATTATTATCATTAGAAGTAGTTGTTATCATAAGTAGTCATTATCACAACTTTTATCATTAGAAGTAGTCATTATCGCAATTATTATCATTAGAAATAGTCGTTATTGCAATTATTATCATAAGAAATAGTCATTATCGCAATTTTTATCATTAGAAGTAGTCATTATCGCAATTGTTATCATCAGAAGTAGTCTATTATCACAACTTTTATCATTAGAAGTAGTCATTATCGCAATTATTATCATTAGAAATAGTCGTTATTGCAATTATTATCATAAGAAATAGTCATTATCGCAATTTTTATCATTAGAAGTAGTCATTATCGCAATTGTTATCATCAGAAGTAGTCATTATCGCAATTATTATCATTAGAAGTAGTCATTATCATAAGTAGTCGTTATCGCAATTATTATCATTAGAAGTAGTTGTTATCACAATTATTATCATTAGAAATAGTCGTTATCCCAATTATTTTCTTTAGAAGTAGTCGTTATCGCAATCATTATCATTAAAAATAGTCATTATCGCAATTATTATATTTTAGAATCAACGTTATAGGTTAAATAGTCGTAGTAATAATGGTAGTCAACATGATAGGTTAAATAGTCGTAGTATAATGGTAGTCAAGTGATAGGTTAAATAGTCTAGTATAATGGTAGTCAACGTGATAGGTTAAATAGTCGTAGTAATAATGGTAGTCAACGTGATAGGTTAAATAGTCGTAGTAATAATGGTAGTCAACGTGATAGGTTAAATAGTCGTAGTGATAATGGTAGTCAATGTGATAGGTTAAATAGTCATAGTAATAATGGTAGTCAATGTGATAGGTTAAAAAGTCGTAGTAATAATGGTAGTCAACGTGATAGGTTAAATAGTCGTAGTAATAATGGTAGTCAATGTGATTGGTTAAATAGTCGTAGTAATAATGGTAGTCAACATGACAGGTTAAATAGTCGTAGTAATAATGGTAGTCAACGTGACAGGTTAAATAGTCGTAGTAATAATGGTTGTCAACGTGATAGGTTAAATAGTCGTAGTAATAATGGTTGTCAACGTGACAGGTTAAATAGTCGTAGTAATAATGGTAGTCAACATGACAGGTTAAATAGTCGTAGTAATAATGGTAGTCAACGTGATAGGTTAAAAAGTCGTAGTAATAATGGTAGTCAACGTGATAGGTTAAATAGTCATAGTAATAATGGTAGTCAACGTGATAGGTTAAATAGTCGTAGTAATAATGGTAGTCAACGTGACAGGTTAAATAGTCGTAGTAATAATGGTAGTCAACGTGATAGGTTAAATAGTCGTAGTAATAATGGTAGTCATCCTGACAGGTTAAAAAGTTGAAGTAATAATGGAAGTCAACGTGATAGGTTGAATAGTCGAAATAATAATGGAAGTCAACGTGATAGGTTGAATAGTCGAAATAATAATGGTAGTCAACGTGATAGGTTAAATAGTCATAGTAATAATGGTTGTCAACATGATAGGTTAAATAGTCGTAGTAATAATGGTAGTCAATGTGATAGGTTAAAAAGTCGTAGTAATAATGGTAGTCAACATGACAGGTTAAATAGTCGTAGTAATAAAGGTTGTCAACGTGATAGGTTAAAAAGTCGTAGTAATAATGGTAGTCAACGTGATAGGTTAAATAGTCATAGTAATAATGGTAGTCAACGTGATAGGTTAAATAGTCATAGTAATAATGGTAGTCAACGTGATAGGTTAAATAGTCATAGTAATAATGGTAGTCAACGTGATAGGTTAAATAGTCATAGTAATAATGGTAGTCAACGTGATAGGTTATACAGTCATAATAATAATGGTAGTCAACGTGATAGGTTAAATAGTCATAGTAATAATGGTAGTCAACGTGATAGGTTAAATAGTCGTAGTAATAATGGTAGTCAACGTGATAGGTTAAATAGTCGTAGTAATAATGGTAGTCAACGTGATAGGTTAAATAGTCATAATAATAATGGTAGTCAACGTGATAGGTTAAATAGTCATAGTAATAATGGTAGTCAATGTGATAGGTTAAATAGTCTGATATGTTAGTAATGATAGGTTAAATAGTCAATAGTCAACGTGATAGGTTAAAAGTCATAGTATAATGGTAGTCAACGTGATAGGTTATATAGTCGTAGTAATAATGGTAGTCAATGTGATAGGTTAAATGGTCGTAGTAGTACTTGTAGTTCCATAATTTGTTGATGAAGTCGTAGATATAGTCGAAATATTAGTAGCTGGAATGATAATCAATAATTTCAACATTTCCGAAATTATAGTGATGCAGAATATGAAAATTTGTGAACATCAATGTAATGGAATCGGGGGGGGGGGGAAATGTGTTCCTTACCTTAGATACATTCTGTGACGTCAGAAGTCGCCGTAACATATACTACACACGTCCTCCGTGGAACACTGCCGATCTAGCTGATTGGATTCCTGCACAAATAGAAGTCAATACATTCAATCTCCAAAAAGAAAGGCTACACACGTCTACCACGTTCCGAAACCACGAATAATTTCTTAGGTAATAACAGTGAGCCATTTATCTTTTTAATAAGTATTTACTGAGCTGACAGTTATCAGAGAGAGAGAGAGAGAGAAAGAGATGAATACCTCAAAAGCACGGTGTGCACATATTGTCGTTGAAACTAACCAATATTTCAAACAAAAGCTCTAACATATTAACTTCAACCCTAACCCTTATCATTATCCTAGACTCAAGACTATTTGGGGGGTATGAAGTTTATAAGATGCGAGCACACCAACAAACACACACACATTCACACAGACAGATAAACAGATAGATAGACATACACCCACACAGATAGACATACACCCACACAGATAGACACACACACAGACAGACAAGATACACACCCACACAGATAGACAGACACCCAAACATAGATAGACTAACACCCACATAGATAGATAGACACACACACACAGAGATAGACAGACAAGATACACACACACGCACATAGAGAGAGAGAGAGGGGGGGGCAACATACAGACGGACAGACAGGCACATACACAAGCATGTATCTCACAATTTTTGAACATATTTCTTTTACGCCAATATGGGAACAACCTAACCTTCTCCCTCTCAACGGTTTCTGGGTTATACCAGTACGTTGGATCTGGGGAATTGAACTCACAACCATCGGACACAGTTAATGAACTGTGCCACTCGACCTCGGAGCTCTTTCAAATGTCGATCACAGATTGTATCCGACAACGTCTTAGTTATATAGATAAACATTATACATATCACTACAACCAGTATAAAATGAAGCAACAACACAGAATCCTGCCTCACCATCATCATTAGTAGTTTTCTCCGTTAATTATTATATAAAGAAATGTTTAAGACTCACCATTTTTGTCCTAATAAGATATAAGCTTGACTATCCTTGTCATAAGCCTCAAGCCATCTGATCCAGTAAATCTATTATACCATGTTTTTGGAAAACAAAAGTGAAACCGATGTCGAGGGATAACCATGTTACTTCCTATTATGCAATCATGACGTAATGCACCCAAGTCATTATACTGGATTCCCAGCATCATTTCTGTATCTGAACTCCATTCCGATTCACCGTCTTTATCGATCAATATAGCGGGAATCTAACTTAAAATAGTTGCAGCTTATATTTTCTTGAAGTCATATAGGTTGGCTTCAAAACAGAAATAATGTCGCGCGATGTGTAAAAACCGAGAGGAAATTCCGAAAAATTCTAAAAATAGAAAAAAATATACGAAATCCCCCTCCTATGTCACGTGATCGCTGAACTATTTCATATATAGTCAACAGAATTAACAATAACTTTGAAGTGTAACTTTTACCAGTATACCATTTTAAATATGTTTAGATTTTGGTTATACTTTTATTGTCATTTAACATTACTGTGCGCGGTCAAGGAATGGTATTTTAGCATGCTATTTTAAGTAAATGGTAATTCCCAGTCAAACGAACACGTATGTACTTCATGTTTTGCGGGGAAAAAAAGCAAACAAAGGTAGTGCAATGTGAAGATATATCGAGGCTGGCGGTCTGTGACAATTATAATCGTTATAATGGGACAGAAAATAAAAAACAAAAAACACTCGTACATTCGTGTAGGATATGGATACCTCACCCTCGGGATCAGGAACTTTAGGCAGGTTTCTGATCTTCGTGTGAGATACCCGTGTCCTACATAATTCTTGTTTTCAATTATACCGAAAATATACGGACAGTCACCTAATCAATGCCTTAACTTCAAAATTTACTTAATGGCAGAGGAGATAATCCAAGAATGTATTCTTACAAGGAAAGATAGTCTACTCAAATCTAACTTAAAGCAAGATTAATATCGGTTTAACATACCGGCCCTTGTTCTTTATTTGTGAACAAAGTGAAAATCCCAGCGATCATTCATACCTTGCGGTTGGCGAGACGATAAGTTCGAATTGAATTATTCCGGGTTTTGAACTGAAGAGTATCACGCTCAGATATCCGTAATTAAGTCTCCCAAATGAAGTTAGGAGACTTCTTGTTTTTACTCCGTTTCTTCCTCTTCTCCTTTCTCGAGCAGGCAACTTTGTACAGGCCATATCTCGGGAGCCGCTCGACCTATCTTTACAAAACTTCACACACTTATAGTCCTCAATGAGTAGTGATGCCCCTTGATTTTTATAACTGTGAGGTCCCTGGGGGTCAGACCCCACCCCTCAAAGATGGACTTTTGCATAAAAAATGTATTTTGGTTAAATATTTCAAATTTCCAACCCTAAATAATATATTTTTGTTCCTCATAATGAGAAGAATTAAATAGTACTATTTTGTGTCCCCTGTGGTCACTCAGGGGTCAGGCCACACCCCCTCAATTTTACTTATGACATTTTATCTCAAAAACTGTTCAGATCGCCACCCCTAAACCATATATTTTCTTGTTCCTCATGATGAGATGGATAGAATGGTACTTCTTACACGCCCCCACCCTTACCATTCGTGTATGATGTATGATTGTCTAAGGAGAAACTTCGTTTGGGAGACTTTGTAAAAGTTCACTGTTACTTGTTATAACTGGCTTGCGTAAAACTATGAAATGAAACTGTTAAATGTCAGACAAAAAAATCATGCAAATAAATATTCATTCCTTCCCGCCATGAAAATACGTGATTTTGTGAATATCAACTGACGTATTCTGATATAACTGGAGTCATGGCTATGTTGACAGTGAAGAGTCTTAAGCTATACACATCCAGGGTAGATCCTGATCAGACAGCTTCTACAGGGGATGGGTAATCCAGGTATGACGCGTAAAAATGCGTATATACTTATCAAGTAAAGAGTTAATCATACTTAAAGTAATCCATCCATCATTAAATTATGATCATGGCCCATGAAGTGATCATGGGAATTTTATAGTCAATACAAGCTTTTATAGACTCTGAGCAAAAAAGCCTATAACTCAAAGCCAATGGATGCTTGCATCTGCACTAGTGTCTTTCTTATGTCTTTATTGTGAATTACGAAAGTAACTGAATCTACATTAACTTAAATTTCATCCCTTAGAGTCTACGAACAGACATGATCTGATATTAAATATCTTTATCCAAAAGTTAACAGAAAATCATAGAGTATTTGTGTTTAAAACTACTTCTGTGGTTTCTACAATTTGTTTACATAAATAAAGCTGCTTGATGCCTTTTCATCTGTTCTGAGAACAAGGACCATTCCGGGAACAGTGTCTCAGAAATGAAAGACTGGATGGGTCTCAAGTTTACATTTCTTTAATCAAAAGTTTAAATTTCTGAGGCTTTTTATTCAGTAAGTTAATCCAAACCATGTCTTCAGATTGAATTAGAAAATCTTTGTGCACTCTTAGATTACTCCCCCCCCCTCTCTCTCTCTCTCCCTACCACCCTTCCTCTCTCTTTCTCTTCCTCTCTCTCTCTCACGGGTATAAAGCTTTGTTCATCATTTCATTTATTCTTTGCATCTATATCTCTAGTTTCCTTAGATTAATCACAAACTCTCTCACACAAACGTGCGCACGTATTTAAAGATATTACTTTTGTCAATAGATCAATATTAAAGACATTACTTTTGTCAATAGATCAATATCATACTTATATTAAAATCTCTCCCTCTCTCTCTCTCTCTCTCTGAACAAATCAATAACAGTCTTATGATAGTTACACAAAGAAGAAATAGGTGAAGTAAATCGCAAGCGTCACTGTGACACAAGTGTTGAGTAGTTTGTGATATTTACCTAAAAAACAAGATAATACATTAGATTCCCGTAAGGTGACGAATTCCAGACCTCTTATGCCATATAGATACGATGATACAACGTCCTCAAGTACACGTGAAAAGTTTATACTTTGTCGTAAAGTTCTATTATTAGAATGTTTCTGTGTTTCTCATTGTATTATACATACATATATACATAAAACTACAATTATGATACAATGATGTTAGATCATGATGATACGTGATGATGATGTTCCACACATTCCATCTTTTGAGAGAGTACAATCAATTTTTTACATATCCTTAATGCATGAACATGCACCAACTCCTGGCTTGATATTAGTTTAATTATCAAAATATATTTACAGTATGAACATACCGGTTGTTTAGCAACGAGCTGGTAAACAGTTTGCAAGTAAGCGTGATATTTGAAGAAGATAAACAATCTAAAATGTTTTAATGTTCGAGCACAATCCACAACCAAGGCAAAATTCAGTCCCTGTCGGCGGATGATCGATTCCTAAAGGACACTTCCCAACTAACTGTAGACCAATTGGTCCCGCCGGGCATGCCGGCAAAGGGTTCATCTGTCTCATTTGTATAAAGTTCCTGTGGCATTCATCGCAGAAGTGGGTGTTTCCGAAGCAGAAGTAGACCGCGACAGAACAGCAGTAGCGACACTTGTATTCCATGTATCCTTCCCCGTGTACTTTACATACCTGACACGACACAGAACATCATAATTAATAAACACACTTCCGGACATAGCAAGCAGTTTTATTTCCATATACAGGTTGTGTTAAAAATTGGTAAATATTATTACACAAATTATTTTTATTTAAAATACAATACAACCGCAGCAGTCCAAGGAGCGATTACAGACGGATTCAGAGGGATATACTCTCGGTATTACGAACCTTTCGATTATCCGAACATTTCATCTTCCCCACCAGTTCACGGACTTTCACAATGTTTCGCTATAACCCATTCACAAAGCAAACCACACGATATTATGAATTTATTTAATCATTACAATAATTATTTATTTGCATAGTATAAAGACTTGCAGATTTGCTAGACAAAATCTTACTACACGTATTTTGATAGCCGTGGGTCCCGGAGATGAAAATGAAAGGGAAAGCCTGTGTCAGTTTTGAAAATATTTGCAAAGGGAGAAAGAAACTTTATACATTCTGAATCTCTGACCTTATTGTCTAAGCCAGAACATACTCCACATACGAGGCTCTCCACGTCATCTCCTTCTTCCAGCCCGTCTTCACACTGGACATTACCGGCGAAAAATGGCTGCAATCAGGAGTACGTTTGATCAGCAAGAAAATAATCCTCAGAAGGTATATGAGTTTTGAACGGATACTGTATAAAACTCACCGAGAATTGATACAATTCTAATAGTTAAATGTTAAAATTGTATCATTTCGAGATGAGATATCCATATCCACTCACAAAAACATTATTTTCAGGCTGCGTGCGCGCATGCGCAGCAGTCTGTAGAACCGCAATTATCAAGTCGATTGACGGCAGCCTGGCATGTCATTTTATTACGTAGTATTACTACGCAGAAGAAGTTTTGAGGTCAAAATAGTTAACCTGTCAGATAGGAAAGAATCAAAGCACTGAAGGCACTGGAGTTGAGTATTTCTCAAGTATATGACGGTTTGTCGAGCTGCAGATCTGCTGAGTAACTTAATTTTGCTAGAACTCAAAATAAAGCTTATTTTTTGATTTAGATATTCATATTGATATAAAATCTTATACACTGTAATCAAGAGGAATTGGGAGAGTAATAGTGGTGATGTGCTAATTGTTAGAAGTCCATTGAAACAATTGGTGTGTTCATCTTTTCATCTTGTTATGACCTTGTTAACGCAAGGTTAAAGCGGATTTATACCATTGGATTTATTGGCACGACTTGAAATTTGATCCCTATTTACTTTGATAAACAAAAGAAATGCGATAATCCTGTCTCTCAACGCTATCAGTACCTTGATTTGTACTCGGTATCTGTCAAACCTGTCAAGCGCAGTCTCTATTTATAGATTATCGTAATTATGCAAAAATCAGTGGCTCGTTAGTAATTTCGGATAGTATAGGTTTCGGTCATTTTATAGTGTAACAAATAACCCTTGGATGTATCTGATGTCGATAACTTGATGTGATTAAGTATGTTACACGGATTTGCATCTGACTTCAAGCTTTCTACATTGGTTGTTGTAACATCATAAAATAACCAAAAGCTGCATATTTACTGTCCAATATTGTATACGAGCCACGTTTGATTCAAAACAAACTTTATTCCTCCGTATGGTAACGTGTCGTACATGTAGAGTTGTGTTAAATCGTTCTATCATTTTTTTTTTACAAAATTGAGAGGTTCTGTAGTTTTCAGAGCAGAGAATCGAATGAAAGTAGGTACTATAGTTGTAAGTGACTAGGTCATTTACAGCACTCTGATTATTGCATGCTAACTGATGATAAAAAAATATGGAGCTGTTTTGTGTATTCGTTCCTGTTCACACACGGATTAATCTATATGCTCGTCCTATTACATAAAATAAAAACTAAATACCAGAAGGCTGAAATACCCCCCGCCCCCCTCTATAACCTAAAAAGTAATCCGACCGACCTATATCACTCATGTTGTGAATCATATCAATGTAAGTATCAGTTTGTTTGAGATATGTGCATGTTGTGATTGCATTAAAGCCGGAGACAGAAGCCAAGTGGATAAAACGTCTACCCTGTTATCAGAACGCGAGAGTCGTACGTGAAAATATCATTTGTTTGGCGCAAAGTTCCGGAACTAGTTAAAGCGTGTGTTATCAATTGACTTGTTTATTGCGTTATATGCGGTGAGACAGAACTATATCTGTCCCCTGTACACAAAATTCCGCAAGCAAACAAACACGCAAATCCCGAAGACGTATCAAGATAAGCATCTTATAAACTATTTTTGTCCAACGTCTTATTTCAAATTTTGATGACACTAGGGAGCAATACCGAAGTCGAGTTCAGTATTTGTAATGTTTCATTTAAACTACGTATTTTTGTTTTTAGGACCATGTTCACTGTAAAGAAATATAAATTCTCGCACCTTTTTGCATTTAGTACAAATGTAGTAAGAAAACCGCTCCATTGCAAGGCCAAGTACGTTATTGTAGTACGGACTGCCCTTACTGGCCACTTCCTCTGACATTTCAAGACCCTCATATTGCGCGCGCATCATAGCTCTCCGTTCGACGTCATCTTGCAGATCTCTGATTGGCCGCAGCAGTGGCTCCAGTACCGGATGTTCCATGGGCCTCTGTGGGTTCAAACCCATTACAGGGGCATTATTCTTTATTATATCTTTAGATATGTCTTTGACTTGGATAGAGAAATACAATAATTTTTAATATAAAATATAAAAGTTTTATGAAAAAGCAAGAAGACATTGCTACAAAAATCACTAATGCGTTTCAAGATATTTAACAAGCATAGTTCAGTAAAGTATACCATGGGTAACATACTGTAAAGGGAAGGTACATGCAAGGAAATGGGTATAAGTTTTATATTGTCGCCGAATAGTTAAGTCATATACAATAATTACATTAAAAAGTAAAATAGATAAACACACACACACACACACACACACACACACACACACACTTTACAAATTCGCCATCGACCGAAATTGTCAAACTTTATATTTTAAGATATTTCAGATTTGATAAACAAGCTTTCGACTGGTAAAACATTCAGTAGTTCTCGTTTACTATGTTGATTTAGATGTCATATCTTATGTATCACACGTAGAAATACCAGTACGTATTGTAATATGCATTTATCATGTGAGCCGCTAGCTGAATAACAGCCACATCAAGATAAAGGCCAGTTTTTAGCTTTCCTTGAGTGACCTTTGTTCACAAGTTTAGCTGAAAGTAAAAGTTTTTTGCAAACCAAACAAACCTTGCATAGCGGACACAGTGTGAAGTTGAAGGTTATCCTTGCTCCAACCCAGCGGTTCTCCAGCACCCGCTTAACACAGTGAAGATGCAATACGTGACCGCATTTCAGCTGAAAAATAATAAAACAAATTGAAATAGGAGAGAAATGACTACCCATAACATAGTTAAGCCAATAATGTATCCGTTGATCACAAAGAAAATATGTGAAAGTGAATTGATTAAAAAGGTGGTGTTGTTGTTGTGGTGGTGGTGGTTTTATTTAGACCTGAAATACAATGTAAGATAAATAACATCCATTTGTAATAAAATGTTTGTTTTTTTTTACATTTACTTGAGTTTCAGGTTGATAGGAATGTTCACAAATCATTACAAAAATGCCTTAAGAAAATGATATAACAGTACGTAGACCTCCGCCGGTCAGCGTTGATCATTGATGATGTATCCTAGTCTTTGTCTTGGTCTTCTGTTTGGTTGAAGCAGGAGTCACATCTGTGTGCAGTCCCTGGTCTGTCAGACTTACGTAGCTCTTTTCTGCCCGATCGCCTTTTTTCTGCTGCGCACATCTGCTTCTCTTTTCCTGACTTGAGTAATTTGGTCAGGATACCCCTCCAACTTGATCGAGGTCTTCCCAAGACTTGATGTCCATATTTACGGTTTTCATGTCTCTCTTGGCAACGTCCTTGAAACGTAGCTTGGCGTGCCCAGTGCTTCGCCTTCCAATTGATAGCTTTCCATAGAGAATGTCCTTTAGGATTCTCCCATAAGTGGCTTATCCAGTGCAAACGACGAGAAGGTTTTCACGAAACAGGACCTGTGTGTTTCTTGCTCAGGCTTCGGGGCAGATATCTTAGGTGGGAGGTGTTGAGTCGTCTCTCTTTTCGAACGCGGTCCATTCTGTTCCCGTATCGGTGATTGAGAAGCCCGGGTTGGTAACAGGTGGACGGTCGTCTATTATAATGACTGGTGCTATACGGTGTCCTGGCTCAGAACGTTAGTTTTTCAAACCCCTAAAGAACTCACCATGCATACAGGAGCTGCCCGGAGTGGGTTCGAGTAGCAGACGATACAATCATCGTCTGCTGTGATGTTCGACCCGTTGTTTCCCTCACAGTTCGGCTGCAGGCAAGGTGGACAATCTTGTTCGTTCTTAAATCCGCTACAGATATGGCCGCAATTCAAGACTTTCTTGCAGGAATTGTAAGCGTTCTCTTGAATACATGTATGTGACACTGAAAGTAAAGAAAAAATCATATGTACTGAGACGAATAAGCAAATTTTTTTTAACATCCAAATGGTAAACTTACGACGTGCAGTCGCATCTTGACACTGGGTCATCTAGTTTTGTACCTTTTTTTAAGTGCTGAGCACCAAGCACAATAGATATACCAGCACTATATATCAAGAATTGTGTATGTCGCGACCGCGGATAGGACACTCAGCCTCCCAATATTTGAAACTGCCCATAGAATGTCCACTCAAATCTGCATCAAAACGTTTTGCCCATACTTTAACTTTTAATTACGCATGTATAATTATGTCAATAAGGCGGAGAAAAAAGTTGTTTCCACTAACATCGCCGAAAAAAGATAGGGTCGGTAGATCGGCTAAACTTTTTTTGCATTTTTTTTTTTTTCCATTTTTACCTTATTTTTTAGAGGTATTGACGAAATACAGATTTTTCCAACCGCAATAGCCCGAAAACTACGAAAAAAAGTGTAGGGTCGGTACAAAAAGAATAGGGTCGGTCGGGTTAGTGGAAACAAGTAACTTTTTTTATTACTCCTAATAAATGCAATGTGAAATATATCTTACGGTCTGTATCAGGATAAAGTTTTGGTCTAGCAGAGACTTGTTTGTCGTCTCTTCTCAAAAGACTTTGACTTCTGCCGGAACCCTGGTGGTCTCTGATTGGAGAAGCCTTAGCGGGCGCATCTTTCTTTCCAAATGGAAGGGAAGACATGAGCCAAGAAAAGAATCCCTGTGTTTCGGGTTTGGACGCCTGCGGAAGTGAATCAGCAGGCCGGGCACCATGGAGACTCCGCACAAAGCCCTGGGGTAACAGATTATTTAAAATCTTATTATAGGAATACAATCAATGTATTCAAGTCCACCGGGAAATGTCTTTGCGGAAGTCAAGTAAATTATTGACTGAAACTTTTAGAAGAATGTGGCATTGTTTAAAATCAACTTAACAAGTCTGATGTAACAGGTTTTTTACTTAAAGAATCTTATTTATATTTTACCCGACAAACAGAGCAACGGTCAAAATTATCAAAGTGTTGTACATAGTCTAGATATTTGCAGGCGATGGATAATAATGACATTTATTCAAGAGATATCGCTTTTTCTGTCAAACTTATTTCACGTGTTCATATTCGACATAAATTTGCCAAAGGATTCAGTATCAAGAAACAGACTATGTTTCCTCTTCATCTCAACAGACCACCGTGAGGCCATTGCCATTTCACCTGTAAAGTCACTTGACGATGGTAAAAAAAAAAAAGAACATAAAAAAGTACGTGTGCTGTATTATATAGAACGAACCACTCTAGATACACAGTGGAATCGTTTTATTACGTTAGTACAAACTCCGCGCACCGGTTACGTCACGCTACGCTACTAAACCACTGCGACCACACAAGTCACGTGATGATAGTTGTAACCATGTGCCCAACACTCATAATTTTATATATTAATGTTATTTTATCTTATTTTTTTTTTCTAATTTCGTGAATATTTTTTTCGTGAAATATAACGGACTGATGTAATATATTCAAAACTAAAGTCAAAAGTGATAAAAGTAAATCCGTCCTATATCAGTCGAAATCTACTTGTGGTGGCAGTGGTTATCGACAACTGTAAGGGGGGGGGGGGGGTAACTACTGCGGCGGAGTTTGACGTTAGTAGGGGATTTACCGGTGATAGCGTCGATACACTGTGCATGTAAGGGGATGTAATCACTGTATGTTCATGAAGGATGCCATAGTAAATTTAACTGCACAGAATCTTTTTTTATCTTTACCTGTTTCACGTGCTGCCAGTCCGCAGCCTTTGTGAAGATGACTATATAAATGACTTTCAGGGTTGTGACTTCATGTTGACTCTTGAACATGGCCACGCACTGGAATATTGTCTCGGCACTTTGGTCCACCGGGTAGCTCAGGAAACCGCAGCCGAGGGCCGGAAAAGCAATGGACGACATGTTATCGTCATGCGCTAACTCCAGGCACTTACACACAAAGTCGCATAAAACCTGCAAGTATGTTTAAAACTGAAAAAATGAGTTATTCTCCAGTAAAAGATTGTATCCAGATTTATAAAACAATTTTAACGTGCACTCATTTTTATGTCTATTGCAAATTGTACGAGACAATACGATGTATTTAAAAATGTTCATGATTGTTAATTGTTCAATTGACAAGCTCTCTCTCTCTCTCTCTCTCTTCTTCTTCTTCTTCTTCTATTTCTTTTTCTTCTTCTTCTGTTCATCATTTTTCTTCTTCGTCTTATGCAATTATTCTTTCAAGATAAAAGATAAATATTAACGATACAGGGGAGAGAACTAACAAGATATTGTAAGACACCTAACCCTATTTCAATATCACTTTTAAAAGTAAAATACATTTGTTATGTATATGTAAAAACTGTAACTAGGATGACTTGTTCAACAACCTCGTTATGAACAACAAATGAATACCTTCAGTGGATCATCCACTTCACCGGACTGCCACCCAGGGAGGGCACCATGGTAGACCCGCTTGCACCTCAGGTCGTAACCATTGGTTACAGCCACCTCGCCGAGTTGAATTCCATCCGGGTACTTTTCTTCGCATTCTGACTTCAACCTAGGACCGCCATTTTTCAGGATATATTTAGACAGATATCCAAGACCAAGGTTTAGGTCTCGGTTTGTACTGTTGATGATGACATCAGCCTGGAGGTAGAGGAACGGCTTTAATATTGCTTTATAGTCATGGCAGAAGTCAAACGTGGATTAGCTGATTAGAATTAAATGCATTTTAGTCAAATTAAGATATTATATTTCACTACCATTATCAATAATCCTTGTATGTTTACCTCTTTTTCTTACACTTACATTCAATTAAACGGGTTGAATTACGTTGCAATATACCGCTATCGATTTTTTCCAGCACAATTACGCATGCATTGGCCTTAATTCGTGTCCAAAGTACACACACTACCATTTAGTTATCATGCAAACGAGCGCATATCATATATTCAGTGATAACAAGAGAGCATGCATGCAGCCCAATGACTTACTATCTTCGTCTGATTACACTGAATTATTGTTCAAAACTTATGATTGAACATCTTTGCATACCCAAAAACCTTGCCCGCTACAAAACGATCCATATTCGATCTGTTGCCCAAATCAACTCGAACGCAAATACGTTCGCTACTGGACCGCTACTCGTCCATACACGAGTTCACTCGACCAAGACCCGGACCGAACACGACGTCGATCTGGTGGAGGCCGAGCTCGAGTGCGGGTCGAGTTGGTCAAACAGATATTGTGTATGAGTCGTGTAGGAACTCGGGTCGAGTAGAGATCGAATGGTTGTCGAGTTGAAGTGTGGGGATCAAGTAGCTGTCTAGAAGAAGTAATGTACAAGCATATCAATTAATAAGCAGTTGTTCGAGCTTTATCAGGAGGAAGGAGGGCTTTATCGAAGCGTTTACTTCCAATACAAATGAGCCAAGGTAAAAGTTTAAATACCAGTGATTCAAGGCTAGGTGGGTTGGTCAGATCATTTAGATTGATGGTAGGTAGAAAAGAAATGATGAAATCCATATTATGTGTCTTGGTTAGTATTATTATTTTGGGGAAATATTAGGGAGTGCGTTCCAGGATCGAGGGTCGGTATTATAGCTGTGTGGTATGATGAATGTTGACCAGGGTGTTGGTAGGTTGTGCGATACAGGCTATTGTAAAAGTTAGCATTGTGGTAACAGTTAATTGGAGAAGTAGAGGACAATTGGCGTAAGTTTTGTCAATCTGATAGATGGCGAATGTTAACGTTCTCACAGTGTAACCGGATTTAGGTCTAAATAAAGATGAGAAAAATGTTATGTATTGAAAGTGGATAAAACATACCTTGAATTCTGCCAAGAACCCTTCAACAATTTTCACTTCTAAATTATCAGCCATGTTTTGCTGTCACTGATCCGTATTATCACCTCAAATGACACTTTACCTGCGCGTCACGAAAACGAAACTTGATTATGGTCTTACCGACTACAACTCACATATGCATGCGTTTATAAATATACACATTTAGACATGGACTATTTGTTATCAGATATCAACAAAATAGCATAAGGAGTATAAATCTATATCTTTTCACTCAAAACACATTCGGTGTATCTACACATATGGCATTTTGCCACTGAACTTGAATATTCCTTAACAAATCTACGTTGTTAAATCGTGGGGCATAGTAGATCTACTAGTGTTTAAAACTTATTTTTAAATATAAAACATTCAAGTTAACTACACGTCACTAAAAAGGCATTGTTTATTCTTAGATAAATTCTTTTCAAACTTAGTTCAAAGTTCCATATATTTTAATAAAAATATATAAAAAAAATGTTTATTGATTCTACATGTGCCTTGGTGTACGTAATTTTTTCATGCAAATTACAGTTACTAGTACTTGTTTGATTGTTTGTTAGGTTTAACGTCCCACCGACAGTATTTCAGTCTATTTGAGACGATGTCTACTTGAGACAGATATAGTGCTGCCACACTGCAGTATCACGCCGTAGACATGTGGCATGATACCACACCGAGTCACATTATCCTGACACAGGACCAACCAGTCCTACAACTACGCTTATATGCTGAGCGCCAAGCAAGGGAGCTATAACAGTACCATTTTTTACGACTTTGGTATGTCGCGGCCGGGATTGAACCCACGACCTCCAGCTCCCGAGGCGGACGCTCTAACCACTCGGCCACCGGGGAATGTACTAATACTTGTATAAAATATCATTTTTGACGGAGTTTATATGTACATTATGTAGCTCTCTACATACTCGTATAGCGATATCAATAATTATAGTATTCATTGTGTCAGTGACGCTGAACACCTTGACTTGACTTGACTTGACTTGACTATTTGAGTTTACCGTCGCTTCGACAGTATTTCAGTCATTTAGCGACGTCCAGCTAATTACAGGTGGAGGAAGACCCCGAATGCGCGGAGGCATCCGGGTAGAACCACCGACCTACCGCAAGCCAGCTGGAAGGCTTCCTCACATGAAAATCCGAATGACCCTGCCGGGATTCGAACCCACGCGGTGAGGGCTGAGTGAGTGTTAAAGTCAGCGACTTTACCCTCTCGGCCACGGAGGCCCCCTGAACCCCCTGGCAGGACTGACGTGCGTTTCTGAAGCATGATTTTTGTTCTTTTCTAGATGTCGATATTCTTTAATCCATCAAAAGTACATATAATCCACTGGCACTAGAACCGCATACCTCCGTCCCTTCTTTTTCTCCTACATTGGATCTACATAGATCTTTGTTTCAATTTATAGATTTCTTATGAAGAAGAAAAAGATGGGACGGGGTATGCGGTTATAGAGTCAGTTGTCTAATCATTCAATGCCAAAATGTTGATCTGTTGAATATTAATTTGGCCATAGGCTATTAAAGAATAAATGTTAGCTAATGTGAGCATAATCTTAATAAATCTTTAAAACTTAGATTAATTTATAGCTTCTTGAGTCAAATAATTGGTTAACTCTACTCATATTTTATCCAATATTTCATTTTTCTACCAAACCCTTTGAATAAATATACCGGTATATTACATATCAATGTTGCGACAGTTCACTCAAACAGTGATCTTAAAATATATTGTGGGTTACACGTGTAACGAAAATGCAGGTTTAATTACATATCTTAAATATCTAAAATAAAAACATTCGATATATTTCAGAACTTTTGGTTAATTTTAGTGTTTCTGTTAATTGATGTGATTCGGTTCATTTATATAGACTAATAAGTGATCATAGGCGCACCAGCAAACATCTGGTGACCATGATAAACACTTTGCAGCTCACTTTGTGTTCTTCTGGCTTTGAAAAGTGCATGACGCACGAAAGTTGGTGAATGCTGATTTTTTGCATATACGAGTATATATATATATATATATATATATATATATATATATATATATACAAGCGTGAGAAATGTAGGCAATTATCTGGGTACATTCACCATTATTACAAGGCAGAGGAAACCCCAGGACTAATCCTGGGTCGACACATCATTGTGTATATAAGATAAGTTTTAAACCGTTTCAGATGTCAGGTTTAGGGGTTGCGGTTACTGCCTAAGGTTTTGGTATGGAGGTATTTTTAGAAAGGTAGAAGCGACTTATGTTGATTTTGTAATTGGATTTAGGTTTTACATCATTGGTTGATTCATAATTAATAAATTTGTTTTTTATGTAAATTGTCTACTGTTCACATATGTAGTTAAATTATTTTACCCCTTTAAAAACCTTTGATGTTGATAATTTAAAAAATACAAGATTACATAATGAAAATTTGATTTACCAATTTCTTAGATGTATAAATTATAAGTTTCTAATATACATGTAATTCTTAAACGTCATGAAGATTGAAACTTATACATGTAATTACTTTCAACTTCTATCATTAATATGAACAAATAACTTACAGTAAAGTGTCCTTTCTTAAATGCATGTTTTACCAACAAAAATGTTGTTACAGCTCTATTATTTGTTGTTTTCATGAATTCTAATATGTTTGACAGACGAATGTGTTAGAGCCTGTATATCCATCGGTTTCTTACGTTTCCGTACAGTTGACAAAAAGTTTTTTGTTTTACTTTTTTAATTACATAATGACAGGTCCCCCCCAACACTTTAATATTGTCATATGATGCATCAAGCTGCAAACAGCGGTTGCCTCCCCTGATCTTTCCGAAGAATGAAGGGGAGATCACTGCGTGGACATTGATGATGCACACAAGTCAACGTTTTACGTAAATTGTCATTTTCATAATCAACAGTAGACTCTTTACACAAAATGTAAACATGTCCGTTATGTTATGCGAAGTATCATATATTCCTATTTTGAAATAAATTACTTTTTGAAATGGCGGTGTTTGGAAGTTGGTTGGCTGTGGGTGATGGTTGTCAGTGACATTGATAGTGATCTAGTTTCATCTTATGTCATCTGTTCAAGACGCACCAGAAGCTCGCTAATTGGTCCATTTTCTACAAGGGCCAAATAGAAGAAACCATCACTATATTTTGTGTAATACAGTAGACTCGACCGTAGGTTGACGTTTGATATTATAAGCGTTATTGACGACGCGTGGCGGCGTTAGTATGAAATAGATTTTTTTTTGGCCAATGGAGCCGCCAAATAAAAAAGGAAGCAACCACCGTTATTATTATAAAATAAAACCATGTAATATGTTTGATAAAAAAACACCTTATGAATTAATTACTTGTATACCTGATGTAAAAATAGGAATCTGATAACATCTCCCTAAATTCGTAGGTCACGAGTTTTAAAACTTTTAACGGACCTTGCAATTAACCCGATTCATTAAAGCTCAGAAAAAAAGTTTTGGAAGATGTTTTGTAACCTTAAAATATTCAGGTTTTTAGATACTTAACGTCAACTTGAAAAATCAATGAAACCTCATTTTAATAATACACATATAATAACGTAGAATATGCAGAAAACACAAAGACTATACACACATGTCTAATTGACGGCCCCGTCCTACAATGATATAATGCTTGAAATCGATGAATTAAACTGAAAATTGTAGCATATATTGTAAAGCCTTTTAAATATATATTTAATATTATAGATTCAAGATTCATATATGTTATTCAGTAACGTAAATATATACATGTACATGTTTCTTGTTACATGATCCAATGTAATATATTTTAACAAACAAACATGACATGATTTGCAATAGCTATTTACCAAAGAGAGAGAGAGAGAGAGAGAGAGAGGTGTTAAACAACAAAAAATAAATTTCAGAGTATATTAATAGAAAACAATGTGAGGATGAACTAGCACTACACAGAGCACAATACATTCACAAAAGTTTGATCACAGAACAAAAAGGAAAATTAAATATAGCATAGATAATACGAAAATATAACAGCAGTAAGTCATATAATGATATACATGTACCATATACAATATATGAGAACGAAATGACGAGTATAATTTATATTAATTACCTGATATAAAGGTGTTTCGAACATTGAATGCATGTTTGATAAATTTACCTAAGTTCAGTAATGTTTTATTGTCTTTTGATTTCATGAGTTCAGTAAATTTGTAAAAACTAGGCTTAACATAGAATTGTCTTTTCAAATATAATTTCCGGATATCACTATATGCTTTACAAACACAAACAAAATGGCACTCATCCTCAATATCACCAGTTCTACCAATCGTACAGTATCTTTGACTATATTCTGTTCTGTTAACACCATATCTGCCAGATTCAATTTGAAGTTGATGTGAAGAAAGTCTTTATTTTGATAAAACGATTCTATAATTTCTTGGTAAAATATCCAGATACTGTTCAAAATCGAAACTTATCTTTATCTGCTTATATAAGCGCAATGAATTACCGTTAAAAATAGTTGTAAACCAGTTTTGTTTAAATTGATCGAGTAATCTTTCCTTAAATACGATATGAAAGGTTTTACAATCAACAGTATGTGGATTTAGTCAAACATGAGAAAACCCACTTCTATCTAATAATTCTTTTACATGAAAAGCCCATTTTTTTTGGCCTCTATTACAATCAATCAATAAGCTATTATACAACTTATTTATTAATATATTATCACTTTTTAAAATATTAAGCCAATATTTTAACATGTCTATTTATAAACAGGGGAAATCTACATATTTCACCATATATCGACATTGTACATGTAGATTGTTAAACACTTAATTACCATTTAAAATTTTTTAGATGTATTCTTTCTAAAGATTTACTTTTACCAAAACCAGATATTTCACAACCATAATTCAAAATAAATCCAACAAATGCATCAAATAGTTAACAGACTGTACTAGGTTTAATTAACATTGATCTAGTATTCACCATTAATATATTTAGTGTTTTTAACCCTTTGCCAGCTAGCATTTCCTGATTGAGTATGAAACTCCCAGTGTAATAAAAAAAATGTGCCAAAATAATTAAAATTACTTACTGTTTTAAGTGGAACATTCCTATTCAAGGGAACTCTGTTTCTAAAAACAACAATTTTGCTTTATCTGGATTTACTTCTAGACCCCATATACCACAATATTTTTCTAAAAGATTTAAGCTATTTTGTAGATCATCTGTTGACTTACCAACAATAACCATATCATCAGCAAATAACATTAAGATAAATGTTACGTCATCAATTGATAACCCTGAATTAATATTATCCAAAAACAATTCTAAGTCTTCTACAGAAAGAGAAAAAAGGCATGGGAGATAACTTCCCTTGTTTCAAGCCGACAAGCACTCAAAATATTAAGAGTAGGATTTACAGCCACGAACACACGCTTTAACTTGAGAGTACATATCACATAATATCCTAAGGGTTTTACCCCTAATACCTAAGATATAAAGCTTATACCATAAACTGTTCCTGTACACACTATCAAAGGTTTTTTTTTTAACTCAATAAATGCACACATAAGGCGACCATTTTCATAAAGTACTTTGCTGATAATTGAACTTAACACATCGCATCAACAGTAGAGCGTCCCTTCTAAAGCCAAACTGCGTATCTCTAATAACATTATTACTTTCAGCCCAATCCGATATATTGTTTATTGATTATACCTGTAAAGATCTTAGAAAAACAACTCACTAACGTAATACCCCTATAATTATTTACATTGTTTGGGTCATTTATCTTATGTAACGAAACTATAATACCGTTCTTTCACTCTTCTGGGAAAAAAATGAATTCAAAATACCGTTAAAAATGTCGACATTATGTGATCCAATAATATCATAGATTCAATAAAATTTTCATTTAATAATTCATCTCCAGCAAATGACTTATTTCTTTTTAATTTACGTACAATAAATTCAACTTCAAATCCATGCATCTTGCAGACTCTAACTCTTCCAATAATTGTATAAGAAAGGAAATCATCATCATATACTATGTCTACTATAATTAAAGTATTTTCCGTACGTTTGTGTTCTGTATTTCAAAATAATTTGATAATATGAGTTTTTGATCGGCCAAATCTCGATAATTTGATGATTTGTTTTTCAGACTTATAGATAGAATTTTTTTAAAGAAAAAAAATAAACATTTATGGAAATTAATTGATTTACATGAACTTTTTAGAATACATTTTAGAAATCTCTGAAACAACAGCTGAGGATATTTGTCAAAATGACATGTACTATTGCCTAGTGAAATATTAGACCTGCTGTTTGTAAAAATTAATGATATTCTGAAATGGCTTTGCTTTATGTAAGTCGTGCTTCAAAAACATGCGCGGCGTCTTTAATGCTTTGCATCAAAATTAATCTTGTTGATTTATAACTAAAGATGCAACACCCATTCGACGAGTCTAATGCAGATAGCCGTAATATTTTCACTGGCCTATACTTAATATACAGTACAATCTTTATTATCTTGACTGATTGAATTTCGTTGTTGCAGCTGTTCATGAATATCATTATGGTAAATTGACTCCAAATTTCTTTTATTCACTTTGAACATCTGATATATTAGTTAACAAAAATTACCACAAATTGTCATCAAGACAGTCTCAACAGAATTTAATGTCAACAACATATACTAATTTAACTTGTTACACAATTCCCCTAAAGGAGTTCCTAGAACTGAATTTGTCCAAAGTGCAAAACATATGTCCCAATCACGCAGAATTTATGAAATCATTGAACATCTAAACTAAATCAATTTCACATTTTAAAAGGTATATGTGTAAGTTTCGGGGTCTCTTCGGACACATATATCACAGCTTGATTTATAAATACATGGCTATTGTACATATTGTTTAGAAGGAGGATGACAAGCAACATCATCATCACCTTCATCAACATCATCACCATCATCATAACTATCGCATGTTTATCACAATATTTTGTGAGCTTTAATTTCATGTAATGTATCAAGCTAGAAGTCCAGATGCAGCACAAACAATATCACGTGACCGGAATGTCTAAAAGCTCTGTAGATTGGCGCACAATCCACAACCGAGTGCATATTCCGTGCCTGTTGGAGGGTGCTTCACTCTGAGCGGACACCTTCCTCTCAGCTGTCTTCCACATGGCCCTGCTGGACACCTCGGCAGTTGGTTTTTGTTGGGAAATAAAAACCCTCCGTCATGGCACCGCTGGCAGAAATGGGTGTGTCCTAGACAGAAGAACACGGCCATGGAACAACAGTAGCGGCACTTGTACTCTAGAAATCTTCTCCGTGTTTTGGACAAACCTGAGGAGTAAACAGACCCATTCATACATTGGTTTGTGGACACATATCGATAACATAATTAAATCCCGTGAACAGTTAAGGTTTTAACAAACCATACATTATCAATAGCAGACAATATCTTTGTTCCGTTCCACTGCGTGTCATTGCAATTAACTTCTCTCAGATTAAGTTGAAACCTACAGCTTTATCTAGCTTTATCTAGTTACAAGTAATACAAACAGTAGTTCAATCCCTGTTGTTTAACCTTCCTTAGTGTGGGTTTAAAAAGTACAGCCTTGTCATAAAATCATGTTTGAAAATGTTAGTTATAGTTGAGAGGAGAAAAATTATACTTATCGTTTACAGTCATTTTGGGACACTCGCTTTGTCTACATGAGACACACAGACATGGTGAATCCTTATTTTAACATGACGCTGTAGATAAACGACATGATACCACACCCAGCCCGAAGTAAACAGTGCTAATCAGTGTATACCATTGTAATTTAGCGCCTCTGGTATTTCGCGGCAGCGGATACAATTCACTTTTTTAGTTATTGAGTATTACGCACAAACTAACTATTATCTCAGATAAAATATACAGTAATTACCTGTGATTTACCGAGTCCTGCGCATGCGCCACAAACTAATTCTTCCGGTTTGAAGTCACCTTGGTCTCCCTCCTCACACTGAGCTACACCACCGAAATATGCCTGAAGACACATACACACTAGTCATGTGATGCTTATTGCATAGTGCTTGACAAAATACATTTGAAAGTAACTTGCAAAAGAGGGAATCTCAGTTAACTGGCGCCCATAACCAAAAAATAAAACATAATAAAAAATAAAATAATTAAAAAAAAAAAGAATAAAAAATCGGATATTGTTCTCATTCAAAACGAGACAACCTTTCAAAATCACTTCCATTGCACCGCTACATTAAGGTTTCTATTTTTTAAATAGCAACCTTAGGGATGTCGATATCAGTGGAAGTTATGAAAAATAAATCCCCGCATGCAGAAGCTTCAAAAACCAAGCCCCTAATGGGCATTCGAATTACAAGACTTATAATCTGTTTCAAGAAAATCATCAAAATACATTTTTCATTCGGCAAACTGACTTAAAATACCTCCATTCGAAATAGTTTTGTTCTGAAATGAAACGTCAAGTAAATGAGTATTTATAAAAAAGATAAACCACACAAAATATGAATGTCTCAATTTAATTGTTGTTTAATTAGATATAAACCAAATTATACTGAATTGTCCAACCTTTTTACACTTATAGCATGGATAATAACAATAACGGTCCAGAGCCAGACGAAGTACGTTGTTGTAGAAAGGGCTCGAGGGGTTTGTGACGTCATTAGTCTTATCGAGACCCTCGAACTCTGCACGCATCATCGCCTTCTGCTTGACGTCATCCTTAAGGCGTCTGATTGGTTTCAGAAGTGTTTCAAACTCTGGATGGCGCATCTCTGTCTGAGGTTGTCATCGGTATCATATTTTAGAGCCACAAGCAAGCTACTTAGAATGGTTTTAAATTACATCTTAACAATATCATTCACAAACCATCAAGGGCATATGACAAGAAACAAAAGTTTTAAGTTTATATAAAGTATTACAAGAATAATTCGTATTAAAAAATCAAAATAAAAAAAGGGGATTAAATTTCCATTTTAAAATCACAAACCTTTTGTATAGTTAGGAATAATTTAATATGACAAAATCGTAAATCTGAAGTCTATACAATTTTCTATAAACAAAATGATGGAGTAAGTCCTAGAAGATGACCACCCGGGAACGGAGGTCCCGATGGTATTACTGGACCTGTGAGACTGACCTACCTTACAGATGGGACACAGCAGAAAGTTGAATGTAATCCTGGGTCCGACCCACTTGTTCTCCAGCACCCGCTTAGCGCAGTGTAGGTGGAACACGTGGCCACATTTCAACTAAACATAACATGGTAAGAAATTAATGGTTTCCATCGCTTTTGGTGAGAACCAAAATGAAGTTCAAAATAAAAACTGAGTCACGTGCAATTTATTCGATGAAGGAAAAATGTAAAATATAGGTTTGTATTCCACTAAAATTGCCGAAAAAAATAGGGTCGGCTAAACCTTTTTTTCCATTTTTACCTTATTTTTAGAGGAATTGACGAAAAACAGCGTTTTTTTTTTAACCGTAAAAGCCCGAAAACTACGAAAGGAAAAGTCTAGGGTCGGTACAAAAATAGGGTCGGTCGGGTTGATAGAAACAAGTAATTTTTTTTTACTACGCCTCACTGATCTTGTTATTTTTCTTTTCACTTTCTTAAAGAAGAATACATCTTGTTTACATTATGAATTGAAGTAAGCTGAGCAGATGATTTTGCACAGTTCATAATTTGCTGTTTCCTCACCACACAAACCGGAGCTGCCGACAATCGGTTGGTGTAACAGATCACACAGTCATCGTCTGATGTCTGACCGTGGTGCGTGTTGTCTTGGCAACCAGCCTGCAGACACGGCGGACATGTAGCCTCGTTCCTGTATCCCGGGCATACATGCCCGCACTTTAGCGACTTCCGGCAGGCGTTACTGACGGTCTGTCTGTAGCAAGTGTCCATTAAAGCTGGAAAATTGTAGTGACTGTTTAGTCTTGTGATTCTGACAAAAACTGCATTGCTGCATTGGTATTCCGATACTATGAACTATGTTATGCAAATATTTAATTGTTCAATACAAAGTAAGTAACACAATAAGAGGATTGTCTTAGATAACTATACGGCAATGGCACCCCGAACCAAACAATAGATCATTGTATTTCTTTATCGACCATTACATGCATACTTTGTGAAAAACAGAATGAATATTAGACATCACCGAACTTACTAGCCTATAGGAAACCATATCAGTTTTAAGACATGGGTCGGCCCATAACAAATACATACGGGTACACACAATGAATATTACATAGTTGTTTATATTATACGAGGTCAACTGCAGGACGCACATGTTGACAATTTTTGCCTGGCGCCACCTTCCTCTCTACTTGGCCTGCCTTCCAGCTGTCTCCCGAACCTCAGTTTTAGTACACGTTCGGATACCACCCTTCTCTTCTTCTGTCTGTCCATAACATGCGCCTCTCTACCCATCACCCCTGGGTTAGGTAAGGGTGGGGGTTCCACGTCAGTTGACTCGCCGCCACCAACATGAAGTTGATTATTGAACGCCTGCATAAGTTTACCCACATAAAGCGCAAATCAATTATCAAATCAGACAATGCAGTTACTGCAATGTAAATGGATTTTACTTTGTATTCTAAAGTATTAAGGTTTTTGTTTATTCTCCTCCGATAAATGAATGCAATTACCGAAATAAAATACGCACGCAGAATTCCTAAAACCAAGACAACGTGAAATTAAATACAAGAGAAGATTATCAAAAGATAATTCGAGCCTTGGAATTAGAACTGATTTGTCTAAATCTATATGACTATACATGTGTATTGATGTACACGTACTTAAGAATAATTATTTTTGTCATATAACACATTTTATACATCCTAATTTCTTCTGTATACCATGCATTTATTTCTTTGTTGTTATCATTTATTGTTAATGTTGTATTGGGGTTTACCGTCGCTGCGATGGTATTTCAATCATATAGCGACGTCCAGCTAATGACAGGTGGAGGAAGACCCCGAGTACACAGAGGTACCCGGGTAGAACCACCGACCTACCGCATGCCAGCTGAAAGGCTTCCTCACATGAAAAATCCGAAGTCCCTACCGGGATTCGAACCCACAGCGGTGAGGTGTTATCATTTAAGCCTATAAAATACATGTAATATAAATTAAAAGATGTGACACCAGAAACCCAGAACCGGTTTCTGACATGTAAGTACCCCGACCCCTTCAAACATTTACATATTTCTAAACGGAAAAATAGAAAAAAATATTATCTATATAAATAAAATAGACATTTTACATTTATCTTTATACAAAAGCAGTAAACAAGTACACTCATTCACATTCACTATCACTCACCAGTCACTCACTCGGTACTATCACTGTCCAGTCTACCTCTGGCAGCTGATCCAAACGGTCCTTTTCAGGACCACCTCCTCCCTTCACCTTTGTCACAGGGGATGACAACATCTAAGCTGAATTAGCCGAGTTTGTCATTCCCACTTTGGCTTCAAAATCTTGATTTTATTAAGTACCTACCTCACACCTTTTCAAAATTCGACCTATTTCGGCATTCAAATTCATTTTTAAAGAGTTTTGGTCACACTCCGGGGTCTGAGCATTAAACAGTTATTTACTGTAGACGGTTCCTCTTTAAACTTCATTACAACAAACAGTAAACAAGTATTTTTTATCAGAGAAAACTTTTATAAAACTTAAATCTAAAGTCTTCTTAAAATTCTCATAATATAAGATACAAGTCCATTCAGCTTCACAGTATTTTTCAATATGAAAAATATTTATTTGATTTTTTTCCATTAGCTGGTATACTACGCTGACACATACTCCCTAGAAAATAGCATTGTTCGGATATTCCCAAAATCTACTGACCCACTATTTATGTTCATATCGTAATACAAATTGTGATGCTATAATTTAAGACTTTTTAAGAAATAAATATACAAAACAAGAAATCAAGTAATATTTTCTTCTTGTAAAGGTATTTTAATTTTGAAGATACAATGATTCAGAAACTCGTATCACGAAGCATGGTCATATCTATATACCGATAAGCACATTACTGTAAAAGGTTTTGATAAGAATTGATAAATATTTTTGTTCTGTAGAAGACACATTATTTCCTTTAAACTGATATTTTATTACTTTGAAGCCCTACCTTTACTTACTGAAAGAGGTCGTTTTCAATGTTATATCAAATGTATACATACATTCGTCGTAAGCCAGGGCCTCCGTGGCCGAGAGGTTAAAGTCGCTGACTTTAGCACTCACTCAGCCCCTCACCGTGTGGGTTCGAATCCCGGAAGGGTCATTCGGATTTTCATGTGAGGAAGCCTTCCAGCTGGCTTGCGGTAGGTCGGTGGTTCTACCCGGATGCCTCCGTGCATTCGGGGTCTTCCTCCACATGTAATTAGCTGGACGTCGCTATATGACTGAAATACTGTCGAAGCGACGGTAAATTCAAATAGTCAAGTCAAGCGAAGTCATTGTAAGCCGAAAAATTGTAAAGGTTTGAATGGAATGAAATATCTGAATCTGATTCTAAATTCTATCCATGGCTAGGATAAATAAGGTAACCATTGGTTATATTATATCCAATTACATATGTGCAGCGAACGACTGAATAACAATTAGTCTATTCCTGTAAATGTATATACATGTAGGTTCATTATACTGCAATTTCGAAAATAAATGCAATAGCACTATTTTATATATATTCTTAATAAAGAGAATGGATTATCACGTTAAGTAAGAAAGTCAACTAGAGGATTAGATGTCTGAAAGGTGAACCTTCTTTTTTCCTACTATTTTTTTTTCAGAAGGAACTTGAACATAACCTTGTACAGATTCTTACCCGTTTGACGTGGACCCAGTCTCCGCCCTGCGTGAAGATGACTATGGTTACAGACCCGAGGCTTGTGTGGGGGTGGGTACTGGCAAACATCCCCACACACTGACTCATAGTGGCGGCGCACTCTTCCGGAGGATACCCAAGGAAGCCACAACCTAGCGCCGGAAACGCTATTGACGCCATTTTGTTTTCATGAGCCAGCTCCAGACAGGAGCAAACGAATCGGCACATAACCTGTCAATACAAATGTCATTGGATGTAGTATCTTTGAAGTATATTCACCGCAACTTACTACTACTTCCTCATCTTCTGGTGCAGCTGCGGACGCATCCACTTGTTATACCATGTCTGTTCTTAACTCCAGGGAACAAACAAATTGATGATGATAGGCTTAAATTGTGTTAAGGAATACCGCAATGAATTCGGAATCTCGATGCAAAAAATTCCAGCAATTAATTGCAAAATTAAATAATAATTCAATTTTAGTTAAACCTTTCATTCAAGCGTACCCGGTACAATGTTTTGATTGAAAATATTCCCTCTATCTAAGTGATTTAACACTCCTAAAATATCATTATATTGTATCAAAATAAAAAAAAAGATAAAAAGGAAGACGACAACGACCTTATATATTAGGTCGTTGATTTTGTTTCATCTTAGATACAATTTATTATCTTCTGGTGCAGCTGCGGACGCATCCACTTGTTATACCATGTCTGTTCTTAACTCCAGGGAACAAACAAATTGATGATGATAGGCTTAAATTGTGTTAAGGAATACCGCAATGAATTCGGAATCTCGATGGATTATAATACAATAACTTCCAGCAATTAAATGCATAATTAAATAATGAATTCAATTTTAGTTAAACCTTTCATTCAAGCGTACCCGGTACAATGTTTTGATTGAAAATATTCCCCCTATCTAAGTGATTTAACACTCCTAAAATATCATTATATTGTATCAAAAAAAAAAAAAAAAAAGATAAAAAGGAAGACAATCAACGACCTTATATATAAGGTCGTTGATTTTGTTTCATCTTAGATACAATTTATTGATATTTTGGGGGTGTTAAAACGAGCAGTTTTTCGGTACTTACCTTAAATTTGGTAATCAAGTTCATAACTTGAGACAGAAATTTCGTAAGTTTTAAATACATTAAGATATATATTCTTTTAAATGGTTAAAAAAAAAAAAACAATATCTAAACTGACCTCTAATGGGTCCATGACCTCACCACCATCCCAAGACGGAAGTGACCCGTGGTAAACGTTCTTACAACCCAGTCCGTATCCTGACGTAACAGCTACGTCACCAAGTGCAACTCCATCCGGGTACCGCTGTTTGCATTCCTCTTGCAGCTGTGGCCCAGCTTTCTGTAGAAGTGATCGGGACAAAAGACCAGCCTCTAGAAGCAGCACGCGAGTTGTGCTGTTCACCAATACATCTGCCTATATATGCATTTATGTGTTACCTAGATAGACAAGCGGACGGATGGATAGATTGATGTATAGATAGATGGAAAGAAAGCATTGTCTCACGGTTTGATTCTTTTCATTGCTTACAATAATTTATGTACAATTAACAATAAATTGCATGCGACGCAGGTTGGGCATGAATTTAGCTGAAAATACTGTACTTAGGAACTGCATAAATGGAATAAAGCGTATTACATCAAAACAAGAGTAAATATATGGCATATATATTTTTTATGAAAATGCAATTGCATGTGTTTGCAATTTAAAGCTACACGACTTATTACAAAACCAATATAACATATGAATGTTATAGGTCTACTAGCAGGTGACTTAACAATTCAGACGTGTGCATTGTGTAGTATTATACTTCCTGGTTTATAATCTCACTTTTGATTTCCAGTGAATGACTCATATATTCCTGGAAACCTTCAATGGATCTCTTTCATTTTCACTTCTATAAGTTTGATTGTTATAGGCCTGTGTTAGTTTCTATTTATTTGATCTGACAAAATAACAAGAGTGTCCCGTTATGAAAAATATCAAAGTCTACGCCAACTACACTTTACAAAACATAGATCTGATAAAATGAAGGAGTATGTGTGAGTGAAAATGTCAAGCCTCTAAGGCAACAAACAGCTAGGGACCACCTTAATCTTCAGTTAAGATTTGCCTTCTTACGTCACGTGTCTGGATTACATAGCATAAAATGTGTTTACCTGATATTCAGCGAGGAGTCCCTCTACAATATTAATCCTAATGTCAGCCATATCTGTACCATATGGCGGGATTTGTGAGTTTCTATAAATACCACGTACGTCTGAATGAACAGAAGAGAAACTTGAGATATCCGTAATTCTATGCGTGTATTGATCACACTGCACTTCCAGCCAACTATAATATTTGGGTATGTAAAGGTAGATGAAATTTGATCTGACATTGTTTTATGTTGTGTTGTTTACAACGCAATATAATTACGTAATCGCATGATATCCAAATTGAATGCCGTCCAGCGTCCTTAACTAATAGATCAAGAATTTAGTGTGCAATTCGACAGACTATCTGAATAAGAATTATGGCCCTTGATGAGAATAAAGCCCTTGTGATAGTGAACATGTATGTGAATATTGATGTTTAGAAGTTATAGCAATGGTTAAAGTTTATCACCATTTCTTCAAAGGGAGATAAGTTTGGTCAAAATGGACCTAACAGTTATGGACCTTTATGTAAATGTAGCCCTTATGAAACTGAACAAGTATGTGAAGTTAGATTACAGAGGGTTTAATAGTTTAGATGTTACAACCAAAGTTAAAGTTTTCCACGACGACTACGCTGCCAACGACGACGACGACACCAGAATGATGACTGTACCTGGACTTTTATCTTTGAAGCTATATTATTTTATATATAACAGTTGGTCGTGAGAAAAAAAAAACATTAATTCAACACCAGTCATTCTAACATTTGGTGAGCAGTGTTATCAAAGAGCAGTGATAGCGCTAAGAGAACAGGGGTTTAAAATATGATAATGTCGCATTTTTATTAATTCTTTTTTATCAAAGAAAATTTAAAAGACGAAGATCATTTTCCCCAATGTTATAAAACCTTTTTTTTGCCTTGCGTGAATACGGACGTTACAAGTAAAGATTAACGCACCATTTGTCTCGAGTGTCTGCTGAACATAAGTTCATCGTCACTATAAGATTTATAGTCGCTTATATCAATACGTTAAAGAAATCTAAACCAACAATTTCGGTCATTATTTAATCTATGTCATATATTTTTATATACACATGTAATTAATATAGATAAATTGATAGTTTGTCAGATTTTATTCCTCTATGAATGTTAATTAAAAGCAAGAGATTTTCTGTTCTAGGGTCCTATTTGCGATGTTGATTTGGTTTAAAGTCCAACAGACAGTAATTCGGTATTTGGGGACATTAGTCTACATGAGGCATATATAGTACTGTCACACTACATAATAGACATGTGGCATGATGCCATACCCAGTCACATAATTCTGACAACGGGTCAACTAGTCCTGGTTTGTTTGTTTGTATTGTTAGGTTTCACGTCCCACCGACAGTGTTTCAGTCATTTGGAGACTGTACTTAAGACAGATATAGTGCTGCCACACTGCAGTATCACGCCGTACACATGTGGCATGAAACCACACCCAGTCTCATTATCCTGACACCGGGCCGACCAATCCTGGAACTACCAGTTCAAGAAATACCCTTACATGCTGAGCGCCAACTAGTCCTTGAATTACAGTTATATGCTAAGCGCCAACTAGTCCTTGAATTACAGTTATATGCTAAGCGCCAACTAGTCCTTGAATTACAGTTATATGCTAAGCGACAAGTAAAGGAGTAATACCCGTGCCACTTTTACGACGTTGGTATTATAAATAGTAAATGAGCATCATATGATACTAAATATCATCATATAATATCCTCATATAATACTGAATAACATTAAATAACTTTAATATAGCATCATAATATACTAAAACAGCATCATCAAATACTAAAATAGCATTATATAACACTAAATAATAAAAATAGAATGATATAATGATAGATTATTATCGTATACTAATCATAAACAGCTTGTAATGGAATGTGTGCATCATACAAGCCGCGATCATCAGAGAAGACTAAATGAACATCACATAATGACACATGAACATCATAGCATTAACAATGTTCAACATGTAATGTCCTGTGATAATCATAAAATGTAGACTGATCATTGTATAATGCAAATCGGGAGTATGTATTTATGAAAGGACATAACATATTTATTTTTGAACAATAATTACTACGATTTGCACGGATCGTCATTGTGAACTAACATGATATAATATGTCGGCTCATGTTAAGGCAGCTATGGCGTTCCATATTTTTACATCTACCATAGACCCAACAAATACAGTCACTAATGCGACTAATGCATTAGATTGTGTGACGTAAGCCAATGGCGCGGTATACATGAAATGCAACAGTTCACGCACCTCTGACATATAACATGTCAGTGGTTAATCTAATAGGTAAATGACAAATAAACTGATGTCGTTCATTGAAATAAATCAATAAAACAAATCAAACAAATCCAAATTGCAAGCCACTTGACTTTCTCATTGCCCGTTCCAGTTTATGCTTAACGCAACATTAGGATTCCCAGTTCTTTGATTAAAACATTTAAATGAAAATTAACCTTTACAGCGTATTTCATTTTCAAGCAATCTTCAGTAGCTGATGAAATAAGATGAAGAGAAGTTGAAATGCATTTAAATCCATTTGCATTTCCGGCGTATATGTAGTGTATAATTCTTCTTTATTCATCTATATTTAGAATTTCTCATTTTTCGTTATGCGATTACTACACAATTAGCTATCTCCATCTGGTGAAGACGACATGGCACCGATAGCATCTGATTCAGTGAAGCTGTATTCTATATTTAACTTATTTCCCCGAAGTGGCATTTACGAAAATAGCGTCCCGTGCATTGTGACTTTCACTTTGTCAGGCAAAAAACCAACATTAACATTAAGCAGAAAAAAACAGCTTTTACTTATTTCAACCGATCACCTGTAAAAGAGTTACTTTAAGTGTTAACCTTACAATGGACGGACACACGCACTTACAATGGATCTCCATCGAGCTCATTCAATGTTTTTAAAAATTTCATAATAGTGATTAAAGAGGAAACACTTCGGGGTCCTATGACAAATACATTATTAACTTCTGACAACGAACAGTTTACAAATGGAAAAAAATCGCCCTTTCACGAGGATGAATCGCTCTTCTTCAGGGTGTAAAGAAGCACGAACATTAGGGATTGATTTTGAAATTAAGTGTTTACTGTCAATAAATAACAAGCTTATATTAGAAAATTATACAGCATTTTGGCATTTCACCAGTATTTTATTTCTTTCTAAAACTATACATGATAGAAGATTTGCTACACAATTTGAAGAAGTATATGTTGGGTTACAGCATTTCAGTCATTTGGAGACGATGTCTACTTCAGACATATATAGTGCTGCCACAATACAGTATCACGCCGTAGACCTGTGGCATGATACCACACCCAGTCACATTATCCTGACACCGAGCTAACCAGTACTGGATCAACCCTTGTATGCTGAGCGCCAAGCAAGGGAGCTATACTAGTACCATTTTTTTTTTACGATTTGATATGTCACGGAAAGGGATCGAACCAACGACTCACGAGGCGGAAGCTCTCACTACTCGCCCACCGGGGACGGTCACATATAATCAAATTAAGAATTGCTAGTGGTTCATGTCGAGAATAAGGTATTTAAGAAACTAAATGCTGTCCTAGAGTAGGTATTTTATTTTTGGTATACTGATATCGTCAAACCGAAGTAAAAAGATATAACAAATTGTGGACTACACGCAAACATACTTGTCATATTTATTTTGGTCGTTTTCTTCTGTTTTCCCCCATTTTCCCAATTTATTGGTACCTGCACTAATAACGATGACAATAGTAATTATTATTGAAGATGATGAATACCTTCAAATTCCGCTTCGTCACGTTACTGTTACGATGTCAGACAGTCTTGAGAAATATAACAATGGGTCATAATTCATTCAAAATCAAGCCAATCATGACGTGCTACATGTAACGATATGCGTAACTAAGCTTCGTACTTATCAGTCTTGCAAAGTTTTATCAAAATCCAACCAAATATAGCCGAGTAAAAGGGCGGACACATCTCGCCTGCAGACGACGGACGTGACTAAAATATAGACCACATATATTTCGTACCTAAGAGTGTACTTGACAAGCATTTCGGATCTAATCAGTGTATGTTGATACGTTAAGATAAAAAAACAAGAGGGCCCTAAAGACGCTCACCTGAGAAAAACTGCCTTCATTGCCTGTACATATTACTAATTTATGGCATAGTTGTACTGAATACATAATCCATGAGATCATTTATAATTCCTCAAACTAATCAGTACCTGTGGTCGAACTTTGAAGTCAAACTTGACTGAGATATCATGGCTTTAATAAACAAATTTAAACAAAGGAGCATAACTCCTGACCTAACAGGCTGATATCAGCCATAATCAAAGTTAAATCAAGATATTTTGGTTATAAACATTGTCATTAAGTTTGAAGATGATTGCTTAAAAAATGAAGATGCTAGAGTGCAAACAAACTAATTGTGGACGACGGACGGACGACGGACATTCATCGATCATAATAGCTCATCCTGAGCACATGTGTTCAGGTGAGCTAAAAACTATAATCGGCGAAATATTTATCTGCACAGATAAGTTGCTGTTTTGCTATTTAAAAAGACAGTGCATACCTTATGAACATTTGAAATAAATTGCAGGTGCATATAGTCTTTAATAAAAATATTATCTGTAGCTGTTGTTTTAGTGAGATATGTTGTTTAAATTAATCTTCGGATTTGTTAAAATGTGCCTTTTGGTAAGGGTCCTTGCGGTAAGTAAACTGTTCATTCTAAGACTATATCATACAAGCAAATTATTAAGAGAAATAAATGTAAGTGTGATAGATGATAGAATTTTACTTTACTTCAGTAATTCCTTTTTTACTCTCTCTCTCTCTCTCTCTGACAGACAGTCTCTTAAAACATTAGCTGACATGTTTAAAATGTTTCAAAGGACCGATAGTCATGAGAGCTGCCAATTGAAAATTACTGCTATATTATCCTAGCTAACAAGTTTATGCAAGGTTCTTAATGGGATTTTGAAATCGTAGACACGAATGAAATCTTTCAGAACAACTACCAAACTTTTATGCGCAGTACATACATACAAACAATAACAATATCGCTCTATCCGGAGTTAAAAAGACAAAATATCATAAACATGTTAAAATTAATCTGATTTCATTACTTACCTGTGCAAAATGTAGTAGAATCTGATATGTATGCATTAGCTATTGGGACGGCGCCCTGTCCATAAATGTGTAGACGCGGATACGATATTCAAAGCCGTTTTTAGGTTTTCGTGGACTGCAACGCAGCCGCGAAAACCTACTGTTCTTCTTGTGTTTCTTTTTCCCTTTTTTTTTTTTCCATTATTATTAGGTTTTCGTGGACTGCAACGCAGCCGCGAAAACCTACTGTTCTTCTTGTGTTTCTTTTTCCCTTTTTTTTTTTTCCATTATTATTATTCTTTGCACTGGTTTTGTGGCCGCTGTTGCGGCGTGATTAGAAGTGCTACAAATATGAAAATTTCGCTGCATACTCACATGTATCTGAAGTTGTGCACCATTAAGTTTATTTTTTATTTTAGTACTAAGTTTTGCCGCTAGGTGGCGTTTAGCATCAAAACATATAATTGCCGATAACTCTGTCATTTGACATTTTATTTGTATGCAGTTTTTTGCATTCTGTTCTCTGTCAACTACCCCTTTAAATATGATGAGTGGCAATATCCATATCTTTGAAACTTTTGAGCTAGAAGAGGTTGAATGTTTGAATCTTTGAAAAAATCTGGCAAATTAGGGTGTGTCCACGAAAAACATGCCCATTTTTGTTAGAGATTAGATATCCTCATTCTGTTTTTTGAAATTGATTCTGAAGATCTTTGCGCACAAAATATATGGGGTGGCGATTTCAGAAAATGCATAAAATGGCTTTCAATAAGCGTCCAAGTGTACTAAAATTTAGAGGATTTTTTTTTTCGAGAATAGGCATTTTTTAGTTTTTTGATGATTCTGCCATTATTTTTTAATCAATCTTTATGAAATTTTCACAGATTGTATTGTTTGTTGTTTCAAGGGACTTAACAGTTTCAAAATTTCAAAAAATGCAAAGGTCAAGGTCATATTGCGATTATTGGTTTTTTCTTTGACCTTAAATATCTCAAAATCTAAAAATATTTTATCGAAAGAATATGGTAAAATCAAAAGCCTCTAAAGAGTACTTTTTGAAGAAATTTAGTTTTTTCAGATCGGGGTTGATTTGGTTGTTTGGTGGCAGTTTGAAGTTTGGTCATACTTTGAACTGATTTCAAAGCCTTTAAAGTTTAAATGTCGAGAAATCATTGAAAAAAGAATGTCTTACCTCGTCAACAAAAAAAGAATTTCGCAAATCTGTCGAGAATTGATGAATTTATAGAGAATTTAAATACATGACCCAGAATAAAAACTGAGAAAATTTGACAGAACACTGGATACCTATGTTCTATAATTAGAACTCTGCTCTGCTAGCTTTGCTCTTTAGGTTGGGATGTAACAGGTCATGAATGTATGTGTAAAACTAAGCCTACTATCTCACTTCCATTGTAGCAGGTAATTTTGTTATGCATCAACCCATCAGAGGTTTTACACACAAAGCTACTGTAATGGCTAAAGACTCCCTGCAGTGATGACCAGATATTAACAGGGCTGATCACAGCAGTTGGGGGCCTGGCTCAGTGGGACATCACATTCCTTTCGAGATGCCTTTAATTTAAGTTTTGGTCACAGCGAATTCACCAATGAAGAAAAACACTAAGATATATAAAGCATTTTGCATTTTGTTGTTTTTCTGGTATTTTAACTTGGCTGATCAGGTTTGAAACTGTTTCTCATCACGAAAACCGGTGCATTTGCAGTATGCAAATCTAGTTATTCTTTGCACTTTTTTTGTGGCCGCTGTTGCGGCATGATTAGAAGTGCTACAAATATGAAAATTTCCATGCATACTCACATGTATCTGAAGTTGTGCACCATTAAGTTTGTTTTTCATTTTAGTACTAAGTTTTGCCGCTAGGTGGCGTTTAGCATCAAAACATATAATTGCCGATAACTCTGTCATTTAACATTTTATTTGTATGCAGTTTTTTGCATTCTGTTCTCTGTCAACTGCCCCATTAAATATGATGATTGGCAATATCCATATTTTTGAAACTTTTGAGCTAGAAGAGGTTGAATGTTTGAATCTCTGAAAAAATCTGGCAAATTAGGGTGTGTCCACGAAAAACATGCCCATTTTTGTTAGAAATTAGATACGCTCATTCTGTTTTTTGAAATTGATTCCGAAGATCTTTGCGCACAAAATATATGGGGTGGCGATTTCAGAAAATTCATAAAATGGCTTTCAATAAGCGGTCAAAGTGCACTAAAATATGGAGTAAACAAATTTTCGAGAATAGGCATTTTTTTTAGTTTTTTAATGATTCTGCCATTATTTTTTAATCAATCTTTATGAAATTTTCACAGATTGTATTGTTTGTTGTTTCAAGGACTTCACAGTTTCAAAATTTCAAAAAATGCAAAGGTCAAGGTCATATTGTGATTATTGGTTTTTTCTTTGACCTTAAATATCTCAAAATCTAAAAATATTTTATCGAAAGAATATGGGTAAAATCAAAAGCCTCTAAAGAGCACTTTTTGAAGAATTTTAGTTTTTTCAGATCGGGGTTGATTTGGTTGTTTGGTGGCAGTTTGAAGTTTGGTCATACTTTGAATTGATTTTAAAGCCTTTAAAGTTTAAATGTGTAATATATTTTGTCATCATTGGAAAAACGAATGTCTTACCTCGTCAACAAAAAAAGAATTTTGAAAATCTGTCAAGAATTGATGAATTTATAGAAAATTTAAATACATGACCCAGAATAAAAACAGAGAAAATTTGACAGAATGAGCGCACTGGTTACCTATGTTCTATAAATAGATGCAGGCTCTGCTAGCTTTAGGTTGGGATGTAACAGGTCATGAACTAGCCTGCTATCTCACTTCCATTGCAGCAGGTAATTTAGTTATGCATCAACCCATCAAAGGTTTTACCATATAGCTACTATATTGGCTAAAGACTCCCTGCAGTGATGACCAGCAATTAACAGGTCTGATCACAGCAGATGGGGGTCTGGCTCAGTGGGACTTCACATTCCTTTCGAGATGCCTTTAAGTCTTGGTCACACCAATGAAGGAAAACACTAAGATATATAAACGTTTTGCATTTTGTTGTTTTTCTGGAATTTTAACTTGGCTGATCAGGTTTGAAACTGTTGATCATCACGAAAACCGTTGCATTTGCAGTATGCAAATCTAGTTTCGATTTGTAATGCTCTGTATCTCATGAACATCAATGCAATGTCGACCATTTATGCTTATTGTGTTCAAGCTGCGTCAGTATTTTCCTTTAACATTTTAAGATACGTATGTGTTGATCTAAAATACTTTCACGGATCCGTACATGTACATGTAGCCATAGACTGCGAATATGAACCAAAGTGAAATATTAATTTCTCATACTCTCGTACATGTAGTATGTGTTATGACTATAAAATATGGTTTAAATACAAAATTTTATGAAACAGTTACTTATACGAGAAAGATACAAATAGCTCACTATATTATATAGAAACAATATGGCCTATTTCGTGGGTAGCATTTATACTGAAATTTGAGTTATCAGGTTCCGGAGACCAGGATCATAGCAATGAGACTGCATTCTGAGAATCAGAATACAGCTCAGAAATCTAGTTAAACTTCATATATCATTAAAAATGAAGACCAAAACAGGATAGCTGTACTTAATTATTCACAAAATTATTGCCTTTTCATATAATAAACAATAAAATCTCTAATGAGTGCCTTCTAAATGAAATCGTCTTTTCTTTGCATTTCTGTTAACACAGGCTGAACTGTAGACACGCTATGTGACCTATGGTAGATTGGTAGATGTATTCCATAATTTTTAGTCATGCTAAATATGGACAATATGACTAACATTTCTGAAAATGATCTGTGAAAACCTGATTAAGATTGTGTGGATCAAAACATTTCTCTCTTTCGGATACTGATCCCCCCCCCCCCCCCCCCCCCCCCTCAAAAAAATAAGAAATTTAAAAATAGTGCTGGCAGTTTAAAGAAACATTTAGTTTTTAATTCTAAAACTTCCACAACCTGGTAGATGAGCAAAAATGACGGATAGATAAAAGTTGGAACCCCCTGGTCAGGTCTTTCTGAACACTTTTAGGGAATTATATATGTTTAGAGTTAGCTTATAAGTCGAAAGTCTGAATTTGAATCAAGCATAAACATGTGTATACAAATAATGATATGCACGTAACTTTTAAAGAAATATCATATGGGGACCTATCAACGTGGGTCTAAGCCTTTCGTCAGCAAAATTAAGAACTTAACTATATCTTATATTAAGATAGAATCTAGGATAATTAAATCTAAAGATCATTTAAGTAAATCACTGAAGAAAATATTGATTGTATTATCTTAAACACTTTCTATCAACATTACTCTATTTCTACGCTTTTTAAATTTCTGAATCTTTTTTAGATTTTTTTTTACGATCTTTTTCGAGGTAGGGGTAGCAAACTGGTAAATTCATATCGTATTTACAAAATATTAGAAAATAATTCCGGTAAGTCATGCCACCACCAACCCAAGTTAACAAAGCGGATTTAATTTGTAGTGATCATAGTTGTGGGGCATTTTCATCTATTTAAGGCCCTGAACATGTCTGATGTTGGATTATCACGACGATAGGTACCCCCCCCCCCCCCCCCGATAAGAGTCCTGCAGTTTCACTAGCGATGATATTTCTGTGACATTTTATTTTCTCTTTGCTCCAATTAATTAAAAATAAAGCATATAATGATCTCTTTTATTTTTTTTATTTCACTTTTATCAGAGATTAGGGTTGGCGGTGTTTATAAATCCGATAAATAAAACATTATGACCTTATGTATGCATGAGCAAAGTGTTATTGAAATTATCAACATGTCACGTGCACGGTCTTGGTTATATTGAATTCTTAAATATTTAAAAACGAAAACTGTAGTTATACTTAAAGTCGAATAAAATATCTGAATATTCGAATATATAAAAGTCAAGAGTAAATAATTAAAATGATAACCGTCGGAAAGCTGTACGTGATACCCATCACAGTCCAATCTCATTATTAATTTGTTGATATACTTATTCAAGTGTACTACTTATTAATGATTTAGATACCAAGTGGTCGAGTCCCGAATTGTCCGAGAGATATGTACCTTACTATTCTGGAAGACGACAGCTATGAGTGTTTCCACTGCTCTGACTGCTCGGAAGGTTTTGGAGAGATTATTGGCTGCCTACCCAACAAAGATCGTGTTTGTGTTGCCTGCCCAACAGGCACCTTCAACGATGGCACCCAGAACCATTGCAGACCATGTAAATCATGTGGACCTGGTCAGTGCATCATGCAGGATTGCAAAAGTGATCAGGATACTGTTTGTAAAACACACCTTATGTCTAAGGTTTCGACAAAAGCAGATGAACCATACTGCCAGACAACAGAGTCTCCGATTCATTCAGGTGGTACGACAAAGTCTCAGATTGATTCAAGTGGTACGGCAAACTCTACAACTGATAAAGATGGTATGGTGTTGTTTATTTAATAATTTTCTTAATGTAATGACACTGAATCAACGTTCGTTTTATTAATCAATAGTCAATAGGTGCTCACTTTGACTACCTGATATGGGACGGTACTTTTAACATTGTGTATTAAAGTATGGTTTACCTATAAAACCTGTATGTGATGACTCGCCTTATAGTTCTTTCATGTATAATAGTTACACCCTTTCCATAATAATACATACTGTAAACCAGGAAACTTTTGTGTCAAGAAACTTTCGCGTTTTGATGCATCCATACATATTCGCGGCGTAATACTTTCGCGGATTTGAGCAGACCGCGAATCTCGCGTAACAATGCACGCTACGAACCAAAGTATTCATTGACACGGCATTCCAATACACTTAACGGTTATTTTTCTGATCAGTGGTCATTGTATATGAGTGAACAGTTTTTAGTTAATAGTTTTTAGACTAGCTGTTGTTGAGTTTTTGTTAATCATACAATAAACCTGGGCAAATAATATTTATAATAATATAAGACCACCGTACTTATGATTGACAATCACTCAATATTTTTAGTGCAATGTGACCCTAGACTAAAAGTGCGGGGGTCTCGTTCAACCAGACATGGCAATGTTTGTGGGTAAGTTCCATATTATCAGATTAATAGGTCACAACTTGAATTTGTCCATGTCTCTCGGTAGCTTTAGTTCCACAATAATTCAACACTCCAGTCACAATGGGACAGTGAACAATGGTAGGTAATTACCATTCACCAATATACAAGACTACCTGAATACTGCTTTAAACATTGGGTCAGGTTGAGACTCACGCCCGGTTTGTACTTCAAAGAAGACACTTGCCCGTATTAAAGTATGGCTAACTCTAATACTTTAAACGTTAATACGTTTGAATTACCAACAGATACAGAACTTGAGAAGAAACGTTCAAGGCAAGATGCAGACACTGTGTTTCATCAATATCTGGGAGCCAGTAATGTTAATTAATTACATTTCCATCTTAATGGAAATTTAATCAATTACATTTTAAAATAACTGTAATGTTAAAGGTAATTGTAATGCCATTTTTGCAATATAATGTGTAATATTATTAATTACATTGTCATGTAATTGGACCTATGACTGATATATATCACATGAAATTTCGTTAAAAAACAGTCTATACTCTATTGTTTTCCGTTTACTTTGATAGTGAAAAGACCATCAGTTTAAATTCAAATTGAAATCATGCATATTATATGCACAATCAACAAACTCTTAACTATCTGTTAAAAACTGTACAAGGCTTCTGTCTAAGTATTGAAGTCCATATATTTATCTATATAACTATTACATGTATTACAAATGCAGTTAGTTTATTCCAGTTTTACATTATTTAACTACATCCTCTTGAGCATTACAATGTAATGCCCGTCGCTGAATTAAATATCACTTGTTCTTCTTTTTCAACAACACAGGTTTCATGTCTGGGCAAAAAACTACAACAACAAACATATTCATGTGGTCATTCGTTGGAATTGGTATCATTTTTATAATGACGGCGTTGATAATTTTTGCAATTCGAAGAAGAAAATTATGCGAACAAAGTATCACGGAAACACGGTATAATGAAGGAGAATTTATGTCGACAATTGGTGAAACCTTCATACTATAAAAGATGACCACGTGAGCATCTCAAAAGAGTACGAAGACTGACAGACCCTTACACCAAACACTTCTTCCATAATTGTATCTGTTTCGATTCTTCCACAGTGAAACACTCATTTCATTATTTGCACAGGATCTGATAAACATTCTTGAGTCATGATTTTTTTTTCCTTTATTTTTGTTTTGGCCGACCTCTCTTACTTAACATTTAATGTTGTGAAATAGAAGGTTTTCATACGGTAATTATTTTTCCAGAAACTTACTTATAACTTTCGTCTCAAATAAAGCCATTACAATCTCATGTTTTACGATTTCACCAGTGGGTGACTTATCAAAGATTGTATGATATATACTACTCATAAGTTAGTTTTCTAAGCATCAATAGTATAATCAGCAAAAATAAACTTCTCAATCCTTTACTTGGAAGAATCCAAGAACTATTTTTGTACTAAAATAGAAATTGTTTGTTATTTAAAGGGAATGAACCATTAGAACATTTATTACAACAGTTTCTTTTTGTAAATGTCTTTTAATTGTTCAGAATCAAGAATGTCAAAATAAACTAACAAATGACATGTTACAATGCCATAATAAAATTTAAGGTTGAAAATGCAACTCAATATTTTAGATAATATCTTAATTTAATAAGTGCCTGTTAATTGAACATTTTGTGAATTATGTCATTTTTATTCCCTCTGAGATCTGTTATTGGGGTTATATATTTTTTGGCCTGTCTGTATGTTTGTTTGGTGGTGGTTTTTTAGCAACTTTAACATTGGCCATTACTTGAAAACTAGACAAGGTATTGACTTGAAACTTCATATATGAATAGAATCTGACTAGAAAAAGTGCATCGACTGAGAAACATAACTTTATCTGGCCCAAGTTTGGAATAATCTCCCTTTATATTTTTTTATAATTTCTGTTGGGAGCATAACTCTTAAACTATACAAGGTATTGACTTGAAACCTAAAATATAAATATACACAAAGGAAAAAGAAACGCATGGGCAACTAGAATCTGTAGTAGCCAGACTCAAGTTTTTACCTCCTTAACTTGCAATAACCCTCATATGATAGACCCCATCTCATTTAAAGCATTTATTTTGTTTGAAAAAAAATCTTGTATCAAAATAATTTAAACTGTAATGCCGTCGAATACTTCCTATTTAAAACTGACGCAAAAATTTACATTGCGTTTCCTTTTCCTTTGAGTAGAGATGGTGAGACAGGGAAGTACAGTAACCAAGAACCGTAATTCTACATGGATCAGTGTTACAATTATCTCCCATTATTTAATTTCACAATGAATATCTGTCATTTCCGACATACTTGAAAACAATACAAGGTATTGACTTTAAACTTCATATATAAGTAGATGACAACTAGGAATAGTGCAGTGACTGAGAACCATAAATCTAAGTCTGGCTTTTGATTATCTCCCTTTTTTTGGGGGGTGGGGGGAGCAAAACTCATAAACAAAAGACCGTAAGGACTTGAAGCATAATATGATAGCAAGTAGTGTAGGAGCAGTTTAGTAACCAAAGAACAATAACTCTGCCTGGTCTGATTTTCTTATTATCTCCCTTTATTTTTATATCAATATCAGGAACATAACTCCTGAACTATCCAAATTAATGATTTGAAACTAAAATGCAAATAGATAGTATGTCGCAGAAGTGTAATGATTATGAAACAGAACTTTGTAGGGTTGTATATTTTTAAATTACCTCCATTTATGTTTTTAATGATTTATTGTTTTGAGCATTACTCCATTGCAATATGGGGTAAAGTCTATATATTTGACATACTTACTCCCCTCATGAATGACTTTCAGATGATATCAATTATTTGACATCTGACCTGCTCAGACGGGGGCATAGTGTTTTTAAACAGATCTTGTTTAAGAATAGAAAACGTGTTGCTTTTGTTGGTGTTGTTGTTGCTTTGAAATCGCTATTTCAATGTAAGTTCTAGATATATATTCTATATAGTAAAAACTGAATATTGTACCGCTATTTCAAGGTAAGTTCTCGATATATCTTGTATAGTAAAAACTGAATATTGTAGTTATTTTATTTCATTCATTTCTCGATCTAATTTGCTGGCTATATTTGAAGTGATTTTATGCATGAATCCTATCAGTGCTTCGTCTTTCCTTAATTAATGTTAATGGATTTTGATTTGATAAGTGTATTTTATGCATTCCACAGAGGTTGCACATTTGGTTCATTTGACTTGATTGATTCATTAAAGAAACCACATTAGCTTGAAGATTTGAAAAGTAAATTGTATGTTATTCTAATTAGAAACTTGTATTGGAAGTTACGTTTTGTGTATTTTATTCACATTTAAATGTTGTTGTATATTCAATTCCATTTTGTTTCTGAATGGGATCTCCTGATTGTTTGAAATATTATTTTTTTCTAAAAGAGATATGTTTGTCTCGGGTCGTATTGATTCCTTCGTTTTGAAGTTGTTGTTTTTTTAATATTAGGCGTTGTTGCATTTTTGATTGTCATATATTTTATGAAATATGTTTGATTAATATCATACAAGCTTGCTATTGTTGTTCAAATGTGTATGTTTTGTGATTTCGTTAGTCACATAAATACATGTATTCGAAAAATTGTTTTCCTTTTTCGTACCTACTATTTGATTTTCCATATAATTGTTTTATCTATCGGGTTGTTACTGATATCTATATGGGTGTGAATTTGTGACCATGCATGAAAAACATCGAAAAGGAAGGATTTATCAGTATCTATTTTTGTTCTGTACTTTCATCGATAATTACATTCAAATTTGAGATTTTCTCCAAAATTGTTTCAGCCTCATATGGAAAAAGATTTACCATGGACTATTGTTTGCGGTATTTATATATCTTTTAACAAATATTTCTTTAAGAGAAGACAAAAATTATTCTATGTTTGTGAGTTGTAATCCACCTTGTTCATAGGATAAGTACATAATTTTTCATTTTATTTTATCAGGATTGCCATCCTATATAAATTTAAATATAAAATGTATATATGTTGTTTATTGTTATTTTTCTTGATTACTTGGGAAATGTTTTTAACGTAAATTTCCTATGTTCCCATTGTTTCAATATCTTATTGAATTCACTTATTTTTGTCCATATTATATTTTTCTGTTTGGTGTCATGATAAAAAGGTATTCTGAGAGTCGTTGCATTTCCTGAAGTTCAGATAAAAGGTTGCCTCTCTTTTCCTGATACATATACATATCTGCCTATCTATCTTTTTTCTGAGTATTTGTTTTGAGTTAATATTTTTCTCTCAAGGTTTTAACAGTAGTGCACACTTTTCAAATATATCTGTATTTCAGATGTATATGTATTTGAAAACGGAAAATCATTGACCCGGGTGATGATAAAATAAGTTCTGTTCTTGTTATCTCTGTGAAAAGGTGTTTATAACAAATAGAGAAACTAATGCTGTCTCATGCTATATTTTCATGTCAAGTCAATACATTATTTTATTTCACAGTTTACATGTACAACGACAGTAAAGACATGTGAGCAAATGCAATTCAATTATAACATGGTTCAAGGCAGAATCTCTCTCTCTCTCTCTCTCTCTCTCTCTCTCTGTCTCTCCCTCTTTCTTGCATCAAATCAATACATCAATTTCTTTCACAGTTTATATTAACAATGACAATAAAAGACCTATACAGTTACAATACAGTTACATGTATTAGACTCTCTTTCTCTCTCTCTCTCTCTCTCTCTCTCCAACATACGCAGTTTTCATCCAACATCTCCATTTCTCTTTCACTGTCTCTCTCTATCTTATTATTACTTACTTACACATACACAGGTTCACAGGTAAGCGGACACTATTATAAATTTGTGAATATAACTATGTTTAAATTTTTGGGGAAAGTGAAGTCAGGTTTTTAAAACCAGATATAGATGAATATTGAATGTTTTTATAACTGATTATATTTAAAGTAGTAAATAAGTATTCTCCTTAAACGAATAAAGAAAAAAAAAATATTATTTTATCCTAAGTTATCTATCATGATGCGGCACGTTATATTTTCGGCTCCTTTTAAAACAGATTCCTTTGAAGATGCTCACCTGAAAAATACTGCCTTCATTACCGACAGAAGTTAATATAATAATGCATATGTTTGTACTGATTTCAAAATCAGTACAGAAATAC
>CM037777.1:52211553-52239628 GCA_021229015.1 Solen grandis
AAAACTTATACAAGAACTGCCGAAGAAGCAAGTAAAGAAGCACACACATGCTATACTTTGATATAATTACCAAGATAAGCGATGAACGCTCATAGGAACCGTTTCAATAAACTTCTACATTTTTAATCTTCTTAGTTATACTGCGAATATATTTACACACAAGGAATTAATTTTCATATGAAGGTTAATATAAATAGCTCAGCGTTGATCACATGCTAATATGCTTCTTTGTTTGTTTATTGGGTTTAACGTCCCACCGACAAAATTTCAGTCATTTGGAAACGATGTCTATTTGAAACAGATATAGTGCTGCCACACTGCAGTATCGCGCCGTAGACATGTGGCATGATACCACACCAAATCACATTATCCTGACACCGGGTCAATCAGTCCTGCAACTACCCTTATATGCTGAGCGCCAGGCAAGGGAGCTATAACAGTACCTTTTTTTTACGACTTTGGTATGTTTCGGCCGGGGATCGAACCCACGACCTCCCGCTCTCGAGGCGCTCTAACAACTCGGTCACCGGGGACGGTCACATGCTAATATAAGATATCGTGTAGATTGTAGAAAAGGGAGTAAAACCTGGCGAAGGATGGTCGGAAAACAGAGCGTACAAGTGATATGTTAAAATTTGCTTGTAGATTGGTAGATATGTTTGCATTGATAAAAAAATCATTATCAATTTAGAACTAAAAAGAAATATACTGATCAGAAAATTTATTCCTAAGTGTTGGCTTGATCTTCACACAAAGCATTTGACATTGTAAGAAATATTGAATTGCATATTTATACTTATCTCTCTCAATCATACCACTTTTTAATAACTAAAACATTTAGATATGATCATAATTGCAGTGCTATTTATTGACGTGCTTTAACACTGTAATAGAGTAATAGACTTCAGTTTATGATACATGCATGTTTTGGTCTGATCTATAATCACATTAATGGAGCATGATCTATACATTTGTATGTCATTTCTTTGATAATCATCATCATCTATATCAGTACGAATTGTACCGTATTATACGTGTATTAAAATTGACAATTAAAGGAATAACAAGAGTAAAAGAGATCTTATTTTGAACCTTTACCTGCACATATTCTTTTCCAAGATTTATTTATTAAGCGTTAATTATTTCAGCGAAGTACTATTACATATAATGCCGGCCTCAGTAACGCAATCAGCTAGTAACCCGGAGGCCGCTGGTTCGAGACTAGGCTCGTCCTCTGATGTCATCTATTTATTTCTTTATAATATATCCACCTTTCACTGTATCAAGGTGAATACATGACTGTATATATGTAATGTGTCTTCAATCTAGAATAAAAAATGTATGTTATGCAATATATCTTTTGCGCGTCGAGCCAATCTTAACAGTAAATGCCTGTGGCGTATGGAAATGAGTAAATAAATTGTTACCTCAGAAACGGGCCAATCTTTACAACGATTCTCTGCTATGTTATGGTGCCTTTTTTTTGCAGGTTTAAAACCGGGCGCGAGATTCAAGGTATTTTTAGTAAAACGTAGGTTTGACAATGTTAAAATCAACCCGTTATTTGCGGATGTCGCCTTTTTTCAGCACTGAACATATTAAACTTCATTTTTGGACACAATTGAATTACCGAAGCGCATGAAGATGTATGTAAATGCTACTTATTGCACCATACAGGACGCTTACGAATGTTTAATATTTTGGTCTAACATAAAAAAAAAAATAATAATGATAAAAAGTTAAACGCTGAAAATGGTGAAAAATACGTTTTTCAACGTTACAGATTTGAAGTTCAGTTAAGCATGTAATCAGTTATTGTTAAATTTCAAATCACTTGAGTGTAAAAAGCGTAAAATGAGAATGATTCAAAGATGACTATAAATAGTTTAATCTAATGATCTGTCAATTACAGATTACATTTTAAGTCATTTAATAAAACGTTTTAAATTAAACACATCAATTTGGCGATTATTTTATTAAAAGTAGTTATTTTCAGGGTTTCTAGGCTAAAATATGGTCAAGTTTTGAGGAGAGAAACATTTTACTTGTTTAAATACGTCACAAGCATTCACTGTAAAGATTGGCCCGTTTCTGAGGCAACGATTGTTTAACCCGTTTCAATACGCTACAGTCATACATTGTAAAGATTGGCCCGTTTCTGAGGCAACGATATTTTTTACATATTTTAATACGCTACATTCATTTGCTGTGAAGAATGGCCCGTTTCTGAGGCAACGAGTTTTTTTAACCCGTTTTAATACGCTACATGTACTTGCTGTAAAGATTTGTCCGTTTCTGAGGCAACGTTTTTCACAACCGTTTCAATACGCTACTGGCAATCACTGTAAAGACTGGCACGGTGCGCAAAGGATATATATAGCTGCGACATAGGAGCCAGAATGACATTGGTCGATTATCTCGTAGCCTCGAGATATTATTATTATTTTTTAGATTTAAATTTCGTTTTTATTATTTATTTTAACTTATTGTTTTCTTTTTTTTTATTATCTCGTGGCTACGAGATAACTTTGTTTTTCTGTTTGCTTGTTGCTTTTTTTTTTTTTTTTTACTCTTTTTATCCTGGCCACGAGATAATTTTCGTTGTTAGCTCACCTGAGTACTTGTGCTGAGGATAAGCTTTTGTGACCGACTCTTGTCCGTCGTCAACAATTGATTGTGAACTCTCTAGAGGCCACAGTTTTGGTTCAATCTTCATGAAATTTGGCCAGGATGATCTCGGATTAGTAAATCGAAATTGGATCATGTGGGGTCAAAATCTAGATCACCAGCATAAGCTTCTGTTAAATTTATTTATGTTCAATGCAATGGATCGTCACGAGACTGCAGCTATTCTGAGGTACAAGTCATGAGACCGTCTGTTAAATACGTACTTTGTATGACGGCAATACTCAGATACTAAAGGAATTATTCTGTAACAACGGGACGTCTTTATGTAAATGTTTTGACAGAAACTTGTTGATCATATAGAATTTGCTGAGCTTGGAACTTTTTTAGGATTTTTAAGGAGGACCAGCGTTCTGTTTTTCCTGCGAGGAGGGGATGGGGTGGGATCTTCTCTTCTTTCTCTTCTTCTTCTTTTGAGATTTTCAAGGGGAGGCGGGGGGGTCCAGACCTGGCCCCACCCCGGATCCGTGCATGATATACTAATCATATCATGTACCATATACTTTTTCTTTTCATCAAGGCTTCGGTGATACTCGGGATAATTTGTATTTCCATATAAAGTATAGGTATTTTACCTAACGGATCTGACAATTCAATAAATTGCTGTAACATTTCAAATGTGTATGTGGCTATTTCTATTGTTAACAGAACCTCAAAAGTAGTAAGGGGGACGCTTTGGGGGCAAACAAACTTGACCTACTTTCTAGGTAGGCGGCCATTTTGTTTCTATTTATAGTAACTCATTTACATATAAGGGTTTTAGGGTAGTGCGCATGTGCGGCGGCCATATTGATTTTAGTATGACATCATCGTTCTAATTTTAGAATGACATCATCGGTTTATATTTAGAATGATCACAGGCAATAGAATTTAAAAAATAAAATATGCATATATGTACGGTCATTTTATTTCTTATGTGTGCGTGGCGGTCATTTTATTTAATATGTATACGAACAGTATATAAGAGAAATAAATTATATCAAATAATATATCTACTCTAAAAATGATACTGTAATATAAATACTCAATCTACCTTTACGATGTTGACTGCTCAACGTCCTACCTTCGAGTGAACGCTAACTATCGCATCAGTTCATACTCGTTTCCCAGGCCCAAGCCACCTGCGTTAACAATAGACGATCTAATTTTAGCGATGGAACAATAGCGATATTGATTTAGGAGCGGATGTGCGAACAATGGCCTATACAAGTGTCCAAAGTTAATCCCTTTAAAGTCGCCACTTTGTCTGGCGTGTGTTGATTCAAGGACGGATGTGCGAACAAAAGCTTTTGTTAGGCACTATTAGTACGTAACTTGTAGTTAGCAGATTGAAAGATCAACCAGTCAGAAACATTCTTTTTCAACCAATCAGGAACGAGTCCTCGACCAATCAAATGTCAGCCTTTTATGACCAATCGAATTACGTGTTCAAAACGAGGCTCAGGTCTGTTTCACGTGTTAAGGTAAGTTTTCAGAAATTACAGGTGAATGTAGCATAAAATATAATTCTAATACATAAAGTGAACTTTTTTTAAACAAAAAAACAGCTATTTAATAAGTATTTCAGATTTTTCCCAGCCTTTCTTGTACATATAATCAATTGACATAATAGAATGAAAATAATTTAGATTTTTATTTTCCTGAGCATTGATGAAAAATCACTTACCAAATTGTAACTTCCAAATCCAACCTTCCAGTCACAATTCCAATATATATATGTTGCTTTTTAGTATATTTTCTGCCGCTAGAGTGGAATGAAATGGCAACTTACCAAATTGATAACTTCCAAATCCAACCTTCCAGTCACAATTCCAATATATATATGTTGCTTCTTAGTATCTTTCCCTGCGCTAGAGTGGACATGAATGGTCAAGTTCATACACACCTTCGTTGCTCCAGTACCATTTATACGTCAATATTGGTTGACTTGAGATCGGATTAAGATAGCCCCATAAAGGGAGCTGGCCAATGTTTACATTAATCCTTAGTTTTACCTAGGTAACGGATTAAATATCTCCTAGTTGCACGACTTTTAGAGGTGGTCAGTGTACACGTTTTAAAGCGATATAGGTATCGATATGTGTATATGACAATTGGTAACGCATCATAAAGGTAGGACTTATTCAAATTTTGTGACAATTGGAAACGCATCATAAAGGTATGATTTATTCAAATTTTGAAATAATAATCTAATAATTTTTAAAAACAACTTAAAATCAGTTTTTCCTGTCTAGTGCAACCGTTTACGATATCGATTTTCACAATTTTTATATCAATTGATAGATTTATCAAAATATTCAAAATAAACCCTATGTTCTCGATTCGATTTTCAACCGTTACTGAGTTATGACGTAACAGCGATTTTTAAACCCAATTTTCAACTTTCTCAAAAGATCGTGTTTCACATACCGTTGGAAAGGTCTCGTCATGCCGATTTCAAAAATGTATACTTTTATAGGGTTATCTTTATTCGTTCGCGAGATATAAGCGTTTGAAAAATGTCACGTGACCGGAAAATGGCGTCAAATATTCTCCACAAAATATATTTAAGGCTATATCTCAGTCATTTCTTGACCGATTTGCGTGATCTTGGTATAGATAGAAAGGTCTCACTTCAAGCTATGTTTTGAATTCAATGAACCGGAAGTGTATTGGTGGTATAACCGGAGATGACGTCATCACATATAAAATCTCTCTTCATAGACAACCGTCTGACTCGTTATTGGTCGTTCTCTCTCTCTCTTATACATACTAGATTCGGTGGATATGAAACACCCCCTCCTCCTCTCCCTCCTCCTCCTCCCTCCTCCTCTCCCTCCTCTCCTCCTCCTCCTCTCCCTCCTCCTCCTCCCTCCTCCTCCTCCCTCCTCCTCCTCCTCTCCCTCCCTCCCTCCTCCTCCTCCTCTCCCTCCTCCTCCTCCCCTCTCCCTCTCTCCTCCTCCTCTCCCTCTCCTCCTCCTCCTCCTCAAATATTCACATACAATCCTTCCCTCAAAATATTGTAAGAATATGTGACATTATATCGTCTCTCTCTCTCTCTCTCTCTAATACAGATAAGAAAAACAGGTAATACTTTTGTTCATTTTATTTTCATATAAATATTCGACATACAAACACATTTACAATATAGTTTCAAGCAATTTCTTTCATTGATCTTTCGGCAAATCTATTAAACACGCAATATAGTCCACACACATCTGAGTCACTGTCTTGTATTTGACTACAGTTCATAAAATAGGGCATTTTTAAACGTTTTTCAAAGTCCACTTGGTAAAATTCTGGATTACGTCCTAGAGAGTCGAAGAATTCGTCCGGTCCCCTTCGCGGGAAATAGAAAACCACCTTATGTTGTCCACGTCCTCCTGTTTTAATCGTATTTGAAATAACAAAATTTCCTCTTTTTATTTCAACTTCATCGGCAAAACGCACACTCACTGGATATCCTTTCAGTAATTGTTCGAGCTCGATATTGTTCATCGTTTTTAGTATTTGGTTTTTCTCCAATCCTTCAGATAGTTCTTTGGTTTTTCATACGGTTTTTTCTTTTTAGGAGAATCGCGTGCTCGTTCTAGTTCGGACTTTGCTATTTCAATGGCTTGTGCCACGGGCGTCACTAGATTTACAGTGGGATTTTCTTTTTGTTTGTTCATTTCGGCTATTTGTCTATTAAATCTACCGCTCCCTATAAAATATCGTCCAAGGTGGTCGGGTTGAACGTACCCGTCCCTCATATCTTTTAAATGCTGATACAACACCCCGGGGTCAGGATTAGAAGGTACCCATTTTTGTTGTTGCGCGTCATATACTTCTATCGAGCCCATGATTTTATTTAGTTTCAAACAGATATTCGCTTATTCTTACGCATTCTCCTGATTACTTTCGCTGTATTTTTGCTCTTCTTCACTTTCATCATCACTTTCATTTGTCACGTGATTAGGCCATATTTCCGTAAAAAGATCTTTTCTTAGTTTTACTGCTTGCCGTATTGAATCGGGGAAATTCATGTTGTGTTCCCATCTAAGCTTATACGCTGATTGTAATATTTGTTGTTGCGTAACATCTTGTTGTAACCCATAAAAGTCTATCAAAAAATTTCCGTAGTCTCTTCTCAATTCTTTACGAAGCTGGAGCAATGAGTCATTAGCCGCACGAGATACGGCCTCGTTTTGCGAGTATCCTTTCTCCAAGTATTCGTTCACCTCTTTTTCGAACCGTTCTTGATTAGACTTCCTTAAAGGTTCCTTAAAGCGCCTGTCCCATATGCGTTTAAGCGATCGCTGCTCTTGAAGGTCTTCGCGAAATCTTTTACCGGGTGGTCCGTTGAAAGTGGCGATCCTTTTTTTACCATTTAGGTCATCATCTTCGTTATATATAGAACCAGAATCACTGTCACTGCCAAGTTCAGAGTCACTGTCACGTTCAGATTTTATATCTGACGGCAACAAATATGTTCTTTTAGGATCATTTTTCTTGAATATGTCGGTACGCAAACGGTCCTGTTCTGGCGTGTTCGCTTTCAGATCTATGACCAAGTAACCGTACGGTTTAGAAGTCGCTTGTTCAAATTTCTTTAAAAGTAGGTTACTGTTTGATGGATAAATTCTTCTAGCCAAGGTCGTCACTTGTTGTCTGTCTATCGGATTATTAAATAGGACCAAATACTGCGTGTTAAGGGCAATATCTCGGCATGCTTTACCTTGAGGAAATAAGTTTTGGGTCAAAAAAATGACCGACAAATTTCGGTGATGGCTACCGCGCGTAAAGATATCAGCGATTCTTTGGTCGCATTTCGCTTCTGTCATCAGGTCATCAAAGACTATAAGGTTTCTTTTGTTTATGTCCAAATATCTTGGATTGTCGATATGGTCCGGTATACCGTGAACAAACTCGATGAATGGAAAACTTTTTTCGAGTTCTTTGTACATAGATTGCCATTGTCCAAAAGAAAATATAATCCTTTCTGGCCATGGTTCAATCAAATATGACAGAAAAAGTCTTCTGGTCCACTCGCTTTTACCGCTAGAACTGGGTCCCGATATGACCATAGTAAACGGGTGTTTAAATGTCATTTTCTGATTATGAACAGTTTGTATCGCGTCATTTTCACCCCTTTCCAATCGTTCATTTTCACGACTATCGTGAACTTTATTGTGATGCCTAAGCATATTGTCTTTTCTAGAAAAGACTTTATCGCATACAGTACAATTGTACATTCTGTGAATGTAGATTTACATACTCGCTCATTCTTACATTATTTCGAGGGAAGGAGGGAGGAGGAGGAGGGAGAGGAGGAGGGAGAGGAGGGAGAGGAGGGAGGGAGAGGAGGGAGGAGGAGGAGGAGGAGGAGGGAGGGGAGGAGGGAGGGAGAGGAGGAGGAGGGAGGGAGGAGGAGGAGGGAGGAGGGAGGAGGGAGGAGGAGGGAGGGAGAGGAGGGAGGAGGAGGAGGGAGAGGAGGAGGAGGGAGAGGAGGGAGAGGAGGAGGAGGAGGAGGGAGGGAGAGGAGGAGGGGGTGTTTCATATCCACCGAATATAGTATGTATAAGAGAGAGAGAGAACGACCAATAACGAGTCAGACGGTTGTCTATGAAGAGAGATTTTATATGTGATGACGTCATCTCCGGTTATACCACCAATACACTTCCGGTTCATTGAATTCAAAACATAGCTTGAAGTGAGACCTTTCTATCTATACCAAGATCACGCAAATCGGTCAAGAAATGACTGAGATATAGCCTTAAATATATTTTGTGGAGAATATTTGACGCCATTTTCCGGTCACGTGACATTTTTCAAACGCTTATATCTCGCGAACGAATAAAGATAACCCTATAAAAGTATACATTTTTGAAATCGGCATGACGAGACCGTTCCAACGGTATGTGAAACACGATCTTTTGAGAAAGTTGAAAATTGGGTTTAAAAATCGCTGTTACGTCATAATTCAATAACGGTTGAAAATCGAATCGAGAACATAGGGTTTATTTTGAAGTATTTTGATAAATCTATCAATTGATATAAAAATTGTGAAAATCAATATCGTAAACGGTTGCACTAGACAGGAAAAACTGATTTAAGCTCTTTTATTATTTTGTTGTTGTTTCAACCAATATAGAAAATATGAACATTACGGTTTTAAAGTTTAAAGAATTCCGATTATTTTGAAGTATTACACTTACAAATATTCGTAGTTTAACAGAATATATAGATACCTACATCGCTTTATAACCCTTATTCTAACTCCCTCTAAAAGTCGTGCAACTAGGAGATATTTAATCCGTTACCTAGGTAAAACTAAGGATTAACGTAAACATTGGCCAGCTCCCTTTATGGGGCTATCTTAATCCGATCTCAAGTCAACCAATATTGACGTATAAATGGTACTGGGCCCTTACAAGGAGTCGAAGTCGTGTATAAACTTGACCATTCATGTCCACTCTAGCGCAGGGAAAGATACTAAGAAGCAACATATATATATTGGAATTGTGACTGGAAGGTTGGATTTGGAAGTTATTAATTTGGTAAGTTGATTTTTCATCAATGCTTTCATGCAGAAAATATACTAAAAAGCAACATAATATAAATTGGAATGGTGACTGAAAGATTTAATTTGAAAGTTAACAATTTGGTAAGTCGATTTTTCATCAATGCGATCAGACGCTAAAATGATGGTATTTTCAGTAGATTCCTATTATTATTATTGGGAAAATCTAAATTATTTTCATTCTATTATGTCAATTGATTATATGTACAAGAAAGGCTGGGAAAAATCTGAAATACTTATTAAATAGCTGTTTTTTTTTTAAAAAAAAGTTCACTTTATGTATTAGAATTATATTTTATGCTACATTCACCTGTAATTTCTGAAAACTTACCTTAACACGTGAAACAGACCTGAGCCTCGTTTTGAACACGTAATTCGATTGGTCAAAAAAGGCTGACATTTGATTGGTCGAGGACTCGTTCCTGATTGGTTGAAAAAGAATGTTTCTGACTGGTTGATCTTTCAATCTGCTAACTACAAGTTACGTACTAATAGTGCCTAACAAAAGCTTTTGTTCGCACATCCGTCCTTGAATCAACACACGCCAGACAAAGTGGCGACTTTAAAGGGATTAACTTTGGACACTTGTATAGGCCATTGTTCGCACATCCGCTCCTAAATCAATATCGCTATTGTTCCATCGCTAAAATTAGATCGTCTATTGTTAACGCAGGTGGCTTGGGCCTGGGAAACGAGTATGAACTGATGCGATAGTTAGCGTTCACTCGAAGGTAGGACGTTGAGCAGTCAACATCGTAAAGGTAGATTGAGTATTTATATTACAGTATCATTTTTAGAGTAGATATATTATTTGATATAATTTATTTCATCTTTATAATTGTTTGATTCTGTTTTGTTTTTATGTTCTAGATATTTAATCATTGGTATTATTTTTATTATTATTATTTTTATTATTATTATTATTGATATTATTATTATTATATCAATGTCTGAGATCGAATGGAAGTGACCCCCAATTTCCGCGAGTAGATCTTAGATCGAGTATACAAGTCACCTCTGTATACTATAACCAAGCAAAAATGACCGCCACGCACACATAAGAAATAAAATGACCGTACATATATGCATATTTTATTTTTTAAATTCTATTGCCTGTGATCATTCTAAATATAAACCGATGATGTCATTCTAAAATTAGAACGATGATGTCATACTAAAATCAATATGGCCGCCGCACATGCGCACTACCCTAAAACCCTTATATGTAAATGAGTTACTATAAATAGAAACAAAATGGCCGCCTACCTAGAAAGTAGGTCAAGTTTGTTTGCCCCCAAAGCGTCCCCCTTACTACTCTCAAATTTCTTTTCTGACGTATGCTTGGTTGGAAATGGCCCTTTTCTTTTCAACTAGACAACGATTCATCATTTTTCCCTTCCATTCTTTCAGTATTTTACGGAATCCTGTTAGGGACATCGCAATTTCGCGCTATCCCTATATAGACCAACGCGAGATTTTACATTGACTTTCTTGCAGTTGTTTTTTTCATTAGTTGTATATTTAGTCACTTGAAAATCGACAAAATATGCGAGATCTTTCTGGATTCTGCACGTCGTAATTTGGTTGTGAAAAAGAAAATTTTTAAGCGAAAATATAACTTCAAACCTATATAGGCATTTCATTTGAAGGTTTGAATAATTTGATGTTGATTGTTCAGTTAAAGTATCGCGTCATCTCCTTGTTGCAAACTCATAAATATTTTCAATAGAAATTAATACACAGCTTAAATTGGGAAAAACGCGAGATTCGAAGTTACTTCCTCGTGTTATTTTTCATAATCAAACTACAGTTTGCTGACTTCAGCTGATCCCGCATTTTTCGTTGATATTCAGGTGATTTTATGATAAAAATAAGAAGAAAAACTGATAAAATATAGGAGAAAGTACTCTGTGAATAGATAAGGAGATAGTGCGAAGACCCTACCAGGATTCTTTGGAAAATTGAGAAGCCAAGAGCGAATGATATTATTTTTTACGACAAAATGCGATAGTATATATCAGTCATATTTCAGTCATGCAACGGTGTCCAGCTAACGACAGACAAACCATGAATACGCGGAGACATGGACCTCCTGGAAGCTACAATGCTATGATATTGATTAATACATCCGGTGTATGTTAACTGCTTAGCCTCAATCTGACTGAAGGCATCTCCTCTATATACGCTACGGTACTTTAATCAGATTGGTGCCAATCTCTCTCACGAATGAAATATTAAATTCAGGTGTCTACGAGTGGTCAGATACGGAGCTTTAGAGATATGAAACATTAACTTTTATTTTTATCATGATGGTCCGGCGTTATTGTTGACAAAGTTATTAACCCCCCCCCCCCCCCCCCCCGTGTTCATTACGTCAGCGATATTTTTGTATAATATGTTGTTTGCAATTTAGAAGATGGTCTAACTGTGCCGCCTTTTTTACCAAAGTCTTGTAACTACTAATTCGTATGGCTGCAGGTGTTTCCACCCAATATTGAATATTGATTTAGTCTTTTTATTGTTTTATTAGAATATTTTCTTTTTTTCTGGCGTTTGGTAATGGTAGTTATTCCCATGCATGTTCGTTAAATCACTGCAATATTAATTAATCATCTAATTTGTCACATAAATACAGAAAATCTCGCCAGGACTTCAAATGCACTGTGAAATCATTGATTTTCGCAGGGCATTAATTTTCGTCGATTTCGAGGTTTTATCCACAAATATTATTACCCATGAAAACTTGTCTCTCATATAGACCTCACGTTTTCTAGAACAGAGATCCACGTCGAATAAACGTATCCACGAAAATCCCCTAGGTACATAATCAACGAAATTTAATGTCAACGAAAATAAATAATTAACAGTATTCAATTCCTTCCTCTTAATTGTAAACCATTTGTTTTTGTTATTTCTATAAGTAAATAAATTCATTATAATAATAGCTGTATGCCAGTTTCAATTCATCGAGAGAATGCGTGATTGGATTACATAGAAGATTTTATTATTTTTATTTATTTATTGTTAATATTATGTTCACGATCAAAATGCAAAGAACAAATATTGAACATGTTATGTATTATTCAGACAGTGTTTCGGTCTATTTAGGGACTCTCCTAGTGTAGTGTAGCGCCCCATCAGGGTATCACAGCCGTGACACTACGCCCACTCTCTTGATAAGGGCAACGTATTGATAATAGTAGTAGTTATAATAATAATAATAATAATAATGGTAATAATGGTAATAATGGTAATGATAATAATGTTAATCAGCATCAACATCATCAGAAATAATTTTTCATTCTGTAATATACCATTTATAGGTACCTGATTTCAATATCGGGAAAAAAACTCAGTTTTTCCTTCAGAATATCTAGCAGTATTAGCAAAATGCGATTCTATATATTTGTCGCTTGATCTGTTTTTGATTTAAGTAATATGCTGAAATGACTAACTAGCCGACCGAGACATTCAGACACAAGAGATATTAAATAAAAGAAAATATTTTTCAGTGTGCTGCTGGTGACTGCCCTCTCTCTCTCTCCCCCCCACCCCCCCCCCCCCCCCCCCCCCCCCCTCCCTCTCTCTGTCTTGAATGTGATTAACCATATATTTACATCCCGCTGTACTATTTGCGTCATTGAGATCGTCAGGAAAAACGTTTTGAAAATTCGTTACTGGTCCACCTATGTATTGTAATGATTGACTAGAAAAAATATTAGATCCAGAATATGGGAGTTTCAAAAGTTAAGTAGCCAAATTTATTTACAAACTCTAACAATCCGGACATCGACTCAAAGTACTCAGATTGCTATTTTCCAGAGAAATCATTCTAGAATATTTGCCCTTTTCCAGAGAAATCATTCTAGAATATTTGCCCTTTTCCTTTGCCCTTTTCCACAGAAATCATTCTAGAATATTTGCCCTTTTCCACAGAAATCTTTAACGATTATGCGATCCCTAACGCAGTATTTTTTAAAATCTCGTTTGTATTTACCCTTGAACGCCCCACCGACAGACTTTACGTCATTTAGGGAAACTATTCTGCGCCTCAATAAAATAAGTGGCCTGATATAACACCCAGTCAAGTTATCAGAAAACGGGCCACATAGTTCTGGAATTTCTCATATAAATATACGTGTGCAAAGGTAGTAATAACATTTTGAAAAATCACGACCGGGATCGAACCTACGATCTCCGGGTTACGCTGTAACAACAGGGCGCCGTGTTTGAGAGGATTAACATTCCACCACGTAAATGGTTTCAAAGGGGCCATCTCACTATGGGGGATTCGGGGGAAGATAAACTTGAAACTTATGACTGATTTCTTTTTTTTTTCCATTGACACACTTGTTTTCTGAACAAATCATTCCAGCAGGGTATATAGACGGTTGCTTACCGACTAACGTTATATTACATCATTGTTATGTTTCTCAAACATATATCATAACCGCGTCAAAGTTTCTTTGATCGCGTTTGATGAAAACCCAAGTTTAGAAATCGCAGATTAGTTTGTTTATGTGTTAAATCACTCAATCTTGTAAATATCAAAACTTGTTATGTTTACTAAATAACGATTGCATTAAACGATTATGGAAGTCAAAACTGAATTGAAATGTGTAAATAACTGATGTTGTATAATAAACTGCAATAAAATCATGTAAAAACGCGAGCGAGTCAGTTGCAATTCATATGGAGATTTTTCTAACCATTGTTGGCTGTAACAATTACCTATAAATCTACGCATTCGTTCAATCATTAAAGGTTAGTGGTTAGTTTGTACAAAAATGTTTACTTAATAGATCCCGTTATTTCTAGAACAAGAATCCACGAATATATGTACCAACGAAATTGACTGCCTTATAGGTTCCACGAAATTTAATGTCAACGAAAATTGCCGATTTTGCAGTACACATATATGATTATGTAAACCCTTTTACAAATGTGTCTATGGGAAAGAAAAAAAGCGCGGCGATGTGTTTATTGTTTCCGTAAAAAATAAATTTTGTGATCATTCTTTCCAAAACAATGAGATAACGTCCTCGAATAAAAAAAATGATCCTCGTTTATAAAATTTACCATAATATTCAAATTAAATGCGATATGATGACATAAAAACCCTTTTCTATCCGCACCCTCAGTGCTTTGAATCAGCAAATTTGCTCGCCATGACCCATGTCGTGGTAGATGTTCATTATACGAAGTCCAGACATAAGCTGGGTTTCCCATCGTGGAGCAGAGGTACGTCTTCAAATGAAATACATTTCGACTGTAGCGGTGGACACTGGTAGACTAAGGAAATACTTTTATACGGCGCTCTTTTTCGGTTTTACATTTCTATGACAAGCGCAACAGATTCGAAGAGATTCTCGAGATGTTGTACTATCATCTGGGATACGTTCACCATGTCCTAAAAATCTGTCTACTTATTCTATGTCAAACGGGAAACAAGTTCCTACAATCAAGATAATCAAGGTTTCCTAATGTTTCATTAAGATACCTTGGTTATCTTGGAAGACGTTAAGTGGTCCAAGACGTAACGGAACCGGGACTTTACCTTAAACTCCTTAAATTTGGCTCCTTCAGATAATATCAAATGTATAAGTCTTTGTTAGAATCCTTGATATTTTGTTATAATTTATTTTAGTTTGAATTTTCATAAATTAGATTAATGTTAGATTCTCCATTCCGAGACACTAGCCTTTGAATTTCTTCTGATTTAGTTAAAACAGTTGAAGTCACTTTTTTGCTTTATGTTGTTCAATATCTACATTAGCGAACTAAATGTAAAATGACTAGCCAAGAGATTTTGGTTTCAAAGTACCAATTAATAAAAAAATATTTCATTTTTACATCAATTGGTGAAACAAATTCTTAGACCTTACTTCAATCCTATTATCATTTTTGTCTTTTGCTTGTTTGGACCAGTACTTTGTGCCTGTGAAAGGCATGAAATTGTCTAGCCTCTCCCTTCGTCTTACACACACCTACGGAACTGCATTCATGTACATTACCACTGGACCACAGCGCCCTTAGTTTAATATACAGTATACAATCAAACCTGTTTGGTCAAGAGAACAAAAAAGGGAAAGTGACCGTTTAACAGAGATGACCGCTGAATGAAGGTTAAACAACAAACTGTATATTACTTCTGATTGTCCTGACCAGTTACCAATACTCATAAGCATTTTATTGTTGTCTAGCATATTTTGGTTACGTCACTAATTGTTTCATGTCAAACAATTTAAGTGAATATCAGCTGCTTCATACAACGAACGGGTAATTCATTATCATACTTGTCACAAATGTATTTTTAAAGTGAATAGAAAAATAAAGTTTATGGTTGTTGTGAAGTTACACTTTTTTCGCCAATTGAGATGTAACATTGGACACAATATATGAACATTGTCATAAATAATAGGATTTGTCGTTTATCGACATAAATCCCTTTATTGAAGTGAAGATACATCGTTTTCGGCACCCCTGTTCCCACTGCAGATGAAACTGCAGGTGAAAGTTATTATTTTAGTCGTGTTAATCTAACGCTGCACCGTTTTCTGCCATTCCGGCTCTCAAGGTCATCCATTTGCGTCTTATTGGTATATCGGGGACCTGAAATCTATTTATTTTCTTTTGGATCATATCACTTTTGCTAATAACCTACCCACTCATTCAAAACCCCTTTTCTGAGGTTTTTATTTTCATGTAATCTGGTAATGTTTTGCTGTTTTATGCAGAATGAACATTGGTATAGTATTGTATTAAGTTTATGTTTGTATGGTTAGGTTTTCATTCTTTTTTTCTTGCTCTGATATTTGTGTTAATTTCGATGTGTTGCCATCGACTCAGGAACAATGAAAATTGTATGGCATATATTTCAAAACATGAGCTTTCAGATGCAATGAATTTCATATTCATATGACGTCATATAACGTCAGATTTGACGTCAGGTGAAAAAGTTTGTACGCGGTCTACAGCCATTATTTCTGGACCGATTTTCATAATAATTTCATAGAATGTGTATGTTAGGCTCTAGTTGTCCATTCCGGTGTCCTTTTTTCAAAATTCGAAAAGGCAATGGTTCTATGGCGAATCCAAGATTCGAGCCATTGAATGGCATATACATTAACCCATGAGCTTTTGAATGCTAGGTATTTTATATTAATGTGATGTCATAATTAACAAATCCTGCATTGCTCAATTGGTTCCCACAGGTTATTGCATCAAACATGTGCCACGTGATGGTAGACATGGAGGTGGTGTTGCTCTTATATTCAAATCACCTATTGATATCCATTTGATTTCTTCAAGTGCTGATCATGAGTTTTCTACTTTTGAATATCTAGACTGCAAACTAAAGTTAAATAATTACTCAGTATGTTTTGCAGTCATATACAGACCGCCTCCGTCAAAAGCAAATGGTTTTAAGACAAATGAGTTTTTAGAACAAGAATGGCCAACGTTCCTTTCAAGATACGCTACTGATGATAAAAGTGTCATTATAGTTGGCGAGTTAAATTTTCACTTAAACGTCCCAAATAATCGTGACACCTTGCAGTTTAGCAGTACCCTCAATTCTTGTGGTATGAGGCAGCACGTGAACCAACCTACACATGTAGGAGGACATACGCTTGATGTAGTAATCACCAGGGATTCAGAAGACATCGTTTCTCAAATTGATGTTTCCGATCCCAGACTATCAGACTCAACCGGAAGGTTTCTCGTGATCATTACACTGTGACATTTACCAAAGATATTTAAGCCAGACCTATAAGAAAAACCGTTTCTTTTAGGAAAGTTAGTACTATTAATATACAATATTTTAAGGAGGACATTGTATCATCTGGTCTACAAAATTCTCAGTCATGGTCTTCAGATGCCGATGAGTTAGTAAATACATACATGAATGAATTATCTTCTCTCCTAGAAAAACATGCTCCATTACGTACTAAGACTATAGTTTTGAGGCCCAGACGTGACTGGTACACACACAACTTCACAATGCCAAACACCATCGCCGAAAGCTAGAGCGTAAATGGCGACAGTCAAAACTTATAAATCATCAGATATACCGTGAACAATGTGCTCTGGTAAATAAATTGCTAAAACAAAGCCAGAATTGCTTATTATACGGACAAAATAAAATCTTCAGGACAAGATCAGAAATTTCTTTTCAAAATAACAAATCATCTTCTTGGCTCGACAACTGAAGCGGTTTTACCTTCTACAACATCATCGAAGGAATTAGCGCAGGACTTCAGTGATTTTTTCATTGACAAAATCAAGGGCATTAGAAATGATATAAGGGCAGACATCTCAACAACGAGCGTTCCCGAAGCTGTAGAACCATCTCGGCCATGTTTAATTTCTAATCTGACTGCTTTTTCTTCTTATCTGAACAGAATATCAAGCAAATAATCGTGAAATCACCAAATAAATCATGTGAACTTGATCCAATACCCACTTGGCTGTTGAAATCTTGCATCGATGAACTTTCACCGATATTGACTAAAATCATTAACACATCATTAGAATCAGCGTATGTTCCAAAATTGTTTAAATGTTCACGAATACGACCACTACTCAAAACAACCTGGCCTCGACCAAAATAAACTAAAAAGCTATAGACCAGTTTCAAATTTACCATTTTTTTCAAAAGTTCTAGAAAAAGCAGTAGACTCACAACTAGAGCGTCATTTATCACTGAACAATCTACATGAACAACATCAATCTGCCTATAGGAAGTTCCATTCTACAGAAACAGCATTACTTAAAGTCCAAAATGACATCATGCAATCCTCAGATCAAAATAAAGTCGCCATTCTCGTCCTACTTGACCTCTCAGCTGCCTTTGATACCATCGACCATACTTTACTCCTGAATCGTTTGAAACATGACTTTGGAATTGAGGGAAAGCCGCTTCAGCGGATGACGTCTTACTTAGGTGACCGGTACCAAACAGTTTGTATTGACGGCCAGTTGTCAGAAGCAGTTTTGATGAATTACAGTGTTCCGCAGGGCTCAGTTTTAGGTCCGAAAAATGACATTATGTATACAAAAGCAGTTGTAGCCATCTGCAGAAACCACGGTCTACTTCATCATTTTTACACAGACGAATCTCAATTTTACATAGCTTTCAAACCTACTGACCAAGTTAATGTTGCAGAAGCTGTGCAGCGTGTCGAGGCCTGCCTGGCAGACATGTTTCATGGATGCATCAAAGCATGCTTAAACTCAACACCAATAAGACTGAAGTAATTCTTTTCTCTTCTAAACACAATGAAAAGCTTGTGGGTTATATTTCAATTACCATTTGAGCATCTAAAATACAACCGGCTACTGTTGTTAGAAATCTGGGAGCTTTTTTTAGACTCTATATTAGACTTAGAAGATCAAGTAAACTCAGTGTGTCGATCTTGTTATGCTCAACTTCGCCGAATTAGTCACATCAGACAGTATCTTACCACTGACGCAGCAAAATCGTTTGTTAACAGTCGTGTTACGTCTCGATTGGACTACTGTAATTCTCTGTTATATGGATTACCAAAACACACTCTCCAAAAGCTACAGACTGTCCAAAACACAGCGGCTAGGAAGCCAGAATACAGTTTAAGATATTAACTCTTACGTTCAAGGCACTACATGGTCAATCACCGGAGTATATTCAGTTAATGTTAGAAATTTACAGACCCAGCCGTGTACTTAGATCCCAAGACGTTTCAGTGACACTAGTCAAACCTAGAACCAAAACAGCGAAATATGGGGACAGATGCTTTACTCTTAGTGCTCCAAACTCGGACTCTTGCCAGTATTAATACGCCAGTCCAGCAGTTTCGTCTCATTTAAAAAAAACTCTTAAAAATATTATTCTTTATTCGATTCTATAGCGATCATTAAAATGGAAAATTACTCGATTACTGTACTTTTAATAACTGTGGATTTAAACATTTTAATGTCGGTTTTTTACATGATACATGATTTAATAATGATATTTTCCCAGTTTACTTCTTAAATTTTATCAGGGAACCTTTATTTTACTTTAATACTATTTGATATTATGACACTGTTGTTACTTATATTTTAAAACACTCTACGCATGATATTCTTACCTAATTTTAGGTGTATTTAGTCTCAGTGGATGGTTTCATTGCATGTATTTTACATCTCCTATTTTCTTTTTAGCTCACCTGAGCACAAAGTGCTGAAGGTGAGCTTTTGTGATCGCCCTTCGTCCGGCGTCCGTCGTCGTGCGTCGTCCGTCGTCAACAATTTGCTTTAAACGACATCTCCTCTGAAACCGCTGGACAGAATTTAATAAAACTTTGCAGGAATGTTCCTTAGGTGAGGCTCTACAAATGTTGCTAAAATATAGTTGATCCATGAAGAACTCTGGTTGCCATGGCTACAAAAGAAAAATAATAATTTGAAAACTTTAAAAATCATCTCCTTCAATACTACTGGCCATATTTCAAAATAATTTGGTACAGATGTTCCTTGGGTCAAACTCTACCAAAGTTGCTAAAATTATTATGATCCGTAAAAAAACATGGCCGCCGGGGCGGGGCCTATTTGCCTTATATGTATATAGAGAAACCTTTAAACAACATCTCCTCTGAAACCACTGGACAGAATTTAATGAAACTTGGCAGGGATGATCCTTGGGTCAACCTTCACAAAAGTTGCTAAAATTAACTTGATCCATGTAGAAGTCTGGTTCCCATGGCAACAAAAAGAAAAAAAAATGGAAACTTTAAAAATCATCTTCTTCAAAACTAATGGCCAGATTTTAAAAAAATTGGTACAGATGTTCCTTTGGTCAAACTCTACCAAAGTTGCTAAAACATTTTCGATCCGTAAAAAAACATGGCCGCCAGGGGCGGGGCTTATTTGCCTTATATGTATATAGAGAAACCTTTAAACAACATCTTCTCTGAAACCACTGGACAGAATTTGATTAAACTTGGCAGGGATGATCCTTGGGTCAACCTTCACAAAAGTTGCTAAAATAAACTTGATCCATGTAGAAGTCTGGTTGCAATGGCAACAAAAAGAGAAAAAAAATGAAAACTTTAAAATCATCTTCTTCAAAACTACTGGCCAGATTTTAAAATAAATTGGTACAGATGTTTCTTGGGTCAACCTATTTATCTCAGGTGAGCGATTTAGGGCCATCATGGGCCTCTTGTTTTGTGTTTAAACAGATTGTAAAGCACTTATGAACGTATAACATATATGAAAAAGTGCTATATAAATGTGGTGTAATAATAATGATAATAAAAATATAACGTCAGATTTGACGTCAGGCCAAAAAGGCTTAACGCGGTATACAGCCCTTATTTCTGGACCGATTTACATCAAAATTTCACAGAATGCATATGTAATGCTCTAGTTGTGTACACCGGTGTCCGGGTTCTATGGCGAATCCAAGATTCGAACCATTGACGTCAAATTTCAAATACGTATAAAAATCGCTTCCAGATGAGTTAGAATTGTTACATTTTACACCTAACATAGTTATGTATACACAACACTGTAGAGGGAACTCCCTATTCTAAAATAACTTGTTTACTGGTATATTTGTTTACTGGAACTTTCTTTCTTTCTATGGAAAATTCTAGAAGTCTTATGTAACCTGTTTACACTTTAGAACATTCTTTTTTGGAGAATAGTATGGTTGTTTCTAGAATATTTTGCTCAAGTATATATAAGGAAGGGGGTTTTAGGGAGAGTAGACTTGAGAGCAGACTTGTGGAAGAGACTTGTTTTAGAAGACTTGTTTTTGGCAGCAATTCATCAAGTGTGGGACATTCAACAGTGTGAAATTAATTTCGGACTTACATTTGGATAAAGGACATATCTATTGGATTACTCAGGTTATATTTTTTTTCTCTTTGGAATCACCAAGTGGTAACCCGTTTATTTTCTATAGAACACAAAATAGCGAATATACATTACATAGATAACAGTAAATTGACAAAACATGATCAACATGAAATTAAAAAAATTTTTAAAAGTATATAAAATATATCTTTAGATTAATTAAAAATTACTTTAATTATTTCTAAATTCCAAATTATTCATGAGTTTATTTATGTTAATTTTTAAATATTTCATTTATATTTGACCAAAATTGTTGGAGATACGGACAAGTAATTAAAAAATGGTCATAATCTTCTACTTGATGACAATGATTACACAGTGACTTACAGAAATATTCCAGCGAAATAAATTTAAATTTGTTGCCATAATGTTGTGGATCAGTTTGTATTTATATTGTTTGACTTTATTATCTTTAATCACCCAATGTAAAATGACATACCATGATCTCCAGTTTATCGATTTGTTAAAATGATTATCCCAGTGTTTATGAACAAATGGTTTTTGAAAAGCTAGTTGACAATATGTTTGGTAAATTTCTTTATTTGTGAGCTCTTTAAAAGGTTTCACGCCTGGTAAATCTCTAAATTTGTTTTAACTTTTGTATTAATTGATGTCTTGATTTAAGAAGAGCTTTCCATTCTTTGGGGATAGCTAATTTTATGGTGTTTATCTCTGAAATCCAGTTTGTTTTTTTATCTAATTTTTTAGTTATATTTTGCACGTCTATTTCACAAGTGTTTGAAATGATATCATTGATGAAAATAAAACCTGAGTTTATCCAATTCTTGATAAAAGAATATGTATTGAATTTTATATATTTATTACCCCAAATGATTTGTTTTCGTATTGTATAGTAATTAATCACCGCTTTGGCTTAGATATATTTTTAAAATCCAACCATATTTTAATTAACTCTTGATAAAAGGCAGAAGTTTGATCTTATATATAGAAAGCGACTTTAATGAATCTAAATTCATATTGAATATCTGATAATTTGGACCGAATTGATCGAGAAAAATATTTGTGATTGTTTTCCAATTTGCAAGTGTTTTCGATTTTATGAAGTTTAACCCATTTAATTTTCATAGTATTCGAAAAATATTTGAAATCGGGAACTTCGAGACCCCCATCAAGCTTATTGCCGATAATCGTTGTGCGTTTAATTTTATCTCTTTTGTCATTCCAAATAAAATTGAATATAATAGAGTTAACAGTTTTTATCACATGAGCGGGAGTCACGATGTTTTGCGCCAAATATGTAAGTTTTGGTAATATTAATGACTTAATAATTGTAATTTTTCCAAAAAAGGTTAAGTTTCTTTTTTCCAATTGTTGATTGAGTTGTGACATTTTTCAATTTGTTGTTCCCATTTAAATGTACACATTCAACTTTATTGTTGCCAAAGAATATACCTAATGATTTTATGTATGTTGATGTGAAACTGATTCCGTAATTTTTATTGGCTCTTTGTGTTTTGATGAACCTATCAATAAACCTTTTGTTTTGATAAATTAAGTTCTAGACCCGAGAATTTGCCAAAGTTTTCTATAATCTCAAGGACTTTCGGGATCTCATTATGATCTTTTAAATAAATGTTGTGTCATCTGCAAGTTGAGTGACTTTTAAATGTGTATTTCTTATGCTTATTCCTTCAATGTCTTTACATTTCCTAATTTTTGTAGCTAGAACTTCAACAATCGTTATGAAAATTAGAGCAGACAAGGGACACCCTTGGACGTATGCCGCGCATTAAATGAAAATCATTGGAAATCCATCCGTTATTAGAGATCCTTGAAGTAATATTTGTATATAAAATTTTATCATCAGACAAGGATCAAACTAATTTGTTAAAATAATTTTAAGACACTGTATGTTGTTGATATTCATATTGATATTTGTTATTGTTATAATTAAAATATATTTACTTAACTGGTTTGTTGCTGGCTTTTCTTTGTTGCGCCATTTCATCAAATTGGTCGTAACAGAATGCTGATATTTTGACTGTATATTAGTCTCTAAGACTTCTTTCTATTCTGTGAGTTCAAACGTCATTTGACATTCATATGACGTCATAAGGTCAAAAAGAATTTCTGATATCTACGCGTTAATTTTTATATATTGCAAAGGTCCAGGGGCAATGACAAATTTTACTGCATATATTTAAGATAATGAATATTTCATTTCATTGATTTTCTTATGTCTATGACGTCATATGACATCAAACTTGACGTTTTCTACACAACGACGATTCTATTGCAGTGGTAGCATTTACGATTTATTCCGCGGCTGTTACACTAAAATAAAAAAAAATTGATATGTAGAAATTAAGAGGTTTAAGTTTAATTGCTTATATTTTTAAAACCTATAAAACTAGACCCAAATATGCAACAATTGAATTGTAGGGATTTTCAGGACATTTATTTTTGGTATCTAGAATACTAAAAATTTGTCAGGTTATAAGAAAGCGATATCAAAATGAAGATTTATTTATTTATTTTTTGCCATATGGTTTATTTCACAAAGTTCATGCATGAGAAGTCCATACGAACAAAAAAAAGTAAAAGGTAGGGAATTCAATATATATTCTTTCTAACGGTATTAATCTTTACATTTGACAATTTTAGCTGAAGTCCTATCATTCGTATCAACAAATGAAATCTAGTTATTAGGGCTTTCTGCCTCAAGCAGAAAGACTATTGGGTTTGTTATGTTTTTTCTTATTATTAGGACTTTTGCCTACAGGCAGAAAGTCATATTGGGTTTGTACTGTTTTTTTATTATTCTTCTTCTTCTTATTCTTTTTTTCTTCTCTTTAATTTGTGTTAATTTCGAGGTGTTGCCATTGACTCAGAACAATGAAAATTTTATGGCATATATTTAAACCATGAGCTTTCGGATGCAATGAATTTTTTATTCATAGGACGTCATATAACGTCAGATTTGACGTCAGGTGAAAAAGGTTGTACGCGGTTACAGCCATTATACTGGACCGATTTCATCAAATTTCACAGAATGTGTATGTTAGGCTCTAGTTGTGCATCCCCGTGTCCCGTTTTTCAAAATTCGAAAAAGTCCATGGTTCTATAGCGAATCCAAGATTCGAACCAAGGTCGTAAAATTTTAAATGCATATAAAATATGTCCTATTTAAAATAGAAAGTTGATATTTAGTCAGTATATAGGTCTCTAGAAGTTTTAAAATTTTATGAAAATAAATGTCATATGACGTCACGTGACGTCATCATATGTAATGTATTTCTAATATTAACAAATATTTCTATATGTTGAAATTGTTGAAGGGCAATGAAAATTTAATGACACATGCTTCAAAGGCTAAAATTTTGATTTTTTATGATATTCATATGCTATGACGTCATATGACGTCACACTTGAAATATGCAACAAAAGTTTGTACGCGGTCTACAGCCATTGTTTATGAACCGAATTTTATCAAATTTTCACAAAATGTGTATATTTAGTTTCTAGTTGTGCATCCCGGTGTCCGTTTTTAAAATTCGAAAGTCCATGGTTCTATAGCGAATTCAAGATTCGAACCAAGGTCGTAAATTTTTAAATGCTTATAAATTCGGATTTATTTGAGATATAAAAGTGATATTTGGTCAGTATATAGGTCTCTGGGAGTTCTTAAACATTTTGTGAAAATAAACGTCACATGACGTCACTTGACGTATTATATGATAATGTTTTCTTATTTTAAATTTAAGAGTATTTCTATATGTTGAAAATTGTCGAAGGGCAATGAAAATTTAATGACAAATGATTCAGATGTTGAAATTTCGATTTCAATGATTTTCAAAAGCTATGAGTCATATGACGTCACATTTATAATTGACTACGAAAGATTGTACACGGTCCAGGCCATTATTAATGGGCCGATTTTAATCAAATTTTCACAGAATGTGTATATTACGTTTTATTGTGTATACCGGTGTCCGTTTTTTCAAAATTCGAAAAGTCCAAATCTATGGGGATCCAAGATTCGAACCAAGGACGTCAATTTTTAAATGCTTATAAAAACTGTCCTTTTTTGGGAGATAGAAAGTTGAAATTTTTGTCAGTTAGTAGGTCTTGGGTTGTCTAACAATTATGTGAAAATAAACGTCATATGACGTCACGGGACTCATTTTTTTATTATTATTATTCTTTTCTTCTTCCTAACTAAACGCTTATTTTAATATGTTGCAATAGTCCTAGGACCATGAAATTTTTATGGGTTATTAGTCACGTGAGGAAATTTATGTTTTCAATGATTGTCAGCAGCCATGACGTCCATGGACGTCACAGCTAAAAATAGTGAAAAGTGGTGTTTGCGCTCTACAGCCGTCATTTATAGTCGGATTTTCTTCAAATTTTCACAGATGGTACATCTTGAAACTAAGGTGTGCATATCTTTTCAGCTAACCGAAATTCCGAAAGACCGAAGTTCTGTGGCGGAAATAAGATTCGAGCATAGGACCGAAAATTTCATTTTAGGATTAAAGAGCTTCAGGATGAAAATAGAAAGTTGAAACTTACACAGTTTGCAGTTCTGCAGAATTCTACATATATTTTGATTTCTGACGTCATACGACGTCATTTGACGTCATAAGCATACTTCTAATTTTTATTTTAGGGCAATGATTCGACATGATGCCAGTTGTTCAGAATAATGAAAATTTCAGATTTATGACAGGAAAGTATGCTCTTTTGAAAAAAAGCATCGTCAGCACCCTATGTCGTCATATGACGTCAGAGCTAAAAAAAGTGAAAAATGGTGTTCACGTCTACAGCCGCCATTTATGGTCGGATTTTCTTCAAATTTTCACAGATGGTACATCTTGAAATAAGGTGTGCATATCCTGTCAGTAACCGAAAATTTTCCCAAAGACCGAAGTTCTGTGGCTGAAATAACATTCGAACATAGGACCGTAAATTTTATTTTAGCATTAAAGAGCTTCAGGATGAGATAGAAAGTTGAAACTTACACGTTTGCAGTTCTGCAGAAATTTCTCAATATATTTTGAGTCGTGACGTCAAATGTCGTCATGTGACGTCATAAGCATACTTCTTAATTTTCATTTTAGGCAATGATTTCGACATGATGCCAGTTGTTCAGAAAATGAAAATTTCAGAGTTATGACAGTAAAGTATGCGCTTTTGAACAAAAGCATCTTCAGCACCTATGACGTCATGTGACGTCACAGCTAAAATAGTGAAAAATGTGTGTTCGCGCTCTAACAGCGGGCCCTTTATTGGTCGGATTTTCTTCTAATTTTCACAGATGGTACACCTTGAAACTAAGGTGTACATATCCTGCCAGCTTACTGAAATTCCAAAGACCGAATTTCTGTGGCTGAAATAAGATTCGAACATAGGACCGAAAATTTCATTTTAGAATTAAAGAGCTCAGGATGAGATAGAAAGTTGAAACTTACAAAGTTTGCAGTTCTGCAGAATTTCTACTATATTTTGAGTTCTGACTCATATGAGCCATGTGACGTCATAAAGCATACTTCTTAATTTTCATTTTAGGGCAATGATTTCGAAAATGATGCCAGTTGTTCAGGGGTAATGGAAATTTCTGAGTTAAAACGTAACTTGCCCTTATTGAATAAAAGCATCTTCAGACCCTATGACGACACATGACGTCACAGCAAAAAATAGTGAAAAATGGTGTTCGCGCTCTACAGTCGCCATTTATGGTTCGGATTTTCTCAAATTTACAGAGGTTATTTCAAATAAGGTGTGCTATCCTTTCGCTAACCGAAATTCCGAAAGAACCGAAGTTCTGTGGCTGAAATAAGAATCGAACTAGGACAAAATTTCATTTTTGGATTAAAGAGCTTCGGAAGAGATAGAAAGTTGAAACGTACACTGTTTGCAGTTTTTGCAGAATTTCACATATATTTTGAGTCCTGACATATATGCGTCATGTGGACGTCATAAGCATACTTTTTAATTTTCCTATTAGGGCAAGATTTCGACATGATGCCAGTTGTTCAGATAATGAAAATTTCAGAGTTATGACAGTAAAGTATGCGTTTTTGAACAAAAGAATTTTCAGCACCCTATGACGTCATGTGACGTCAGAGCTAAAAATAGTGAAAAATGGCTTCACGCTCTACAGCGGCCATTTATGGTTGGATTTTTTTTCAATTTTCACAGATGGTACATCTTGAAACTAAGGTTTTGTATATCCTGTCAGCTAACCGAAATTCCGAAAGACCGAAGTTCTGTGGCTGAATAAGATTCGAACATAGACCGAAGATTTCATTTTAGGGTTAAAAAGCTTCAGGATGAGATAGAAAGTTTTAAACTTACACGTTTGCAGTTTCTGCAGAATTTTAATATATTTTGAGGGCGTTTCGTAAAATGGGCGTCATGTGACGTCATAAGATACTTCTTATTTTTTTAGGGCAATGATTTCGACATAAAGCCAGTTGTTCAGAATAATGAAAATTTCGAGTTATGAAGTAAAGTATGCGTTTTTAAAAAAAGAATTTTCAGCACCTTTTGACGTCATGTGACGTCAACTTTAAAAAATGAAAAATGTTAAAATTAAACGGAAATTTTTATATATTCTTTTTTACGATTAATCTTAATATTTTCAATTTTAGCGAAAGCCAATTTTTCGAAAAACGAAATGGGAAAATTTATTTTAATTAAATTCTATTAAATTCTTCACTTTTGAGGTTTCAAATTTAAAAAGGTTTCCATGAGCTGGAGCATGAAATTTTAATTTCACAATGATTTGCGCGTTTTGAATGTTTGATTAATTATTTTTATAAAAAAATTTTAAATGGTCTGGGCTTGATAAAAAAGTAAAAAAGCGTTTTAGCTTACGCGCCCCTTTATGTTGATTTCTTAAAATTTTTACAGAAAGGTAATTTTTCTAAAGGGGTTTATCCTTGCAAAAATTCCCAAGACCAAGCTTGGGTGAAAAAGTTCGAACTGGACCAAGACTTTGGT
>CM037777.1:52239728-52289728 GCA_021229015.1 Solen grandis
ACGTTAACTCGCTTATAAGGTCAGATATTTTAAGCACCGATCAAATCCCTTTTTTGTCTACGTAAAACGGGATCGGATATGACGTTCAAATTTAGATAGAAGGTTCGACGAACCTGACACCAAGGCCGATAATAAGTATAATTATAACGTTTTGTTGTGCGATCGCGCGTTCAGTTGTGGGGTCGTGTATATAGTATGTCCTTGTTAACAATGAGAAATTGTTTGTACACACATGTATTAATGCCTTTATTTGTGAAATGTTATTCAGTTACCAATATAAAGGTATATGTGGGCGCTTTGGTTTAGCTTAAGAAGAAAGATCGTCTTTTATACATATGAAACAAAATTCAAACTAAATTCAGTGAATTCTTTGCACAGACATTTATATCACAACTTTAATATAGTCTTTTGTTTATTAAACAATAATAAATATCGCGTGCTGTATATTTTAAGTTGCCCACGTACTCGCATTTCCCGTAGGATATAATACAATTTGGTAATAATCTTAATCTAAGAAGTTCCCAGTGTACACCGGTCAGTTAGAGTTATCGTTCGTGAAAAGAAAATGTACATAAAATTGTATCGGACTTATAAAGAAGGTAACCTTCTGCTCTAATTTCTGAAATTTAGTTACTTGCTTCTAATATATCACGTAACAGTTTTTGTCAAACTCTTTATGAAATATTACAACTCTAAACATTACATGCGCAGTCGATATAATACGGAAATACAGTGCACGGGTGTCTCTGAAATATATTTAAGAAAGGTAAGCTGTTTATGACGTTAGATCGGTTATAACTTTAATTTCATCACGGTCTCTTGCGTAACGTTATAACCGGTCTTTACTGTAAATGTAGCACTGAAGTATAATTTTCTGCTATGATAGATTAAGGATTTTCATGTGGTCTATGAATTAAGTGAACAGACATTATAATCTTATATGGTCACAGTGATGTAATTTTGATACCGATATAGCGCTTGAAGGAGAACTACGTGAAATTGTCGTGTCGAAAGTCGTGGGTTCAAAGTGCGTATTTCTTAAAGCTCGCCTGAGCACAACGTGCATAGTAGATTATAAAAACAGAGTATGAAAAGATATTAGTTTTTTTGTTTCAGCAAGCTTGATGAACTGTATAAGGCTGTGAGAGGAAACAATATAATTTTTTAAGCATATTTTTACTAAGCAGTGATGTGTGCCTAGGAAGGACAATTGTCTCCTCCAATCTCTAATTACATTTACAAAGACAGCATATATACATTATCCATACTTACTTTTCTTTGTTCCTAGGTCCTTTTCTCGAGAAACTTTCAAAAAATGTAAGTAATGAAATTAACTTATTAAAACCATATACATGTACGAGAAAGCCATAAAATTACGTTTGCATAAAAAAGAAACCTGGACCATTCGGTCGTAATTCAGACTTTATTTTATTTTATCATTCCTCAAGTCTAGATAAGTTCAGATCAAGGGAACACAAAACTGTTCTTTAAGAAAACTAACATATTTAAAAAAAATAATCTTCCTAGCTCAGTGTAATCACGGGTTGCGTGGTTAATATCTTCAGCTCAGCGTAATCACGAGTGACCTAAATCACAATCAACGTTCATGCTTCAGCTCATTGTATTCACGAATGGCTTTATCACAACTTTCAAGTTCAGTATATTCACGAGTGGCTAGTCATGGCTTCAGCTAGTATACTCTCGAGTGGCGTAATCACAAACAACGTTCATGGCTTCAGCTCAATATATTCATTAGTGGCGTAGTCATGGCCTCAGCTTAGTATGTTCACGAGTGGCGTGGTCACGGCTTAAGCTCAGCATATTCACGAGTGGCGTAGCCATGGCCTCAGCTTAGTATATTCAAGAGTGGCGTAGTCATGGCTTAAGCTCAGCATATTCACGAGAAGCATGGTCTTACCTTCAGCTCAGTAAATTAATGAGTGGCGTAGTCATCACTTCAGCTCAGTATATTCACGAGTGGTGTATTCATGGCTTAAGCTCAGTATATTCACGCGTGGCGTAGTCATCGCTTCAGCTAAGTACGTTCACGAATGGTGTATTCATGGCTTTAGCTCAGTATATTCACGAGTAGCGTAGTCTTGGCATCAGATCAGTATATTCAGGAGTAGCGTAGTCATGGCTTCAGCTCAGTATATTCACGAGTGGCGTAGTTACAATCACTGTTTATGGCTTCAGCTCAATTTATTCACGAGTGCGTATGCATTGCTTCAGCTCAGTATATTCACGAGTGGCGTAGTCTCGGCTTAAGATCAGTATATTCACGATTGGCGTAGTCATTGCCTCAGCTCAATATATTCACGAGTTTCGTTGGCATGGCCTCAGCTATGTATATTCACGAGTGGCGTAGTCTTGGATTCAGCTCAATATATTCACGAGTGGCGTAGTTACAATCACTGTTTATGGCTTCAGTTCAGTATATTCACGAGTGGCGTAGTCTCGGCTTCAGATCAGTATATTCATAAGTGGCGTAGTCATGGCTTCAGCTCTGTAATTCACGAATGACGTAGTCATGGCTTCAGCTCAGTATATTTACGAGTGGCGTAGTCATGGCTTCAGCTCTGTAATTCACGAATGACGTAGTCTCGGCTTCAGCTCAATATATTCACGAGTGGCGTAGTCATGGCTTCAGCTCTGTAATTCACGAATGACGTAGTCATGGCTTCAGCTCAGTATATTTACGAGTGGCGTAGTCATTGCTTCAGCTCTGCATATTCACGAGTGGCAAAGTCATGTCTTCAGCTCAGTATTTTCACGAGAGGTGTAGTCACAATCAACATCCATGGCTTCAGCTCAGTATATTCACGAGTTAAATAGTCATTGCTTCAGCTCAGTATATTCACGAGTGACGTAGTCATGGCTTCAGCTCAGTATATTTACGAGTGACGTAGTTACAATCACTGTTTATGGCTTCAGCTCAGTATATTCACGAGTGACGTAGTCACTATCAACGTTCATGGCTTAAGTTCTGTATAATATTGGGCTCCGTTACTATTTGAAATTCTTAACGCCATGCTCTCGGTTTAGAGCGTGGGAACGTTTTTCATTCTCGAGAACATTGGTTTAGATATCATGGGATGAAATGACGTGTCAACCGACACTTTGAGATGGTGTAAGATGCCCTCGATATTAACCTGATTAATCCAACTCTGTTCATTAAAATTATCCATTGGTTGATTAATGCATCTTTTTCTTTTCTTTAATTCAGGGAAGAGAATGCAGCGGTTTTCGATATATCAGCAGTTACGGTAAGTTGTCGACATAAATTACTGTATGTCTTTTTAAGATCGAAGAAAACAAGTTTCAAGTCTATCATCTTTATTTTGCCTAAATGTATCCTGAAGTTATCGTTCGTGAAAAGAAAATGTGAATAAAATTGTATCGGACTTATAAAGAAGGTAACCTTCTGAAATTCTGAAATTCTTTCTGTAATTTAGTTACTTGTTTCTAATATATCACGTAACAGTTTTTGTGTTTTCTCGAGCTACGTACCTACAGTGTGATGTAATTTGACAGGGAAACCACCGACAATTCACAAATTTGATTTATCTTTGTTTACAAGCTATTTTATTGAGAAAAAAAATCGGATAATCACATTCAGGTAGTAAAGCATTACCAATTTTGTAGCATTTTCATTAATGCTTCTTTTTATTTATATTATTTAAAACTTATGATAACTTTTATCTAGCAGACGATGACTGACATCTGTTCTTAAAATAGTGCATGTTTAATAATCACTACACTTCTCAACAATCCTGTTGTAACGTGCACCCGCCTTACTTTAGGTTATACGGAATAAATAATTTTCCTCTTGGCTATCATGCCGTTTGATTAGGGACCAATGATTAATGAAACGATTTGAAGAACCAATAATCAATTAATATTTACAAAATATGCAAATGATTTCTATTATAAAATGTAGAATTTAATCAGTTTTATTAATGTGTAATAACAGGCGTGATTTCCTATCACTTAAATAAACATAAAATTAGTTGAGCCTATCCCTGCTATACAATTATGCGGATATCCCTACTGCTTAGAATTTCCCAGGAAACACAATGCTTGCAGCAGGTTATCAACGGAATCGTGTTAAGGACATCGCGATTTTTCCCAGCCATTCACAGACCATCCACGAAAAAAAAAAACGCGAGATTTTACTTCCTCGTATTTTTTTCAGCAGTTTTTCTTCTTATTTCTATTAATTATAAAATCACTTGAAAATCGGCGAAAAAAATGCGAGATTAATTTTTTCATATTTTTAGCTATCGTTTACAGCAAAAAAAAAAAGAAAAAAAAAAGAGATTTGAAGTCTTTTTCTCGCATTTTTAACGGCAATGTCCGGTTGTCCTTAAACACGCAATGGATTATCTTTTGGTGCAATGGAAAGGAAAAGACGCAATGGAAATATGGTTTTTCAATGTAGCTTTATAAAACGCTTATATTCCAATTTAAGTCATAATTTATAGTTAGTATAAGTATATTATGGCATTATATGGTTGAAAATTAAATGTTATGCAAAAATTTAGTTGTTCACTTGTTGTTATGAGTGATATGAAAAATTCCATTGCTTGGTCTATATGTCTTTGCTACGACGCGATGGAATTCATAAATAATATAGAAATCTAGAGGATGATATTTTTTTTGTATATGATATTTCAATTTATAAAAATACGTTAAAAAAATCATTTAATAATATTTATAAAATCATTATATGACCAAAATTGATTTGTAATGCTGTTTTTCTTTTTAAAAACATGTATTATTTAAGTTCTTCGATAGTGTCTAAACGCTTCATTTTACAGGTTTTTGCTCTGGTCGCTTTATTGAGTATGATTCTGCTGTACCTCGGGTTCCGTCGCAGAGATGTTTTAACCAGTTTTAAACCTGATGAAGTGAATCAAGGGATACAGCACTCGACTGATACAAAATGTGTACCAAAAACTCTTGTACTCTCTGACCACGATCTTCCTATAACGGCCCTGGCAAGCCGTCCGGGATCTGGTAATACCTGGACTAGGCACTTACTGCAACAAGCTTCCGGTAAATACATCTCTCTCTCTCTCTCTCTCTCTCTCTCTCAAAACATATAATTGAATTTAAGGTTCTGGAAGTCTAATTCTCCAAATGAAGAATATTCATAAACACACTAAATTGCTGTAAATTGCTTTGAACTGAGAGTGACAACGTTTTTTCTTTCAATTGTTCTCTATTAACAATATGTCTGTGTCACCTATGTCAGATATAGATAGGTACAAGTGGCGTTTATCTTTTTTAATTTGTATTTAATTTATTTATGTTGTTGTTTTTTTAGCTATTTAAGTATTTTAGATTCAAGTACCAAAGTGAAAAATTAGTTATTTGCTCCACTTACTGATTATTATAATCTAAACGCCGTGGTAAAAGTTCTTGAATTTTATATATTTATATCTATTCACAACAACATGCTGCAAATTTTGAAACAAGCCCCATATTCGTAACAATAATATAAACAGTATGCGTTTAAAAAATTGGTATGTTTATAAGCATTGTTAAAATAAACATATTTTATCTAAAAGCACGTAAAAATAAGTTTGAAAAAAATTGATGGAAATAACAAATCGTCCATTGAAAGCCAGAAGGGGCTATCAGCCTTCTTTTTACATATGCTGATAACCCCTTCTGGCTTTCAACAGACGAAATGTTTTTCTCCTTCTCAGTCCTGTTTCTGTATAATATATAGAATTGTTTAACCAGTTTTTGGTAAATAATTTACACATTTCATAATAAAATATGTAATTTTATAATTTTAGTCTTTTATTTGTTTTTCGGCGCCAAGCTGGACATAGCAGGATAAAAATAAAATAACCTTTACCATTGAGTGTCATATATTCTTTTCTTTCGATATATAGTATTGTTTTTGTGACACGCACTATAGAAATAGATAAACTGAGTATTTCTGGAATTACTTTATTTGAAAATGATTGGTAACAGAACTCCGATAATATATATAGGAAACGTTGATTTTGTAAGCTTTGCATAACACTGTTTATGTCTTGGCAGATACTCATTAAAGGAAAAAAAAAATTTAAAAACCTTTTTCACTTTGACATTTTTTTTTTTTTTTTTTTTTTTACTTTGTTCATGTTTACCTTTCTGTGACGTCACAAATACCCATTGAACCATATCCCGATCGATGAGTGCGATTAATAGGGGTTGTGATAAAAGCATTAAAGGAATACGCTCGGCTGATTACAACTAGGTTTCAACTGAAAGATATTGATGTAAATAAACCAATTAAATTTCTCATTTCATTGAATCAATCGTAATAAGAAAGAAATTGTAATTGGCCAATCACGTGACCAAGCTGTGTGAAGGTGATGTTTTTCTGGCTCTCTTATTTTGCCTTATTTACTTCATTTAACTTTAGATTTTTCTCTGACATTTACCACATTTTTAGCATTGAAGTACATATGTATCGGATGTAATTCATATTTTTTCTGTTGATAAAGTGCAAGTTTGATAATTTATTACTTTTTATTGCCACATGCAATTTTCATCCGTCACGGTTGATTGATTATCAGCTATTTGTTACTGTGTAGTGTGTATACCAGTGCATACCTGTGTACCCGTGTACCCTGGTCAATTTCAGCACGTGTCCTAGATTCTGACCTCCACTCTATTGATACAGTTGGTATAGCTGTTCTGCATACACTCAATACTATGCTTGTAGAATTTAGGCAATAGTTTTTTTGTACTCCCTTATGGTAATTCACTTATTTGATATAGAAATAAAAAAATTTTTTTTGTCAACATTGAAAAATTTTAAAATTAATTAAAAAAAAAAAAAAAAAAAAAAAAAAAATACAAGAACGTTAAAATAAATATATATAGAAACAATAAAAAAGCAGTCTTAAAGAAAGAGCCAAGAAAACGTCATTTATAAATAAATATATATGCTATAGACACCGTAATTTTGGCTTGACTTAATTAAATGCATTGTTTCCCTATGGGATGATTTATTCATTCATTTTCTTACTGTCATCTGTCTCTTCCTCTGTCTCTGTCTCTCTCTCTCTTCCTCTCTCTCTCTCTCTCTCTCTCTCTCTCCGGTTTGCTAAGATATAATTCCAGGTGAAGTAACAATGAGCAAAAAAGGCAAGCCCTCTACACCCAAGGCAGCCACATCTACACCAGCAGCCAGCTCTGCACAGCGTGGAGTCAAGAGGTCGAAGACTCGAAACCCCGGCTCTGAATCCTCCGTCGATGGTGATCTATCGTATCTAGACCTAGACACAGGTAAAATATTGTCAGCGGCCCGTGAGGAAGATAGATTGACAATATCCCAGTCAGACTTTGATACTTTGATAGAGAAAATTGACAAAATGCAGAATAACTTTGACAAATTTGATAAAATGGATGAACGTCTAAGTAAGCTGGACAAACTTGACAAACTTGATGCCATAGAGAAAAGTGTTAGTGTTATGAACATGAAGTTGCAAGATATGGATCAGCGGCTGCGTGTAGCCGAGGCTGAAACTAAGGAACTGCGGCAGTCAAGTATATTTTTGGGAAACGAATATGATTCCATTAATAGCACACAGCGAAACCAAGAACAAACTATCTCTAGACACTCTGAAAACATGAAAAGCTTGGAAACAGAAAATGTCTGTTTGAAGAAATCCCTTGAAGAAATTCGTGAACTTCACAGCGAATTAAAAACCCAATTACTAGACAGTAAATGCAGAGAAATGAGGGACAACTTGGTATTTACTAATATAGAGGAGGTATTGAAAATAGGCAGGAATGGAAATTCATATGAAGATACAGAGAAAGTGCTTAATGACTTCCTTTCTTTAAAATTGTATCTGCATGATATAAAATTTGAGCGCGTTCACCGTGTTCCAACACGCCCTGACTCTACAAGAAATGCTCCCAGGCCAATAGTCGCCAAATTTTCTTATTTCAAGGATAGAGAGACAGTCCGGAGATCGGGATATCTTCTGAAAGGAACGAGGTACGGAATAAATGAACAATTTCCGGATGAAATAGAGAAAAAGAGACGAGAACTGTACCCTTTAGTACGTCACTTCCGGAGCCAGAATAAGCGCACGGTGCTTGTTCGCGATAGGTTGTTTGTCGATGGTAGGGAAGTAAGAGCCGGGGATGTCAGTATTCCGCTGGACCATAGGAACAGGGGACAACAAACCGGAAATGACAACATACGCAGCAGCCATAGTATCGCCAGCGATAGACGCCAGGCACATAGCTCTACCTATTATCACCAGCCATTCACCCGCGGCAACCAGGCTGGCCCAAGTACTGCGTCTGAGTCTATCCGACTATAGGATAGCCGTGGTGGACTTTCATTCTCTAGCCTTAATGTGTGTGGCTTAGTCTCAAAACTAAACACCCCTGAATTTGTGAGACAAGTTGAGTCTGTTGACATTTTCTCATGTTTTGAAACCCACTGTGATGAATATGATGTTGTTAACATACAAAATTATAATTGTTTTTTAAAAAATCGTAAACAAAAAATGGCAAAAAAGTCCGGCGGCATAGCCACGTTCGTTAAAAGCAAATTTGAAAAATATTTTATACTTATAGACACTGAAAGTGAATATGTACAATGGTTTAAACTTTCGAAAGATCTGTTTAATATTGATGAGGATGTAGTTTATGGTGCTATTTATATTCCACCAGAAAATTCCAAATACTTTAATCAGTCATTTCTTGATATATTTATTCTGAAATTGAGTATTTTAATAAAAGTAATAAATATGTGGTTCTGCTAGGCGACTTTAATGCCAGAACTTCGAATGTTTCAGATATCGTTGAGCATGATCAGTTTATTTTTGATTATGTAAATGTTGATGCTAATGATACATCTGATATAAATATACATGAAACACTTCGAAGTAAAAATATGTCATATACACGTTCTTCACAAGATATTGTTGTAAATCGTCTAGGTAAAATACTTATTGAATTTTGCCGGTCGAATGAGTTCATTATTATGAATGGAAGATCATTTACAGATAAAACAGGTCGCTATACATGTAATGATACATCTGTTGTAGACTATGTTATATCGTCAAGTAACGCTGTCTGTCTTTTTAATGAATTTAAAGTTAATGATTATTGCCCTTTATTGTCAGATGTACACTGTAGTATTAGTTTTAGAATGTTCCCAGAAGTTTTTGTTTACAATCAAGATGTTATTTATGAGGAAAAAATTTGTAAATGGAATAAAGATAAAAAGCAAGAATTTATTAATAATATAGATATGTCAACTATTGATAATTTAATTCAATCTTTATCTGAAGATGATGCAATATGTAACCAAATTTCTATCAACCAAATTGTAAGCAGTATAGAATCTGTGTTAGTCAATTCTGCAAAAAACACATTTGGTGTATACACATGCCAAAATAAAGATAGTCTTAAGACCGAAAAAAATAAGAAAAATAAGCCATGGTTTAATAATGAATGTAGATCAGCAAGAAACGATTTTCATAGGCATAAACGCAATTACAGTCAAGTTAAAAATATTGAAAATAAGGCAAATCTTGTATCATCGGCTAAGAAATATAAAAAAGAAATGAAAAAATCAATAGTTAAATATAAAAGAGACGTTAAGAAAAAAATTAAGAATATGAGGAATAAATCTCCAAAAGAATATTGGAATTATCTAAATAGTTTAAATTGTCGCAATAAAAGTTTAGATGTAGATATTGATGTATTTTCAGATTTTTTTAAGAACTTGAATGCGGATACCGAAGATGAGCATGAACCTGTGCAAGCTGATTTCCCAAATTTTACGAATGAACATAATCTAAATGATAGTATAACAGTAGAAGAAATTAAAAAAGCAATAAAAAATCTCAAAATAGGAAAAGCCACTGGTATAGACAAGGTATCTAACGAGTATATAGAAGCAACAAGTGATTTATTTATGCCACTGTATCATAAATTATTTAACAAAGGTTTTAATACTGGCTGTATACCAGAATCTTGGCTTGTTGGTTGCATCGTACCCATTTACAAGAATAAAGGAGACACTACAGACCCGCAGAATTATAGACCTATAACTATTTTGAGTTGTATTGGAAAATTATTTACCAGTATACTTAATAAAAGGCTTAACGATTTTTTGGAAACTAACGATTTGATTAATATGAATCAGGCAGGTTTTAGAAAAAATCACTCTACGGTAGACCACATTTATGTTTTATATAGCTTAGCCGAAATATGTAAACGTAGAAATAAAAAACTTTTTTGCTGTTTCATTGACTTTCAGCAGGCATTTGATTCGGTTTGGAGGGCAGGTCTTTGGAGTAAATTGATGCAATATAACATAGATGGAAAACTGTTAAATATTATAAAGAATATGTATAGTGGTATAAAATCATGTATTTTGGTCAATAATAAGATGTCAGATTTTTTTCCTTGCTCAAGAGGCTTAAGGCAAGGGGAGTGTCTTTCTGCGATTTTATTTTCTCTCTTCTTAAATGATCTCGAAAATTATCTCTCAAAAAATAATCATGAAGGAGTAAATATTACAGATGAATTTATTGAAATGTACCTGAAAATAGCCATTATTCTATATGCAGATGATACTGTAGTTCTTGCAAACAATGAAGCTGATTTTATCTCTATGCTTAACTCTTTTAATGAATATTGCAATGTTTGGAAATTAAATATAAATTTTGAAAAAAGTAAAGTTTTAGTTTTTGGAGATAAATTTCGTAGAAATAGAAAGGTTACTATTGCCGGTCAGGAAATTCAAGTTGTGGACACATTTAAATATTTTATTATTTAAAATAACATACGGTGCAAGTTGGATATTTAGAAACCTTGATTTATCAATAGACTGTCAACTTAAACTTTTTGATGCTACTATATCACCAATATTAACATACGGGTGCGAGGTGTGGGGTATTTCTGATCTAGGCGTTATTGAGAAAGTACATACTGATTTTTTAAAAACGATTTTGAATGTTAAACGTAGTACACCACATATAATGATTTATGGAGAACTCGGTAGATTTCCTTTACAGATTGCGATTAAAAAAAGAATTATTGGATTTTGGTTAAATATTATAACAAACACAAATAAATTATCACATTTACTATACAAATTCAATTTTAGGGATTCAGTTTATAATGATAAAACATATGATTGGTTAAACTTTGTAAAATCTATTTTTGATGAATGTGGATTAAGTTTTATTTGGGATGATCAGAATTTCGATGGATCTAGGGAAATACTACTGAGCAAAATAGAAGAATGCTTAAAAGATCAATTTATGCAAAACTGGCATAGCAGCATATTTGACTGTTCAAAATGTATTAACTACCGTATATACAAAACAGAACACAAACTTGAAAATTACTTGGATTTACTCCCACCATATTACCTGAATTGCTTTATTAAATTTAGAATGTGTAATCATCATTTTCCTATAGAAAAACTTAGATTGACCGATATACCTCAAAATGAGCGAATATGTAATATTTGTAATTCTAGAGAAATAGGGGACGAATTTCACTATTTATTTAAATGCACATATTTTAACCAAACTAGAAAGAAACTTATTCCAGAAAAATATCTAAAAAATATAAATTGTATTTCTTTTAAGTCGTTAATGAATGAGAATGATGAGGCTATTTTATCAAAACTTTGTAAATTCATCAATATTTTAATGAAACACTTTAAAAACCCACCTGGCAACTAACTATGTTCATAACATATTTCATAAAATACTTGTTTTCTTCTCTCTGTAATAGTACATTGTATTATTATTATTTTTTTTCTTTTGAAGAAATTCATTGTCTATGTAAAACACACAGCTTGGTCAACATATATTTATTATTTATTGTTTATACCTCATGTCACATGTACTTTGTGCTGAGTGAATAAATAAACTAAACTGTAAGTTAAAGACGTCTATTTAAACCAATTTGCTCCGCGATATTTTTTATTTCTATAATACATCTTTGTCATTTTTACCGTGAAATGCTTGCGACTGCGGTTATTGAAAAGTTGTGTGGTGTTAAACTGATTGGATAAGAAATCACTGGCAAGCCTTTGTAACAGAATAAGCGTCATATAAAATCGCACCTCAGGGCCATAAAACACGGCCATAAAACGAAGCGTGCGACCGAGTCACCATGTCAACAGACAATTGATGTGCACGTTTTACTGAAACGGACATGTAGAGTATAATCATCACCACAAACATACTAAATGCATTATATAAATATGAAAGAAAAGTGTTGAATCCACGTTTTATATTATAATAATCTATATTATGCTATTTTACGGAAAAAGTCTGTTTAAATAAATGTATATAAGTAAAAATATCGTATCGCAATGAGCTCACGTTATTGTGATATACAGAAAGTAGTTAGCATAATTTACATTATTTTGCTTAATTGCGAGCAATTAGGTGTGTTAATCATAATTACAACACGGTGTCCCTTTGATTCGTCTCTATAGTACTTCACAGTTACCGTCATTGCAATTAGATTTCTACTTACATGATACCGCCCCTTTTATATATTTATATGTTTGATTAAAAAACTGTTTAAAAATTGTAATGATTTGCGCAATTAAAATAGCGATGTTTGTGAGAATGTGCATGATTGCGTGACAAGGGGTATTGACTTTAGTTACGGTTCGATCACTATAGCAGGAAGTTTAATAAAGTTTTTGAGATATTTCTTAAAATGGAGTGTATAGTTCCTTACGACTTTGAGCCCGAATATACTGAGGAAGAGCTGCAACTGCTTCAAGACAATGATGTACGTGAGGAGGAATATTTATGTGCTGAGGACTTTTGTCTGTGTGATAACTGTGTTATGATGCCATCCAATATGGAAAATGTATGTTGCAAATCGAGTGACTTGGTTGTTGGAAATTTAGATGAACGAGGGCTCCAGACTCTCTCACTCACGAGTAAGAAAACAATAAAATGATCATAGTTTAATCTTTTAATAATATATTTTCATCATATTCAAATAATAAACATTTTTCAAACAATTTCTCCACAACACACGTAATTCCCTTCTATATTTCAATGTATGTACGCAACCGGAAGTGTGTCTGTGACGTCACGATTGTTGAAAAAAAGTATCGCGAGACCACGAGCCGTAAACAATGTCTGCGCCCATGTCTCGGAGCAAATTGGTGTAAATAGGCGTCTTTAACTTGCAATTTCTTTCTTATTACGATTTATTCAATGAAATGAGTAATTAAATTTGTTTATTTACATCAATATCTTTCAATTAAAACCTAGTTGTTATCAGCCGAGCGTATTCCTGGCATGATTCTACACACAGTTACATTATCCTGACACCAGGCCAACCAGTCCTGGAACTTCCCTCATATGCTGAGCGCCAGGCAAAGGATTTATATCAGTACCATTTTGCCATTCTAACCACTTTGCCACCGGGGACTGTTACTAATACTACTGGTTAATCATGATATGACCCATTCAGAAAAGAAGATTTTCTAAATTTCTTAATAGAGTAACTCTCTGATTTATGCAGACTAGTAGATATAGTTGCGTATTGTGTCCAACTGAATTGGCGATACTGTTTTATAGGCTAGTAACTCAGTCAATAGAACTATGTCAGAATAATCATTGATAGATAGATACACAATTAGTAATACTCAATTGACTAGTAAAGTTTATATTTTCCATTGTTAACAGAAAAAGGATGCATACATTCATGAATTATAATGGTTAATTATCATGTTACAAATAACATTAATATATTAATACTGTTTATGTACTAAAACTGTTCAAAAAATTCATTATCCGTTTTCAGTGGAAAATACCAAACTTGGTTTGCTTATTTTATGTATATTCAAACAAAATGAGTAACTTTGATAGTGAATTTATGTAAATTGTAGTACGGGCTAACTGTGGATCAGAGAAGGTATAGCAAAAATTGAAAAACTTAACTGACTAGTACAATTTTACTTTGAACTCGAGTTGAACACGAAAAATGTTTATAACCTCGGGGCCAGAATTTTATCTTACTGAAAAACATAGCATGATTAAGATAGTGACGTAAGGTCTGCTGATTCCGAGTGTAAATCGTGTGAATTTTAATTAAGTCGGTTCGATATCTCATGTTCTATAATGCAAGGGTGCCTATTTGCCAATGACCGACTCAGGCGCAATGTACTGGTTAAAACTAATGCACTGTACCTGTTCCCTCCACATTGGAGAGATGTTATGAAAAAGGCTGTTATAGATGAAGCTTCAATTTTATAATTACTTGTCAACATTAATGTACACTATATGTTAAAAATTACCAGAACAATTAATATATTAAGTTGTAATATTTGTTTTGAAAACAATAACGCCCGAAACATATGTATCTCATATTAGAGCTACATACTTAATATTATTAACAAGGTCATTTTTTAAATCCACATTTCATAGGTATCTTATTTAAGCACCATTTGTATGTTATCCTGCTATATTTTATCAATATAGTTTAAAAATGATAAATAATCAATTTAGAATACCGCTAGGCTTGCCTGCGGTACAGCGGTTTTATGTGATAAGTTTCTGTGCGGTAGTATTTTTTATCCATTAGCTGTGTGACGTCATCTTGTTTTATGTGCCTTATGCATTAATCTCATTACCCGTGAGATATTCGTAAAATTAATGAAATCATACGTAGACATTTGCAAAAATTTTACGAGCTTTCAATTATTTAAGACAGTATGACCATATCAAAATCCTACCAACATCGACACCCAATATCTATTATTTGACAACCACAGGTTACCACAGGTTACATTATCTCACATTTAAGGCATTCTTGTGCACTGTTAAACCATTTTGGAATCATGTGAGACAGATATAGTGCAGATTACCTGCATTTGCAGACAGATTTTTCTTCGCGTGGGGGGAGTCAAAATCTTACGACCGGGGTCACTTTTCAGTAAAAGATAATGACCGGGAAGTCATTATTCTATGGGGGTAACATTACTTTGTTACATCGGACTTGATAATATCCTGTATATGCTCAAAACAAAGTAACCGTCCCCGGTGGCCGAGTGGTTAGAATGTCTTGTGTGTCCGCCTTGGGAGCGGGAGGTCGTGGGTACGATCCCCGGCCTTGACATACTTAAGTCTTACAAACGGTACAGTTATAGATCCATTTCTTGGCGCTCAGTATATAAGGGTAGTTCCAGGACTGTTTGACCCGATTTTAGGATAATGTGACTTGATGTGGTATCATGCCACATGTCTACGGCGTGATACTGCTGTCTCAAGGAAACATAGCCGCCAAATGACTGAATTACTGCCCGTGGGACGTTAAACCCAACATAAACACAGATACTATAACGACTTTGGTATGATGTGACTTGAAATCGGACACATGCCCATTCCTAAAAGACGGAGGTTTTAGCCGTTGATGCAATGGTACAAATTTATCGATGATTGCAGCTGGTGGTTTTGTTTTGATATTTGTTGTGTGATTTTTTCATTTTCTTTGCAGGAATTGGGACGTCTGCAGTTTATTGTTCTAAGCGCCTTCTAAACAATGGATACCCGTTCGAATGCCACCATACAATGCATAAAAGATCGCTCGTTGTGAAAACCCATGAAACATCTGGACAGTTTGATAAAGTTCTGGTCCTCATCCGTAATCCTTTCCAACATATTGTTTCGTTCTTTAAATGGCAAGAAAACACGATGACGAATGCACACTCGCTCAGTAACTACACCGGAAATGGTAGGTTTCTATTCTTTTCAATCCAGTTCAGTACAGTTAAAACAAATTCAGATGTATCACAAATTGTATGAAATTTACTAATTTGCAAAAGAAGTTATGCACTATGTATTTCATTCAAAAATGTAGTATGCAAACAATCCCCCGTAAAAGCAATATTTTCGAAATAAAAAAAATGCGCATCATACCGGCCATAAAATACTCAAATGTTTATGACACACATGTTATGCTTCGGAAAAAAAACACACATTTAAATGGAAATCTGTGAGCACACTTTCTTCTGCAAATAAATATACCGAAACATAAATAAAGACTCTTTTATTGAGATAAAATAATGTACGAAGTAAATATTGTTACATGGGATGACCCATCACATAGCATTGTAATTCTTGATTAGAAAGAGAAAACATGGATAAACTTGCACTCCGTATATGAAGGGGGTTATTTTCAATATCATTTATAATCATGTAAATTTATATCGTTTTCACCCTTCTAGTTTAGCAGGGAAATCCAATGTTCACCAAACAACTTAAATATTCATGACAGATTTATTCTGGTACCTGCGAATAAAGTTGTTCATAATTTGATTTCGGTTGACGCCTCTACTACGAACTACAACAATACAACAACATCAAACAGAAAGACCTACTGGGTTTGTTATGTTTTTTTTCTCTTGTTATCACGGCTTTCCGCAAACCTGCGGAAAACGTATAGGGTTTGTTATGTTTATTATTAGGACTTTCTGCTACAGACAGAAAGTCCTATTGGGTTTGTATTTTTTTTAATAGGACTTTCTCCCTACACTCACAGGCTACCGGCCGGCGTGGAACCCCGCCCCCCTTCTCTGACGGCTACCATAATCGCTGGTTCCCCAATGTCATATTGTAATTATCACAAAAGCCGATAACCATTTCAATATGGTAGCTGTCAGTCATAACAAAATGCAACAGTGGAATGAGGGCGGAATGCATCGATACTAGCGACTTCTGGAGAAAAGCATATCTTGTGATAATTAAATAAATACATAATTTATTGTTTAATATGGATATTTGTTGGAAATATTGTATTTCTGTGAAGTTGCCGTTGAAAAAAGCATTGACTGTGATATGCATTGCTTCGGTCACATCGTGTCCGAGTACAGTTTCCATTGAGTTTCGTGACTCGTATTGTCTTTGTAGTTTATCTAAGATAGAAAATCGACTCGGCAACGAAAAGGCCCATTGTTTCTGCGTTGAACAAGCCCGGCATATTTGAAATCGGCTGAAAATTGTGTCAGATACGAAGCTCAGAATACGACCATATCAGTTTTCCTATATATTTTGAACGGAGAGTTACATACCTTTTTAGCTCACCTGAGCACAACGTGCTCAAGGGTGAGCTTCTGTGATGGCCCTTCGTCCGGCGTCCGTCGTCCGTCGTGCGTTGTCAACAATTTGGCTTGTTAACACTCTAGAGGCCATATTTTTAGGCCAATCTTCATGAAACTTGGTCAGAATGTTTCTCTCCATGAAATCTTGGACAAGTTCAAAATTGGGTCATGTGGGGTCAAAAAGTAGGTCACGAGGTCAAGTCTTAGAAAAACCTTGTTAACACTCTAAGGCCATATTTTTGGCCAAATCTTCATGAAACTTGGTCAGAATGTTTGGCTCCATAAAATCTTTGACAAATTTGAATTTGGGTCATGTGGGGTCAAAAAGTAGGTCAAGAGGTCAAATCTTAGAAAAACCTTGTTAACACTCTAGAGGCCACATTTTTGGCCCAATCTTCATGAAACTAGGTCAGAATGTTTGTCTCCATAAAATCTTGGACAAGTTCGAAATTGGGTCATGTGGGGTCAAAAATAGGTCATGAGGTCAACTCATAGAAAAACCTTGTTAACACTCTAGAGGCCACATTTATGTCCCAATCTTTATGAAACTAGGTCAGAATGTTTCTCTCCATAAAATCTTGGACAAGTTCAAATTTGGGTCATGTGGGGTCAAAAAGTAGGTCACGAGGTCAAATCTTAGAAAAACCTTGTTAACACTCTAGAGGCCACATTTTTGACCCAATCTCCATGAAACTAGGTCAGAATGTTTCTCTCCATAAAATCTTGGACAAGTTCGAAATTTGGGTCATGTGGGATCAAAAAGTAGGTCATGAGGTCAAATCTTAGAAAAACCTTGTTAACACTCTAGAGGCCACATTTTTGGCCCAATCTTCATGAAACTGGTCAGATGTTTTCTCCATAAAATCTTGGACAAGTTCGAATTGGGTCTGTGGGGTCAAAAAGTAGGTCACGAGGTCAAATCTTAGAAAAACATTGTTAACACTCTAGAGGCCACATTTTTGGTCCAATCTTTATGAAACTTGGTCAGAATGTTTGTTTCCATAAAATCTTGGACAAGTTCGAAATGGTCTGTGGGGTCAAAAAGTAGGTCACGAGGTCAAATCTTAGAAAAACCTTGTTAACACTCTAGAGGCCACATTTTGGCAATCTTTATGACTTGGTCAGAATGTTTGTTTCCATAAAATCTTGACAAGCGAAATTGGTCATATGGGTCAAAAAGTAAGTCATGAGGTCAAATCTTAGAAAAACCTTGTTAACACTAGAGGCCACATTTTTGGCCAAATCTTTATGCAACTTGGTCAGAATGTTTGTTTCCATAAAATCTTAGACAAGTTCGAAATTGGGTCATATGGAGTCAAAAAGTAGGTCATGAGGTCAAATCTTAGAAAAACCTTGTTAACACAATAGAGGTCACATTTTTGGCCTAATCTTTATGAAACTTGGTCAGAATGTTTGTCTCCATAAAATCTTGGACAAGTTCAAAAGTGGGTCATGTGGGGTCAAAAAGTAGGTCAATATGAAAAATCCAACATATGTTGCTCATTTATAATCAGGTGAGCGATTTAGGGCCATCATGGCCCTCTTGTCTTATTTTATGATATCAATATTTTTTTTCTTGAATTTTGAAATTTTGTTATAAAATGTGTTTTGAATTGTTACTTTGTATCATATGGGGGTCCCACGCCGGTAGCCTGTGCCTACACTCACAGAACAATGAAAATTTTATGAGCTTTCGTATGCAGTGAATTCCATATTCATATAACGTCAGATTTGACGTCAGGTGAAAAAGTTTGTACGCGGTCTACAACCATTATTTTTGACCGATTTTCATCAAAATTTCACAGATTGTGTATGCTACGTTCTAGTTGAGCGTCCCGGTCCACTTTTCCAAATTCGAAAAGGCAAAGGTTTTATGGCGAATCCAAGATTCGAACCATTGACGTCAAATTTCAAATCCGCATAAAATTGCTTCCAAATGCGATAGATAGCTGATATATGAACTGAATATAAATCTTTAAGTCTTCTTTGGATTCAGGGATAATGAACGTCATATGACGTCACTTGACGCCATTTTAACAGCTTGTATCTCGAAGCATTGAAGTTAAGACTATAACTAAAGCGTGTAAAATGTAGAGAATTAAAAACAATTGTTTTGGTGTCTTGGCTTTTGAAATTGGTAAAAGTATAAGGAGGTTACATCAAAAATAGGATTTTAAACATGTTTAATTTCAGCGATTTCGCCGTTTTGTCAATGTTTAACGAGGTCTTCTTGATATTTTCTAAAGGATTTTTTCCGGCAGTCATATGGTTATAACGTCATTCAAAGGTCAAAACTCAATAATTTTAGAGATTTCTTTCGCTGTGGCATCATTAATTTCATGAAAGAACTTGAACTTTTATCTAATCAAACGAGTAAGAAAGTCATAAGAAAAATTCAATTTCATTTACTGTATACAATAAATTAGACCATTCGGACACGTCACACAAGTAGATAGGATTACACGTAGAGATTCGTATCAATTTTTAAGTAGGCAATAGCTCTGAGAATATTTCTTTTGTCTTTCAGCATGGCATGATCATATCATTAGATGCAATAAGAAATGGCTCGAATTTCATCAGTATTGGTTGACGGTCCAAATCCCAGTCCTACCACTGTTCTATACGAAACTGAAAGAAGACATGAAGTCGGAACTAACACGCGCCTTGGACTTCCTTAATGTAAAATATACGCAGGCTGATGTGGACTGTACAGTAAAACTGCAAGAGGGACAATTTCATAGACCACCGATTCAGATGAGTGGTAATAAAAGCGACATCAGAGACTTATATAATAAGGAAGAAAAGGCCATTGTGCAAAGGAGTATGGATATTATTTCAAACTTACTGAAGACAAATTATGGTCTCGATTTGGTATGAATGGCATATACTTCAGGGAAAGTTGGTTACAGACAAGGATATCATCACGTGCACCATATATTTAGTGTACATACAGGTGAAATACTAAGATGTTTAAGTACATGTACAGAGAAACCTGTAAATTACTAAAATGTGACACAATGTTACACACTAAACAAAATTTCTAAACGTCCATTAAGTGTTGCCGGATACGAGAATGTTGCCAATTAAACATCCGCGCAAACTGAAATAATGATAACTGGGTGTAATTGGTGAAAAAAAGAATTACATATGATATAATTCTCACATTCTGTCGGAATTTATTAACTCTTATGCAAAAGAAGTCCAGTCGTATCGGGGTACCAGTCCGAATCACGCCGTTGGCTCTGGTCCGGCTGTCTTTGGACGTTTCATCAATTTCATTAAAATCATATCCTAATTAGCGCTCCTCCACTATCCGCGATTAGGATGTGACAACATCGCATTAAAGGTCACGTCAGCTTGACCGTTGAAGTAATTTATATGCAAGTGCTCGATTTTAAACCACTTAAATAGTGCGTTTCAAACTGACTTCGGTAAAACATTAAAAATGGATGCCCCAACAACAGCTGTTAAAAAGTTCTTACTTAATTACGGATGCCAGAATTAAAGCCTGAACAAAAATAAGTTGATTAGGCACTCTCGGGACTGTGTGGTAGTTCTCCAAACAGGATTTGTTCATATATGTTGATGCGGTTACTTCCCCTGGCTATACCTACATATAGATTGATGCGGTTACTTCCCCTGGCTATACCTAACGATTTTGTAAGCGTCGATTTGATCTTACAAAAAGGTCAATCTGAGATGGCCTTCTGCACGATGTAGTCAGATTCAGTTAGCGAAATATGAGCAGATATACTGAATCTGATTTTAATGAGATTGACATTACATTTGTGTCGCATTGAAATAGAATATTTTGAGCGCTAAATCCGCAATATACGTAAGTCGCTAAATACACGTAAGTCGCGAATGGTAGTCATCGTCTCGCGCGGTCAACATTGACAGTAAAATGTCATTTTATTTGTAAACTTTGATAACTTTTGAGTTCTAGATTTTAAGACGGTACATTTTTTGTACGGTTGAATTTTGATTTCTTTTAATTGATTAAGACACTCAAGTTCTCTCATGGCATAAGCAAGTGCTTTATAATTTTATAGAGAGTGAGAGAGAGGATATGAATGACATTTTCCCTTCTTTTTTCTTCTGTCCGTCTGTGTGCTAACAATTTATACTTATTCATTTCGAGTGTTCCTGGGTTCGGCCAGTACAGTATAAGTTCATATTACCAGTACCAGTACCACGACTCGGAAGTTCGTGGAAATACATGTGTGTCAGTAAAAAATACTTAAATCATCTTTATGAAATATGCCAATTTGTTTTTACCTATTTCAGCATTATGATTGTTATTTAATTGAAATAAAAGTCAACTACTTAAAAACACTTGAGTTGAAATTCAAAAGTAAAAACAAATTAATCCGTCCTAGATCAGCCGATCTATTCGTGGTAACTGTAGTAATTTAAATGTACGTATCAAGCAAGGAGTTTGGCGTCGATGTGACGTATTAATTCCTACCTAATGCAGCGTATAACATTGACAGGTTGACAACACGCACTGATATAGTGCTTTTCTTCCTTTTAAAGCTGAAGTCGATGTTTTTCGGACAGTTGTGCCTATGAAATTGCAAGTTTTGTATCAAAGATATTTTAACCAGGTGTACAAATCCTGTCACACCAAGTCGATTTGGCGTCCCGAAGCTATACCGGAGCACAACTTTAGTAATTTTTAGGATCGGTACTTCGTTGTGAACAGTAGAACCTCTTCAGGACATTGTTAGAACACAACATTTTCTTCTGGAGCGGTGCTTGAACGAGTAACGGGAGGAACTACAACGGTAGTTCGTTAATGTCAGTAGAGTAACGGTACATGTAGCCCCCGTAAAGATACAAGTTTTAGCCTACCAAAAGATCCTTCCAGTGTATTTCTTAACTTTGAGCTACATAATATAGAGCGAAAGCTGATTTAGGTTTAACCAAAGGGCTCGTAGCGTTACCAAAAATTCTGACAAAAATCAAACTGTAAGTAAGTTCATATCATCATTGGAAATAAATAATATTTTCATAATTTCGATCAATGACATAACGTGACTTGTTATAGCACTCAATGCATACATCTACATATATACCGCATTAGAAAGTTTCAATTTAAGTTTAGCTCTACTGCGAGGCCAGTGCCCTATTTTTGTTGAATTTGGGGCCGATTATGGGTCCAATTCCCCCACTAAATTTTGTAATTTTTTTCCAAGTGAGTGAAAAATCCCCCTATGAAACAAGAAAATACGTACTTAACAATAATTTTTTCTTAGATAAAAAGTTTATTAGAAAATTACTGACGGTTGCAAAAAATATCAATGTACGCGTATTTTTTTAATAGAAAATTAGATGTTTCAATGTCAGTCTTACTGATAACAAGGGTCTCTAAATATACATATATACATAGTATTAAAGAGACTTTTCCTTCCCATGGGAAGGAACAATGATATTGTACCACTACCGTTCTGTAACACTGTAGTACATGTACAACCATACTGCTACCGTTAAGTTGACGGAAAAGGTGACATTCGGCAACGGTATCACAACGGGAACGTTGGTACTGCATTGGTATTGTCACGTGATATCTAGACGGAGCTCCGCCGATTTTCTCGCCGTTATTAATAATGTGCTTTGATTTACATCGGGTAGTGAGTGAGAAACCTTTACTCAGCAGGGGCGAGTTGCTTACACAAATAGTTACAATTTGTTCTGTAGTCTGGTTCTCGGCAAGGGTACCTTCCTCTTACACTACGTTATATGTAATCTTGAAGACCGGGCACCACACTAACAAAACCCATTGAAAATACTTGTGTAAGCAACTAGCCCGTGTATTTATTTCAAAATGCACGTGGTCGTTTTTGTGACGTGTATTGTATTTTATCATTGTATGTTTTAGACATATTCTTTAACAGCTTCTCATTATGCGTTCTGCTGATGTTTGTGACTTATGGACGTTTGTTAAAAATATACATAACTCTCTTTTATATAGTTTTATGTTTCAAATTTAATTGCATTCTAGTCAGTTGAAATCAATAAGTATAGGCACTGTGGTGTTTTATCATCTACGTCCTTCCTAACTGATCACATACTAATTATATGTACCGACGAATATGCCTATATCAATATATATAATAGAAAGTTTTGGGCTAGATATCACATTTGGGAATACAATGCTCACGTTGAGCTGGTAAACGGAGGACAAACAGGAAGACTATATTTATTTACATATTCAATTAATGTGACAATTATATTTTGTGTAAGATAGAATGTATGTATTTATAAACAAACTGGTACATATATGCTTACTTTGCTTAATATGTACCATTGTGTGTAATATTTACATTTCTTTTCTCTCTTTGTTTCTTTCTCTGTCTTCTACGCTTCTTTGTCTGTCTTATTTTTCACCCTTTTTTCTTCGACCTTCTTGGATTATTCCAGTGTAATATGTCACAATATTTTGTTTGTAATAAAGCTTGTATAATGCTCATCACATTGTGGGGGAAATATATTGTAGTAGTCCGCATTATTGTCTACTGTATCATGTGCCCGCATACCTTTATGTTGTTGTAACGTGTTTATGTCCAAAACATAAGTTTCTCTTATATCTTGGTTAAAACCATTTACCCGTGCATAATGTGCTTTTCTCGTGCATTATGTGCATGGTTACATCACTTTTCGGCTACATAAGGCCGGTTGTTCTCTCTTTCTGGGGAGATGTCAGTAGAGCCTTTCTGGTTTTGCACAACACACTCCTAGGTTTGGTATTATTTCACCTTTACTTTTCCTTATCTTATTTTTCTCCAATCGCATGATACATAAAGTGGACATTTCAAAATAGATTAGATTGTAATTATAGATTGATGAATTCATTAAAATTTTGGTATAAAATCATTTCCATCTTTGGTATTCTTTTACACTGCCTGTGCTCTTGGACCCGTAAAATGTAAATTAGTGGCCGGTTATATCATTATTAAAACGAGGGCAACTACATTTATGAAACCTCCTTCGGGACAGCACTGAATAAAAAGAGAAACATTAAGTTTCAACGTTTATATTTTCATGAATAAATAATGGCAGTATTTGTGATTTTAATGGATTTTGTCGTTAAATCTCATTTTTGTACAGTATATTTCTGTAGCTTTTTTGAAGTGCCCATTCACACAGTTGCGAAATACAGTCTTGTTAAAATGGGGAACTCTCTGTCCGTATCAGCAGATGAAAATAAAGCTTCCCAGCCTAGTCCTGACTTATGTCAAAGCAGTGATATTCCAGGCACCAACTCGCCTACACCCATATCCCAGAGCAGTCTTCACTTTTCTGATATTTGTACTTCCAATTTCACAAACTGAGAAACATGTACAATTTTCCTCGCCTGTGTACACAATGAGCAATACAGCTGTGTGCTCCACTGTCGCATTTCCCATGTATACTGTACAGGGTCACGTGACAGACAAGGGTTTCCATGAAAGGAACACTATACCCCTTCTAGACCGAGCCAAACTCCACGCAGTAGTAACCTCCCCTTACAGTTGTAGATAACCACTGGCACCACAAGCAAAGGTTCAAGTTGCGCCCCCCCCCCCCCCCCCCCCACACACACACACAAAAATTATATCGTATATGTTATGTAAAGGTATGCAACTCTGGTTTACCCAAACCTAGGGTGCTGTCACTCTATCTTCGAAAACGGACCCACAAATCACACACATTTACCAATCTAGTCTTCATACTAATCCTAAATCTTTTTTCTAACAGACCATCACATAAATATATGCACAATCGTCTCCAAACGTCTCTTATAGGAATTTAAACATCAGCACTTGTCAGGTCGCCAAGATGTGACCGACATACATGTACATAAAATCAGTAGCGTTTTGCAGAATAAATCCATTCTGCTGGGCATAAACATGAAGCACCCGGGAGAAAATCCAATAAAAACATACTTGTAATTGATCTAGACTGTTTATACGTTCATCGTTCACCAGTAGAGTCGTGATTGTTTAGCATTCCTTTGGACTGCAGCGATCAACAACCTACAGGCGCCATGATTTTTTTAATTTTGATGACCTGGAAGTGCTCTTCAAAAAAGAAGGTAAGTGGTTCCCATTTTAATCTGAGCCTAAGCGCTAAAACGAGAACCAGTAAAATGTAAACAAAAATCAGCTGTTCGTGTTACACGCTGACAGTATACGTGTACAGTAAATGTTTTTATACAGAGAAAGACATTAAATAAAAAGAAAGACATACAGCCAAACCCTATCCTATGTTTTCAAGACCTAAATAAAATTTAAAAAATGCAGCTTGCCACCTGGTAATGAAATTTTTCATTCAACAAATAACACCATGTCCCTATACCGTCTACTTTGGTTTTAGGCTTCACTTAAATAAGAAGCTCATAATCCAAATGTCCTAGTCTTGTCTGTAATGTGTTTTTGTGTGTGTGTTTCAGCTGCCTTTTTAACAAATTTGGTCTGTTCACGCTGAAATAGCACTTACTGTTCTGGCTTTCATACATTACCTGCAACCTCCTGATAATTGGCTAGAAAACTTAGCTGCCCTTGAGACAGTTGACAGTGGTATAGAAATTGTTTTGTTGGTAATGACAATGAAAGCATGTGGAGGTGCATTTTGCAACATTAAATGAGGTTGGACATCTTCATCTGTGAAGAGAATTTTTTAACATTTTATAATTTGTTTCCTAGGAAAATGAATTGTTCTGATGACTGTTGGTGAGGATGTAGGTGTCTGGTTTGTTTCCCAGAAATATATTATAGCAAACACCAATTATTCACACATTGGGTCTATAGCTTGGTAACTGTTTAAGGAATAGCATTTTAATTGGAGAACCAGTTCCAAGAGGAATATTGATTGTTTAAATTAAGGGATTATTAATAAATTAACTGAGGCAGCAAATAAAAACAGAATTCTGTCATTTTAAGAATTTTTAATACTTAACTTGAATTATGAAATCATTGTATTTCAGTTTTCAACACAGTCAATTTCATTCAAATATATATTATGAAAAATAAATTAAAAAGAGGTGATGCACAAATTCTGTTATTAAGTCAACATTAGTAGATACAATGGTAACACTTAACACAACCCCTCCTTGAAATAGTCGGAAGGGGGGCACATTTGCAGTTTTCTGCTGGATAACATCTGAAATGTTTCCCTCCATTAAATCCACAAGCACCATTTAAATAATCTTCTTACAGGAACAATGACCTCTAGTCACAATTTAAAACAAGAATCCAAACCACATTTTCACTTAAGAAATATCACCTGGTTACAGCATAATTATGTATGGGGTAAGGTAAGGCAGTACAGTAGACAATTTATACACAGAATTGTAGCATTGATTTAAACCCTTCTCATCCAGGCAAAAGAACGGGTATATTAATGACCGGCCAATAGATCTAGGATATCTATGAAGAAATGCTCCAAAGGTATCTTGTTGTGACTCTCAGTGTTACAGCCCTAATAAAGTGATGGACAATCTGAAGAACCTTAGTTCATATGCATGTGTGCCTGCTAAAGAAAACTGGCATATTTTTGATATCAGTCTGATTATATAGAAATTTCCACATGGCTAAGCCAATTAGAAACCTCTGTGTAGGATGTCAATACATGTACAATGTACATCACTATTGGTCTTCAAAAATAAAATGGGTTCTCTCAACCATGCTTAAGCAGAGCATTCAAATCAAACAAAGTCTGGAAAACAGACATATTGACAGATAAGACTGAATTTGTAATTAAGACTGATTTATTTTCTTAACATGTTAACACTCAATGGTATGAACATGCAGCATAAACAGTAGAGTAGCTGTTGAATTTTGAAGATTAATCAAAATTTCTTGACTTTGTTAAGATCAAAAAAATAAATAAGGTATAGTAGTTCAAAGTATTCATCCTCTCAATACTTCATTACTTTGGGACAGACAGATATAAATTGAATAGATAAACAATAAAAGAGTAAAAAAGAAAGTTATTGTTCTTGGTCACATTTCACCCTTTTCATGTGTAAAAACCTTCAATAATGTTTAAAATATATTGTATTTAATTCACAATTTCATCATTAAAGTAAATGATAGAGATGAAAAATTATAGGTTTATGTAGTTCCTAGTTACATACAGATGCATGCAGAAACACAACAATCATTAAAGATTGAAATAAGAAAAAATAAAGCAAAAAGATTGTTGACTTTTTTGCTAAACATATGGTCCCCCCCCTAATTTGAACAAAGAATAAGGTTTGTAACAAAACACAAAAAATATAAAATTTATATACATTCATGACAATTAAAAACAGCCCCATTCCTTTGAAATTTTTTCCACCGTAAATGGTGTTTTAACCCCGCACATGACCGGTGAAACCATTTGGAACAGCTGTCACACAGGATCCACTCTGTGTCTTTGTCTTTAGTGAAACACCTTTGACATAAGTCATTGTCTTCATCATTTTCTTGTTCATTGTCCATCAATGAATTTGAATCTCTATTTTCTATAGATGAAGAGCTGCTGGCCTTAAAGCCTTCACAATCTGTATTTATTGTTTTTTCTGGGTTGGGGGTTTCAGCGTCTACAGTTTTATTCTGAGAAGTTCCTAGTTTTCTTTTTTTTTCTCTGGTCCCGGTTCTTTCTCTTTTGATTTTGGTCTGTCTTAATTGTTTTTCACAGAAACTCTGATCTGTTTTCTATGAGCCATTTTTTTTCAATATGGTACGTGTCCAACAAATATTTCCTAAACTGGGATAATAGTACCATCAAATATAGTTTTACAATTTTGTTAAAAATAGCATTCACAACTGTGTCATTGACACATTCCAAAGTAGGAGAATCTTCAAAATTGTTTTTCACAACACTTGAAAATTGATTTATCAGGTCTGTGTTTTCACAAATGTTTCTTTTAGAATTTTCAAAAAAGTCTTTCCCATGTTGATTGAACTTTTCTGTTGTCATATAAGTTAAAGAGACACGAGACAGGTTTAAAAAGAAATCAAACAATTCATCTGAAATATTTATGTTAATGTACTGTTTTTGATGAATATCACATAAGGAATCTGGATCTTTACTATTGGATAAAATATATTGTTCATTAACTTGCAGCTTGTTTAGAATGTCTGTGGCAATTACACTATCTTCAAAAAGTTGTTGGTCATCTGGTGTTTTTGAGTACCTAACTGTATTTTTTTTCTTCAGATATTTCATTCTGATTTTTGCAATACAGTACCCACCAACATATCTTATTCGGGCACGGGATGAATTTGTTACACTTCTAGCAGCCATTTGCTTAGATATTGATGTATACTTTTTTGAGCACTGATCTAAAATATATTTCCTAATTTCATTTGAAATTTTAAAACAAATATGTTTGTGCTCAGTTGTAAATGTCTCATTAATAAATAGATTCATACAAATCATTAAAAATTCAGCACTGGTCTGATGTTTGTGAATAGATTTGTAGAATTCACAAAGGTCCTTACACTTTACAGGACAATCAAAATTCATTTTTCCAATCAAACTATTAAGAAAAGAATATTCTCTATTGCAAAAGTCTTTCATTTTCACAGGATCCACTTTGGAAATTATATTATTTACATTCTGTTGAAAGAGTGTGTAAACATCCTCTGTTTTAAGCTGCTGAAGAATTTGATCAATGTTAATGTCATCTGGAATTTGAATTAAATTTTCAACCGAATCTATTTCATTTATTACTCTTTCAAATTCAGTGTCAAATTCCTCTTCATTTGGCCCATCAACATCAATGTCAAATGGTATCATTGGAACATCTTCAATATCCTGCTCATTTGATTCCTTGGCCTCCTGATAATACAATAGAAAATAAACACATTGTTTAACAGTGTATACAATAAAATTGATAATGCTATACAATCTCTGTATTGTTTGTCATTAAAATATAACAATTGTAATATACCTGTTTAAGCAGTCACCTTCATTAAGTTGTCAACCTGATTTAAAAACAGCCAGTGAATTTGATGTATAACCTTTCATAATAACTTTATTTCTATTGACAAACAACTTAACATAGGTTTCAGTGAATGTATGTGTATGTGTGTTTGTGTGTGTGTTTCAAATAATTTTTTTTTCAGGATATTGAGCAGAATTGTTGAAGATGATAGTGACCACAGCGACCTGAATGTGCTATACCAAGCATTTAAACTAGAAATGTTAGAGGCTGGCAATACCATCAGCTTAGGCAAGAGGTTGTTTGGAACATATATTGAATCCATATATCCACATGTGTCGAAAAAACGGGTGAAGACCAGAAAAACAACAGAGACTGTTTTTATTGGTTTAAATTGAACCACTTGGAAAGCATTGTTGGCAATCAGCAAAATGTGATTAATTTTGAAAAGATAAAAAACCATCTGCCATCTGACTTTTTTGTAAAAGAGGAAAATGAAAATTTAATTTCATGTGAAACATCCAGCAATTGTGACATAAATGGATGTGAAATATATAAAAAAGTCACATTTATGAAGGACGGTACATGGATGATGAACATTACAGGGACAAATATTGATCTATGTGCATTGCACATTTCAGATTCGTATGATTTAAATGTTGACAGTATAAAAGCCATATGTAAACTTTAAAATTAAAACCTTAAATTAAAATTAAGATACAAATTGTCATTGCATTCATTGAATGTGAAATGCCGGAAATGTCAAAAAATGCAAATCAATTATCAAACTAAATCTGTAAATAAAGAAAATGATAACATAAGTAATACAGAAGAACCGGAACAAGACAAAGCATCTTCTCATACTGAAAGTAAGAAAGAAATGATTTCCAAAATGTTTCCAGGGGCAAATGATTATATGATACAGGTTCTCCTCAATCAGGCCAGTAACTGTGGAAAGCACCCCAAAGGCAGACGATGGAGTCAAGAGTTTATTTCTCCATGCTTAAAATGGTTTTTGCGTAGCCCACAATCCTACCAGGACTTTAGAAATAGTGATATGCTCTTACTACCTTCCCCCTCAACATTAATACTTTATAAAAACAAAGTGAAGAACAATGTTGGTTTTGACCCTGATGTATTCCAATGGATGCATCTTGAAGCCAAAAGAAGAGACCTGGTTGCAGAAGGATGGTCTGGTGGAATCATCATAGATGAAATGTCTATTCAGACTGACATTCAAATCAACAAAACAGGGGATATTGTGGAACTGTGTGGCCAAGTAGAAATGGGTGCTGAGGGTAATGCATGCCACACTCTAAGAACAGGCAACCCAGAGAAGATTTTGGGAACACATGCCCTTCAAATGGTCTTTTTGGGTACAAGTGGTTTCAGATTTCCATTTGCTCATTTCATTACAGATGGGATTCAGGCTCCAGAACTATACCCTTATTTTGGGAAGCTGTAAGCACACTTCAAGCATATGGGTTTGAAGTACTGTATGTATGTATGGATGGAGCCCAATCAAATAGAACTTTTTTATCATATAATAACTTGGAGTCAAATTTCATGACTCCAAACCCATGTAACCTGGGAAGCATGATTTTTATGATGGATATTTCCCATGTAATCAAAAAGATCCGAAACAACCTCTTAAAAAGTGGAAATCAAAAGTGCTCAACACGATTATTGACTTTACCATCAAATAAAACTGTACAATGGCAAATGTTTATAGATTGTTTTCACTGGGACAGGTCAAATGCCCTTCAACTACATCAAAAACTTACAAATGAACATTTTTTTCCATCATCTCAGTCCAAAATGAGAAATCATCTAGCAGAAGAAGTCCTAAACAAGGAAATGTTGCATCTTATGCTACAGTACCAACTTTACCTAGGAGAAAAAGGAAGTGAACTGGATGCAGCAATTGAACTTTTAAAACACACATCATCTTTAGTTGAAATATTCAAAAGTCGAAATAAAATTTCATCTTTGGAGGATGAAAGACTAATACAATTAAGAGATGTAAATGAGTGGTTTAAGAATTGGGAGTTCTCAGTTGAAAAATCCACACTTAATAAAAAAAAATATGTTATCATACCAATGCCATGAAGACATCCATTCATGTATTATAGGATTCATTCAATTATGTAAAAACCATTATCCAGAAAAATAAATTAATTTTTGTGACACCAGCGTTTATAAATTCAGATGTTGTAGAAAATACATTTAATCAAATGTGTTCCACTTACAATGGAGCTTGCAGCAACCCAAATGCCCTTCAGTACAAACAAACAATTAATAGCATTATTCTAGGTCAAAAGACCATTTCACACAAAGGAAATTCAGGGAAAACTATTGATGGATCTATGCTGTATGATTTTGCTTTAAAAAAAACACAAAAAAACGTTCATGTTCATCTTCCTCCACAGGTAAACAAACTATTAAAGTACTAAGATCCTAAATTCTGTTATATTTAATCATGCATTATTGATTTTGTTCTTACCTTATTGGTAATTGACAGCAACTCATATCTTTTAAAGTATTCATAGATGGGGTGCTGATAAAATCCTTTATCACTCTAGGATGTGGCATGCATGCTGTTGGTGTAAAGTTAGTCACCGTCAGTCCACTGCTAAACCTGGCCCTACTCATGGCTACACCAAGCTGTCCAGGTTTAAACATTCCCTGACAATTGACATCAACCCTGTTAACAAAAGAATGTCATGTTTATAAAAATATTAACCCACAATTATGTTTTATATCTTTATACCCAATATTAACATACAGATTCAAAAAACATTACAAGACAAATGGATTTAGATTAAAAAAAACACATGGTGAAAAAAGAAAAGAAGCATGAACTATTGCAATACATTTAGTTGGAATATTGCATAAAACTTAGAGAGAAACATTTAGCGGTAATGAACAAGTAATTTAATTATTAACATTACCTAACATTATTTTGTTTTTGTAAAATCAACAATAGTCCTACTGTATTGCATGCAATTGTTTTTTCTACATTTTCAAATATGTTTGACTTAGTTGAGGTCTCATGTGCTAGCCAATATTATGAATTTACCTTGGAATTCATCATCAAATTTATAATCATTTATTCAGTTTGTTTAAGAATTTTAGGTTTTTGTTTGAAAATGTAAAGCTTAACTATTAATCAATTCAAAATATAATACTCTATCATAGTTACTTGTCTAGAGTCATTCCTTGTGATTTGTGAATGGTTATGGCAAAGGCCGACTTCAAGGGCACTTGTTCTCTCATCGCTATATCTCTGTTTTCTGTAGGACTGAAAACTATAAAAAAAAAAAAGATTGAAATTGTTATTTTTTGACATGGTTTATACATAATCAAATTTAAGAAAACAAAATCTGTTCATTTTCTTTGATTTGTTAAGCCTTTTTTAAACAAAGTTCCAATTGTACATACCCGCTGTGTATATTTACACTTTACATATTCCTGGTGACAAGCACAAAGATTTTATAAGCTTTACCTACAGTATTACAGATATATTTCTCTTATAAGTTGTGTATTACCCCATGCTTTAAGAAAACATTTTGTGCAGCCATACACAGTTGAGTATCAGTTTCAATTGAGTAATTTACAATTATTACTTTAAACAGAGATACAGACATGCATTTTCATATATACATATTATATGATTTTTGTAAAAACTTATGACCTAGGCAATTAAATTTTGTTTATGACAAAATGTAAAATAGGTTTTCTGTATATTTTGTTTAAATTTAACAATATATTGATTGAGTAATTTGAAATATTGATTGCTTTTTGATACTCCATGATTTTATATACTATTTATTGGCCAAAATTATCCTGCATATCTATTTCTCTGTATATTTACGGTTTGTCATAGCCCTTTTACAGCAAAATTCAATGTGTACATAATAATTTATATTTACATTTTACATATTCATGGTACATGCATCCTAACAAGTACTAAACTTTAATAAGCTTTATTTATCTATGTAGATATAACTTGTTTAGGATGTAAAATAAAATTACATGATGTACATTTGGTCTTGTTCATATTATATGAAACCAATGATGTTGAGATAGAAAGAAATATGAAGAGCCTATATACAGTTAATAACTTTGGTTACCTGTAAACTTGATCCGCTTCAAGGGACATTGTATGCCGACTGATTGAAAATTGACCACTGGTTCCTCTTTTGAGATGGATGTAACTTTGCCACGTAGCCCATTCAAGAGTTTGTCAGATAGATTACGCAGCAATATAACAGGTGCTCCGATTTTAAGCCACAATTTGTGTGGTGCTAGTATATGCCTTAGAGATGAACAACTGCCGGTATCCTTAGAGATGTATTCATAGACAGGACCATCCAGTTTGAGAAGTTGGTTTCTGTTGTGATCCTCAACTTTATCATTAGTTGCAAAAAGCTTTATAGACTCATTTTCATCTTCAAGCTGTAGAGGTCTGTCCAGGCTTTTTATATAATCAATAGATTCTTTGGACAAGCAGCCTTCAGAAACTTCATGTAAAACATTCACAATTTTTTTTTTCATTTTGTCTGAATACTTTTTCTAATATGACAAAGTGAGGAACTACCTTGTTAAAATAAGGACACTGAAAGCAATATTGTCCTTCATCAAAAACAAGTGTGTTTGGTACTGGAGAAAGCTGACTGAAATCATCACACAAAATCAGCTGGATGCCACCAAAATACTTATACGGATTCTTGATTGAACATACTTCATTCAAACACTCAAACATTTTTTTACTAAGCATAGAAACCTCATCTATGATCAAAATGTCTGTATTTCTAATGTTCTCAATTACTTTTGAGTATTTGGAACTGCTTAGAATAACATTTTTTATTTGAGCTGATGAATATCTACCATGTTCAATACCAGACCAACGATGAATTGTTGTTGCATCTAGTCCTATCTCTGTATACACAGAACAAGCTATGCCTGTGGTGCATGTTAATGCAACCACTCTACCTTGATTTCTACATTTTTTCACAATTTGTTGGACTAAATAGGATTTTCCAGTCCCTGCTGCACCACGAATTAAGAAATTATGGCCGGACAAAGCAATATTAAGTGCCATGCCCTGACTTTCACTGTCGCACATTTTTCAGAATGAGCGGTTGATAAAAGTACTAATCACCGTCTTAATTTCGCTCTGTATCACGATTGAACGCGTATACTGTCAGCGTGTAACACGACAGCTGATTTTTGTTTACATTTTACTGGTTCTAGTAGTATATATCAATGGGATGGCCAGAAATCCACGATTTCACGATTTCACGAAAGCACGCTATGACGTCATTAATTAGGACAATGGCCTATTGTTTAGGGTATGACATAATCCCCGACCTCATCCCTTTAACGAGGTCACGTGACATTCTTGAAAAACCGCAATATTTATTTTTAATTGTCTCCCTAAACAATTAGGACAATGACCTATTGTTTCGGGTATGTTATAATTCCCTTATCCACCCCTAAAACGAGGTCACGCGTCTATCGTTTTCGAGGATAAGTAAACCGCAATATTTATTCTTTTATAATATCGTATTGTTATTCGGGACAATTAATCAACTACGTCATTCACCGCAAAAACGTGATTGAAACAAATCGGGCTGCAGCCCCTACCGCTCCCTTAAACGAGGTCACGCGACATTCTTAATAGACCGCAATATTTATTCTTTTATCATATCGTATTGTTATTCGGGACAATTAATCAACTACGTCATCGATTTCGCTATTGTCGCAGAAGCATTGAATGAGCGACGTTAAATAATGAGTATTGTCTCTTCGAATAATAACGTATTTACTTTCTGAACAATTAAACGACGCTATCCGGAATACCTCGCGCTATATAACGGACACATTCCCACGCGTCGAGAGAAGATTTCTTCATCATTAATTAACGGTAACTGACCACTAAAACGTTCCCGTAAACATAATCTACACCCGTAACACCCGTATCGATCGGTTATCTCCTATTATTGACCCAAGGCCTTACGAATCGCGGACTACAGGAATGATAACAACTGTCTCACCCGTCCTCGGACGTATAACTCTGCGTTTACTAAACCGAACATTCGAAATCGCCTCTCTATACGTATTAATACTCTTTTTTTCTACCATTTCTGTCTTTCTCTACACATTTCTTGTAATACGCGTGTCAATACGTATATTTTGACAATCGGTGTGAAACGATTTTCACCTTTTCATGTCAAAATTCTTTAATCACAACCAACACCCGCAGCGGTATTTGATCCGCGGCGAGTTAATCCGGCTTAGTCTAGCGACGATAAACGGGTATTAGCGGTTTTTCATAAGGCGAGATAGTCGCTTTTTGCATTGTACGTTTTTCACTTTCTCCGTGTAAATGATCGGGAAAGTTTATTTATTTATTTATTTATTTATTTATTTATTTATTTTCATCCACGCATCATCGCTGATTATAGTTCTTTGTCTTTCGCTCTCTCTTTCATGGCATTTTTCTTTCATTTTTTCTCCATCTTTCGCGTATTATTTCCTTTTTAGTGTATACGCATTGTCACTAATTATATTTCTCTTTCTCCAATATTATTCGTAGGATTTTACCGGTCTTTATTCTCTCATTAAGACTTCAATTCCAGTAAATAAGGTGGAACTTAGGGTGGTCTAGCGACGATAAACGGGTATTAGCGGTTTTTCATAAGGCGAGATAGTCGCTTTTTTGCATTGACCTACGCTACGTTTTTCACTTTCTCCGTGTAAATGATCGGGAAAGTTTATTTATTTATTTATTTATTTATTTATTTTCATCCACGCATCATCGCTGATTATAGTTCTTTGTCTTTCGCTCTCTCTTTCATATCATTTTTCTTTACTTTTTTCTCCATCTTTCACATATTATTTCCTTTTTAGTGTATACGCATTGTCACTAATTATATTTCTCTTTCTACAATATTATTCGTAGGATTTTACCGGTCTTTATTCTCTCATTAAGACTTCAATTCCAGTAAATAAGGTGGAACTTCGGGTGTAAAAATGAATAAATACAACATTCGTGTGACGAACAAGTCCTAGCAATAAATATGAAAACAAACTTATTTTGTATTTTGATTTTATATGTAAAGATTTATTAATAACACCTGTTGCGGCACTGAACCGCCGCGAGTTAATCCGGCTTAATCTAGCGACGAAAAATGGGAGAGAGCGCTTTTTCAAAATCGAGACTCTTAGGTGTTATCACAACGCTTCTTTACGTTGTTTTTTTTTTTTTTGTAGTTGTTGTTTATGTAGTAGAGTATTTGTAGTAGCGGTAGTAGTAGTAGTAGTAGCAGTAGTAGTAGTCACCCGTCCTCGGACGTATAACTCTGCGTTTACTAAACCGAACCTTTTAATCTCTCTATGCGTAGTTATGGTTTTGACAATCGGTGTGAAACGATTCTCACCTTTTTAGAATATGTCTAATCTCTATAATCACAATCAGCAGACATACCAGTAGCGGTATTTGATCCGCGGCGAGTTAATCCGGCTTAGTCTAGCGACGATAAACGGGTATATGCGGTTTTTCATAAGGCAAGATAGTCGCTTTTGGCATTGTACGTTTTTCACTTTCTCCGTGTAAGTAATCGAGAAATTTATCATTTTATTTATTTATTTGTTTATTTGTTTATTAGTTTGTTTATTTATTTGTTTATTTATTTATTTATTTTTGTCAAACATACGTGGTCGTAGTAGTAGTAATAGTTGTTGTTGTAATAATGAATTTCGTTTTAGTTGTAATAATAATATTGGTTATATATTCGCTGTTTAACAGGAGTATTAGTAGTTATAGAAATGATGATATTATTAATACGATTGAATGAATCGGGACCTTGTACACTTGCTTTTACATAGTAGTAGTAGTAGTAGTTGTTGTTGTTTCTGTAGTAATGTTGATATAAATGCGTTGGAATAAATCGAGATTCTGAGGTGGTGTCACAACGCCTCTTTACATTTTGTTTTTGAAGTTTTTGTTTATGTAGAAGAGTATATGTAGAAGTAGTAGTAGTAGAAGTGGTGGTAGTAGTAGTAGTAGTATTAATGTTACGTACTAGAGGCAAAATTATCCAAGCATATGCACGCACACTTCTCCGTAAAAGCAATCGAGACATTTATTTATTTATTTATTTATTATACAAGTAATTAATTTGAAATAAAAAAAACAACTAGAAACCGGAGAGAGGAGCAGCAGTGACTAAGAACCATAACTCTACCTGGTCCAAGTTTTAATTACCTTCCTTTTTTTTTTTTTTTTTTAGTTTTCAATTTTAGTCGGGGGCATAACTTATAAACTATTTAAAGTATATTGACTGGAAACTTTAAATATAAATAAATTGTGAGATTGGGAAGTGCAATAACCAAAAATCGTAACACTACCTTGATTAATTTTCTAATTATCTCCCCTTATTAAATGTTACAATTAATTTCTCTCCAGATAATAACTTATTTACTATCCACTTGAATAATTTTTTGTTGGGAGCAAAACTCATGAATAAAACATTTTAAGGACTAGAAACTTGAAACATAATATGATAGCAAGTTGAAGCAGTGCAGCTACTATTTTAAAATTATCTCCCTTTATTTTTCTATTGCATTCTCAGAAAGGGGTATAGTGTTTTCCAAACACATCTTGTTATGTTTATAATTTCATATCACTCACTCACTCACTCACTCACTCACTCACTCACTCACTTACTCACCCAATTACTCACTCAATTACTCACTTACTCACTCATTTACTCACTTACTCACTCAGTTACTCACTTACTCACTCAGTTACTCACTTACTCACTCTATTACTCACTTACTCACTCATTTACTCATATACTCACTTAATTACTCAAATACTCATTTACTCACTCAGTTACTCATTTACTCACTCATTTTCTCACTCAGTTACTCACTCAGTTACTCATTTACTCACTCAATTACTCATTTACTCACTCAGTTACTCATTTACTCACTCACTTACTCATTTACTCACTCACTTACTCATTTACTCACTCAATTACTCAGTTACTCACTCAGTTACTCACTCAATTACTCAATTACTCACTCACTTACTCATTTACTCACTCAATTACTCATGCAATTACTCATTTACTCACTCAATTACTCATTTACTCACTCACTTACTCACTCATTTACTCACTTACTCACTCAATTACTCACTCAGTTACTCACTCAGTTACTCATTTACTCACTCACTCACACTCACCTCCACCATTCACCTCCACCCTCCACCACCACTCCACCCTACACCACCACTCCACCTCCACCACCACTCCACCCTACACCACCACTCACCTACACCCTCCACCACCACTCCACCCTCACCACCACTCCACCCACCCCACCACTCCCCCACCACCTCCACCCACACCTCCACTCAATCACCCTCCTCCTCCTCTCACTCACTCCTCATCACTCACTCCTCACTCCTCCTCACTCACTCATCACTCACTCTCATCCTCCTCACTCACTCACTCCTCATTCACTCCTCATTCACTCCTCATCACTCCTCCTCACTCCTCGTGAGGAGTGGGTGATGAGGAGTGAGTGAGGAGGAGGAGTGATGAGGAGTGAATGAGGAGTGAGTGAGTGAGGAGGAGTGAGGAGTGAGTGATGAGGAGTGAGTGAGGAGGAGGAGGGTGGATGTGAGTGGAGTGGTGGTGGAGTTGGAGTGGTGGTGGAGGGTGTAGGTGAGTGGTGGAGGTGGTGGTGGTGGAGGTGGAGTGGTGGTGGAGGGTGTAGGTGAGTGGTGGAGGTGATGGTGGTGGAGGTGGAGTGGTGGTGGAGGGTGGAGTGGTGGTGGAGGGTGGAGGTGAATGGTGGAGGTGAGTGTGAGTGGTGGAGGTGGTGGTGGTGGAGGTGGTGGTGGTGGAGGTGGTGGCGGTGGAGGTGGAGTGGTGGTGTAGGGTGGAGTGGTGGTGGAGGGTGTAGGTGAGTGGTGGTGTAGGGTGGAGTGGTGGTGGAGGTGGAGTGGTGGTGTAGGGTGGAGTGGTGGTGGAGGGTGGAGGTGAATGGTGGAGGTGAGTGTGAGTGAGTGAGTAAATGAGTAACTGAGTGAGTAACTGAGTGAGTAATTGAGTGAGTAAGTGAGTAAATGAGTGAGTAAGTGAGTGAGTAATTGAGTGAGTAACTGAGTGAGTAAGTGAGTAATTGAGTGAGTAAATGAGTAAGTGAGTGAGTAAATGAGTAAGTGAGTGAGTAACTGAGTGAGTAAGTGAGTAACTGAGTGAGTAAGTGAGTAAATGAGTAAATGAGTAAGTGAGTGAGTAATTGAGTGAGTAATTGGGTGAGTGAGTGAGTGAGTGAGTGAGTGAGTGAGTGAGTGAGTGAGTGAGTGAGTGAGTGAGTGAGTGAGTGAGTGAGTGAGTGAGTGAGTGAGTGAGTGAGTGATATGAAATTATAAACATAACAAGATGTGTTCGGAAAACACTATACCCCTTTCTGAGAATGCAATAGAAAAATAAAGGGAGATAATTTTAAAATAGTAGCTGCACTGCTTCAACTTGCTATCATATTATGTTTCAAGTTTCTAGTCCTTAAAATGTTTTATTCATGAGTTTTGCTCCCAACAAAAAATTATTCAAGTGGATAGTAAATAAGTTATTATCTGGAGAGAAATTCATTGTAACATTTAATAAGGGGAGATAATTAGAAAATTAATCAAGGTAGTGTTACGATTTTTGGTTATTGCACTTCCCAATCTCACAATTTATTTATATTTAAAGTTTCCAGTCAATATACTTTAAATAGTTTATAAGTTATGCCCCCGACTAAAATTGAAAACTAAAAACAAAAAAAAAGGAAGGTAATTAAAACTTGGACCAGGTAGAGTTATGGTTCTTAGTCACTGCTGCTCCTCTCTCCGGTTTCTAGTTGTTTTTTTATTTCAAATTAATTACTTGTATAATAAATAAATAAATAAATAAATAAATGTCTCGATTGCTTTTACGGAGAAGTGTGCGTGCATATGCTTGGATAATTTTGCCTCTAGTACGTAACATTAATACTACTACTACTACTACCACCACTTCTACTACTACTACTACTACATATACTCTTCTACATAAACAAAAACTTCAAAAACAAAATGTAAAGAGGCGTTGTGACACCACCTCAGAATCTCGATTTATTCCAACCCATTTATATCAACATTACTACAGAAACAACAACAACTACTACTACTACTACTATGTAAAAGCAAGTGTACAAGGTCCCGATTCATTCAATCGTATTAATAATATCATCATTTCTATAACTACTAATACTCCTGTTAAACAGCGAATATATAACCAATATTATTATTACAACTAAAACGAAATTCATTATTACAACAACAACTATTACTACTACTACGACCACGTATGTTTGACAAAAATAAATAAATAAATAAATAAATAAATAAATAAAAAACAAAAAAAAACAAAAAAATATCAAATAAATAAATAAAATGATAAATTTCTCGATTACTTACACGGAGAAAGTGAAAAACGTACAATGCCAAAAGCGACTATCTCGCCTTATGAAAAACCGCATATACCCGTTTATCGTCGCTAGACTAAGCCGGATTAACTCGCCGCGGATCAAATACCGCTACTGGTATGTCTGCTGATTGTGATTATAGAGATTAGACATATTCTAAAAAGGTGAGAATCGTTTCACACCGATTGTCAAAACCATAACTACGCATAGAGAGATTAAAAGGTTCGGTTTAGTAAACGCAGAGTTATACGTCCGAGGACGGGTGACTACTACTACTGCTACTACTACTACTACTACCGCTACTACAAATACTCTACTACATAAACAACAACTACAAAAAAAAAAAAAAACGTAAAGAAGCGTTGTGATAACACCTAAGAGTCTCGATTTTGAAAAAGCGCTCTCTCCCATTTTTCGTCGCTAGATTAAGCCGGATTAACTCGCGGCGGTTCAGTGCCGCAACAGGTGTTATTAATAAATCTTTACATATAAAATCAAAATACAAAATAAGTTTGTTTTCATATTTATTGCTAGGACTTGTTCGTCACACGAATGTTGTATTTATTCATTTTTACACCCGAAGTTCCACCTTATTTACTGGAATTGAAGTCTTAATGAGAGAATAAAGACCGGTAAAATCCTACGAATAATATTGTAGAAAGAGAAATATAATTAGTGACAATGCGTATACACTAAAAAGGAAATAATATGTGAAAGATGGAGAAAAAAGTAAAGAAAAATGATATGAAAGAGAGAGCGAAAGACAAAGAACTATAATCAGCGATGATGCGTGGATGAAAATAAATAAATAAATAAATAAATAAATAAATAAATAAACTTTCCCGATCATTTACACGGAGAAAGTGAAAAACGTAGCGTAGGTCAATGCAAAAAAGCGACTATCTCGCCTTATGAAAAACCGCTAATACCCGTTTATCGTCGCTAGACCACCCGAAGTTTCACCTTATTTACTGGAATTGAAGTCTTAATGAGAGAATAAAGACCGGTAAAATCCTACGAATAATATTGGAGAAAGAGAAATATAATTAGTGACAATGCGTATACACTAAAAAGGAAATAATACGCGAAAGATGGAGAAAAAATGAAAGAAAAATGCCATGAAAGAGAGAGCGAAAGACAAAGAACTATAATCAGCGATGATGCGTGGATGAAAATAAATAAATAAATAAATAAATAAACTTTCCCGATCATTTACACGGAGAAAGTGAAAAACGTACAATGCAAAAAGCGACTATCTCGCCTTATGAAAAACCGCTAATACCCGTTTATCGTCGCTAGACTAAGCCGGATTAACTCGCCGCGGATCAAATACCGCTGCGGGTGTTGGTTGTGATTAAAGAATTTTGACATGAAAAGGTGAAAATCGTTTCACACCGATTGTCAAAATATACGTATTGACACGCGTATTACAAGAAATGTGTAGAGAAAGACAGAAATGGTAGAAAAAAAAGAGCATTAATACGTATAGAGAGGCGATTTCGAATGTTCGGTTTAGTAAACGCAGAGTTATACGTCCGAGGACGGGTGAGACAGTTGTATCATTCCTGTAGTCGCGATTCGTAAGGCCTTGGGTCAATAATAGGAGATAACCGATCGATACGGGTGTTCGTGTAGATTATGTTTACGGAACGTTTAGTGGTCATTACCGTAATAAATGATGAAGAAACTTCTCTCGACGCGTGGAATGTGTCCGTATATAGCGCGAGGTATTCCGGATAGCGTCGTTTAATTGTTCAGAAAGTAAATACGTTATTATTCGAAGAGACAATACTCATTATTTAACGTCGCTCATTCAATGCTTACTGCGACAATACGAAATCATGACGTAGTATTAATTGTCCCGAATACAATACGATATATAAAGATAAATATTGCGGTCTATTAAGAATGTCGCGTGACTCGTTTAGGGAGCGGTAGGGGCTGCAGCCCGATTTGTTTCAATCACGTTTTTGCGGTGAATGACGTAGTTGATTAATTGTCCCGAATAACAAAGAATAAATATTGCGGTTTACTTATCCTCGAAAACGATAGACGCGTGACCTCGTTTTAGGGGTGGATAAGGGAATTATACATACGAAACAATAGGTCATGCCTAATGTTAGGAGACTTAAAAATAAATATGCGGTTATTTCAAGAATGTCAACGTGACCTCGTTAAAGGGATGAGGTCGGGGATTATGTCATACCCTAAACAATAGGCCATTGTCCTAATTAATGACGTCATAGCGTGCTTTCGTGAAATCGTGAAATCGTGGATTTCTGGCCATCCCATTGATATATACTACTGGTTCTCGTTTTAGCGCTTAGGCTCAGATTAAAATGGGAACCACTTACCTTCTTTTTTGAAGAGCACTTCCAGGTCATCAAAATTAAAAAAATCATGGCGCCTGTAGGTTGTTGATCGCTGCAGTCCAAAGGAATGCTAAACAATCACGACACTACTGGTGAACGATGAACGTATAAACAGTCTAGATCAATTACAAGTATGTTTTTATTGGATTTTCTCCCGGGTGCTTCATGTTTATGCCCAGCAGAACGGATTTATTCTGCAAAACGCTACTGATTTTATGTACATGTATGTCGGTCACATCTTGGCGACCTGACAAGTGCTGATGTTTAAATTCCTATAAGAGACGTTTGGAGACGATTGTGCATATATTTATGTGATGGTCTGTTAGAAAAAAAGATTTAGGATTAGTATGAAGACGAGATTGGTGAATGTGTGTGATTTGTGGGTCCGTTTTCGAAGATAGAGTGAAAGCACCCTAGGTTTGGGTAAACCAGAGTTGCATACCTTTACATAACATATAGATATAATTTTTGTGGGGGGGGGGGGGGGGGGGGGGAACTTGAACCTTTGACCACAAGTAGAATCAGCTGATATAGGCCGGATTTACTTTTGTCACTTTTGACTTTAGTTTTGTATATATCATATCAGTTTTGTTATATTTCACGAAAATAACATTAATGATTATGAGAAAAAAAAATTAAGTAACATTTATTTATAAAACTATGAGTGTTGGTCACATGGTTTCAACTATCATCACGTGACTTGTGTGGTTGCAGTAGTTAAAGTAGCGTAACGTGACGTAACTGGTGCACGGAGTTTGAGACCGAGTAGCACGCCACTTCCTTACAGCTACACGACTAATTATACGCCACATTCATATCCAATGACCCCAGATCAGACAGAGTGCAAAACTACCTTATTTCAATCTGATCGTGTAGCAATTCCAATCCCAAAACAAAGAGAACCCCGTACATTTGATGGAACAGAATGCGAGATAAATGGTTATTTAATGCATTTCGAGACCGTATGTGACTGGAATGGTTACGGCAATACACGTACGTAAACGGCTAAGCTCTTCATTTTAAAACTTACTGGAGAGGCACAGAAAGTTTTGTCTATCATACCGCCAAAGAATGTCTGTGACTATGATGATCTGAAAGCCATGCTCATACAGAAGTTTTCTCAATGCCCAATGAATACACCCAGTACCTCGATTAAAACAAAAGAACGTAGTCATAGCATGGTAAATAAAAGCAGTGGGTCACAAAATGATTCACACAACCGTGTTCGAGAAGGTGATTATTACGTCATGGTAGAAAAAGAGGTCATCAGGCTTTGGTATCCAGGTAGCGTACGTCCATTCACCTACAGGCCACAGGGATTCGGTACGTAGTCATTGAAAAAATTCTAGGTAGTGTCTATATATATTAACAAATGATGCAACTCACCGAGGGCGAATTTCGATACCGGTGATCTAAAAAGGAAAAGAAGAATAACAAAAATATGGTGTGCGTCAATGAATCTCTCTCTCTCTCTCTCTCTCTTTCGTCGTTGTGCTGTTCCTTTTATTTACATGCATTCATCGGAAAAGTCGATCACAATGATTGCAATATTCCGACCTTCTTCCAACATTGTTACGCAATTATATTCAATTATATACATGGTGATACAAAACAAGGCCAGCAGATGGATGCCATATTTTAATGTTAAATAAACTCATCTGGCAAACGAAATAATCTATATATCTTATATTCTGGTAAAATCCATAAATAATTATATATATATATATATATATATATATATATATATATATATATATATTGTTTCATTCCTGCATAATTGAAATAAACAATACGAATTTAGTTTATATACATGTATACGATGTTTTTTGTTGTTGTTTGTTTTCCCGTTTCTTCGACAAATATTAGATTTTACCTAAATGTTTGTTATTTCTGAGATTGTTGCTGATTAAAAGGTCATTTATAACTTAATGTCGAATTACAATATAATTATTAAGAGATGAACTTTTAAGCGAAGCCCAGTGTGCATCAGATACATTTCGCGTAGGCAAGGCCAAACCGCTGGTCGCCGGAAAAGACATGCACTCCAGATAGACGACTTGGTTATAGGTATGAATGGTATCGTCATCCAAACCGCTATTGGGACAGTCATGGATTTGTAGCTCGGAACCAGTACACGACATGCTAGACAGAAAGACTAGACTAGTACTGTGCACGCCGTTATAATCGTATCCAAATCTGGATTGGAAATTGCGCTATCAGTGGGAGTGATTGATGAAAACTTCTTATAACGTGCAAAATGCCGCTATGTGATTGGCCAATACCGGTCACATGATCGCGGTTTATTTTTTCATTAACCCCCTGAAATCCCCCTTGAAACTGTCATATCCTCAGAAAAATGTTCACAGGATTGTCTTTCATAGGAGTGTAAACATATATCATTTTTTCACATTATATAATATACAGTTGAGCCTGTATTTAGCGGTAAACCTGCATTTAGCGGTCAGTTTTGATATTACCAAACTAAAGCATTTGATTATGGATTTAAACCTCATTTAGTGGTCACCTGTGTTTGGCGGCCCCTTACTCTTGTTCCCTTGACAGACCACTCAAGACAGGTTTGACTGAAGTTTCATAGTTAAATTTAATGTTTTTCCATGTGGCAGGGTGAAAAAACAAAATTATGCTTAGATATATATTGTTGCTGTTCAGTTTGTGTGATTTTAGAAAATGTTAGGCAGTCGGTGAGATATAAAGGTTAAACTGTTTGCAGCTTTGAGGTATGGGTTCATATAATCCCTGTAACTCTCTTTCCGAGGGCTTTGATCACAGATAACGTATACTACCCCAAGCACTGCGCATTGTCTCAGGATTTTAAGACAAAGTTAGGCTTGATCACACATATCACGCCAATCACTGAATAACTTGCCAATCTTGTTTCTTCTTACATTGATAAATCTATACCATGATGTTACTAATTTGATTATTTCATGTGCCCAACTTGAATCTACAATAATGATCCCTTGAAAATACGGCCATCCTATTATATTGTATTAACAATACAGCTTATTACAGCTCATAACATACTACTGGACTTCAAATCACCGTATATATTGCCTTTTAATATATTTCCGCCTTTTAATATAATTAAGAGTTTGCCCGCAATTTCTATCCAATCAGTGAGCCCGAAATTTCAATTTCCTAGTCGATTTAATTTGTAAAGTATTCTGAATTTTGCGAGACTTGTCTACTTAATTGAGATTTAACTGTTAAGAGTTTACGGCGAACTGCGCATGTCATTATTTCAAATTATGCTCCGCCCTTTTCACGTGTTAGTCATATCTGGAAGTGTTTACTACACCGATCCCTACACACGAGATGTGCTCACTGGCGCATGTTGACGTCATTTGTAAACCTTTAGTTGTCTATATACACATTAACAATGAGAATGAGAACTTGCTTTGGAAATACTTTCGCAAAATGATGATTACCAGCTCGATCCAAACGGACTGCTAAGGAAAGAATAAGATGCTAAAATAATTATTAAGATACAGAAATAGTTTGTTTGTTTATTAAGTTTAACGTCCCACCGACAGTATTTAAGTCATTTGGAGACTATATATGTCTACTTGAGACAGATGTAGTGCTGCCACACTGCACAGTATCACGCCGTAGACATGTGGCGTGATATCACACCCAGTTACATTATTCTGACACCGGGCCAACCAGACCTGGAACTACCCTTATGCTGAGCGCCAAGCAAGGGGGCTATATCAGTACCTATGTTAACGACTTTAGTAAATACAAAAATGGAAATGATATAACGTTCATACGCAAACAACAGATCATGTAATAACTCGTTTGATGTGGTATTTTTAGCTTCGATATCTTCCGCTGACAGCAGCTTTTCTAAGCGATTATTATCTACATATTTAGTTCTTCCCTTAACGTCATTCAGTTGCTGTGTACTGATGTCTTAACCGGTAAAAAATAAAATAAATAAATAGAAAAAATAAATTAAACAACTCAAATTAAATTTCCGTGCTTCTTGTTTGAGATCCAAAAGAGAAATGAGCCGACGCTCAAAAAACGCGCGATTGTTGTGTGTTACATCCATATTAAGAAACTAATACTTTGTGAATACTCATACAAAACTCTGACGTAACACTTTTATGGAGCCATCTCCTAATATAGCAGTGTGACGCAGTAATAGGGCGGGGCAAACTCTAAGTTAGTCAGTGTTTATTAAGAGAGAATTTAACAGTTTAGAAGCAATCACTATTTGAAACTATTTTCTTAGTGTTAGAATACAAAAGTAATTCGTCCACAGTCCGTTCCTTCATTTGTTTGTTTGTTAGTTGTTATAATCGCGATTTACTGTCACTATAGGTCATATGATAAAAAGAATCTGACAGGAATTGTCATTTCATCTCGCCAGAGGCTCGCTTAATAACATTTTCATGAACTCGTTGAGTAAAGATTGAAATAACAATTCATATCAGATCCTATATATACACTATGTATATGAATCCCTAGTCCGGCTAATAATAAACTGAACAAGCATTCCTATTAAATGAATGCTGGCAACAATTTGTTTTGAACCCCCCCCCCCCCACACACACACACACCCGCAACAAATTGTAGGGGTATACTAGAATCAGCTTGTCCCTGCGTTTATTGATTTTGATGAAACGTCAAATGATTTATCACTATCCAGTCTAGTTGTGCATATAATATTGTACTGCACTGCTGGCATTAACGAAGGACGAAGATTCGCTTCCTTTTAATGTTTCACTCGATCAATAGTCTTCGGCGTTATTTTCGGTGTGTAATATGTGCGTTTGCATGCCTGAGTATTTGTGTATATAAAAAAGGTAACTAAGGCGGACTCTAGACCAAGGATAAAAAGTATAAAACAAGGCCGAGTTAAATTTAAACTAAATAACTTGGTTTATTTATAACTGTATTAAACAGATTGATAAATAATCAAATCATAAATTATGCACACATTTACTTTTATACAATTTAATAAATCAAGACGACCTTTATCTTTATAACACTAAATAAAGACTAGTCAGTGTTTATTAGATCTACTGTAAGTTCAATACGTGTACATTAAAAAAAACTCTTAATCATGCACACAAGTCAAATAATTGTAATTTACTAATAATACCTATTTAAGCAGAATTTACTAATAATGGCAAGTTTCCCTCAATAAAATATTAATGTATCTCTAAAACGTAGGTTAACTACACAAATTATTAAAAGAAATGAATAAGAACTTAAATCCTAAGTTCTAATAAAAATCTCTAAAAAATATACCTAGGCTTAAAATTCTAGAGTCCTCGAAAATTAGTGCGGGAAAGCTTATATAGTAGTTGACCTTCCGGCACCAAACCGGCAATAAAAAGTGACGGATCCGTCATTAAAAGCTGACGGAGGTGACGGAATCCGACAAAATAACGGAATCCGTCACCAAAGAGTGACGGAAATACTGTGGGATAAAATCAATAAAATAAACCATATTAATCCCTTAATTTACCTAAAATACCTCTTAATTCAATAAGAAACTTTATTATTAACAAATTAAATCAATTACCTTTTCATTTTGTAGAAAACAGTATTAAAAAGTTGTGAAAATAAACTTCGTTTTGGATGATGCAGAAGCGTCTTTGTTGATAAGGAAATGACCTTTAACCTTTACCTAAATGCAACATCCAAGATGGCTGCCAAAAAGCCGATTTTATAAACATGCTACAAAAATAATGGAATAACTTGATGATTTTCAACTGGTGAACTACCATACATGTATATAAAAGCGAGGTACGGTTGATTATACAAGAATCACTCGACATTGGGGCACTACAATATATAGCAAGTCATTTAACTGTCTTATCCAAGAACCACAACTCTACAAGAAAATTTTCCGATCTCATTCATGTTGTAATTATCATAAGACTGCAAGCAGTGACTCTAAATGATATGGCCAATGCTTTCTATTCTATGATAAATCAATGTGAGATGTGCGGGAGAATACCTTTTATGACTTATTGACTATAAGACCGTCTCAACCATTTTTATACTGCCGTCGAATCATGGGTTGTATTATGGTATGGCGCTGTGCGTCCGTCTATATGTCCGTCTGTCCGTAGACATTTCGTTACAGCGCAATAACTTTTCAAATGTATATTGTATTAAATTCATATATGGTAAGCATAAGTATATGATAACAAAATACAGGTCGAGTTCTATTTTAGGTAGAATTCACCTATATCGTTACGGAGTTATGCGCCCTCAATAGACAAATTTAATGTGAAATATCCATTTCCGAGCCATAACTTTTGAAAGGCTTCATATTTTGTATGTGAGTATATACTTTCAAACTACAGGTTATGTCTGATTTTGGTTGCAATCTATCGACTAATTATAGAGTCATGATGTGCCAATTGCAGACAAATGTCATGTGCAATGACCATTTCCGCGCAATTGCTTTTGAAAGATTGCATTTTTGAGTTTTTAGTAAGTAGTACATTTTTGGTTACAATTCACCAATTCGTTATAGAGTACGTGATGCGTCCTGTATATGCAAATTTTATGTGAAATGACCATTTCCGCGCAAATACATTTGAAAGATTGCATTTTTTGAATTCATATTTGGTATGCAAGTATATGATATAAAAATACATGTCAAGTTCGATTTTGGTTACAATTCACTGTTTTGTTATAGAGTTATGCTTTCTTTATAAGCAAACTTTATGTGAAATGACCGTGTCCTCGAAATTACTTTTGATTGCATGCTATTGCAAGTTAAGTCATATTTCGGTTACAATCTATTGTTTCATTATAGAGTTTAGATGTGGCCATTGCAGGCAAATGTTATTTGATATGACCATTTCCACGCAATAACTTTAGATAGACTACATGTACTCAATTCATATTTGGTATGCCCGTTCATGATATCAAAATACATGTCAAGATCGATTTTGGTTACAATTCACAGATTCGTTATAGAATTATGCGCCTTTTATTTATGTAGAATGACTGTTCCCACGAAATTACTTTTGATTTATATTGTTCGTTCCTTTTAAAATGAAACCATTCC
>CM037777.1:52289828-52327178 GCA_021229015.1 Solen grandis
TTGAATTTAATACGGTGTAGAGTAGTCAATCCTTCGTTTTCTATTCTATAATTTCAGTACAACATGTAACATGTCTTAAACTCTTTGATGTTGTCGCTGTATTGTGGTGCTGCGACAGTGTGTCAGTCTTAAGGTGGCGTCCATGTATTTAAAAATTGAGATAAACCAGAGTGTATAGCCCGAATAGAATCACCGACCCACCGCATGCCGTCAGGAAGGTTAACTGTTTTTCTATTGAAGCATATAAACTTCGAAACTGAATTTAATAAGTTCTGGCTCGAATTTCACCACCAATTCTTGAGTAGCGCTGAATGATATCTAAATTCTTACATAGAACAGGTAAACATTTCACTATTATTAAGAAAAATTATCACCGAGCCTCCCGGAAGCGGAAGGTCCTTGGTTCGATATTACCTTGCCGCGACATACCTAAGCCATAAAAATGATACTGGTTTAGTTATCCTTCTGGGCGCCAAGCATATAAAGGGAGTTCCCGAACTGATTGGCCCGGTGTAACGTTTTCAAGCCTCCTCCCCACTTCCATTTCAAATTCCCCCGTAATTTGGTAATTTAAGAACTTTTTTCAAATTCCCCTCCCCGGGAACATAAAAACGTTTTAAATGACCTCCCATGATTTAACTTTCAACATCACGGGAACTTCAAAACGCTCTCAAATGACACCCCCATCCCCCTTTTTACATTGGGAAAATGTAAAACTTAAGCACTTATGACATGATACTATATTTCTTTTGATATTCGATTTCCTATATTGTATTCATATGCGGTTAAGGTAAGCCCCCCCCCCCCCCCCGGGAACTTAAAAACGTTTTCATATTCATATGAACCCTCCCTTTTATGTTTCTTCGTTGGGAAAGTTTGTATCACATATTAACATAATTCGTATTTATTGTGTGTTAGTCCATTGATGTATCTAATATTATATAATGTTCTTAAATTGAATTTTTACTAATAAAATGTAAGTTTAACAGGGGAATTTGAAAACGTTTTCAAACTGACACGGAGTAACATGTACATGTAGATTCCTGGGTAGGACATTGAAAATTGGGTGGTGGGATCTCAAAACGTTTTCAATATGCCCCCAACCGGAAATATAAAAGTAAACGTTTAATTTCATATACCCTGAGGGGAATTTGAAAACGTTTGTATGTTCGGGGGGGGGGGGGGGGTCATTAGATGTAATGATTTCAAGTGACCCAAAAATTCAAAGTCCCCCGGAAGCATGAAATGTTTTCGAATGCCCGGGGTGAGGGGGATGTCTGTTGGTATTTGAAAAGTTTAACGTTTTTTTGTTGTTGTTTTTTTAATATTCCCGGGTAGGGATTTGACAATGAGAGGGGGTGGGGGGAATCAATCTCATAACGTTTTCATTATGCCCTACGGGGAATATGAAAACGTTTCAAATGCCCGGGGGAAATTTGAAAGCATTTTTATGTTCCCAAGGGGTTCAAAGACAATGAAATCAGGATATTGCAGTTGCTTTATTTCTAAAAAAACGTCTAAATTACAATAACTAAGAAACTACATGTAGATAATAGGAAGTCGAATCTAGAATATTTAGAATGTAATAAACGAGTACTCACTACGAATCACATGTAAAAGTCATAAATATTTGGAAGAAAAAACATACGGCAGCACTTTCCGTGTATAAAAAGTAAAATTAACACGTACTGAATCTATGTATGTGAAAAGGAATACAATTGAACCTGTATTAGCGGACACCTGTTCTAAGCGGTCAACCTGTATCAATATTATCAAACTAGCATTTTGGTAAATATATATCATTTAGCGGTCACCTGCCAGGCTCTGTTAAGCGACCACTTTCTATTGTTGGAGCATCTTTAGATTGTTATTTTGTACTGGCCAATTTAATATACAGTGAATGATTCAAAATAATCATGAAAGGCTGACCGTGGAGCTGGTTCTTCTTCTATTTCTATATATACGCATTTAGAACAGTTTCGCACACCAGCCATCCCTTGATATGTGAATTCAAAATCCAAATAATAATGATAATAAACATATTATCTTTCTCTTAAAAATGAAGCAAACCGGAATGAAAAGTTATCGGTACTTTGTTAAGATATGTTGAACATTTGCTATAAGCCATTTACATGAACACATAGATGAAATTTCAAGAAAACCGTGTTAATCATGATTAAAGTAAGACAAAAGAAACGTCTCAATATAAATAAATTTTTTTAAATTTTTTTAAAAAATGATGAAAATATCCAATATTTTTTTTAATTTAAAATTTTTAGTCATGTGATGGAATATTTAGTAATACAGGTCTGGTACTTCTTCAAGTATTATCTAGAGCTGCTAAGTATTGTAAACAGATGGTGTAATTCGGGTCAACAATCATAATATATATATACATCTTGGCCTTTTAAATGAACAATAGTTACGAAAACTTAAAAAAAAAAACGTTAGGAAATGGTTTCGTGAAGTATTCTGGTTAAATATTAAAATTAACGAATTAAACGTCATTTTACTCTTAAGTGTCCAATACCGATATATTTATAATGCAAGTTCCCAGATTGCATACCATATTTGACGGGCCGTTCGGCGAGTCCAATATGGTTTTATAACCCGGACATACATATATCCGTATTGGACACGTCATTGTAAAATGACTTCTTTTATTTTACATCCATTTTTTTTAATTCAGGGCTGAAAAGAATATACTTGAAAAGTCAACTGGTTATTCTAAATTATTATTTTCAATTAAGCGTTAAAGTGCATATTCATCATTAATGCAACACACATATTCTTAAACAACTGTTCTTATATTGTTAAAATATTTGTTTAATTGGTAAAAGGTTTGAACTTCATCCAATAAAAATATATCTCTCATTTATAAAGTCACCTTTCTTCAAACTTGGCATCAGCCCCGGCCTCTTTATCACATTTTTTTTTATAAATGGATTGACAATTCCCCTATTGACTACTTTCCCTTTTAATCAACTTTACATCAACCAGTGAATTATTGATAAACAAAAATCTGAAATTTATCCATGAAAATTAAATTTCCCACTGATTAGCACCCCAAAACCCCAACCTCACACACACCCGTCTATCACCTTGACATAAACCACAACCCTTTTCCACCATTATATTGATAAAAATTTACCCAAGAAAATTGAATTTCCCATTGATTAGCTCCCCTGTCTTTTCCACCTTGACCTCAACCCCCAGCTCTGTGTCACCGTATATCATTGTCACAATCACGCCTCTGTCATTAAAGTCTTCTATAGACGAAAGATCAACTACTATCTCTCCAATATGCTCACAGCCCGGATCTTCAACGAAGGATGGGGACTTGTTCGGTGAATTGAAAACTTTTATTGACATCCTTGTTGCAGTTTTATATAGTGGGATGTAACTTTTTGATTTGAACGACATGCCAATTTTCACCTCCTGTCCAATCTCAACGTGTTTATCAAAGCAACCGCGACACCTCTCTTTGCCGTCAACCACGATTTTCCTGCTTTCAGGATGAATTTTGTTGTTAAATCGCTTGCTTGTCTTTACCCCGTACGTTCTCTTGGCAACCCGAGATACTATAGCCCGTGGGTTGTGTCCAAATATTACCGCCCCCTTGACAACGGCTAGTCCTGCTTCCTCAGGAATTATAACACGTTTGTCTGGAAAATTCTGCTGTACCGCGTTTTGCAACATTTCTGAATCGGAAAACCCGCCGACCATCAGAATCGTATTGGTTCCCCTCACGGCTGGCTCCTGCAGTATCGTGTTCAAGTGACTCACTACATGATCACAAGTGGCTGAAAATAAAGCCTTCACCTGAGCCGGGCTACAGCGCAACTTGTCACCAGTAAATGTTATGTTTTCCTTTAGGTCCTGGCGTTCAAGAAGACTCCGTCTGAAAGTAAAAAACCCTAGATCCATCACTGAATATTGTTACTGTTATGCTGGAGCTTACCGTCACTTTGACAGTATTTCGTCCAAATAAATACAGGTGGAGTAATATCTTAGGTGCACAGAGGAATCTTCGTAGAACCAATTACCTACTGCAAGCTAGCTGGGAAGCTTTCTCACATAAAAATTGATGTGACTCAGCCAGGGTTCGAACGGCAAGGGGCATATATGTAAAAGTATTTTTTTAAATAAGTAACATGTGTAGCATTAGTAGTAAGTACTTTATACATTTTTAAAACATTGATAGTTGTAATTTGTTTAGAACACATTTCTTAGAGACATTACACTGCATTGTTCTGTAATATTAATTTTGAATCATCCAGAAATATAAATAGACTAATATAGCTTCGTGTGTCTTCATATATTATATATCTATCTGACAGCAATAATGACGAACATGTAAACGATAATCGTTATGACATATTGAACGAGTAAAATAACCGGAAATGACATCATTTCAGACGACATACCTAAAATCGCCTCCATTTATTCTTTTATACGCCTCGTGCAGTGTAATTGGGATCTTAAAGGTTACCCTCTCTGTGAGCTGGGGCCCAAACGTTCGTTTCTTCATCTCAAACTCCCGGAACAGGTCCAGACAGTCGTCCCGATGATCTCTGTGATCAAGAGGACTTATACACATGTAGGTTGCACTCTACAAATACTTCAACGAAAATTCGTATAACCAATTCTTATATTCAACTTCTCTATATTCTGGTATCATCATCATTTCCATCATGAAGATCGTTATCATAATGGTGATAATAATCACGCCATTTTATTTCCTCGTTTCAATATCAGCCAATTATCTTTAACTTAAAACACTGACTTTATGAAATATTTATCTTAGAAAATTTTAAATACATATGTATATTTTTGATAATATAAAATTATAAAACCATAGATAATTTGGAACATTTTTTTACCATATATAAGATGGAATATTTCTACTATATATAAAATTAAACATTTTGAACATATATTATATTGAACATCTCCACGATATATATGTACTATGTAATATTTCTAACATAGATAAAAGTGAAACAGTTTTACAATAGATTATTTGAAACATTTCTACCATATACCGGTATGTACGAAACATTTCAACCACAGATAGTAAGGAAAACTCCTGTCATAGATCTACCATAGATGGAATAGAATATTTACCATCGACAATATGTAACATTTTCTACCATAAATAATATTCATTTTTTATGCCGCAGCTGATTCAAATATCATTATTTTCGGATTTTTTTTCAACCTTCAATGGTATATTATCAATACTGCATTCCATATTTCAACATATTAATATCATATACACATTTTTAATAACATATATAAAAGCATATTACTTCATGAAGAGTTTGACCGGGTCATAGCCCGCAATGGTGATCAAGAAATCTTGGAAGGCCTTGTCAATCCTTGTACCTCCCCATGGTCCGCCGGTGGCTTTGTAGATCTCTCTGACGTCACCATCCTGCTGGGTCTCGTGAACTGTGATGTCCACTGTGCCACCTGCGGGGAGTAATTGTTTATCTTTTGTTTTTCATTCATGTTTTTTTATCTGCAAAGCTACTTTTTGCCTTATGGCAAAGGATGAAAAAACCTAAACTTTGTCATTTTGTGGAATGAAAAACGCATTTTAAAGACCGTATGCGTTCAAAAATGCGTAAATTAAAAAAAAAAAAAATATATATATATATATTCATTCACTTATCTTATTATTTATCTATTGTATTTATAATGAAACTATGACTAAATTTTGATATACTATCGGGTATTATTTTGCTTTACTGATGTTCAAAAATAAAACAATCGAAGAAATTCTGACTTACCTCCAGCGTCAAGGACCAGGTACCTGGTTCCCGGTCCAAAACACGATAGTTGTGTGTTCTCTGCGCCCTGTATCCTTGACACAAGAAGGTACCTACAGAAAATGGAAGCAGCTTCTGGTTCCAGGGCGAGTGACAGGTTCTCAGTTTGTATTCCGGCCTGCCAGATAACGAGAAGAACATTATTGATAATCATACCTTTTTCCAAGCGTACTTGTATCAAAGAATTCGAGAATTCATTGATCTTAGTTGACATGAATAAAAAAATAATCACATCATCGGCACTTAATCTTCCCTCCTCATTTCACCCCGCTGATTTAGATACGCGGATTATTTTTTGCCAAAAAAAATCTAAGAAAATAACAATATTTAGTATTAAATACTCATAAGTTTAATCCGAGATGCTCCGATTCGTAAATGAAATCATAGTTGTGAATACCCTATATTTTGTACGTAGCATATATAATATACATGCATCTTTGATGTGTAGAGGGGATGGGGTTCAGATGCCAGTGATAATGTTAATTATTATATAATAATAAGAGAAATACAACATTATGTATGAATGAGAAATACCCTTACCATTCGAATTTCGAACATAATCTTATGCATGCACAAAATTATAAAATCATTGAAAACATAATACACTAGTACAGTTTAATCATTACAATACGGAAGCATTGTATTAATGTTTTTTAATGAAGAAGAAAATTGAATAACGCAAGAGGAAACTGATTCCAGTGTTTTACTAGAAAAATCTTCATTCCAAAACCTAAAGGTCAACGTGGTCAGGGTATAAAGGGCATGACCACGGACTCGGAGGTTCAAATTTTGATGAGAGCAAGAATCTTTCATAAAAAGTACTGGTCCAACACAGGAACAATTCAGGTGGATTTTTACAAGTTTTAAGAACTTGTTTCTCAAACGACGTAAAAAGGAGTATGTTTAGAAATAAATCGCAGGTGGAATAGGACGGAAAATTGTAGTTTATAAAGACAGCAACAGTGCTGTTTGACAACTGGCAACAAAAATGGTTGAAATCAATACCTTAATCTCTCACTGGATCTTATGTTAATAAATAAATAGTAACTATGAAGAAGAAAATAATAATAATGAGCATCAACATGACGAAGAAGAAGAAGAAGAAGAAGAAGAAGATGATGATGATGATGATGATGATGAAGTGAACCATTACATTGACTGCCGACTCCCGCATGAACTGTTTGGCAGAATCGTCCCAGATGGCGGGCACAGTGAGGACCCAGTGCATCTCCTCCAGTCGCAGGGTCGATCCTCGGTTCTCGGCGGTCTCAATCAAGTGGTCCTTCAAGTACCGGATACACTCCGTGAAGACTGTCATGGCTGGCATCTTCAGTCCCTTGTCGTCCTTTATTTCCGTCCTCCTGGTCAGCTTCTGGAAAGGATTGAAATAAAAATCGAGCACTTAATGCAATATCTCGAACAATCGTGTTATCGATAAGTTTTTAATCGTCTTTAACTGAATATATTATATTATTATATATCTAATCTGGCTTAAATTTCACAATTATGACAATCCATCCATTATTAAAGTGTGACCATGGTGCATCAAGTGATCATGGGAATTTGATAGTAAATGCACGCCTTTACAGACTTTGAGCAAAAATATCCAAGTCAATGGATGCTTGCATATGTACTAAAATCTTTTTAAGCATTTGAAGGACCAGTATTATAATTAATGAAGTTCATTACCTTAATTATTACCGCTAAAAGTTTAATAGTTAGGAGAACGTATTTCAATATTCAAATCGAGTACATTACATGGGTAATGTGACTGGGTGTGGTATAATGCCGCATGTCTACGGCCTGATACTGCAGTGTGGCAGCACTATTTATTTCTCAAGTAGTCACAGTCTCCAAATGACTGAAATACTATCGGTGGGACATTAAACCCAACAAACAAACTAAAGTGTGTAACAGTTTACATATTTTTTATAAAATTTAAGCAACTTCATAGCTGCTTTAGCCTATACAATCCATGTACCTCTCACGTGTGAAGGAAATATAAAATGCTTACCTTGTTTTCATAAAGGATCATTTTGAACTGTTTAAAGTAATACCAGTCAAAGTGTTCTTCTTCGGCTGCCAATTCCACATATTTATCTTCAGCTTCGAAGCCGAAACTGTGAAACCTCTTGTCGGGATCAAAAAGTATGCAGGAAGCGGTCTTGAACGAGGAATGCCTGCCACTGCCGTTATTCCAGCGGAAAGTCCTCACGTTCAGTGGGTCTTTCTCGAAGTCCGTTTTGAAAGAGAAAGCGTAGCCTGAGAACGTCGTCCCGAAATCAATGGCGGCCACCTGAAGTCGCTCTTTGAGGGCGCCACAGTCGACCGGAAGTGAAGCCATTTTGCTGGACTGCAACAAAAGTTTTGAAATATTGTCCAAGTAGTAAAAATAAAATGCTATTTAGATTGCCACAGCTTCAAAATATTCTTTACAACAAGGCTTATGATAATGAATGTAAACGCACGACCTGGAGATAATTCCCCGGTCGAGACATACAAATGTCGTTGAAATGTACTTGTATAACTCCCTTGTGCATGGCGCTTAAACATATGATGAAAGCCCCAGGACCGGCTGACTGTGTGACTGGGTGTAGTATCAAGTCACAAGTCTATGGCGTGAAATCACAGTTAGGTCTCATATGGATAAACGTCACGATCCTCAAATGACTGCAATGGTGTTGGTGGTACGTTAAGCATAAGCAAACAAGCAAAAAAAAATTTATATATATATATATATACACACAAAAAAAGCGAAAGCGAAGAAGGGGCAACAATTTAAAATAAAATAAATAGTAGTTACTATTTGCACCCTGTGTTAAGGTTACCATGAAGATATGCTAGAATTATGATTCATTTCTTCAGGTATGTTCTCATGGAAAAGTTTTCATATTTTATTTCTGTAACAGTTTCAAAATAAAACACATTTGAAACAGGAAGATGTTATTACTTATAAATAGCATGTTTGAGTAACTGCTTAGTATAGAAGTAAGGACAAACGCCTACACACTAAATTACCATCGTTTAAAATTATAATATAATCCAGAGAATCTATGTTTGAGCTTCACGTCCCACCGACAGTATTCCAGTCATTTTAGGGACTTAATCTACATGAGACAAGTATGCACTCAAAAGCATTTCTAAACTTCCACCTATTTTTTTTTATTTTTAGCGCACGACTTACAAACACGATGTGTGACTTATTTTTAGGGTGTTTCTTTAACTGCCAACATTTCAGCAGTCAAACAAATACGTATGGACACCTAAAATATTGTACCACATTATAACTTGCACATTGTTTGAAGTAAATACTTTTGCTTGAATTAAATGCATAACCCTTTTTCTGTAAAATTATGAAAAAAATCTATAAGTGGACGTTTAAACATTCTTTTGAGTAGTGTATCACGCGGTTGACAAATGACATGATACCACACCCAGTCACTCCCACTACCATTGTATGCCAAGTGTTAAGCAAGGGAGCTATACAAGTAACATTTTAACGAAGTTTCTTAAATATATAGTTTTTTAAGAATACTGCTCCTGTTGCTGTTGATGATGATGTTGTTGCTGCTGCTGATGCTGCTGCTGCTGCTGATGAGGATTAAGGTGTATGTGTAACACACATACAAATAGATTCTAAAACAAACAAAATAAACACAAACATGGGAGATAACAACTGTTCAATATCATATGTGTCTGCAGACATAATTATATCACTCAGAGTGATTATCGGTGCATATTATGTTAAAAATAGGTCATTGCAAGTTATCATCCTCATACGATTTAATGTATTGAACAAAGTACATGTATATCAATGATATCGGTACACGCACTGTACAGTACTCGCAAAGATTAACGAAGACTCGTTCTTAAGCATACATACATACATTTATGATATCATAATTATATAAATGTGAAAACTGGTGACATACAGGACCCGTGGGCCGGATAGGATTCTTGATTTCTAAACAATTATTCTGCTCGAGTTGTAAAGTCGATATAAATAAGCAATTTATCTTACACACACATACATACATACATACATACATACAAACAAACAAACAAAATCGCATAGTATAGTAATACAATTTATGATCGAAGAATGAAATAGGTTTTCTACAACACAAAGAAAAATGTATACTATATTACACAGTACATAGCGACTGAAACAAACGTAAAATATGACTTGACCTATTTGCGACAAATTAACAGAATGATCAAGGTAATATTTAGACTGTCTATATGCGTGCAGTATTATCCACTTACCTCTGTAATTAGAACGATTTTGTTATCCCGATTAAATCAATACTTTATAGCCAATGTGTTGTTACATGAAAATGGATGTGTCAAATAGGAAAACCCATTCTATCTCGACTTCTTGAAAACGAAACTTGTTTCGATATATTGCTACTCTGTGAAATATGGTACTTCCGCTTTCGTTTTCGACAAAAAGAAGTATAACTCATAATGACACTTTGGAATATTTTTGCAGTTGTTTCCCTTTGTAGTGTGATTCACAATAATAGGACCTGAAAGTGCATGCTCGCAAAATGATATACAGCTGTACCTGTGTTAGTGGTCAGTTTTGATATTATTAAATTAAAAGTTGATATATGTTTAACCTTCATTTAGCGGCCGCGTTTGCTAAGCGGTCACTTTCTCTTATTACATTGACTGACCTTTTATGACATGTACATGCACTGCGAAATATTTGGGTATAACTGCGATATTTACTACGATAAATTGCCTATATATCTGTCCCATACCGGACATCACCGATTTCCTCCAAATTTTTTCCTTCCCTTCTTTTTTTTAACTGAATCCAAATTTCACTATTTCGATTTTTTTCTTGTCACTTTGACATATAATCCCGTTTCCGAGTTTGTTTCGATGGTAATTTTAAATTTAACATTTGCAAATGTCTGTTACCGTCCTTTCCTCCAATCAAGGTCGATTCTAAACAGGTAATCACAGTTTCACGGATCGATTTGATTATGTGAGTAAAGGGTTTCCTAATTTATTGAAGAAAAAAAACTGAATATAATGGACACCGACAGTAATAATTTTCATTCATTTGGGGACAGTCGTCTCCATAACATTGGTATACATGTCGTAGATATGATGCTGACATATCACGCCGTGGAGAAGCTCCATGATACCACACTCAGTCACATTAGTGAAATATAATGTCATTGTACAGTCACATCATTATCATGAAGTGCCGAGCGCCAAACATACGGAAGACATACCAGTACTGTTTTGATTACTTTTGTATGGTGCTGCTAAGGATCAAACTCACGACCGTCTGGTTTCGACGCGGAAACTCTGACTACTTGGCCACCATAGATGTTGAACGTATATACAGTCAAACCTGTCTTAAATGGTCAGCCAACGGAGGAAGAAAAAAATAGCCGCTTATCAGCGGTGGTTGTTAAATGAAGGTTAAACATATAACAAAATGCCAGTTTGGTAATATCAAAACTGATCGGTTGCAGGTTGACCGCTTAATACAGGTGACTGCTTTTACAGACTCAACTGTACATATAATCTTATTTTGATACAAGTTTGATTTTGTCTGTTTTAGGGGGGTTATCGTCCTAAAATGTCAGTCATTTGGGGACCATGTCTTCTTTAGAGATATATATTGCCCCCGACCGGGGCAGACGCTCTAACAACTTAGCCACCGAGATAGAACGCTATATATATTAAGCAAACTTCGGATTAATCAGATGCCGAAAAGTTAATTTTAAGCTGAGTTTACTTATGATTTTTAGTAAATGAAAATGAAAGGAAAACTGATGTTCATGTTTAATATACTTCTTACAATATTTATTTACACCCAAAATTAAGTGTTTCCTTCTAAATGGCATGCGATAGGTTAAACTCAGGTGCCTCACTGCAGACGGGTTCTTCCAGCTGATCGTCGATACAATTTCCTCAGCGTCCTTTTGACACAAAAATGGGAGCCTAACTCTTCGTTATCTTGACATAGAGAAATGACAAGCTGTTATATTAATCTGTTATACTCTACAAGTGTAGTCTCGAATTAGGCTCACTTGACTGCTAATATCTATTATGTACTTAAACCCTTGATAGTTATATCTGTATTATTGACACGTGATTGATATCACGGACACTGGGTACCATCAGTAGTGAATGAAATCGTTTGGTATTTGTCACGATCGATTATCGGTTCAATCGGATGGGGTATAATTGGTAACTTTCTATTAATTAGAGCTTGACTCGAAGTAACATTCAAGCATGGCGTTTAATTATACACAGTTACATGAACTTCATGAAGTTGTTTTCGACATAGGTTTAGCTTATAAAACGCTGGAGCTGTTTATAGGCTATAGTTAGATCTGGGCCTTATTGTTTAAAGGGGGATATTTTAAGGTTTTCCCAAAAGAAACCTGCTTTAAATCAAGAGATTCCAGATTGATTTACAGTGTACACTAGACAGACAACATATGACAAAATTATGGTAGTACTACGGTAAAAAATATTTACAACGACGTCGCGGAAAGGATGTATGTAAATCGATTATTGTCGATTTTCAGTAATAAAAGTAACTGATCGTCTGTATTTTTAACGTTTTTACATTCACTACTACATAACCACCCGACCACGGAGACCCCTTCTCATCTATAACCTAAAAATAGTTGACTGTGTAACGTAAATGATACGCGCATTAATTAACTTGTGTTTATGTTTACAGCTAGAAGATATATATTTGCAATTGTCCCTAAAAAGCAAAATGAAACAACTTTTGTACTAATTGTGTTAAACGAATACAGACAGGAACAATCGTACTAAATATATTGTTATGAACACCCAATGACAGTTACAGTCGCTGAACAAACTGAACATAAAAAAGTTAATATTTAAATTCGGTGTTTTTATATGAAGTTGGCTTGCGGTCGGTCGGTGACTTTAGCCGGGTGTCTCTGTGCGGCCGTGACCTTTCTCTATCTGCTAGATATCGCTTTATGAGTAACGCCGGAATTCTTTATCTGTTAGTTATCTACTGCTCGGCCGATTTACCGACTGATAAATGTTTAAGCGACTTTGACACCCCTATCTTTAGTAAAGTTTCATGTACAATAATTACTAATGTCGGAAATGGATTTATCTTTAAGGTATTTTGATATTAATGAGTCTATTAATTCTGAATTATGCCACGAATATGTTTATATGTACTTTTTTAAATTAAGTTAAATAAGACAACATTTGTTTTTTGTGTATTTACAAAAGAAATTTTCCACATGTATGCACATGTGGAAGAAATGCACATTTAAGTGGAAAACAAAGGTTCACGTAACTATTCAAACAACATAATGTATGACCATTTATTAGTCAATTCGAATATTGTCTAAGCTATTGCTAAACGCGTCAATTTTGAAAAAAAGAACAAGAAATTACTTGAAGTTGTTTTATACAAACATGAACATCAATGTTTTAATGGTAACGGTCATTAGCATTGGGATAATAGATAACTTAATAGTGATTTCAAATCATTGACTATTTAGTTTTCTTAATGCATAATTACGAAAATAATTCTGAAGTTAAAGGTAAACCACAAAGAAAGTTTTCCTTTTTAAAAAAAAAAAAGAAAAGAAAAAGAAAATTTCCTTTTTCGGTCATTTTAGATTTTCGTAAGATAGCCTAAAATATGTAAACAGATAAACATGAAATATTTCTGTATAAAATAAGATAAATATATCATGTGGGTACATTTTCCTTTGCAAATGAATACTCATATAATCTATACGGCACGATGCTCTTAGTAAGGCTTCTTACCAGTGACAATATAATGAGTTTCTCACAGGGACTGCAAGCCATCCCGGGAGCCACTAAAGTATAGCTACTACCATGGCGTCGTCTCCAAGCCTATATCGTGTGCCACTATCGGCGATGTTCTCGAAGAAGCAGCAGAGGAGAAGCCAGATCACGTGGTGTTCCGCACGGCCGAATTTCAAGAAAAAATAACACTTGGAGAACTTAAGCATCGGGTACTTACGCATTGATTTTCAAAATTCCAATAAATTTTGTATTTCATATCGAGGTTTGATCACAAAATAATGCCATCTTCTACTTTTGTTCACAAGCCCACGATATATTTCCTTACATGTACCAATATGTGCATATTGTCACTTAGAATTAGAATTTTTTTTTTTTTTTTTTTTGACAAAACAAGAAATAAAGAATAAAGAAACAAGTGTGATCACTGTGTTTTTTTTTAATATTCCAGAACTGATTTATGCGAAAATATGTGACCCATTATGATTTATGACAAGCAAGTCCCAGTGAACTTTTTGGTAAGTGACTATGCCAAAAGAGGGTATGTCACTGGTTCAATCCCATCAGAAAACCCACATTCGCTCAATACGCTTTGCATCTTAATCTACCGTGGGATATTTGGTTAGCAGAACTTCATACTCATGAATTATTAATTAGACATTTCATTGGATCCGTGGAAGAGACAGAACGGCAACGGCAGGGATCATTTGACCAATAAAACGGCGCGGGAATTTCGATCTACCATATAGAGGTGACGTCACACTCTTCGTCTAGTTCTAAGCTTCGTGAACAATGAGTCAGCTTTTGCTTTTGTAAATTCAACGAAGAGTATTTAAAATACTATGCGTGATTTCATTGGTCAGCAAGTAGCTGATTAATATTCATGAAAACGAAGTTCTGCCAGCTTAAAGTGAAAGCGGAATATATACCGTGGGTTTTCGACGATGGTTCAATCCCCGATCGCTGCTTATCTGAGTCGTATAGCACAGTGCTCATAATATAATGATAGCTCTAATGCCGGTGTTCATCGTGTATCAAGACACTGTGACTGGTCGGGTGATCAAGCTTTTCGTTTACAACGTGATATCACAATATTTTGTGGCTGAACTATAGTTGGGGGTACTTTCAATCTATGGAAGCAATTAAAGGCTAGCATACATTTATTGTCTATTTCAAAATCAATTCTCTTTCTTTAAGCTGTATATTGCCACTAATTGAACTTAATACACTTCCAGGCAGACAACCTGTCAAAGGCATTTCTAGAAGCTGGGCTTAAACAAGGTGACATCGTGTTTGTCTTTGGAGTGACTGACATTGAATACTTTGTCATATATCATGCTGTTGTACAGATCGGACTCGTATTTATGACAGTAAGTACATTTAAAAGGTAAAATAAACAAAATGAAGGTTTTTAAAAGAAAAATATTTGTCATAAGTAAGTAAAGCTAAAGTGTTTTTATTAAGATTATACACCAAGTCCAAGCTAAGTTATACACCCAGCCCATCAGGGCCTATAAGTTACCTTAACCTTGTTGTTGTATGTTGTATTGGGGTTTACCGTCGCTGCGATAGTATTTCAATCATATAGTGACGTCCAGCTAATTACAGGTGGAGGAAGACCCCAAGTACACAGAGGTACCCGGGTAGAACCACCGACCTACCGCAAGCCAGCTGGAAGGCTTCCTCGCATGAAAAATCCGAAGTCCCTACCGGGATTCGAACCCACAGCGGTGAGGGGCTGAGAGATTTGTAGTCCACGACTGTAACCGCTCGGCCACGGCGGCCCCACCTTAACCTTGGATTATCATGAAGAAAACATAATAGACTATGATATGTATATTAGATAATAACTTTTTCTTTCTCCAAAATTGTGAAACTTCGGTTTCCATTGAGAACACGGCTAGGGTACACTGTATGTATTTAAATTCCTAATTGTTTAGATCAAACTTTACAGGATATATTTCCGGCTGCGGGAGCTCCATTCTCTAAATTTGATTTCTCGGTAAGTATTTTGTTTGAAACAATGAAAATTAGTTTAATTACAATCAATATTAATTCATAATTAAGTTACAAGCCACTTATCTGTGCCCAGTTTTCAGCTTTTTATGTAGTTTTTCCTTCAACGTAAAATCGTATACGCTTCAAATCATAAAGGTGGACAGTAGTTAAATGAAGTTGTATGTTTGATTCTCGTTAGGGCAACTTTTTAATGACCATCCTATTTGCAAACTTAAAGTCCAACCCACAGACTTGAGAATATTTTTAGTGAAGTAGCTCATATGAATTTGCTTGCAGTTTCCAGTCGACTAAAAAAATCAGTTAAACGTTTACATGAAAATAATTATGTGAATTGTTCAACATGGTGCTACTCTAATAGTATTTAAATATACTTGGTTAAATGTTTTATATCATACAAGGTTCCACCTTCAGCCGTATTAATTGGAAGAAGTCTGAGAAACAAAGAAACGGTTGACATAATACTACAGGATGCATACGAACTAACGAAAAAGTAAGTACGCAGAACACCATAACACGATTAAATCAATAGAATGAGATTTTTCAAGTTCTATCGCCAGAGGTACAGTGCAATGGAAACCTTTTACTAACACGTTGTAAGAGTACTTAGATTTATTTCATTTCAAATTTATCTTCTGTTATCATTCAAGATATATAACGACAGCCATTGCTTGATATGGGCATTCGCCGTGGGAAAGTCTATATCTCTCTCTTTCTTTCCCTGTCTGTCTGTCTGTCTGCCTCTCTCGCTCTCTCTCTCTTACACTTTTTTTGCCCTTCACTTCTTTGTTTCTCTTGCTTTTTATTGTACATATCTGTTACTAATCACATTATATTATTGTTTTAACAATCATTTGGATGAGGCTACCAGAAACATGTACTGTAAATATGTTTACGTTACGAAATAAAATTGTTTGAAACTTTAAAGATATGGATAACCTGTTTGATATCGAAATTGAATATAAACTGACATGATGTTTGTGAAAAATTCACCAATTTGATTCTGAATATTTAGCTTTACAAATTTATTACATAGCATATAGTTAAATTCAGTGAGATGTGAGCTCCTTAATGGATATCAGTTGAAGTAAAATAGTTGCACCGCTGAAAATACAAAAACAAAAACAAAACAAAAACATGTTGGTATAAAATTCCACACATTGTTCAATGGGAAATAACCATACATTTGAAATGTTTCCCCAGTGATTGACAGGTGAGTTTGAATCAGCGAATTATACCGGGTATCGCTGCTCCTCTGATGTGGTCTATTTCAGTTTGACACAGTTTTCAACATGTTTTATCAGTTAACAAGGTTCATTTATACTAGGCCATTAGTAGGTATAAAAGATTAGCAAGAATCTCAGGCCCGTTTCAATAAATGCCGTACATTTTTTTTATCTTGGATGTAAGACTGTTTATGTATAACGTCTTCTAATTTCTTATTTACAAATAAACCCATATTTCGTATTAGTAAAACGGAACCCTGGTAATCTATCCAATTTCACCAGAAATGAATTTTAAAGTCAAACATGTACACCGGTTGGATTTAAGATTCTTAATTGACATTTTATCATACATTTGCCTCGATTTAGTAACCACCTGTTGTAAGAGGTCAAGCTGTCTGTTCTGATTTCTTCTCGCTAAGGACAGATTTGACTGTATAGGTGGTAAAACTTACCTTTGTGGATAAAAATTATGAGTCGTCCGTGTTATTTTTTTATATTTGTGTGTGTGTGGGGGGGGGGGGGTAGTGTGTGTGTGTGGGAACTTACATTGTCGTGTTTAATTGTTGTTTTAACATTTTAGTCTATTAGACATAAAAAGTGTAGTGTAAAAATAAATGAATAAAAACTCAGGGTCATCAATAACATCAATAAGTTAAGTTAGATCTGTTGTGTATAGGAACTTTGTTTGCTTTTCTTCCTTTTTTTCAAGACTTAAAATAATCAATATTGTCGTGTTTAATTGTTGTTTTGCTGATAATTCTTTATTATCTTACATGTTGATTTTTATTTAAAAAATCCGGGAAAAGTTTTCGTTTGTATTATTTTTTGTTTATTTGTCTCAGGTTATAATTCTTGGTCGATCAGACCACCAGAAAAAACACTATTTTCCCTATTTTCCCTATTTCAAATCAGCGCTTAATGTTAATCTTTTTCAGGGACTCAATGAAGTTCCTAATATTGAATGTGAATACCGAATTTCCAGACATGTAAGTACATAACATAGTTTGCGAACGAATGGTGCATTAAAAAAAAAATTTAAAAAAAAAAAAAAAAATACATGTATTTACATTTACAGCGACAATACATGTAAATAATATTTACATATCCATAATTATATTAAATACACCAATCTAAAAGAAAAGACTTTTATTACATGTAATTAATCTGGACACTTTGTCCGATTCTGTTATCTTTCTTTTTCGTTTTATTTTGAAAATGAAAATAATGATAATAAAAAAGTTCTGAAATGTGAAACCTGCTTCATCCGAACAATCTTAAAATACGTACTACTGTAAAATCATTAATTTTAGTGACATTAAATATCGGTGATTATATACCTAAGGGAATTATTTGGGTACATTTATTCGTCACCGCGTGGAATATATAAAAGAGACAAGTTTTCGTGGAAATTAATATTCGTGGATAAAACCGTCCACGAAATCGGCTGAAATTAGTGTCCCGCGAAAATTAATGATTTGACAGTAAACAACAATGAAACTCCATTTTGACACAATGTATGTTAATCAAGTTGATTATCATAAAGCTGATATGTCTTAATATATATTCGGTCCTGATTCATTCATGATTCTATTTGAATTCTTTTTAATGAGAAAAAACAATAATTTCAAGACTTCATACTTTTTTTCATATAAGATATATCAAATGCACTCAATGTGTTTATTGACATATACGCAACGTACGCATAGCACACTTTTAATGTAATTATATGCAAAATAGATAAATAACAAACAAACAAGGGGGGGGGAGAGAGAATTTCGGAAAATAAATGTAACAAACGAAAAAAAACCTTAAGGCTAATTTGTAACATGTAATATTTAGAAATCCGAAAGAAAGCTTGTAATTACTGTAAAGTAAAAATAAAACGTTTTATGACTTCATATGGCAAAAATAGAATTAAAATGAATGATAATGACAAGATCATGTATAATAAATTATGGTAATGAGAATAAAGATGATAATAGTAAATGTTGGTGTAGAAATTGTGAAAATGGTTTTAAAAAAATCCCCCCAAAACAATGGACTCCAATAAGGTTTTTATGTCAAATATGTTTTCCACTTTGCATGAAGACTACTTCAATCTAAATGTCTGCGCGGATACAATTTTATTGATATTTTAAAAAAAAACAACGTCGATCAAATTTGTCTTTCATTCAGCAGTTATTCAAATCTTAATTTGCCACAGGGACTGCAGTAACTACCACGACTTTTTATCAAAAGGGTCAAAGGTCTCTGATCAGAAGCTGGCTGCGGCACGGCGTTCAGTGTCCATGGACGTGACTGCATTGTGCTTCCGTAGCAGTGTCAGTAGATACTCTAGCTTTTTGATGTTGTTGTGTCGAGTTAACATTCTCTGCGACAGTATTTCAGGCATATAGCGATGCTCAGCTTGTTACAGGTGGAGGAAAATGCAGCAATCTGTCGAAAGCCGGCTGCAATGATTCCTTACATGAAAAACCCGAGTGACTATATAAGGATTCGAACCCAGGGTGATGAGTGAATAAGTTAGTCAGGGACTAAATCCGACCCTAAGATGATAAGACAGCACTTTATCCAATCTAAAACCGTGTTGACGTGACGTTGCATTTTTATATACATGTACATATATATCCGACTCATATGAGGTATTAGATTTTTATTTGACAATTAGTTTATAATAACAAATTTTAATACAAGGTTTGGTTAATTTTAAAAAATTACTAAAATCCGAGGAATTTCAGAAGCTGGAGAATATGGTTACCTGCTATTGTTGAATTAAATACCACATATTGCTTAAAATAACTGGCAAAAGTTAATTAAGATGTTGCAGTTATATTGCACTAAATTTTGATGTTTCTATATTTAGTTCAACCTATATGACTTGAAGCTAACACGTCTCTTTCAAACTCCAGCGTTATGTATGTTAGGTTAGACGTTCTACTTTGATATACACCAAGGGTTCATTTCACGAAATTTCGTACGAAAAAGTATATCTTGTTAACTTATTTCTTGTCTGCATAGTAACACATAAAAAACGTACAGCATTGCATTGCTTTACACAAAGAATTAAAACTTTTTTGTGGGATAAAAATTAGAATGTAAATACTGCCTTGCTTTTTTGAAATGTGAACATCAAGAGAATGTGTTCGTACGAAGTTAAGTGAAAAGGATTCTAGATTTTGGACCAAAAAGGGGGTAAAATTGCTAAAATATCGAGTTTACATTTATACATAATTAGCACAGTTCTAATTTTGTTGCAGGGATCCACGGGAAAACCAAAGATTTCTTGTATAACACACCAAGTGTTAGTGAACATTGCCGTGTTTTGCCGGGCCCGGTATACACCTGATGCCAAGGTTAAAGCTATTTTTCTTAGATATGCTTTAGAACATGTCTCTCTGAAATTAAACGAAAACCTACGTAATTCAGCGAGCACTTCCCGAACACCTTATCTACATGCTTGTGTAAACTTCCACACATTGTTCAGTGAGTAATCAATTATATACTTGAGATTTTCCAAAGTCACTGATTGGTCAGTTTAAATCAGCGAAATATACCGGGTATTGCTGATCCCCTGGTGAAATGGTCTATTTGTGTATAAAAAAGAATCTCTCTTCATAACATACATGTATTTTCAGTCAAAAAAAAAAGAAAAAAAAGAAAAGGGAATCTCGTACTATTGTTTAGTCGTTGATTTATGTTTTAGAAAATATATGATCTATTACATGGACTGTTTTCATGGGGTTTGATAATCGTGGGAAAAAGTCCCCCTTGAGAAATCATTGAAAATTAGTGTCCCACGAAAACTAATGATTTTTCGGTGCTCAGCTACATTGGAAAGTGAAAAGTAAGCTTTCAGTAAAATATCTTTATATATAATGTATAATTTCTTTCAGAGATTAATGAACTAAAAGAAATAATAATTTAAATACATAATAATAGTAACAAATAATAAAAAAATAAGTGTCATCAATGCCAAACATAATATTATTTTAGAATGACTCGTAAATTACAATAGTACATCTATTTTGAAATAACGGAGAAGTGAGTGCACACCTTTTTCTTGCATCTTAGTATTCATCAACAGACGAGCGCAGGGACAAACTTCCGGTGTACATGTTTGTGTAAAACTAAGCCTATTATTTAACATCGATTGAAAAAAACAAGTTATTACAACATCTACTTATCCCTGTCGATGGTTCCTAGGAGAGACAAGTATATTGCACCAAAGAAGGACATGAAAGATACTTCTCAAATGGGGATCGAACCCTTGACCTTCGGCTTCCTGTATATAACAACTGAACCACGACTGACTTGATTAATTGTTGTAAAGATACGTTTACTGATAATTTACAGCCAGACGTTGTTTCCATTTTAAATCCAAAATTGGACGACATGGGAAATACAATAAATATCGTCGTGACCTTGTACAATAGTTGGAGGGAGAACGTTACAGCCGTGATGGCACCGCCTACCGTCACGTTTTTACCTGACTCAGCCGACATTTTCATGGAGTATGTCCAAAAAGAAAGGTAATTTAACAAGCTATGAGTGTTTCACTAGAATATTGACAGTATTGGAGACAATAACGGGTAATTTGGTAATGAACGTGTATAGCACTATTTCAGTATGCTGCATTGTTTTTTGAAACTCTAAACCCATACGCATATGGATGTTTCTACGGAATTCTGTTGGGACCATCTTCATATCCGCCTGTGAGTGAAAAAAATCTGAAACGCGAAATCACGAAAGTACGATGACGAAAACGCGAAACCACGATGATGAAAACGCGAAAGTACGAGACGAAAACGCGAATTCACGATGACATCATCATTTCGTCATCATGTTTTCGCGTTTTCGTTATCGTAATTTCGCGTTTCGTGTTTTTGCGTTTTCTTCATCGTGTTTTCGCGTTTTCGTACTTTCGCCTCCCGGTTTGCATGCGTAGTGCCAAACTAAATAAGTATCATATAGGTTATGCCTACAAAGAAATATCCGTCTTGTTACTTTTTGTTCTTAGACCTACAGACAAACTAAATAAGTAGATATGTTTTACAGCTAATTATGAAATCAGCTTAGCGAGACAATTAAAGTTTATGAAATTATATATTCCGTCATATGAATATCTTCATTGTTACATATCAATTGATGAATGTTATTTATAAAATAAAATAAGATAAAATAAAAAAAGGAAAATAAATAAATATATAAATAAATAAAAACAAAACATCAGTTTAATGCTAAGGTAAACACACACACACACACACACACTCTCTCTCTCTCTCTCTCTCTCTCTCTCTCTGCATGGCCTACAATTAGAGAATGCTTTTCTATACATTCAATTATTATTTTCAGCTAAACATATTTGTATATGATAAGAGCGGCTGAGGGCATTACTAAACTCTTAGGCTGAAATATATAGTATTCGGTAATACAAGCAGCATTCACGATCTTCATTACAGATACGACAAATATGAGTATCTTTTCAAGATAACATTTACATGCAAGATATGTACCTATCTAGATTTATCTTATTCTGAGATATGACATTCATTCTATGTGTTGGACCCGACTGCTTTTATTACCAAACAGATGATTGTAATACCGACCAAAGTTGTTTTTTTTTTTTTTGTTTTTTTTTATCTTATCATTTCGTTATTGGTGTTGAGCAATATATATATGTGTACACATAGCATAAAAATCTTAATCTAGATATATATTGATGTATTTTGTATAAGATGCCTGTTTTGCAGGGGAAATTTCTGCCTGAAACATCAACTACCAAAACCCTTTTCTTTTCATAGTGTTTGTAGATTATGTGAATAGACACTTATGATAGTTATTCAGTAATTATATTCAATTATTAATGTTCATAGTTCTGTAAGTTAATGTGAAGGTGCTGTGAAGGGTGGCCTTTGGTAACTCATTTTTATGCTCGTTTAATTGGACTAATTCAGCCGCATGGTCAAGTATGTTTTATTAATGCTGCTGCCGTATTATTATCCCCTATTGTAAATTATTTGTACCCCCGTGCCAATAGGTTCATTTATTATTTAGTTCTAATTTTGTTTTACTATTATTAACTGATAGATCTTTTATAATTATATCAATGGATTCTATTTAGGCATATAAAGTGATAAATGATATCTGTTTTGTGTTAAGCACTCTGTATTGAATGTGTTCGGTAATGCACACATGATTAACTTCAACTGTTTCATTTTCGAACATGCATTTAACTTGCTTAACAATTACCAATGAGATATATGGGGTTGTTTGCCTGATGAAATACATGCATTTACATAAAAAAGATTCATCTGCAACACGAGTCTATATATACAATCTTATGACGATACATGCCTAAAAGTAGAAAACGGGAAAGACAGTACTTAACTGGTGAGCGTTGAGATAGTTTCGTTTTTATAAGTGTCTGTTTCATAAAATGTCACAATTAAGGTGTGTGAGTGTGTGTGTGTGTGTGTGTGTGTGTGTGTGTTAATTAAATTATTTGGTTGTTAGGCCGTTTATTTTCACCCTGACTTCCTGAGAAACACACAGTAATGAAGCGGAATAAAATTAGGCTTTTCATTGTTTAATTTATGCTTTGCTAAATTCCCAATGGCCATTGTAAAATTAGTCAAAAGAAAAGAAAGGAGTTGCGGAAACGAGTTCTTTAGACCTCTGTTTGTTTTAAAAGTTGAATTTTCTTCCCCTGCGAACGAAAGGTAAACTGAAAGAGTAGAACGCTAAAAAATAGGAAACATAGATTTCGGAATTGATTGTTCCACCCTGACAGATCCTATATTCAACAAAAACGTAACATCCGGTTTCATTTTGTAGCCCGCAAAACGAAGTCTAATGCGCAGATGTTTTAAGGCTGTAAGTGTCTACCAAGATTGTACAAATTATTTGGTTCCCTGGTATTTCAAAGAGCTACACTGACACAGTAATTACTGCGTAAAACCAACAACAAAATCTATTACATGTCAAACCATTCAGTAACTAATCATCATGCTGGTTACCACGGCCGAGTATCTTTTTTAAAGATATTTCTTGTTAAATATCAGTACGCTTTTCACTGAAAGCTATTTAAAATGGATAGGATAACCACACCGGTAAAGACTCTTTGTTCGATAAAGCCCCAAAAATGACTTACTTAGTACTGGCATTGCGCATGCATAACGGAAGGCGAAAGTTCGAAAAATTATTAACAGATTATTTCATTTATAGGCGATGGCCATAACGGAATTCCGTATTTTTTTGTCTAAATTATTGTTCAATACCGTTTGATGCGGATTTATGCCGATTTTTGGAAATAGTGAAGAAATCGCATTAATTGTTGAATGAGAATAAGAATAATATTTAATTTGTTTTTGTCTATTCCAGAATCACCTGGCACGCAGGAATGCCATTTGAATTTGTGAATGCAGTCAACTCTCCTAATATAGACAATTACGACGTGTCAACATTAAGGGGAGGTAACAATGTATTACATCATGTTAGCGCTACAAATACCAGATAAGTTTAGACATGTAGCGTAGATTTAAAACATACAGTTATTATTTACTGCATTATAAATAACGACAATTTCGCATACTAGTGTGTCAGTAAATACTTTCAATTCATAAAATAATCTGAAACCATTTTTCGGCGTAAGTTCTATAAAATGGATTTTGGCCTACTTTTGAACTAATCTAATCTTGGTAAACAACCAAAGAGTTCGGAAAAGAACTCGTTTCAATGATTTGCATGAATTATTTTTAGGATATTCCATCATAAAATGGGAGTTTCAGGATGCATATCGTTCTGAATGATTGTCAAATAACAAATTAATCCACCCATTAAAACATAAAAAATAAAGTTGAAAAATTAAATTAAAAACTACCCACTTCTAAACTAAGGGCTCAGAGATCGAATCCCACTGACGGAACATTTATTATTATTTTTTATTATTATTATTGTATTGCATTTCCTTATTTAACAACAGATACGTTTGATAGCTTTATGTTAAAATCAGAGACTTGAAAGCGTTACTATATTAAATATATTATAATATTATTACTTTCATTAACTTTCATAGCTTTGATTTTTTTCTTACGCCGAATATCTTTTTATAAAGAGTTGTTGTTGTTGTTGTTGTTGAATATTGGACAGTATTATCCACAAAGACTGTCCATAACTATCCCATTAACCCAATGCTTTTATTTTGAATCAAAATAATATATTATGAACGAAAGTAAAAATCTATATTACAGGTCGATACTAAATTAGAAATATCTAAAAAGGCCTCTTAAACACTTGCTGAACATGAAATGAAAATGATTTCTATTTTTCCATAATTATGATGTTTGTCATGCAAAATTTTTAGTGAGTCATAGAAGACAGATAATAGCTACAATGTATACCTATTGACTTTTTCCAGGATCTCTAGTGAGCCAAGTGATAAGTAAAGAAAACCTCGCGAAAGTGAGAACTAGATTCCAAGAGTCGGTGGTAAGTTTTATCACAACCCACAACATAACAGTGTAATGTTACAAAAATACATTATTCATAATAACTTTAGATAATTATATTCATGAATACATTTATACTATTTATGAGTACATTTAGAATAGTTATGAATACTCATGAACTTCGTGAATAGATTTTAGAATGATCATGAATATTCATGAACACGTTTAGAGTGGTATTCATGAATATTCATGAATATACATGAACGCATTTAGAGTGGTATTCATGAATACATATGAATATACATGAACGCATTTAGAGTGGTATTCATGAATACCATGAATATACATGAACGCATTTAGAGTGGTATTCATGAATATACATGAACGCATTTATCGTTTCTATAAGGCATTAACATCAGAAATAACATTTAAGTTGATAAAATTATGAATTCCGTGAACCATGATTAGCGCTAAATTATTCCACAAATCCCCACTACGTCATGGGGCAACAAACGGCTGAAATAAATGTTAACGAAGGATGCATGGTGTGATACTCTGCTTATTACATATTAACTATTATTAATGAGCCTATACATTAATCTCCTTGATTGGTGGCTAAAGAGTTCTGTAATAAAATTCTAATTATATTCCTGCTTTTCCTCAATTTGATTGGCTAAATAGTTCTGTAATAAAATTTAATTAAATAAGTGATTTGATATTGGCCCTGTTCTACATCCTCGGTCTGTGACCTCGGGCCAGTACGACTGCCCTCAGACAAATTACAGGGCCTGTATCAAATCACATTAATTTAATAACATATAATATTACATTTTTCTTATGCTATTTTTGCTACAAGGTCATTTACGGGAGCACAGAGGCCCCTGCTTGTCTGGGAATCTCTCATTTGCATTCCACAGAGGAACAGCAGAAGACCTGCTTGGGATATCCTTTCCCGCACAATGAGGTAGCTGAAGTCTATCAAAAATAATTGTATATTAGTTGATTTATATGTTTAATACGGTTTATATCAATATTAAGTTTTGCTTTCATTGCTGAAACAAGGGGATACATTAACCCTTTTACGTCTTGTCGACACGTTTGACGCCCCGGTAATCGAGGGAAAGGCAGAGGAAACCGCTCTGTTTGATCATTGTCTTCGCGCTTTTTAATCAAGCAATATTGTATATCAGATTTAAGTCTACAGAGAAGGCATTTAGCGCTTCTTATCTGCAATTCCACGACAAAGACATATTGCATTAATTGCATTAACAAAAGCCAAACAGATTATCCTGAAAACTGCGTGTGTATCTGTTTGTTTATTAGTTTTAAAGCCCCACCAATGTGCAAAGTATTTCAGTCATTTGGAGACGCTGTCTACTTGAGATATAGTGCTGCTAAAACTGTAGTATCACTCCGTAGAAATTTGGCATGATACCACACCCAGACACATTATCCTGACACCAGGCCAGCCAGTCCTGGAATTACCCTTATATGCTGAGCGCCAAGCAGGGGAGCCATACCAGTACCACTTTTTACGTCTTTGTTATGGCGCGCCCAGGGATCAAACCAACGGCCTCCCAATATCGGGGCGGACGCCGCTTAAACCATTTGACCACAGTGACAGGCAACATGTTCATTTGATACGGTAAAGACGTTAGCAATATAAGATTGAATTGTATCATTTAAATTATTAAAACACGGTTCTAACTCTGCGTCAAAGTTACTAAGTTCGTTTTTAAACACAATTGGTGTTGTTTTGGAATGGACATTTTAAAGATTGCCTCTTTTTGTGAATACAAAGCTACATAATAATATTATCAGAGAATAGTGAGATTTTATTTTCCCCTGCTTTAATAACCATCAACCGTTATAATTATTTCGCTGAATTTGTTGCAGGTGAAACTTGTTGACGAAAATGACGCATTGTTCCTATAGGAACAGAGGGGAATATGTGTGCGAGGCTGGACTGTGTTTAAAGAGTACTTGTTTGACGCTGACCTGAGTGGCGTAGCAAAGGACCCAGTGAAGAACGGCTGGTTCCATTATGGGGGTTTTTAACAACTGGTCATAATATATTCTCAAGTTTTACCAAAAAAAGAGACACTGGTTAAGGTGATCCACTCATCATTATATCATGGTCATGGTCCTTTGTAAGCTTAAAAAAGACATCAGTGCTGATGCAAGCATCCATTGACTTGGATAAATAGTGTTGTTGTTTTTTTCTAAATCTATAAAGGCTTGCAATTAACACTCCCAAGAACAATTGTGTTATTATGACTGTTCATTAAAGTATCAATTTATAAAGACGTATACTTTCTTATCATCGTGTGCTTATACTGTTTTATTCAAATTATTGCTGCATTTCAATACAGGCAGATTAATTTCAAAACCCTTCCAATATCAACGAAATTTGAAAATAGAGTACGCGTACCTTATTTGAAGTGTCATTTTTTATTTTATGCTAACTGATGAAATACTGTGTGTTCTATCAGTGAGATAGAATCCATATCTCTCAAATTGATATAGATCTACCAGGACTACTTTTTACATATAGAGGGAACGTACATGGGCATGTAGCAACAATTAGCATAAAATAAAAAGAAATTTGTTTGTTTTGAGTAAATATGGAATATATCTCAGCTCTAAGTGGCACAATTTTCACATTCACAAATAAAAAATTGCATCACTTCTCTACGAGATATATTCCATATTCACTCAAAACAAACAAATACTCTCGATGTAGTCGCAGATGTTATGTAATGTAATAATAACAGCACTGACGATAAAGCTATTTGGAACTATTTTATTTTCACAGACTTATGAAAGATAAATTACATCTATCACCTTTACTGGGACATTTATGTCATATTTTCGTATCTTAGGGACATTGGGGTGATGGATGAAACAGGTCACGTGAGATATGTACGCCGAAAAACCGACGTCGTGAGATTTACTCGCTTTAATGACCTCTTCTATCCAACGGAAATATTATCCGCCATTAGCAAATTTTCAAAGGTGAAACACGTACAGGTGAGATTATTAGATATATGGTATCTTAATCTGTGTGACATCTTTAAATCTTTGAGGTTCTGGTATAGATGTTGATATTCACATCGAAACAACATTACACGGAGGACCTTTTAATTTTTTTTGGGGGGGGGGGAATTGTACATGGTAGATCCATATAGCCCGGGCTGGAATTCGAGCTGGCGTTTGTGAGTGAGAAAGGGGATGTAACTCAATAACCATAACCGTTTGGCCTTTCACGGAGATCAACAAGGTTTCCTAATGTTTCATCAGGGTTGGTAGAGGTTAAGTGGTCCAAGACGTAGCGGAACCATTACGAAGGAGACGCACCGTCTACATTCTCCTTAACTTCAATCCACATCAAAACCAATTATCTTTTTAAAGATATTTCCTGTTACTTGTGTATTTCCAGACATAAAATTTGAAAAATATAGCAATCTAAATTTGTTGACTTTTACAGGTCGTCGGTGTTAACAATGATGCTATTGGACACGATGTTTGTCTCTGTGTTGAGTAGGTTATTAAAACAGTGTTAATTTATTTCTCAAGGTTTTACATTCTCGCGACATTATTCGTCAAGTCGTCTAAATTTGTATTATGTAAAATTAGATCTATACGTCAAAAAATTTATCTTCAAAATAAAAAATAAAAAAATAAATAAATAAATAAATAAATAAATAAATAAATAAAATAAATAAATAAATAAAGTTAGCTAAATAAATTTCGTGAACTTGACTTATGCTATTTATGAATACTGAAAATAAGTTGTTGCTTTCATTTCTACTTTAAACCGATTTATCATAGACCTGAAGAAAACGAAGTTGTCAGTGAAGAAGAGTTGAGATCTATCATGGAAAAAGAGGTAAATTACGCTCTTCCTGCAGTGAGCAGCCATTCTAATTAGGTAGCGGTTAGTTAGACATTTCTTTGAGAGTACTACTCGTAAAAGAGTCAATTAAGCATAATTCCTATCTTAATATTGATCTATTCCGATTTTTAACGATTGAGGATTTATAAAAATTCACTACCGACAGATTTGTCCCATTTTCAAACTTGCGGAAAGAACAAGCTCCCAGGGGTGCAAAATGAGATATTACTAGGAGTTAATTTTCGTTTATCCAATAGCAGAAACTGTCTACTTAATACTAGGGTAAAAAAAATACTTGTTCTAAGATGAGTTTGACAAGACCCATATTCCATTGCATCTGAAGATAATCCATCCATCATTAGGCTAATTTGTGATCATGATCCATCAAATGATTGTGGAAATTTTATTATGATAGTAATTGCAAGCTTTTTTATATTTTGAGCAAAAAAAACCAATAACTCCAAGTAAGTGGATGCTTGCATCAGCAATGAAGTGTTTTTCAAGCATTTGAAAGACCATGATTCGACCACTAACATATTCTAAGTTATAAACATACGTGTCCAGGTAGTAAATTCGATCACTATATTTTACTTGAAGACATCATCACTGAGTTCACTCAGTGCAAAAGCAACAGCCTATAAAACTTATGTCAGTCCCATTGTGGAGTATGCTTTCACTGTGTGGTTCCCATTTTTCTGTCACTCATTTTAGTCAGTTCGAAATGATCCAACATAGAGCAGCTAGGTTTGTGAAGAATGACTACAGACGCACAAGTTCAGTCACAGCCATGCTCCTGAACTAAAATTGGACACTTTACATTGCCAGGGACACAGTGCTGTACAGAATCAATCAAAACCGTGTTGATATCATCCTAGATCCCCAACTACTACATTCCAGATCCACTAGACCCCATAATCAACAACTTAATAATTATATTCAAATACGATGCAGTAAATCCACCTACCAATACAGCTTCTTTCCAGCTAGCATTGTCCTTTGGAACCACTTGCCATCAGCCAACCCAAAATTGAGGGTTTTACGGCTGTTTTTGCTGAAATTCATTCATTCTAGACAGAACCCGGTTTTTAACTTTTTAAAACTTTTTGTAAAAATACATGTACATGTATGTATATACGTGTTTATGCCTTTTTAGATGTCAATATCCCTTCTTAGCTACGCATGCATAGTCTTAGTCAAATCGCGAATATACTCTTCTCGGAGTGAGGCGATCACTAAAGATCATCATCATCATCATCATCATCATCAGTTTCTCGCCAATTACTGAACAATATATAGACCTATAGTTTGACAGAATTTGACAAAAGATCAAGATTGTGTTTCGCAAACGATTTCACGATCAATGTCGCTTTTGTTTCTTGATTTTTATTTTCCTGTAGCATTGTCTTTTTTTCAGTGCATAGCCACTGGTTTGCATTTTTTGACCTTTGTACTTTCGCACAATTACGCAAAAGGTCTTTATTGGTATATCATTTTTATATTCGACTGTAGTTGTTCTATAATGTAATATCTAGTTATGTCTAACACAGGTCATCTTGTCTGTTACTGTTTTTGGTATGATGATTTGATGAATCATTGATGATTCACCCAGCAGTATCTATTATTTACGACAACAGCTATGTTGAGCGTACAAACTTATATTGACTAAACCCACGATCCCCAACGCAGTGAATACATCAGAGCTGCAACGCTTTTGTTTTTATGTTGCATTGTTTACAACGCAACATATTGTAACCGATTGCGAAAAGACAATACCGGATATCAAAATTTAAAGTCCTCTAGCCGGCAAGATATATGTGCACCTGTTTGCGTTGGCGGGAAAAATTATCAATGAAAATACTAAAAAGTATGAATGAAATTGTGTGACGTAAGCTAGTTAAATGTAGCAGTTCACGCACCTTTGGCATGTAATCTATCCTTGGTAAATCTAATACAAACATGGCAAATAAAATTTTGCCGTTCGACCTTTACAGCTACAAGATCCATTTGGTGAGGAAAATCAATAAAACTATTCCAAATGACAAGACACACTTTCTACTGTACTGTTCCAATTTATGCTAAACGCAACATTTTGACTCTCAGTTCTTTGATTATTTTTGCCATCATAGTTTGATGATTTGCTTAAGGCTTTGCTAGTTATAATTTATCATAATCATTCGCTGCATGGTATTAAAAATATTTTATTTTAAATCTCGTTTTAAATTGTCATTTACGAGTATTTTGAGTTTATATGCGTTGTATTTCTTTATCAAATTCCACTTTATTTTTACATCATTTATTCTTATTGTAGGTACCATCCAGTGATCATCCATATTATTATTTCGTTTTTAGTTCGTTTCCGCGAACTGGGGCGCGAAATAAGGTAAACTTCATAATTTTGGTTACTAATTATGTATTACATACTTTATAAATACAGAATGCTCCAACTAAAATTTGTTTTTACATTGTTTGAAATCATGAAATCATCCATCTAAACAATTGAATATTTCAGAGACATACTTGTACAATAGACACTATATATTTAAACCCATCGTCGGATACCCATGAATTCCTATTACGTTTCATCACATCTGCCAGCCGTATGATGCATGACCCGCTTTGCCGTTTTTAGGGTTTTAAACATATAGCGACCAAATGAAAAAAGTCGCTTACACATATAAGAATTTTTAAGGTACACGCCCCATAATAGCTATCAATTCCATCAAAGCCGTGCATATGACTTCACAATATAAGCTTTTAAAATGTCTTAGGGACAAATAGACATGATAAGTTACAGAGGTGCTTTTATTGCCTCCCCTTGATAATTTTGTTGTCATGAGTCATCTCCCCTGAAAAGTGAAAAAGTGACTTCCTCCATGTTTAGATTTCTTTTCAAGAAATTTGAAACAGAATCATATATTGCATCTTTCTACGGTAAGTATTTCTCGAAAACAAATTTAGTGTTCCATATTCACAGAAATTGGATATTTCTCATAGACTTCAATTTTAAACTTAAATACATGTACCTGATTATCTCCCTCACATGTAATAAAACCCGAAAAAAAAATCTCTATGAAACATGTTTATTTTTGGATGCCATCAAAGTGACAAAGTCTTTTTTATAGTAATATTACCATCCGGAGAGATATGGAATGTGGCTATTATGGGGCGTATGCATCAAGTCGGGAAACTTAAATTTTGATCGATAAAGTTTATCCAAACATATCATTAATTCCCTTATTTTAGAATTTTTGCGGCCTGACCGAACGCACATTGCCATATGCAACAATCACTGTTTGAGAGTCAGCTCCCATTCATTTGTTCCACAAAAGTCCCCACTACATCACGGGCGCTGCTTTTGAAATGATCGGTGAATGGTAAATGTAAACTAATAGTCCATCGGGGGAAATTTGGAGAGTAACGGAATTATTCGCTCTTTGGTTTCCGACGATGGTTCAAATCAGATTAATACATTTCTATTCGTCTTCTATTTCTTATTTTACTTATATTATGAGAATGCATTTTTTTTTTGTAAATTCAGTATCGTAAAATGCTTTAAATTATCCATCTTATGATTGTTGACAGATAGCTCTCCTGGAACTCCAAGCTTTGGTTGAGCTCAAATGTAGAAGAAATGAATCTGACAACTAAAGGTGCAGAATTGGTCCATCTGCACAATTGGCTTTTCTGGAGTACTGTCACTTCTGTTTCCGAAAAATCATAAATGTCATGGCCTTAAAGGCATACCTGCACAATGCAGTTATTCAAGCAAATTTAGAAAATTCTCATGGAAAGTTTTAATTTTCCTTCTTTGTCTATATAGAAAATAACTGCATTGTTCACGTATGCCTTTAAATATCTCAAAAACAATGATTTTTTATCAAGGTACTATGGATGTAATATGTAATCCTTTAAAGGATCTTTCAAATGACATTTAGATTTTGGAGATCAGGGTTAAATCTGTTGAGTTATGGCAGAAAAGAGGAAAATTATGTTTGCTTGATGCATTGCTTTTAAAATGGTTTGTATGTTAAAATGATCAGGTTATTAATTTCAAAGTTGTTCGTGGAAAAAAAAGTATTTGAAATAGGCATCTTTTTGATGTTTTGTTTGGGTTTGACCGTTCATATTTCAAAATCCGTCAAAGATAGGTCTAAATATAAAGTCCTCGAAATGTTGGGAATCTGGGGACCTTTCTAATGATACCTAGTTTTTAAATGGGGCATAATATAAGAAAGTTACATGAAAAATTAGAATATCTGAATACTGGTTTTTCAAAAAGAAAAAGAAAAGAACCTTTTTGCATGTAAAGAGGATTGGTTGTAGTTTAGCCTTGTGGTACACCAATTTCGAGAATTATTGAGCTTCGTTTTAAAGAGGGTTCCTTGAAGAGCCAGCATCATGAAATTGTAACAGGGGGCAAGCCCTTTAGTTTCCATTGATTGCATTGATTTCCATTTTTATATGACATCATTTGACGTCAAAATTAGCATCTGCTATCAAATTATTTTGTGCTCTACAGCTTTCAATTCTGGATGGATTTTCTTCAATTTTTACAGATAATGTATTGCAAGATAATTATGTAATGAATATTTTAAGGTTTGCTATGGTTTGCAGAGCAGAACGCCCCATCGTTTGTTCAGACAAACGAAATATATATATAATCGGTTTTTAGTCAGGTTTCCTGTGAGCCAGTATCATGGAATTTCAACAGCAAACGTGACTTTGTTCCTTTTGAATCCAGTAAATTGCGTTCTTATGTGATGCCAGGGTTAAAATTAGCTACCAAATATTGTTCGTATTCTACAGCCACCATTTCTTCTATGTAATTCACAGGGACTTGCTCCTGTATGTTTTTAGCTCACTTGAGCACAACGTGCTCATGGTGAGCTTTTCTGATCGCCTTTTGTCCGTCGTCCGTGCGTCCGTCGTTAACAATTTTTTAAACAACATCTCCTCCTAAACTACCCACTGGATTTTGATCAACCTTCAAAGGAATGTTCATTATGGGACCCTTTACCAAAGTTGTTAAAATTATTTTGATTGGTCAAAAATCTAGGTCACAGGAGCTAAAAATAGATTTTAAAAATGAAAATTTAAAAAATTTTCTTCTCCGAAACCACAAGGGTTAGCCTTTTGAATTTTGGTATGTAGCATGATCTTATGACTCTCTACTATGATTGTTCAAATTATGACCCTGGGGTCAAAATTGGCCCCGCCCCAGGGGTCACTTGATTTAACATAGGCTTATATTAGGAAAAACTTCTTCTCAGAAACCACAAGGCCTGGGGTTTAAATATTTGGTGTGCAGCATTGTCTAGTAGATAACAACCAAGTTTGTTCAAATCATGGCCCTGGGGTCAAATTTGGCCCTGCGAAGGGGTCACCCGATTTTACATAGGCTAATATAGAAAAAAAAACTTGAAAAATCTTCTTCTCAGAAACCACAAAGCCTGAGGTTTAGATATTCGGTATGTAACATTGTTTAGAAAGTCTCTACCAAATTTGTACAAATCATTACCTTTGGGTCAAATTTGCCCCCGCCATAGGGATCACCTGATTTTACATAGGCTAATATTGCAAAAAAAAATTGAAATATCTTCTTCTCAGAAACCACAAGGCATAGAGTTAAGATAGTTGGTGTAGCATTGTCTAGTGGATCTCTACCAAGTTTGTTCAAATCATGACCCTGGGGTCAAAATTGGCCCAGTCCTAGGGGTCAATTGATTAAACAAAGGCTAATATAGAAAAAACTTGGAAAATCTTCTTCTCAGAAACCACAAGGCATAGAGTTAATATATTTGGTGTGCAGCATTGCCTAGTGGATTGCTAAGTTTGTTCAAATCATGACCCTGGGGTCAAAATTGACCCAGCCCCAGGGGTCACTTGATTAAACAAAGGCTAATATAGAAAAAAAAATTGAAGAATCTTCTTCTCCGAAACCACAAGGCCTTGGGTTTAGATATTTGGTATGCAGCATTGCAAAGTGGATTGCCAAGTTTGTTAAAATCATGACCCTTGGGTCAAAATTGACCCAGCTCCAGGGGTCACTCGATTAAACATAGTCTAATATAGGAAAAAAAAAAGAAAAATCTTCTTCTCAGAAACCACAAGGCATAGAGTTAAGATATTTGGTGTGTAGCATTGTCTAGTAGATCTCCACCAAGTTTGTTCAAATCATGACCCTGGGGTCAAAATTGACCCAGCCCAAGGGGTCACTTGATTAAACATAGGCTAATATAGAAAGAAAAACATGAAAAATCTTCTCAGAAACCACAGGGCATAGAGTTAAGATATTTGGTGTGTAGCATTGTTTAGTGGATCTCTACCCATTTTGTTCAAATCATGGCCCTGGGGTCAAAATTGGCCCAACACCAGGGGTCAATTGATTAAACAAAGGCTAATATAGAAAAAAAAACTTGAAAAAATCTTCTTCTCCAAAACCACAAGGCTTGGGGTTTAGATATTTGGTGTATAGCATTGCCAAGTGGATTGCCAAGTTTGTTTAAATCATGACCCTTGGGTCAAAATTCCCTGTCTAGTTGATCTCTACCAAGCTTGTTCAAATCATGATCCTGGGGTCAAAATTGGCCCAGCCCCAGGGGTCACTTAATTGAACAAAATCTAATATAGAAAAAAATGATAAATCTTCTTTTCAAAAACCAGAAAACCTGGGGTTTAGATATTTGGTGTGCAACATTGTCTAGAAGATCACTACCAAGTTTGTTCAAATCATGGCCCTGGGGTCAAATTTGGCCCCGCCATAGGGGTCAACTGATTTTACATAGGCTAATATTGGAAAAAACATGAACAATCTTCTTCTCAGAAACCACAAGGCATAGAGTTAAGATATTTGGTGTGTAGTATTGTCTAGTGGATCTCTACCAAGTTTGATCAAATCATGACCCTGGGGTCAAAATTGTCCCAGCCCCAGGGGTCACCTGATTAAACAAAGGCTAATATAGAAAAAACTTGAAAAATCTTCTCAGAAACCACAAGGCATAGAGTTAAGATATTTGGTGTGTAGCATTGTCTAGTGAATTTCTACCAAGTTTGTTCAAATCATGACCCTGGGGTCAAAATTGACCCAGCCCCAGGGGTTACTTGATTAAACATAGGCTAATGATACCAGGTGAGCGATCTAGGGCCATCATGGCCCTCTTTTTCCTTTAAATCCTAATGTCCACATGAATATCCACAGGGAATTGCTCCTGTATGTTGTGTTTTTTTTTAATCCTACTGTCCACATAAATATCAACAAGGGTGAACACAAAGTTGGGGAACTACTCGTTTTAACTCGTCATTTACAAATCATTCGAATAAAATCTATAAAATTAACATATGGAATCAATAAAATATACATTTCTCTTTTGAAATATACCAAAATATCGTGAAACTTATCTCCCTATGTCTGCTTTTTCATTTGAAATACTCGCAAATCGGCAAAAAAGTTTGTTTGGCCTTATTAGCGTAAACTGCAACATACTTGGTATAGTGCATACTACTGGTATGGTCTAATCTTTGTTTCATACAAGTCGTCTAACTTCGTATATCGATAAAATCAGCTTGTCACTCTAAGCTTTCTAGCACAATGTTTGCTGGTCTGTCAATGTTTAGCATAATATGACATGAAAAACATTTATTGTTTACAGTAAAATAATATTTCCCATAACCTACTTATCCAATGTAAATACAGTTAACGTGCACAACTTGCAAACAACTGAAGGATTTACTTCCTGTCAATTGTTGTTAACCTAAATATATATTCCTTGTCGTAGAAAATGGGAACATAATGTCATATCGATGTAAGAAAGAAAACCTATAATTGCGCACTTGTTCAGATGTTTTCTTTACTGCTATCTGGATCAGTCATTGTAAAATGAAACTTCAGGACACAAACCATGAGGAAACTAATTACATGTATACAGAACATGTCTTAAATCGAGACCCTACAGTTTAAGTAATTCAATAGACTATACTGTTAAACTCGGTAAAAGATATCGGTATATAATTAGGTTTTCGTGGACTGCAACGCAGCCGCGAAAACCTACTGTTCTTCTTGTGTTTCTTTTTCCTTTTTTTTTTCCATTATTATTATTCTTTGCACTTTTTTTGTGGCCGCTGTTGCGACATGA
>CM037777.1:52327278-52377278 GCA_021229015.1 Solen grandis
TTTTGGACATACTCCATGAAAATGTCGGCTGAGTCAGGTAAAAACGTGACGGTAGGCGGTGCCATCACGGCTGTAACGTTCTCCCTCCAGCTATTGTACAAGACCACGACGATATTTATTGTATTTCCCATGTCGTCCAATTTTGGATTTAAAATGGAAACAACGTCTGGCTGTAAATTATCAGTAAACGTATCTTTACAACAATTAATCAAGTTAGTCCGGTGGTCCAGTTGTTATATACAGGAAGCCGAAGGTCAAGGGTTCGAACCCTGTTTGAGAAGTATCTTTCATGTCCTTCTTTGGTGCAATATACTTGTCTCTCCTAGGAACCATCGACAGGGATAAGTAGATGTTGTAATAACTTGTTTTTTTCAATCGATGTTAAATAATAGGCTTAGTTTTACACAAACATGTACACCGGAAGTTTGTCCCTGCGCTCGTCTGTTGATGAATACTCAGATGCAAGAAAAAGGTTTGCACTCACTTCTCCGTTATTTCAAAATAGATGTACTATTGTAATTTACGAGTCATTCTAAAATAATATTATGTTTGGCATTGATTTTTTAGAATTCCTTTAAAAATTTTGACCTTGAACTTGTTATCAGTATTTTTAGTATTCTGCAACTGATTTGGCACGTATTTTTCTTGTTATTTTCAAAGTATTGATATTCTAGGGAAGTGCATTACATCTCTGAAAGAAATTATACATTATATATAAAGATATTTTACTGAAAGCTTACTTTTCACTTTCCAATGTAGCTGAGCACCGAAAAATCATTAGATTTCGTGGGACACTAGTTTTCAATGATTTCTCAAGGGGGACTTTTTCCCACGATTATCAAACCCCATGAAAACAGTCCATGTAATAGATCATATATTTTCTAAAACATAAATCTACGACTAAACAATAGTACGAGATTCCCTTTTCTTTTTTTTTTTTTTTGACTGAAAATACATGTATGTTATGGAGAGAGATTCTTTTTTATACACAAATAGACCATTTCACCAGGGGATCAGCAATACCCGGTATATTTCGCTGATTTAAACTGACCAATCAGTGACTTGGGAAAATCTCAAGTATATAATTGATTACTCACTGAACAATGTGTGAAAGTTTACACAAGCATGTAGATAAGATGTTCGGGAAGTGCTCGCTGAATTACGTAGGTTTTCGTTTAATTTCAGAGAGACATGTTCTAAAGCATATCTAAGAAAAATAGCTTTAACCTTGGCATCAGGTGTATACCGGGCCCGGCAAAACACGGCAATGTTCACTAACACTTGGTGTGTTATACAAGAAATCTTTGGTTTTCCCGTGGATCCCTGCAACAAAATTAGAACTGTGCTAATTATGTATAAATGTAAACTCGATATTTTAGCAATTTTACCCCCTTTTTGGTCCAAAATCTAGAATCCTTTTCACTTAACTTCGTACGAACATATTCTCTTGATGTTCACATTTCAAAAAAGCAAGGCAGTATTTACATTCTAATTTTTATCCCACAAAAAAGTTTTAATTCTTTGTGTAAAGCAATGCAATGCTGTACGTTTTTTATGTGTTACTATGCAGACAAGAAATAAGTTAACAAGATATACTTTTTCGTACGAAATTTCGTGAAACGAACCCTTGGTGTATATCAAAGTAGAACGTCTAACCTAACATACATAACGCTGGAGTTTGAAAGAGACGTGTTAGCTTCAAGTCATAAAGGTTGAACTAAATATCGAAACATCAAAATTTAGTGCAATATAACTGCAGCATCTTAATTAACTTTTGCCAGTTATTTTAAGCAATATGTGGTATTTAATTCAACAATAGCAGGTAACCATATTCTCCAGCTTCTGAAATTCCTCGGATTTTAGTAAGTTGTATTTTAGTCAAACTATCTTGTTATACAATATAATTCAATATCCGTAAATCCATTGCTATTCCTAATAGATTATTTAGTGTTAAAAACGACTGCAATTTCCCTTTAATACGGTATTTAATAAGATATTTTTCAGAACAATAGTGAGTTCAAAAACACTTTATATGTATTATAATGATTTAAATGTCAAAATAAAAATCTAATACCTCATATGAGTCGGATATATATGTACATGTATATAAAAATGCAACGTCACGTCAACACGGTTTTAGATTGGATAAAGTGATATCTTATCATCTTAAGGTCGGATTTAGTCCCTGACTAATGTATTCCCTCATCACCGTGGGTTCGAATCCTTGTATAGTCACTCGGGTTTTTCATGTAAGGAATCATTGCAGCCGGCTTTCGACAGGTTGCTGCATTTTCCTCCACCTGTAACAAGCTGAGCATCGCTATATGCCTGAAATACTGTCGCAGAGAATGTTAACTCGACACAACAACATCAAAAAGCTAGAGTATCTACTGACACTGCTACGGAAGCACAATGCAGTCACGTCCATGGACACTGAACGCCGTGCCGCAGCCAGCTTCTGGTCAGAGACCTTTGACCCTTTTGATAAAAAGTCGTGGTAGTTACTGCAGTCCCTGTGGCAAATTAAGATATGAATAACTGCTGAATGAAAGACAAATTTGATCGACGTTTTTTGTTTTTTAAAATATCAATAAAATTGTATCCGCGCAGACATTTAGATTGAAGTAGTCTTCATGCAAAGTGGAAAACATATTTGACATAAAAACCTTATTGGAGTCCATTGTTTTGGGGGGATTTCTTTAAAAACATTTTCACAATTTCTACACCAACATTTACTATTATCATCATTATTCTCATTACCATAAATTATTATACATGATCTTGCCATTATCATTCATTTTAATTCTATTTTTGCCATATGAAGTCATAAAACGTTTTATTTTTACTTTACAGTAATTACAAGCTTTCTTTCGGATTTCTAAATATTACATGTTACAAATAATCCTTAAGTTTTTTTTCGTTTGTTACATTTATTTTCCGAAATTCTCTCTCTCTCTCTCTTGTTTGTTTGTTATTTATCTATTTTGCATATAATTACATTAAAAGTGTGCTATGCGTACGTTGTGTATATGTCAATAAACACATTGAGTGCATTTGATATATCTTATATGAAAAAAAGAACAGTTTCACGACTATAAAGTCTTGAAATTATTGTTTTTTCTCATTAAAAATAATTCAAATAGAATCATGAATGAATCAGGACCGAATATATATTAAGACATATCAGCTTTATGATAATCAACTTGATTAACATACATTGTGTCGAAATGGAGTTTCATTGTTGTTTACTGTCAAATCATTAATTTCCGCGGGACACTAATTTCAGTCGATATCGTGGACGGTTTTATCCACGAATATTAATTTCCACGAAAACTTGTCTCTTTTATATATTCCACGCGGTGACGAATAAATGTACCCAAAAAATTCCCTATATAATCACCGACATTTAATGTCACTAAAATTAATGATTTTACAGTACGTATTTAAGATTGTTCGGAGGAAGCAGGTTTCACATTTCAGAACTTTTTTATTATCATTTTTGTCATTTTCCAAATAAACGAAAAAGAAACATAACAGAATCAGACAATGTTTCCAGATTAATTACATGTAATAAAAGTCTTTTCTTTTAGACTGGTGTATTTAATATAATTATGGATATGTAAATATTATTTACATGTATTGTCGCTGTAAATGTAAATACATGTTGTTTTGTTTTTTGTTTTTTTTGTTGTTGTTGTTGTTATAATGCACCATTCTTTCGCAAACTATGTTATGTACTTACATGTCTGGAAATTCGGTATTCACATTCAATATTAGGAACTTCATTGAGTCCCTGAAAAAGATTAACATTAAGCGCCGATTTGAAATAGGGAAAATAGTGTTTTTTTCTGGTGGTCTGATCGACCAAGAATTATAACCTGAGAAAAATAAACAAAAAAATTTTTCCAAAATATATATAATTTAAATATAGAAATAATAAACAATTATCAGCAAAACAACAATTAAACACGACAATATTGATTATTTAAGTCTTGAAAAAAAGGAAGAAAAACAAACACAGTTCCTATACACAGCAGATCTAACTTAACTTGCTGATGTTAAAATGCAAACCCATGACCTTGAGTTTTTATTCATTTATTTTTACACTACAATTTTTATGTCTAATAGACTAAAATGTATAGATATTATCCCCCCCCACACACACACACATTACCCCCCCCCCCCAAAAAAAAATAAAAAAAATAACAACACGGACGACTCGTAATGTTTATCCACAAAGGTAAGTTTTACCACCTATACAGTCAAATCTGTCCTTAGCGAGAAGAAATCAGAACAGACAGCTTGACCTCTTACAACAGGTGGTTACTAAATCGAGGTAAATGTATGATAAAATGTCAATTAAGAAACTTTAATCCAACCGGTGTACATGTTTGACTGTAAAATTCATTTCTGGTGAAATTGGATAGATTACCAGGGTTCCGTTTTACTTAATACGAAATATGGGTTTGTTTGTAACTAAGAAATTAGATGACGTTATGCATATAAACAGTCTTACATCCAAGATGAAAAAAAATGTTTGTACGACATTTATTGAAACGTACCCGGGGATCTTGATAATCTTACTAATGGCCCTTGTGAACTGATAAAACATGTCAAAAACTGTGTCCAATCGAAATAGACCATCATTTCATCAGAGGAACAGTGATACCCGGTATAATTCGCTGATTCAAACTCAGCAGTCAATCACTGGGGAAACATCTCAAATGTATGTTTATTTCCCACTGAACAATGTGTGGAATTGTGAAATTTTATACCAGCATTTTTTTTTTGTTGTATTTTCAACGGTGCAACTATTTTACTTCAATTGATATCCATTAAGGAGCTCACATCTCACTGAATTTAACTATATGCTATGTAATAAATTTGTAAAGCTAAATATTCAGAATCAAATTGGTGAATTTTTCACAAACATCATGTCAGTTTATATTCAATTTCGATATCAAACAGGTTATCCATATCTTTAAAGTTTCAAACAATTTTATTTCGTAACGTAAACATATTTACAGTACATGTTTCTGGTAGCCTCATCCAAATGATTGTTAAAACAATAATATAATGTGATTAGTAACAGATATTTACAATAACAAGCAAGAGAAACAAAGAAGTGAAGGGCAAAAAAAGTGTAAGAGAGAGAGAGCGAGAGAGGCAGACAGACAGACAGGGAAAGAAAGAGAGAGATATAGACTTTCCCACGGCGAATGCCCATATCAAGCAATGGCTGTCGTTATATATCTTGAATGATAACAGAAGATAAATTTGAAATGAAATAAATCTAAGTACTCTTACAACGTGTTAGTAAAAGGTTTCCATTGCACTGTACCTCTGGCGATAGAACTTGAAAAATCTCATTCTATTGATTTAATCGTGTTATGGTGTTCTGCGTACTTACTTTTTCGTTAGTTCGTATGCATCCTGTAGTATTATATCAACCGTTTCTTTGTTTCTCAGACTTCTTCCAATTAATACGGCTGAAGGTGGAACCTTGTATGATATAAAACATTTAACCAAGTATATTTAAATACTATTAGAGTAGCACCATGTTGAACAATTCACATAATTATTTTCATGTAACGTTTAACTGATTTTTTAGTCGACTTGGAACTGCAAGCAAATTCATATGAGTTACTTCACTAAAAATATTCTCGAGTCTGTGGGTTGGACTTGAAGTTTGCAAATAGGATGGTCATTGAAAAGTTGCCCTAACGAGATTCAACATATAGCCTTCATTTAACGTTTTTACGTTAAAGGAAAAACAACATAAAACGCCGAATACTGGGCACAGATAAGTGGCTTGTAACTATATTATAAATTAATATTGATTGTAATTAAACTAATTTTCATTGTTTCAAACAAAATACTTACCGAGAAATCAAATTTAGAGAATGGAGCTCCCGCAGTCGGAAATGTATCCTGTAAAGTTTGATCTAAACAATTAGGAATTTAAATATATACAGTGTACCCTAGCCGTGTTCTCAATGAAAACCGAAGTTTCACAATTTTGGAGAAAGAAAAAGTTATTATCTAATATACATATATAGTCTATTATGTTTTCTTCATGATAATCCAAGGTTAAGGTAACTTATATGCCCTGATGGGCTGGGTGTATAACTTAGCTTGGGCTTGGTGTATAATCTTAATAAAAACACTTTAGCTTTACTTACTTATGACAAATATTTTTCTTTTAAAAACCTTCGTTTTGTTTATTTTACCTTTCAAATGTACTTACTGTCATAAATACGAGTCCGATCTGTACAACAGCATGATATATGACAAAGTATTCAATGTCAGTCACTCCAAAGACGAACACGATGTCACCTTGTTGCAGCCCAGCTTCTAGAAATGCCTTTGACAGGTTGTCTGCCTGGAAGTGTATTAAGTTCAATTAGTGGCAATATACATCTTAAAGAAAGAGAATTGATTTTGAAATAGACAATAAATGTATGCTAGCCTTTAATTGCTTCCATAGATTGAAAGTACCCCCAACTATAGCTCAGCCACTAAATATTGTGATATCAAGTTGCAAACGAAAAGCTTGATCACCCGACCAGTCACAGTGTCTTGATACACGATGAACACCGGCATTAGAGCTATCATTATATTATGAGCACTGTGCTATACGACTCAGATAAGCAGCGATCGGGGATTGAACCATCGTCGAAAACCCACGGTATATATTCCGTTATCATTTTAAGCTGGCAGAACTTCGTTTTCATGAATATTAATCAGCTACTTGCTGACCAATGGAATCACGCATAGTATTTTGAATACTCTTCGTTGAATTTACAAAAGCAAAAGCTGACTCATTGTTCACGAAGCTTAGAACTAGACGAAGAGTGTGACGTCACCTCTATATGGTAGATCGAAATTCCCGCGCCGTTTTATTGGTCAAATGATCCCTGCCGTTGCCGTTCTGTCTCTTCCACGGATCCAATGAAATGTCTAATTAATAATTCATGAGTATGAAGTTCTGCTAACCAAATATCCCACGGTAGATTAAGATGCAAAGCGTATTGAGCGAATGTGGGTTTTCTGATGGGATTGAACCAGTGACATACCCTCTTTTGGCATAGTCACTTACCAAAAAGTTCACTGGGACTTGCTTGTCATAAATCATAATGGGTCACATATTTTCGCATAAATCAGTTCTGGAATATTAAAAAAAACACAGTGATCACACTTGTTTCTTTATTCTTTATTTCTTGTTTTGTCAAAAAAAAAAAAAAAAAAAAAAAATATTCTAATTCTAAGTGACAATATGCACATATTGGTACATGTAAGGAAATATATCGTGGGCTTGTGAATTAAAGTAGAAGATGGCATTATTTTGTGATCAAACCTCGATATGAAATACAAAATTTATTGGAATTTTGAAAATCAATGCGTAAGTACCCGATGCTTAAGTTCTCCAAGTGTTATTTTTTCTTGAAATTCGGCCGTGCGGAACACCACGTGATCTGGCTTCTCCTCTGCTGCTTCTTCGAGAACATCGCCGATAGTGGCACACGATATAGGCTTGGAGACGACGCCATGGTAGTAGCTATACTTAAGTGGCTCCCGGGATGGCTTGCAGTCCCTGTGAGAAACTCATTATATTGTCACTGGTAAGAAGCCTTACTAAGAGAATCGTGCCGTATAGATTATATGAGTATTCATTTGCAAAGGAAAATGTGCCCACATGATATATTTATCTTATTTTATACAGAAATATTTCATGTTTATCTGTTTACATATTTTAGGTTATCTTACGAAAATCTAAAATGACCGAAAAAGGAAATTTTCTTTTTCTTTTCTTTTTTTTTTAAAAAAGGAAAACTTTCTTTGTGGTTCACCTTTAACTTCAGAATCATTTTCGTAATTATGCATTAAGAAAACTAAATAGTCAATGATTTGAAATCACTATTAAGTTATCTATTATCCCAATGCTAATGACCGTTACCATTAAAACATTGATGTTCATGTTTGTATAAAACAACTAAAATTTAGCAATAGCTTATTAAATTTTTTTAAATTATAACCTTTGTTTTCACTTAAATGTGCATTTTTTCCACATGTGCATACATGTGGAAAATGTCTTTTGTAAATACATAAAAAACAAATGTTGTCTTATTTAATTTAATCTAAAAAAGTACATATAAACATATTCGTGGCATAATTCAGAATTAATAGACTCATTAATATCAAAATACCTTAAAGATAAATCCATTTCCGACATTAGTAATTATTGTACATGAAACTTTACTAAAGATAGGGGTGTCAAAGTCGCTTAAACATTTATCAGTCGGTAAATCGGCCGAGCAGTAGATAACTAACAGATAAAGAATTCCGGCGTTACTCATAAAGCGACATCTAGCAGATAGAGAAAGGTCACGGCCGCACAGAGACACCCGGCTAAAGTCACCGACCGACCGCAAGCCAACTTCATATAAAAACACCGAATTTAAATATTAACTTTTTTATGTTCAGTTTGTGAAAGTCAGACATTTATTTTACTGGACCCTATTTCTAAACCGCAGCAGTGAGGGGCTACGTAAAACATTACAGTAAACCAGCGACTGTAACTGTCATTGGGTGTTCATAACAATATATTTAGTACGATTGTTCCTGTCTGTATTCGTTTAACACAATTAGTACAAAAGTTGTTTCATTTTGCTTTTTAGGGACAATTGCAAATATATATCTTCTAGCTGTAAACATAAACACAAGTTAATTAATGCGCGTATCATTTACGTTACACAGCCAACTATTTTTAGGTTATAGATGAGAAGGGGTCTCCGTGGTCGGGTGGTTATGTAGTAGTGAATGTAAAAACGTTAAAAATACAGACGATCAGTTACTTTTATTACTGAAAATCGACAATAATCGATTTACATACATCCTTTCCGCGACGTCGTTGTAAATATTTTTTACCGTAGTACTACCATAATTTTGTCATATGTTGTCTGTCTAGTGTACACTGTAAATCAATCTGGAATCTCTTGATTTAAAGCAGGCTTCTTTTGGGAAAACCTTAAAATATCCCCCTTTAAACAATAAGGCCCAGATCTAACTATAGCCTATAAACAGCTCCAGCGTTTTATAAGCTAAACCTATGTCGAAAACAACTTCATGAAGTTCATGTAACTGTGTATAATTAAACGCCATGCTTGAATGTTACTTCGAGTCAAGCGCTAATTAATAGAAAGTTACCGATTATACCCCATCCGATTGAACCGATAATCGATCGTGACAAATACCAAACGATTTCATTCACTACTGATGGTACCCAGTGTCCGTGATATCAATCACGTGTCAATAATACAGATATAACTATCAAGGGTTTAAGTACATAATAGATATTAGCAGTCAAGTGAGCCTAATTCGAGACTATACTTGTAGAGTATAACAGATTAATATAACAGCTTGTCATTTCTCTATGTCAAGATAACGAAGAGTTAGGCTCCCATTTTTGTGTCAAAAGGACGCTGAGGAAATTGTATCGACGATCAGCTGGAAGAACCCGTCTGCAGTGAGGCACCTGAGTTTAACCTATCGCATGCCATTTAGAAGGAAACACTTAATTTTGGGTGTAAATAAATATTGTAAGAAGTTTATTAAACATGAACATCAGTTTTCCTTTCATTTTCATTTACCACAAATCATAAGTAAACCCAGCTTAAAATTAACTTTTCGGCATCTGATCAATCCGAAGTTTGCTTAATATATATAGCGTTCTATCTCGGTGGCTGAGTTGTTAGAGCGTGTGCCCCGGGATCAGGACTTCGTGGGTTCGATCCCAGGCCGCGACATACCAAAGTCGTAACTACTGGTTTAGCTTTCTAGCTTGGCGCTCAGCACTGGTTAGCTGATGCCAGGATCATTGGACTTGCTGTGGTATCATACAACATGTCTAAGGCTGTACAAGCAGTCACCTGTATTAAGCGGTCAACCTACAACCGATCAGTTTTGATATTACCAAACTGGCATTTTGTTATATGCTTAACCTCCATTTAACAACCACCGTTGATAAGCGGCTATTTTTTTCTTCCTCCGTTGGCTGACCATTTAAGACAGGTTTGACTGTATATACGTTCAACATCTATGGTGGCCAAGTAGTCAGAGTTTCCGCGTCGAAACCAGACGGTCGTGAGTTTGATCCTTAGCAGCACCATACAAAACTAATCAAAACAGTACTGGTATGTCTTCCGTATGTTTGGCGCTCGGCACTTCATGATAATGATGTGACTGTACAATGACATTATATTTCACTAATGTGACTGAGTGTGGTATCATGGAGCTTCTCCACGGCGTGATATGTCAGCATCATATCTACGACATGTATACCAATGTTGTGGAGACGACTGTCCCCAAATGAATGAAAATTAATACTGTCGGTCGGTGACCATTACATTCAGGGTTTTTTTTTCTTCAATAAATTAGGAAACCCTTTACTCACATAATAAAATCGATCCGTGAAACTGTGATTACCTGTTTAGAATCCACCTTGATTGGAGGGAAGGACGGTAACAGACATTTGCAAATGTTAAATTTAAAATTACCATCGAAACAAACTCGAAAACGGGATTATACGTCAAAGTGACAGGAAAAAAATCGAAATAGTGAAATTTGGATTCAGTTAAAAAAAAGAAGAGAAGGAAAAAATTTCGAGGAAGTCGGTGATGGAACAGATATATAGGCAATTTATCGTAGTAAATATCGCAATTATACCCAAATATTTCGCAATACATGTACATGTCATAAAAGGTCAGTCAATGTAACAAGAGAAAGTGACCGCTTAGCAAACGCGGCCGCTAAATGGAGGTTAAACATATATCAACTCTTAATTTAATAATATCAAAACTGACCACTAACACAGGTACAGCTGTATATCATTTTGCGAGCATGTACGTTCAAGTCCTGATTATTGTGAATCACACTACAAAGGGAAACAACTGCAAAAATATTTCCAAAGTGTCATTATGAGTTATATTTCTTTTTGTCGAAAACGAAAGCGGAAGTACCATATTTCACAGAGTAGCAATATATCGAAACAAGTTTCGTTTTCAAGAAGTCGAGATAGAATGGGTTTTCCTATTTGACACATCCATTTTCATGTAACAACACATTGGCTATAAAGTATTGATTTAATCGGGATAACAAAATCGTTCTAATTACAGAGGTAAGTGGATAATACTGCACGCATATAGACAGTCTAAATATTACCTTGATCATTCTGTTAATTTGTCGAAAATAGGTCAAGTCATATTTTACGTTTGTTTCAGTCGCTATGTACTGTGAAATATAGTATACATTTTTTCTTTGTGTTGTAGAAAACCTATTTCACTCTTCAATCATAAATTGTATTACTATACTATGCGATTTTGTTTGTATATATGAATGTATGTATGTATATGTGTGTAAGATAAATTGCTTATTTATGTCGACTTTACAACTCGAGCAGAATAATTGTTTAGAAATCAAGAATCCTATCCGGCCCACGGGGCCTATATGTCACCAGTTTTCACATTTATATAATTATGATATCATAAATGTATGTATGTATGCTTAAGAACGAGCCTTCGTTAATCCTTGCGAGTACTGTACAGTGCGTGTACCGATATCATTGATATACATGTTCTTTGTTCAATACATTAAATCGTATGAGGATGATAACTTGCAATGACCTATTTTTAACATAATATGCACCGATAATCACTCTGAGTGATATAATTATGTCTGCAGACACATATGATATTGAACAGTTGTTATCTCCCATGTTTGTGTTTATTTTGTTTGTTTTAGAATCTATTTGTATGTGTGTTACACATACACCTTAATCCTCATCAGCAGCAGCATCAGCAGCAGCAACAACATCATCATCAACAGCAACAGGAGCAGTATTCTTAAAAAACTATATATTTAAGAAACTTCGTTAAAATGTTACTTGTATAGCTCCCTTGCTTAACACTTGGCATACAATGGTAGTGGCAGTGACTGGGTGTGGTATCATGTCATTTGTCAACCGCGTGATACACTACACTCAAAAGAATGTTTAAACGTCCACTTATAGATTTTTTTCATAATTTTACAGAAAAAGGGTTATGCATTTAATTCAAGCAAAAGTATTTACTTCAAACAATGTGCAAGTTATAATGTGGTACAATATTTTAGGTGTCCATACGTATTTGTTTGACTGCTGAAATGTTGGCAGTTAAAGAAACACCCTAAAAATAAGTCACACATCGTGTTTGTAAGATGTGCGCTAAAAATAAAAAAAATAGGTGGAAGTTTAGAAATTCTTTTGAGTGCATACTTGTCTCATGTAGATTAAGTCCCTAAAATGACTGGAATACTGTCGGTGGGACGTGAAACTCAAACATAGATTCTCTGGATTATATTATAATTATAAACGATGGTAATTTAGTGTGTAGGCTTTTGTCCTTACATCAATACTAAGCAGTTACTCAAACATGCTAAGTAATAACATCTTCCTGTTTCAAATGTGTTTTATTTTGAAACTGATACAGAAATAAAATATGAAAACTTTTCCATGAGAACATACCTGAAGAAATGAATCATAATTCTAGCATGTCTTCAAGGTAACCTTAACACACGGTGCAAATAGTAACTACTATTGATTTTATTTTAAATTGTTGCCCCCTTTTTTTTCGCTTTTTGTATATATATATATATATATAATTATTTTTTTTGCTTGTTTGCTTATGCTTAACGTACCACCAACACCATTGCAGTCATTTGAGGATCGTGACGTTTATCCATATGATACCTAACTGTGATTTCACGCCATAGACTTGTGACTTGATACTACACCCAGTCACACGGTCAGCCGGTCCTGGGGCTTTCGTCATATGTTGAAGCGCCATGCACAAGAGAGTTATACAAGTACAATTCAACGACATTGGTATGTCTCGACCGGGGAATTATCTACAGGTCGTGCGTTTACATTCATTATCATAAGCCTTGTTGTAAAGAATATTTTGAAGCTGTGGCAATCTAAATAGCATTTTATTTTTACTACTTGGACAATATTTCAATCCAATTCAAAACTTTTGCTGCAGTCCAGGAAAATGGCTTCACTTCCGGTCGACTGTGGCGCCCTCAAAGAGCGACTTCAGGTGGCCGCCATTGATTTCGGGACGACGTTCTCAGGCTACGCTTTCTCTTTCAAAACGGACTTCGAGAAAGACCCACTGAACGTGAGGACTTTCCGCTGGAATAACGGCAGTGGCAGGCATTCCTCGTTCAAGACCGCTTCCTGCATACTTTTTGATCCCGACAAGAGGTTTCACAGTTTCGGCTTCGAAGCTGAAGATAAATATGTGGAATTGGCAGCCGAAGAAGAACACTTCGACTGGTATTACTTTAAACAGTTCAAAATGATCCTTTATGAAAACAAGGTAAGCATTTTATATTTCCTTCACACGTGAGAGGTACATGGATTGTATAGGCTAAAGCAGCTATGAAGTTGCTTAAATTTTATAAAAAATATGTAAACTGTTACACACTTTAGTTTGTTTGTTGGGTTTAATGTCCCACCAATAGTATTTCAGTCATTTGGAGACTGTGACTACTTGAGAAATAAATAGTGCTGCCACACTGCAGTATCAGGCCGTAGACATGCGGCATTATACCACACCCAGTCACATTACCCATGTAATGTACTCGATTTGTATAACATTAATATTGAAATACGTTTCTACCTAAACTAATTAAACTTTTAGCGGTAATAAATATGGTAACTAAACTGTCATTTAATTATAATAATGGTCCCTCAAATGCTTAAAAAGATTTCAAGATTTAAGTACATATGCAAGCATCCATTGACTTGGATATTTTTGCTCAAAGTCTGTAAAGGCGTGCATTTACTATCAAATTCCCATGATCACTTGATGCACCATGGTCACACTTTAATAATGGATGGATTGTCTTAATTGTGTAATTTAAGCCAGATTAGATATATTATAATATAATATATTCAGTTTAAGACGATTAAAAACTTATCGATAACACGATTGTTCGAGATATTGCATTAAGTGCTCGATTTTTATTTCAAACCTTTCCAGAAGCTGACCAGGAGGACGGAAATAAAGGACGACAAGGGACTGAAGATGTCAGCCATGACAGTCTTCACGGAGTGTATCCGGTACTTGAAGGACCACTTGATTGAGACCGCCGAGAACCGAGGATCGACCCTGCGACTGGAGGAGATGCACTGGGTCCTCACTGTGCCCGCCATCTGGGACGATTCTGCCAAACAGTTCATGCGGGAGTCGGCAGTCAATGTAATGGTTCACTTCATCATCATCATCATCATCATCATCATCATCATCTTTTTCTTCTTCTTCTTCGTCATGTTGATGCTCATTATTATTATTTTCTTCTTCATAGTTACTATTTATTTATTAACATAAGATCCAGTGAGAGATTAAGGTAGTAGGTTTTAACCATTTTTGTTGTCAGTTGTCAAACAGCACTGTTGCTGTCTTTATAAACTACAATTTTCCCCTCCTACTCCATCTGCGATTCATTTCTAAACATAATCCTTTTTACGTCGATTGAGAAACAAGTTTTGTAATTTGTAAAAATCCACCTGAATTGTTCCTGGATTGGATCAGTACTTTACATGAAAGATTCTTGCTCAAACAAGGTTTGAACCTCCGAGTCCGTGGTCATGCCCTTTATACCCTGACCACGTTGACCTATAGGTTTTGGAATGAAGATTTTTCTAGTAAAACAATGGAATCAGTTTCCTCTTGCATTAATCAGTTTTCTTCTTCATTAAAAAAACATTAATACAATGCTTCCATAACTGTATTGTAAGTAAAGTAAGTAAATGCATTTTACAGTCTAAGTTTCATGCCTTGGGCACGTTCACCGACTTTACAGCTTTTACCCCTGGTCATCGGGCTACTTGTATCTATCTATCGATCTCCCTGGGGAGTCTTTCACTCCGCTTATGGCAGCCCACACCATGGCGCCACGGAATTATACCGCCCTCTCAGGTACCCATTTACACCTGGGTGAAGTGAAACAATGCGGGATAAATTTCTTGTTCAAGGAAATTGGCAGTGTCCTTGGCAGGACTCGAACCCGGGACCCCTCGATCCCGAAGCGCGTGTCCTACCACTGGACCACTGCTCCCCTTTGTAATGATCATTGTAATGATTAAACTGTACTAGTGTATTATGTTTTCAATGATTTTATAATTTTGTGCATGCATAAGATTATGTTCGAAATTCGAATGGTAAGGGTATTTCTCATTCATACATAATGTTGACGTATTTCTCTTATCATTATATAATAATTAACATTATCTGAACCCCACCCCCTCTCTACATCAAAGATGCATGTATATTATATATGCTACGCACAAAATATAGGGTATTTACAACTATGATTTCATTTACAAATCGGAGCATCTCGGATTAAACTTATGAGTATTTAATACTAAGGATTGTTGTTTTCTTAGATTTTTTTTGGCAAGAAATAATCCGCGTATCTATATCAGCGGGGTGAAATGAGGAGGGAAGGATTAAGTGCCGATGGTGTGATTATTTTTTATTCATGTCAACTAAGATCAATGAATTCTCGAATTCTGTGATACAAGTACGCTTGGAAAAAGGTATGATTATCAATAATGTTCTTCTCGTTATCTTGCAGGCCGGAATACAAACTGAGAACCTGTCACTCGCCCTGGAACCAGAAGCTGCTTCCATTTTCTGTAGGTACCTTCCTGTGTCAAGGATACAGGGCGCAGAGAACACACAACTATCGTGTTTTGGACCGGGAACCAGGTACCTTGTCCTTGACGCTGGTGGTAAGTCAGATTTTCTTCGATTGTTTTATTTTTGTACATCAGTAAAGCAATAAAATACCCGATAGTATATCCAAATTTAGTCATAGTTTCATTATAAATACAATAAATAAATAATAAGTGAATAAAAAAATATATATACATGTTTTAATTTACGCTTTTTTGAACACATACGGTCTTTAAAATGCGTTTTTCATTCCACAAAATGACACAGTGTAAGTTTTTCCTTCTTATGCCATAACGCAAAAAGTAGCTTTGCAGATAAAAATGAATAAAAAAACACATTATAAACAATTACTCTCCGCAGGTGGCACAGTGGATATCACAGTGCACGAGACCCAGCAGGATGGTGACGTCAGAGAGATCTACAAAGCCAACGGCGGACCATGGGGAGGCACAAGGATTGACAAGGCCTTCCAGGATTTCTTGATCACCATTGCGGGCGAGGATCCGGTCGAACTCTTCATGAAGTAATATGCTTTTATATATGTTATTAAAAATGTGTATATGATATTAATATGTTGAAATATGGAATGCAGTATTGATAATATACCATAATATGATTGAAGGTTGAAAAAAAATCCGAAAATAATGATATTTGAATCAGCTGCGGCATAAAAAATGAATATTATTTATGGTAGAAAATGTTACATATTGTCGATGGTAAATATTCTATTCCATCTATGGTAGATCTATGACAGGAGTTTTCCTTACTATCTGTGGTTGAAATGTTTCGTACATACCGGTATATGGTAGAAATGTTTCAAATAATCTATTGTAAAACTGTTTCACTTTTATCTATGTTAGAAATATTACATAGTACATATATATCGTGGAAAATTTTTTTAAATTAAATTTAAAAATTAAAATTTTATTTAAAATTTTCATATTTTATATGGACTTTCCTTTTAAGTTTAATTTATCCTATGAAAAGATTTTTCATAGATCTACTATTTATATTAAAAAAAAAAAGGTTAAATATCCCTAATTATTTTGGAAATTCAATTTATCTATGGTAGAAATGTTTAATATTATCCAAGGTGAAGCTGTTCGATATTGAAATGTTCGATATCATCAAAAATATACATATGTATTTAAAATTTTCTAAGATAAATATTTCATAAAGTCAGTGTTTTAAGTTAAAGATAATTGGCTGATATTGAAACGAGGAAATAAAATGGCGTGATTATTATCACCATTATGATAACGATCTTCATGATGGAAATGATGATGATACCAGAATACAGAGAAGTTGAATATAAGAATTGGTCATACGAATTTTCGTTGAAGTATTTGTAGAGTGCAACCTACATGTGTATAAGTCCTCTTGATCACAGAGATCATCGGGACGACTATCTGGACCTGTTCCGGGAGTTTGAGGTGAAGAAACGAACGTTTGGGCCCCAGCTCACAGAGAGGGTAACCTTCAAGATCCCACTTACACTGCACGAGGCGTATAAAGAAATAAATGGAGGCGATTTTAGGTATGTCGTCTGGAATGATGTCATTTCCGGTTATTTTACTCGTTCAATATGTCATAACGATTATCGTTTACATGTTCGTCATTATTGCTGTCAGATAGATATATAATATATGAAGACACACGAAGCTATATTAGTCTATATTTCTGGATGATTCAAAAATAATATTACAGAACAATGCAGTGTAATGTCTCTAAGAAATGTGTTCTAAACAAATTACAACTATCAATGTTTTAAAAATGTATAAAGTACTTACTACTAATGCTACACATGTTACTTATTTAAAAAAATACTTTTACATATATGCCCCTTGCCGTTCGAACCCTGGCTGAGTCACATCAATTTTTATGTGAGAAAGCTTCCCAGCTAGCTTGCAGTAGGTAATTGGTTCTACGAAGATTCCTCTGTGCACCTAAGATATTACTCCACCTGTATTTATTTGGACGAAATACTGTCAAAGTGACGGTAAGCTCCAGCATAACAGTAACAATATTCAGTGATGGATCTAGGGTTTTTTACTTTCAGACGGAGTCTTCTTGAACGCCAGGACTTAAAGGAAAACATAACATTTACTGGTGACAAGTTGCGCTGTAGCCCGGCTCAGGTAAAGGCTTTATTTTCAGCCACTTGTGATCATGTAGTAAGTCACTTGAACACGATACTGCAGGAGCCAGTCGTGAGGGGAACCAATACGATTCTGATGGTCGGCGGGTTTTCTGATTCAGAAATGTTGCAAAACGCGGTAAAGCAGAATTTTCCAGACAAACGTGTTATAATCCCGGAGGAAGCTGGGCTTGCCGTTGTTAAGGGGGCTGTAATATTCGGGCACAACCCAAGGGCAATAGTTTCTCGGGTTGCCAAGAGAACGTATGGCGTAAAAACAACATTGCCGTTTAAGAAAACACATCCTGAAAGTAGAAAAATTCTGGTTGATGGCATAGAAAAGTGCCGTGGTTGCTTTGATAAGCATGTTGAGATTGGGCAGGAGGTTAGAGTAGGCATGTTGTTCAAACCAAGAGGTTACTCGCCATTATACAGAAATTCAACAGGTATAGCAGTAAAGATATTCACTTCACCGGACAAATATCCTTCCTTCGTCGAAGATCCGGGCTGTGAACGAATTGGGTGGATAGACGTGGATCTTTCGTCTATAGCGGATTATAATGATAGGGGAGTGACTGTGACAATGGTATACGGTGATACAGAGCTTGGGGTTGAGGTCAAGGTGTCAAAAACAGGGGAGCTTATCAATGGGAAATTCAATTTTCTTGGGTAAATTTAAACCTGTTTATCAATGACAAGGTGAAACAGCGGTTGTGATGGATACTACAGTAATACAGTGTGTATTTGAGCGGGTAATCAATGGGAGATTTATTTTCTTGGATCATAAATGTCTGATTTTTTATCAGTAACCTGGTGGGTGGTACATAGGGTAGGATTAATGTAAAGGTTGGATAAGAAGGGAGCTAATCAATTAATACTTAATTGTCAACTCATTTATGAAAACACATCAGTGATATAGAGTTTGGAGCTGATGTCAAGTTTGGAAAAAAGGGAGCTCATACATGGGAAATATTTTTGTTGGATAGATTTCAAACGTTTCAATTAAACGAATGCTATTACCAGTAACTGACATACTTATGACAGTTGTTTCAGTCAGAATATGTTGCCAAATATGTTTCAAATGTAATGTTTTTTAACACATTAGTAATATCTAAAGCCTTAGTTTCTAGATTATTGTTATATGATATATACGATATTTGTTTAATCTTGTTATTGTCCAGCTTGTTGCTTAATGTACAGTTATATCATTCATTATTTTGTATCCAGTCTTCTCAGACAATCAACGGTGTGCCTTTGTAATAAGTGTCGTCCAATAGATTTAGCTATTGGACAGTGTCTGCATGATGTCCAAATTCATTGCAATCTAGGCACTTGTCCAAATATATATCCGTGGACACTTCAGTGTAAAATGACGTTTAATTCTTTAATTTTAATATTTAACCAGATTATTTCCTAGTTTTTAGTTCGAATATTCGAAGAACAGTGAGAGTTATCCTAGTCGCCCTGGCGTCAAGTGTTTCTATATTCTTATATCTCCATAACCACTTAAGGTATTCACTTAAAACTTCACACATGTCTTAGGGTTCATTATTGTGTAATGGGGTGAATTTTATTAGTCATCAGTATGTTACATAAGTGTTGGCATCATGACTTGAATTTGAAGCTGACACTTGTTATTAAAATATGTCATTCCCCTGTTGTAGTGAAATATGAGTTTTTGAGGGAGTGTGAAAATTTTGATAACCATGAAAATTAGCCTGATAATCATGTTGTAAGCCTTAATAACTATCAAAATTAGCCGTTCACACTGATGCATTTACTAAGGGAGATAACATGCATATCTCTTCATAGTTCACCCAGGCCAAGTTTCAGCTTCAGCATTCCATATGAAAATACACCCATGAATATTTCAAAGTCATGTTATTGCTTTGGTACTTTGTATACTTCTTCAGCAATATAAATGCAACGAGTAGAAAAGAGCAGACACTATCATGTATTTTGACAGATATATGGCCCTTGAAAGATTCAGCATGTTTTTTATGCTATAAAGCACAGAGAATAGTCGATTGTTTATTATGTCTTAACTGTTGTTGTTTCAAAAGGCCAAGCTATATATAAAGTATGCATGTATACTGACCCGAATTACACCAACACTACTTAGCAGCTCTAAGTAATACTAAAATCTGGTAGAAACGTCAGACCTGTATTACAGAATATTGATTAGTTATTCAATATGACATAACTAAGTTGACATGCTTTATTATATATGGTTAATGACTAACATTACTTACAAATGTATCAAGAAATGAATAGTCTAATAAATGAAAATGGTTAAATTATTGAAGTTTTGGTGGGTATATGATAATGTTTTAAGAAAACAAATTACCTTCTATTTCATGATGGAGACTTTGTTTTATTTTTAAGAGCAAGATAATATGTTTATCATTATTATTATTTAAGTTTTGAATTCACATATCAAGGGATGGCTGGTAGTGCAAAACAGTTCTAAGTGTGTATATATAGAAAAAGAAGATGAAACAGCTTCATGGTCAGCCTTGCATGATCATTTTGAATCATTCACTGTATGTTAAATTGACCAGTACAAAATAACAATGTAAAGATGCTCCAACAAGTCTTTAATTGATGTCGGGAGCTATTAGTGTATTCATTTTCACATACATACATTCAGTACTTGTTGTTTAATTTTACTTTTTATACACAGAAAGTGCTGCCGTATTTTTTTGTTTTCGAAATTTATGACTTTTTTTCATATATATTATTCCTGTGATTCGTAGTGAGTACTCGTTTATGACATTCTATATATATATTCAAGATTCAAGGTCCAATTTTTTACAACTGTATGCCTGTGGTGGACTGATTAATCATAAAATCAACGAATCAGTGACGAGCTACTAGTTGACGTGAAGGTGACGAAGAAAAAAATCGTTGACGAATTATTGACCAAAAAAAAAAGGACCGACGTTGATATTTTAATCGCGCATCTGATTGGGTAATTCCATTAATCGGTGTGTCTAAAAACATGTATATAGCGTTCCGGCATTATTTAAAAAAAAATGGTATTTGCAAAATGCACTTTGCATATATTTGGTATCTGGTTGCACTTTATTTCCATTCAAAGTTATACATGTATTTGAATATTTGAGAAATTAAAATCTATACTTTAGTACAGGGTACTTTGTTCTCGTTTTGTACAATAAATAAAGAGGGTTTTAACAAGCTTTTGCTACATTTTGTATTTAATCATGATTAATCGATTAATATATGACTTTTGCCTCTGGTTAATCAACTTAATCTTTTCGACTAATTACAATCACTACTTTATTCACTTTAACTTTAACAATCATAATTAAGACATTTTTTAGAATTAAAGGTAATTTGAATATCCTGATATCATTGAACTCACTTGAGTAAATTCTACTCCGAGGTATGCCTAAATACATGGTTTTACAAGGTTAGAATGGTTTGCGTGAACCAACCTTGGACTAATATGTATATCACTATTGGTCAACCATAGGAATTCAGTCCTTGTTGTTTACAAACCTAACCATGGCTGAAAATGGTTAGATTAAGGTTATAACAAGTAACCAGGTCAAATCAATACAGACCACGAGTTTTACATTATTGACCATGGTTATTACATTATTGACCATGGTTATTACATTATTGACCATGGTTATTTTTATATGAAACTATTAAGTTATGATTGTTGAAATGATAATGAACCCTGTCAAATAATAGGTTTACTTAACAACTTCTGTAAAACGATACAGGAAATATCCACTGACTTGGCATAAACATAAAATTCTATCAATGATGATGCAAGCAGTTATATTTTACTTTGAAAACGTTTTAAAGTTACCGGATGGAAACTTAAAATGGGGGGAATTGGGTTTGAAAACTTTACACATGTATATTCCAATTGATAATTATTTTCTCAAGTCCAAATCCAGCCTACCATAGCGATCTAGATGTGGAATTCCGAACGCTAACAGAACACACGCTAGAATTTAGGTACACTCCATAACGTACGTCTTTCATCATTCGGTTCTCCTGCCCAAAGACCTAAAACCAGTTTTAGTCTTTGGTTTGCCTTACTGAAGCTACCCTGAATATTTCGGATCAGAACAAATGTTGATGACCACTGAGGTAATTATTAATGTATGTCAACTTAGTCATCGTAAAACCCTCCTTATATGCTGAACGCCAAGCAAGGTAGCTATACCAGTATCATTTTACGACTTTGGTGTGTCACGCCCGAGTATCGAACCCAAGACCTTCCGCTTCCGGGTCGCTCGGTGGTAAGTATTTTTAATATTAGTGGAATTTGTACCTCGACTGTGTAAGAATTTAGATATCATTCAGTACTTGGTAAGTGTTGATGACAAAATTAGAGCCAGAACGTATTTAATTGAGTTTGAAATTTTATATCTATCAATAGAAAAAGAGTTAAACTTCCTGTCGGCTTCCGGTGGGTCGGTGGTTCTATATGGGTTGCTCTTTACACTTGGAGTTTATCTAAACGTTAAATTATATGGACGCCACCTTAAGACTAAAATAATGTCGCAGCAACACAACAATAACATCAAAGAGTTAAAAGACATATGTACTGACCTTATAGAAATTCAAATCAGTGTAAATCGAATGAAGCCCCTCACCGCTTGGGTTCGAATCCCAGCAGGTTCATTCGGATTGTCATTTCGGATGTGAGGAAGCCTTCAAGCTGGTTTGCGGTAGGTCGGTGGTTCTACCCGGATGCCTCCGTGCATCCGGGGTCTTCCTCCACCTGTAATTAGCTGGACGTCGCTATACGGCTGAAATACTGTCGAATGGACGGTAAACTCAAATAGTCAAGTCAAGTCAAAATCGAATGAATGAAGACTACACCGTATTCAATTCAATCATTCAAGGTTCTCTTTATAAAGTACATAGAAAAACCTTAACCAAACCTTAAATGAGTATATCTAATATCAATCTATTCAAACCTTGAACTATCTACCCTGTGTTATGAATAGGGATCATCAGAGATTTAAATTACCTTCATTACCTAGCATCGTGGTCTTGGTAACAGCAAATTGAAGATATAATAATATTGCTGTCTACATAAGGCATAGGAGAATATTAATGCATACTTGTTATTTATCCTGGTTTCATAAACTTTCATTATTATTATATCTCTCGTTGTATTTTCAATAACAAATGAAGAGATGGACAGAGAGAGAGAGAGAGAGGGAGGATTTCAAAAACGCCTGGACCAGCTTTATTTAACAAAATTATACCGAATTAGGAAATATGATTTTATGCTGAAACTCAAAATACACTAACATTGCGTACTAACTATTACTTTTGAGCTCATGGTCATACTCACTGCAATGGTTTTTCGAATAGCTTTCGCAATGATTCCCATTTTTTATCGAATGTTTATTGATAGTTACAATTACAGCCTAAATTTCACTGATACTTTTGCCATAAACGACACACTATAAGGAAATGAATAACAAACATTAACTCGACATGCAGGTCAAATTTCCTACTTATCATGTATGTCACACACACGCGCGTACGCACACTCATACATTAATATTATTCGATCATAACAACTTATTAACCACACATAAATATTTAGATGCAATAATAAATAATTTTAAGTTGTATTTACATAAATCTCCTATAAGACTATGTAAAACCTATGCGCCGCTAATTGCGCTTAGTGCAAAACACAATTCACCCAATCCTTGATATATTTATTTATGTACACAGTGTAAATACGACAGTATGAAATGTCTGAGGTACTTATATAACAGTTCATGGTCTCCATTCGTGTCATTTTGTGTAGGGCTACATTCTGCAATAAAATGATCTAATCAATTGTTGTAAACTGAAAAAAAATGTGTTTGTACAGCCCATTTCTCTTTTTAACATTGATACACATCTACCTGTATTATTAATTTTAGATCAGATTTCAGAAAAAAAGATGGTACCCTGCAAATATCTCTCGTAGCATATCGATAGTGGTGCATAAGAAGACAAATCTATGCTGGGATCCACAATTTTTCGTAAAACTGGTTGCGGTTGAGCACCGATCGGATCTTTTTGTTGTGACACAAGGGGCATTTTCAGTCAGTGTTCCTTCACCGGCTTAAGGAAAGGTAAATTTAAACTTATACATGCTTTTATTTGAATTTATACACCTAATTAATTTCGATATACTCATTTAGCTGATTCAAATGTATCTAAATACTTTTTTTTATTTTCTGTGTATATGATGTTTGTTGGTTGGATTTTATGTATCGTTCACAGTTTTTATAGTTATCTCATGTTGGCGAGTGTTTCATGTTTTTTTTACAACCTGATTTACATTGTTTGGTTGTTGTTTGTCTGTGTCTAATACTTATATTATTCTCTTGTCCCGGTACCTTAAAATTAATAGTTTTGCTGTATTTTTAGCTCGACTATTTGAAGAATATGAGTCAGAGCTATTGTAGTCGCCCTGGCGTCGGCGTTGGCGTTGCAGCTTTCGATTATAGTTTTGCGTGCAAGTTACTATCAACCTTATATCTCAATAACCATTTATGGTATTGACTTGAAAGTTTATAAATATGTTCAGGGGCATCAGACAACCAAGGTAGATAACTCTTGACTGAATTTGATATGAATTATGGTCCCTTTTTAACTTAGAAATTTTGGTAAAAGTTTTGCATGCAATATAAAATTTGGTTAAAGTTTTGCGTGGAAGCTACTATCTTGTTTGTATCTCAATAACCATTCATGGTATTGACTTGAAAATTTATGGATATGTTTAGGGGCATCAGACAACCAAGAAAGATAACTCTTGATGGAATATATTACAAAGTATGACCCCTTTTTAACTTAGAAATTTTGGTTAAAGTTTTGCATGCAAGATACTCTCATGCTTATATCTCAGTATCCAGGCATGCGATTGATTTGAAACATCTTTAATATGTTAAGGGGTATCATACCTTCATGGTTGATAACTCTTGATTGGATATGTTACAAATTATTGCCCTTTTTCACTTAGAAATTTTGGTTGAAGTTTTGCATGCAAGGTACTTTCATGCTTATATCTCAGTATCCAGGCATAGGATTGATTTAATACATCTTTACTATGTTTAGGGGTATCATACTTTCATGGTAGATAACTCTTGATAGAATATGTTACAAATTATGGCCCCTTTTTAACTTAAAAATTTTGGTTAAAGTTTTGCATGCAAGGTACTTTCATGCTAATATCTCAGTATCCAGGCATAGGATTGATTTGAAACATCTTTAATATGTTAAGGGGTATCATACTTTCATGGTAGATAACTCTTGATGGAATATGTTACAAATTATTGCCTTTTTTAACTTAGAAATTCTGGTTAAAGTTTTGCATGCAAGTTACTTTCATGCTAATATCTCAGTATCCAGGCATGCGATTGATTTGAAACATCTTTAATATGTTTAAGGGTATCATACTATAAAGGAAGTAACACTTGATGGAATATATTAAAAATTATGAACCCCTTTTAACTTAGAATTTTGGTTAAATTTTTGCATTCAAGCTACTATCTAGCTTATATCTCAGAAATTGCTTGTGGAATTGACTAGGAGTGTCTTCAGGGGCATCAGAAAACTAAGGAGGATAACTTTTGGACTGAATTTTATACAAATTATGGCCCTTTTCTAACTTGGATTTTTGGTTAAAGTTTTGCATGCACAGTGTTATTGTGCTTATGTCTCAGTAACTAGGCATGGGATTGATTTTAGACATCATAGAAATATTAAGAGGTATAAGACTATCAAGGTATATCATTTTTGACTATTATTATGTACAGGGTATGTGAAGGGCAAGAATTGAAATAGATTTCATTTGATTTACCAACAAGCATTTTGAATAGTCGAGCGTGCTGTCCTTTGACGGCTCTTGTTTATAACTTAGTTATTTTGTTTAACATAATTTAAGTGTGTGGTCGTGGATTTGCCGAGTAGTTAGTCGCTGACTTATTATTACTAACCCCCTAAATCTCAGTCTTGTTATTTTCATTTTTCATCCCTACCTTAAAACTAACACTATTTATTAAGAAATGAAATATCTTGGTTATCTTAATTAGATAAATAAAAAAGATAAATGAATGATTAGCATTAACTTGACGTGTAGAACGTCACAGGCACACGCGTACGCTCATTCCTTAATATTGTTCGATAATCACAATAACCACACATATATAATTACATACGCACGTATTAATAATGAAATCTTTATGTATTTTTAACAAAAAAAAGGATAATCATAGATCTCTCATGCCTTTATCTTATAACTAATGCGCCGCAAATTGTGCTTAGCGCAAAACTCAATTCACCCAACCCTTTGAAATATTTGAATAAGTAAATACGACAACCTGAGATTAGTGGGGAACAGATATGATTATAAAAAATAACTGTTCATGGCCTCCATTTATTTTCTTTTGTGTAGGTCTACATTCTGAAATGAGATCTATTTTTGGTGTTTTAAAATCTGTTAGTATAAAGATAAGAAATAAGGTATAGCCGTGGTACAATGATAACGTATCCGATTACGGATCCGAAGGTTGTGGGTTCGAACCCCGTTGGAGGCAAGAAATATTCATGACCTTCCCAGGCGCAAGTACTGGTCCAACCCAGGTACCGTCGAGAGGGATTAGTATAAGTTGTAAGAACTTGTTTCTCAATCGACGTAAAATAAATAATTTTAAACTAAGGTATAGCCGATAACAATATTCCATTCCGCATAGACTGCAGCAGGTCTTATACGCTAGTTTGATTTATATATTAATATAATTATTATAATATTAATTACATGAACAATTGGTTTCAGTCCGCCATATTGTCAGTATCACAAAAGTCACGTGATTCCCTGATGTGAATGCTAGGGAATACCGACATCCGACAAAAGAGTCATTTGCGTTTTTGTGTAGTGCACAATTTCCGCTTAGCATGCGGCATATCCCATTAAAATAGGTTTATAAATGAAATACATCAGTTTTCTATTTCAAATCGAGGCAAATTATGCTGCTTGTGATAGCTTAAATTGACGTCATATACCACGTGTTTTGGCCACGATTTGTTGTAAACAAGAAACTCTTTCAATCAGTTTTCCTTCACCGGTGAAACCAGTTGGAGACTTTAGGTTTGCGCGCGTCCTTCCATCCGTCCTTCCCTCCCTCCCGCTTTCGTGTCTGCTCCATAACTTAGATATTTATGGATGGATTTCAACAAAATCAAGGGCGTGTCCCGCGCATCAACCATATGTGTCTTTAGAAGGTTACGTTCACTCGAGTTGTTAAAATTTCTCATTGGTATTTATAGGCTATATTTTTGTGGCTATAACTTAAATGTAATTATGTGGATGGATTTTCGTAAAACTTTACAAAAATGTTTGTCATAACACAAAGGTGTGTCGCGCCCATCAATCATATACACGCCTGAAAGGCCAAAGTCACCGATATTGTTAGAAATTCTCTTTGGAATTTATAGCTGCATCTTCATATCCACTATGTCACTTCCATATCTGTTGATGGATTTCCATTACACTTTTCAAATTTAAAGTGTTTGTCATTACATGAAGATGTGTTGGCACAACAACCATAATTATTTTTTTTTAAAAATGAGCGCTTGAAAGGTTAAGGTCACAGGAGTTGTTAGAAATTGTAGTTGGTATTCATATATAGGCTTCATTTTTATGTCTACTCTGTAACTTCCATATCTATGTATGGATTTTTATATAGCTATTCAAAAGAGTTTGTTTTGACACAAGGATGTTTCGCGTGCAGTAACCATATGTGCGCCTGAATGTCAAGGAGTTGTTAGAAGTTGTATTTGGTGTTCATATGCTACATCTACATGGGTGTCCACTCTGTAACTTCCATATCTATTGATGGGTTTTCATTAAACTTTACAAAAGTGTTTGTTATTACATGAAGACGTGTTGGTGCATAAACCATGTGTAATCTTGAAAGGTCAAGGTCACATAAGTTGTTAGCCATTGTCTTTGGTATTCATACATAGGCTTCTTTTTCATGTTCGCCCTATAACTTCCATACGTATGTTTGGATTTTCACATAACTTTTAAGTGTTGTCATAACACGAAGATGTGTCATAAGCATCATCCAAAATATTCACGCTTGAAAGGTCAGTTCGGTGATCATAACCATTTTCATTATTTCCTTGTTTCTTTCTGGTACAATTTTTTATGGTGGGTTTTCACTAGTGGGGACTCCTGACAGTATTGCTTGCTATACTGACAAAGCCTTGTTGATGTTGGTTTACATAAATCAGTCATCGTCTCCATCACAGGAGATCTAGCACAGATCACTATTGAAGTGAGTTGAAAAATAGCTGAGTTTCAGCTAAATCCAGGAAACCAATAGCGTGATATATACCATGATCACATGGTTACTCAGTGTGGCGGTGAATGATGTGGAACCAATCCACTGCGTACAATCGCAATTCTTTCAGATTACACAATGCATTTACCTTTAACCGAATTTCAAAAGGAAACATTATTGCAGTGCGTGTCCCTCAATTATCTCACGCTGAGTAAATATGGAGATAGAGTCGAATTACAAATATGTTAACTGACTTGAGGATGTGTGTATAGTCCTAGATATATCAGTTTTGACACAGTTGTTTAAACGTATATAAAAAGAAGCATTTAAGTGAAAATGCTACAAAATCGGCAATTCTTTAAGATTACTATATCAATGCATTTACCTTTAACCAGAACTTTTCATTAAAAATGGAACAAATATCAACTATTTTGCGAAGTGTCGGTGGTTCCCCTGTCAATTAATTATCTTACGCTCGAGGTGAAATATAGCGAGAATGTATAAGTAGCTTGAAATTACAAAATATTGTGAGAACTGGATACTTGAGGGTGCTATGTATAGGATAGAATATAATTATTAATACATTTCTTCAGACAATAGACGACCGAAAACTGGACATAATATTCATATTACCTTATTCAATCAAATATGCTGCAATAGCCGGGAAAATAAGCTACCAGACATCAAATGGACGATTACATTCTGTGCAGAAAATTAGAGAGGTTTCATGCTACATCAACATTTGTGTGTTCAATTTCAAACGTCTCCCCTATTTGATATGATAGGCCAAATTTGACAATGCTTCACAATGCTACAATTATCATTTACTGCTTGGACATAAACATGTTAGGATGGATAGCAGCAAATTTCAATTAATGTTTAATCGTGATTTGATTGAAATATTAACGTATGACTAAATAATTTAACGAGGAATTTACATATGTGACTAAGAAACCGCAGATAGTGCGACGCCTATTGTTGTTGTCTTTGACGAAACAAGGGGAGAAAACGTCGTGTGGTGGTAAAATGCCGGGTCACTGATCCAAAGGTTAGGGGTTCGAATCCCATTGGAAGCTAGATTCTTCTCCGTACCTTCAATAAAATGACATCTAAAATAATGATGGGTGAAAGAAACAAAAATAAACAACAAAAACAAAAGCGGATGCATATCGGGACAAAAGAATGAAAAAAGAGAGAAATAGAGAGAGAAAGAAGTGTTAAAGACAGGAAAAAAGAAAAAAAGAGTATCATGATTAGATTGGATTTTATTTTCTATTTATCAATTGTAACCTCATTTTGGCCGAGAAGAAAAATGCAGTTCAGATTAACGGTTAAACAGACTAAGCTAGTTTTTACGTCATCAAAAAGTAAGGCCCTTGAAGCGGGGTTGTTGTAGATGCGCAATCGAAACAGCGTTATTTTTTGTACATTAGAAATAGAAAATAGAAAGGTGTTCGTAGATAAAATTGAATTTTCAGAGCTTCTGATCGGCCACATATTTAGGGTAACTTTTAAGTATTACACATGCAGAAAATTTAGTTTTCACGCGGCATTTATTAAACGGTATAAATAAAAGTAGATTATTGTGCAGTGTCATTAATTAATTACTTTAATTAATCATTTACATTTATTTGTCATCAGTATGTCTCATTTTAAAGTAAATTAAATAGACTAAAAGAAAAAAAGTATAACATTGAATATTTTATTTCTGTGATATTTGAAGAGAAAGACACATGTAGGCTAACATTTCAATTTTTACGACTGGTGTGTAATGGTATTGTTCTTAATTTATTGAGACTGCGACCACTTCTTCTATTGTATCCTTGTCAAGAGGGAGGTGGGGGTAGAAGGTAGGGCGGTGTTGGAGTTGCCGAGTAACTAGCATTCAACCTCGAATCTATTCTTGTTATACTTATTTTTCATGTGTTTCGGCCTTCCTCCACCTGTAATCGCTATATAGTGTAACCCCCAAACATCAATTGAACTATAAGAGGTAGCTTAAATTCCACCAACAATAATGAGCGCTTAGTATGCATTGTAATTCTTAAATTGCAGAAATGCATTTTTCCACTCGTGTCTTACGAAATGTACTGCAAATTTGAAATTAATCATTACCTAAAAACTTAATAACAAAATATTTCATTTCGTGATAAATACTTTGGTATTTATATAAGAGAAAAAAGAACGATGAAATTTACCTGTAAGTAGTTAAGTACTTAAGTGCTTAGTAAAGTCGATGCCGGAATTCGAGGCAGGCGTAAATCATACTGCATGTCAATGAATAAATAACTGTTTCAAGACGAAGTATTACTGTGGTATTGTAGTGGTGACTCTCTACACATTATTGGAGACTGAGAGTTTTTATATATACAGGTTTACAATATGGCAGGACCGGAAAAGAAAGCAAAAATTGAAAAACGAATGTTTGTTGACAGTGGATTCACAGATGACGAAATAACAATTGAAACGGTAGATGGCAAGAAATTGTTTGCATCAAAAGGTTTCCTTGCTTATTGCTCCCCTGTTTTTGAAAAGATGTTGTCATCAGATTTCAAGGAAAACCAAACATCAACAATAAATGTACAGGAAAACTACTCTGATTTTCTACTTTTCCTGAGAAGTCTCCAACCCAGAGAGGATCATGACATCATGACAGGTATGCTAGATCTTACCCGATGCAAAATCCACGCACACTTCCCTCACAAATTAGTAGGATGATATAATTCTATCACAGCTACCCCTTACACTATAGATAATCAATATAGTAGGATAATCAATGCTACCTCTACTACCCTAACTATATAGGTAGGATAATCAATGCTTTCCCCAAATTATAGTAGAATAATTAATGCTACCCCTACTATATAGTAGGGATAATCAATGCTACCTTTACAATATAGTTAGGGTAATCAATGCTACCCCTACTTCATCGAAGGATAATCAAAGCATCCCTCACTACATAGGTAAAGGATAATCAATGCTCTATTGATCCATATTCGGGTTTAGTTTAACATGAAATTTAACTGCATATTTTTTTCTATTTCAGACTCACAGTTTTTGCTATTACAAAGTTGGCTCATATGCACCAGTGTGAAGCCTTACTAAAGCAGTGTCGTAAGAAACTGAAGGAAATGATCATAGCTAGTACACCTTCGTACATGTACTACGCGAGTGATGCCTTAATCAACATTCTGGTCATTGCTGATAGGTATGAGCTAAGCGATGTGATTAATACATGGACAGAAAGAGTCCCAAAAGTAAAGAGCTTCAGAGCAACGATTACCGCGATAACAGCGAATTTATAAAGATATCTTCAGAGGTACAGTTAAGAGTATGTAAAGCAAGGCTTGCAGCATTAAAAGATTAAAATGAACAACTCGATAGCTAAAAGTATGTTTTAGATGAAATTAATTGATATATTTTTAGGTATGGCATGTGAAATATACTATATTCTGGCAAACTTTTCGACAATTACTTTTGCTGCCAGACTTTGAGTTTAACAATTTATAGAGAGTAACGAATACGGACTTCACGATGATATCAACGCGCTATGTGGAAACGCACTTTTGGGTCCAACGCACTTTGGGGTTGACCCGAAAGTGCGGTCGGTTTAATGAACTTTGGGTCAGCTCCGAAAATGAACCCCAAAATTATATGTCACATACTAACGCACCTCTATTGATAAATGATCGACCGTTACAAACATTTCTATCATTATCACTACCTCCTCCACTTCTCAACAGCAACATCGTCATTAACTTGTTTGTTGTGGTCAACATCTTCATTATCAGATTAAGCAATTACAGTTATGTCAATTATTTGTACCGGCTGAGACAAAGCCTAAAGAAAAAAATGGTACTAGTAGCTTCCATGCTTGGCATGTTATAGGACTGGTTTGCCCATTGTCAGGATAATGTTACTGGATGTGGTATCATGCCACATGCTTACGGCGTGAAACTGCAGTGTGACAGAACTATATATGTCCCAAGTAGACAGTCTCTAAATGGCTAAAATATTGTCGACGGGGCGTTAAAACCCCAAAACATTTACACCGTTGTTATACGTCTTCATACTCGTTATACTTACCATAAAATTGATTACCCGGTAGATTGCTGTGAAGATTCCAAGAGTGAACAAGTCAAAATCAAAGATATAAAGCAGGATAATTTGATTTTAGGCATTTAAAGTATAAAATCTTTACAATTTGCCCGGAATTTATTTGAAGAGCTTAATATACTATACAGACGGTTTCGCGTCAAAGATGAAAAAGGCGAATTAATTCATTATCACGTTGGATTTGGTTTAAAAAAATCAATTCATTTCAGCATACAAAGGCGTGTATTTCGTCATTATTAAATACACTCAATCATAAAATGACATACATCCTCTATAACGTGTTGTATAAGCTACTAGTAGAAGTTTATTACCAGCCCATCTTCAACTTCTAGTTAGTAAAGAGAAGACTTCAATTATATCTAAATTTATTGATATTGATAATATTGTACGGTAAAATATGGCGGAACTCATAAATATGTTTATAAAATTAGCCCTAATTTAGTCTATTTCCGCCTAAATCCACGAATGAAATGGTATTTCAACCTTTGTTTAACTAGAGAAAAAATAGTGCTTCAATATGTTTATGATGATCAAGACGATGCTGATGGGGTAAAAACGTTTCAGAAAGTGGAATAAAACGGACTTTTGGTACATGTATGTAAAGATACGACCAGATTCAGTTATATCGTTATATGTCAATATGTCTATAGCAATTGGGTCTGAGGAAATAACATCGAGGTGCTGAACGAGAAGCAAATGTCTATTTATTTCAAATTAAAACAAAAGTACCACCACTACTTCTTCTTAATTCATTTTATATTAGCACACTTACTGATAAGTCTGGTAAAGAGCCATGTAGACCATTTCCCTTCATTCAAATGCACGTTATTCCTTAAACATTTGTTCAATGATCTCATCCCAAAGTGCGTTGGATTTGCTACTATCCGATTTTGTGATTGGGGTCCAATTCTGACCCCAAAGTGCGTTTGATCCCAAATTGCGTTCCCAAAGCGCTATAAACCCAAGTTATATATTCTTTGTGATTTCTGTTCAAAATCTTCTTAAACAAATATGAATGGTTTCATTGAACATGTATACAAATGTATAATCTGCATCACACTCACTGATAAGTATATCAACAAGTTTTAACATTTTCTCATTTACTTACTAATTTTTGTCAGTAGTTGTGCTATTACTACCGTCTTAACGGAATTTGACCGGAAACGCACACATAATAATGATTTATGGAGGTATATACATGTATATAAAACATCCGTCCGTATGTTAATTTTCTATAAAGTACATATACCTATTATTATCTTAATGAGTAATACAGACGCGTAATGGGTTTTGTCCGATTTACAAAGATATCTGAAAGACACTAAACCACGCCGTGAAAGTTACATTTTGAATAGACACTTTATTCATTGAAATATTCTATATGAACATGCTTTTGCTAGTATTTGTAAAGTTTCCTGAGTTCCTATATCAATCAATTAAGATACAGTTTGTGTTATTTTTCCTTCCCATGGGAAGGAACATCTTTAGTGGTTCCTCACTACTTGCCGGATATAAGATTAGCACCTGATGAGATGTTTGCCCGCTCAGTATTATGTGTGCCTCATGATTCTTCCGACGAAACGGGATCCAGTCTGAAGTCACGTGATATCAAAGTGCCATTTGAACTAAGACCATAACTTTCATAACTTTATTTGATTATTAATCTTATATTCACAAACATTGTGAATAAAATAAGCAATACAAAATATACAAAAAATGCAATAATAATTTCACGCACACAGGGTAAACGGCCACACAATCATTCACTTTTCGGGCACAAAATATTAATATGTTATGTTCACATAGATAAACAAGTATTTTACAGTACAGTAACCACAGTTACCTGCCATTGCTTACCCTGCATCCGGATGCGCCTACAGAAAATAGTGTTCCTATTTATTGCTGAATTATGGTGAATATTTGACTGAAAGATCAATAAAAGATGAAATCTATAGACAGTTAAAATAGTCATAAAATGCCCAATTTGGAGGCCTTTGGGGCCTTTTTGCACAACAACCTTAAAAGTTTAGCATTGCTGAGAGGGGAATTTTTTTAGAAAATTGGTGTGAAATGGCCGACCGTTGCACTAATAAATTCATACGTATGTTATTTGGCCTTAAAAAGGACAAATTCCATGTTTAAAATGTACATATTTATTTCTCTTGAATAGATCTATCTAATGAGGATAAGCTTGGATGTAAAATTTCCTTACAGAAATTGTCATTTGTATATATGGTTATATAGAACATATAGTAAAATTAATTGTGGTCTTAGTCTATTTATCCGCTATCAGTTTAGCTTTTTTGATGACGTGCTGGTTTTCTGTTAAGTTTACAGTGAATCAGTCGCGAATATTGGGTGTCAGTATAGCAGGTGCGCGTAGGTTTAACTTACGGCTTCGTGTTGTCCCGATATAGAAAACACGATGACATCCTAAATTGAACTTAGCCCTAAAAATGTCAAGTTTCTTGCTTCATTTCCATGTGCTACCAAAATTTAAAAAAAATGAACTTAAGAAAGTTTTGGTTTGGAGAAATATGCAACCATAGTAAACCAAATACAGTTCGTACTCTAAAGTTATACCTTCTATGCAAATGCTGAAAAGAACAGTTTCACTTCATACTTCATGGTTTAGAAATGCCCTGGAAGGAACTTTTGGTAGGCTGAAACATCCGCATCCGACTGAGTTCACCTTGTGACCTTATGTCATAATGGATATGGTTTATATTCTTTGAATCGGGATCATTTTGTCATACACAAAACGTCATTTAAAAAAAACTCATACTAATATTGTATGTATGCTGATGAGATTTATTATGTACAAATGTATGTAAAACTGATATGCTCATGTCAAAAATTAACTTCAAAAACAGAAAAAATATCATGTTTAAGTAGCCGATTGAATCGTTTTAGCACGTTTCAGGCATCAACATATTTTATACATGTGTACACATTTACCTTTATGTTGCTTTATAAAGATTTTTTGAACTATTTTTCATCCCATGGGCGTGTGGAATTCAGAACACAGTTCATTCTTTTGTATTTCCTTTTTGAAAAATTAAGAACTGGTATCAAACTTTATCATGCTACTTATACTATGTCATATTTATGCATGTGATTATATATTATTCTGAAAATATTATATAACTTGGAAAATGTTGTAAGAAAGACACGTTAATTCATTTTAGTCCCTAATTATTTTTTGTACATGAAAGTTGCTATTTTTTGTGAGCCTAAGATGAGGACCTTTCTTAAAAAGTTAAATGCATGTGTACATGTTTACTGTTTCCTCATTTTCATATCTTTGTCATTCGAATAAAACATGGTAATCAACGTCGTTTATTATATTATTTCCACGCTGTTGGGTGCTATTTTGGCACCAGTGTTAATATAACACAAGGATATTCCTAATATAGCCATTCAGTCTCTTTTTTTCTCCTAATACCTCCATGTTTCTGAAATGTTGTACAGAGATCCACTGGTTGTTCGTGCACCTGTAATGAGATGGCGTCTTGATATGACTGAAATACGAATACTGTCGATAGGACGTTGAACGTCAATACAATCAACACTTAATATATATATATCGGTGTTTCGTCCAAGCGTGTTTTTGACGCTTTTTTTCGGCTTTGACGCAATGAAATAATGAAATTGGGTCTCTGCGTTTTCCGTGACGCAGGTTTTTATTCGTCGGCAATTAATACAAAGCCAAAGAACCTTTTATTGATGCTACTTGAAACTACTTGAAAAAAGAGTGGGAAATATGTAAGAATCTTGTTGTGCAGCAGCATTAGTCGAGAAAGACATGCGTATATTGGTACTGGGTGCTTTGCATTTTCATGTGACAAATGTCAGATGTAATTGCACCTTCTATTAAATATTATCGTCTTGCAATTTCATTGTTAACTTGATGTTTATGATAGCCAATAGTAATATTCTTGAAATGTCGACACCTTGTTTTGTAAGTCTCTTTCCAATGTGTACATGTATTTGAAGTACACAAAAATTATAACCAAACAGGACAGTATTGTCCAAAATGAAACTAGGAAGAACACAATTGTACTGACAAGAAACTTATTTTCTATTTATGGTTGGTTACAGTAATAATGATGCAAAACTCGCATTAGGGTAGTTGGTTGCCCTCAATTAATTAATTAATTGTTTTGCTCGACTTTTTTTTTTAAATTGACACAAACACATACTGCAAATACATAGATTACACGGTCACTGCGCTGAATATTCCGCGCGCTATACGGCTCTGTATTGTGAAATATAGAAAAAAAAAAAATCCATGTACCGTTACAGTGACGAATGTGGATTGTTTTGTTGGATTGGCCATTGTATGGTTTCTAGACTATATTATTTTTCATTTGTTCCTGTGACTCTTTTTTTGTGATTTTACATGTTGTTCTGCAACATATCAATCAAGATATTATTTTGTTATTAAACGTCTTTTCTTAAAAAATTCAAGTTCATGATAGTTTGAGTTTGTTGTTAATATTATGCACTTTAGACTTTAGTTTAAACTTATTTATTTTACGTCGATTGGGAAACAAGTTCTTACAACTTATACTAATCCCTCTCGACGGTTCCTGGGTTGGACCAGTACTTTGCGCCTGTGAAGGTCGTGAATAATTCTTGCCTCCAGCGGGGTTCGAACCCATAACCTTCGGATCCGTAATCGGATACGTTACCACTGGACCACGGCGCCCTTCTTTAGACTTTAGCAGCTGTTTCATAAATTGTTATTTGATTTTGAAAATGTCACATTGATTTTACCTCAGAAAGGGCCATTGTCCTTTTGCTGAAAATTATTTCCCGATCACTGCTTTACGGTACGACCCTCTAAAATTTCAAATAATAATATCAAACAAATTTTGAATAATTCTAAATTATGGCTTACTAAAGATTATTAACCTTACTTGCATAATTTATGCATACTATAGCGTATTTCTTTTACGCCTACTGGGAATAAAGTTCTTGCAATCTTTGCTAGTCCTTACTGAAGATTCCTGAATTGGACGAGTACTTTGCGCTTAATGAAAATGTTTAACATATCCCAACGAAGTGTCGATAACTTTTCATTCCGGTTTGCTTCATGCTTAAGAGGTTTTAAGAGCAAGATAATATGTTTATCATTATTATTATTTAAGTTTTGAATTCACATATCAAGGGATGGCTGGTAGTGCAAAACAGTTCTAAGTGCGTATATATAGAAAAAGATGAAACAGCTTCACGGCCAGCCTTGCATGATCATTTTGAATCATTCACTATATGTTAAATTGAAAAGTACAAAATAACAATGTAAAGATGCTCCAACTAGTATTGAATTCATGTCGGGAGCTATTAGTGTATTCCTTTTCACATACATACATTCAGTACTTGTTGTTTAATTTTTACTTTTTATACTGCCGTATTTTTTTGTTTTTGAAATTTATGACTTTTTTTTTCATATATATTATTCCTGTGATTCGTAGTGAGTATTCGCTCATGACAATCTATATATTTATTCAAGATTCGAGTTCCAATTTTTTACATAGTATACTGTATGCTTGTGGTGGACTGATTAATCATAAAATCAACGAATCAGTGACGATTTACTAGTTGACGTGAAGATGACGACTAAAAAAATCGTTGACGAATAATTGACGAAGAAAAGGGTTGACGTTGATATTTCATCGCGCATCTGATTGGGTAATTCCATTAATCAGTGTGTCTATAAACATGTATATAGCGTTCCGGCATTATTTAAAAAAATGGTACTTGCAATGTTGCACTTTCCATATATTTGGTCTCTGGTTGCACTTTATTTCCATTCAAACTTTATACATGTACATGCATTTGAATATTTGAGAAATTAAAATATATACCTCTAGTACAGGGTACTTTGTTCTCGTTTTGTACAATAAATAAAGAGGGTTTTAACAAACTTTTTATTTTCCTAAATTGCTACATTTTGTATTTAATCATGATAATCAATTAATTAATGACTGTTGCCTCTGATTAATCAACTAAATCTTTTCGACTGATTACAATCACTACTTTATGCACTACAACTTTAATAATCGTAATTAAGGCATTTTTGAGAATTAAAGGTAATTTGAATATCCTGATATCATTGAACTCACTTGAGTAAATTCTACTTCCGAGGTATGCCTAAATGCATGGTTTAACAAAGGTTAGAATAGTTTGAGTGAACCAACCTTGGACTAATATGTGTATCACTATTGGCCAACCATAGGAATTCAGTCCTTGTTGTTGACAAACCTAACCATGACCGACAATGGTCAGATTAAGGTTATTACAAGTAACCAAGTCAAATCAATACAGACCACGAGTTTTACATTTTAACCATGGTTACTACATTATTGCCCATGGTTATTCTTGATATGAAACTATTAAGTTAAGTTATGATTGTTGAAATGATAATGAACACTGTCAAATAATAAGTTTATTTTACAACTTCTGTATAACGATACAGGAAATATCCACTGACTTGGCATAAACATAAACTTCTATCAGTGATGCAAGCAGTTATATTTTACTTAGAAAACGTTTTAAAGTTACCGGATGGAAACTTAAAATAGGGGAATTGAGTCTGAAAACTTTACACATGTATATTCCAATTGATAATTATTTTCTCAAGTCCAAATCCAGCCTACCATAGCGATCTAGATGTGGAATTCCGAACGCTAACAGAACACACGCTAGAATTCAGCTACACTATTTAGCGTATGTCTTTCATCATTCGGTTCTCCTGCCCAAAGACCTAAAACCAGTTTTGGTCTTTGGTTTGCCTTACTGAAGCTACCCTGAATATTTCGGATCAGAACACATGTTGATGACCACTGAGGTACCCAGCAAGGTAGCTATACCAGTATCATTTTACGACTTTGGTGTGTCACGCCCGGGTATCGAACCCAAGACCTTCCGCTTACGGGTCGCTCGGTGGTAAGTATTCTTAATATTAGTGGACTTTGTACCTCGACTGTGTAAGAATTTAGATATAATTCAGTGCTTGGTAAGTGTTGATGACGAAATAAGAGCCGTATTTAGAACGTATTTAATACAGTTGTAAATTTTATATCTATCAATAAAAAAAGAGTTTGCCTTCCGGCTTGCGGTGGGCCGGTGTTCCTATCAGGGTTGCTCTTTACACTTGGGGTTTATCTAAACCTTTAATTATATGGACGCCACCTTAATACTGAAATAATGTCGCAGCAACACAACAAAACAACAACATCAAAGAGTTAAAAGACATATTACTTGTTGTACTGACCTTATAGAAATTCAAATCAGTGAAAATCGAATGAAGCCCCTCACCTCGTGAGTTCGAATACCGGCAGGGTCATTTGGATTGTCATTTCGGATGTGAGGAAGCCTTCCAGCTGGTTTGCGGTAGGTCGGTGGTTCTACCCGGATGCCTCCGTGTATTCGTGGTCTTCCTCCACCTGTAATTAGCTGGATGTCGCTATATGGCTGAAATACTGTCGCAGCGACGGTAAACTCAAATAGTCAAGTCAAGTCAAAATCGAATGATTGAAGACTCTCCGCCGTATTAAATTCAATCATTCAAGGTTTCTCTTTGTAAAGTACATATAAAACCTTAAACAAACCTTAAATGAGTATATCTAATATTATCAATCTATTCAAACCTTCGAAATATCTACCCTGTGGTATGAATAGGGATCATCAGAGATTTAAATTACCTTCATTACTTAGCTTCGTGAGATCATGCATATACTTAACACAATTTAACATAATGTCTTGGTAACAGGAAATTGAATATATTAATAATATTGCTGTCTATATAAGGCATAGGAAAATATTAAAGTATAATTGTTATGAAGAGATGGACAGGGCGATTGAGAGAGGGGGATGGGGTGGGAGGGTTGATTTCAAAAACGCCTGGACCAGTTTTATTTAACAAAATTATACCGAATTAAGAAATATGATTTCATGCTGAAACTCAAAATACACTAACATTGCGTACTAACCATTAGTTTTCAGCTCATGGTCTTACTCACTGCAATAGTTTTTCGAATAGCTTTCGTAAGTTTTCCCATTTTTTTATCGAATGTTTATTGATAGTTACAATTACAGCCTAATTTCACTGATTCTTTTAACATAAACGACACACTATAAGGAAATGAATAACAGTCATTAACTCGACATGCAGGTCAAATTTCCTACTTATCATGTATGTCACACACACGCGCGTACGGACACACATACATTAATATTATTCGATCATAACAACTTATTAAACCACACATAAATATTTAGATGCAATAATAAATAATTTTAAGTTGTATTTACATAAATCTCCTATACGACTATGTAAAACCTATGCGCCGCTAATTGCGCTTAGCGCAAAACACAATTCACCCAACCCTTTGATATATTTATTTTATGTACACAGTGTAAATACGACAGTATGAAATGTCTGAGGTACTTATATAACAGTTCATGGTCTCCATTCGTGTCATTTTGTGTAGGGCTACATTCTGCAATAAAATGATCTATTCAATTGTTGTAAACAGATAAAAAAAATGTGTTTATACAGTCCATTTCATTGTCTTAGTCTCTTTTTAACATTGATACACATCTACCTGTATTATTGATTTTAGATCAGATTTCAGAAAAAAAGATGGTACCCTGCAAATATCTCTCGTAGCATATCGAAAGTAGTGCATAAGAAAACAAATCTGTGCTGGGATCCACAATTTTTCGTAAAACTGGTTGCGGTTGAGCACCGATCGGATCTTTTTGTTGTGACACAAGAGGCATTTTCAGTCAGTGTTCCTTCACCGGCTTAAGGAAAGGTAAATTTAAACTTATACATGCTTTAATTTGAATTTATGTACCTAATTAATTTAGATATACTCATTTAGCTGATTCAAATGTATCTAAATACTTCTTTGTTTTCTATGTAAATGACGTGTGTTGATTGAATTTTATGTGTCGTCTACAGTTTTTATAGTTATCTCATGTGGGAGAGTGTTTCATGTTCTTTTACAACCTGGTTTACATTGTTTTGTTGTTGTCAGCTTACTGAAGCTGTGACCACTACTTCTATTATTCGTTTGTCTCGGTACCTTAAAGCGTATAATTTTGCTGTATTATTTTTAATTATTTAATTTACGTTTTATGTGTTGGGCGTGGAGTCGCCGAGCAGTTATAGTTTTGTCATTCAGATTTTCATTCTAACCTTAAAACTGTTAATAAAGTTATTTATTAAAATATGGAACATCTAAGTATTTTTATCGGAGAATAAAAATGATGAAGATGGGATATTTCTTAGCGGAAAGTATTGTTCGTGGAATTCGAGCAAAGTGTACAAAACATGCAGTTATCAAACAAAAAATCGTGAAGAATAAATATTGGATTAGGGATACATTTTTATGGTAATGTGGTACTCTGTTCATGATCAGAGATGAATGCTTTGTTATATTATTACAGTTACAATATGGAAAGTCCGGCAAAGAAAGTGAAACTTGAAAAACAACAAACTGAAAAACATCTGTTTGTGATCGTGGATTCACTGATGACGAAATAACAATTATTACGGCAGATGACAAGAAACTGTTTGCATCGAAAGGATTTCTCGTTTACAACTCCCCAGTTTTTGATAAGATGTTCTCATCAGATTTCAAGGAAAAGAGAGCATTGGAAGTAAACGTCAATGTAAACTACAATGAATATCTACATTTCCTGAGATGTCTCCAAATTAGAGAGGAATATGACACCATGAACGGTATTCAGCAATCTTCACTCTGAATTTAAGAAAATACGTGATATGTTCAAATAATGTAACTGTTCTTTGTATTCGTTTTATTAATAGTATATGTTATTTATTTGTAATAGATGATTTCTTTATCAAATATTAGAATAAGGTGTAGAAATGAATGTCTTACGAAATAATAATATATTTTCCACTGATATTTTTTTCTACTTGGTAGCAGATATATTATTTTAATTGTAAAGGCGTGGGAATACCGTGTAGAAGATTGCGACTGCGAGTTGAACATGATTTTGTCCTTTAAAACAGGATTCTCGTTTATCATCAGTTTATTATAACAAGAACTGTATGCATGACTTAATAAACGGCCCAGTAGCTCAGACGGCAGTGCTCTCGCCCTGTGAGCTAGTGGTACCAGTCTTGATGCACAGTTTTATCACCTTCGGCTACAAGTGATAAGTACTCCCATCTGACCGGGGCAGTCAACAAATTAAACTTGGGTATCAATGTAAAAAGGTATTTTTGGTCGTCAAGAAGTTAGTAAAGTATAATGAAAAAGCCTGCGGCGTGTGGAATAACTTAGCATTCAAATTGAATTAAACTTACTACATAGCAAACCGATCGTTTTAAAATAAACTTACACGTATTTTAACTATTACACAGAACAGTTGTAATAACTTACATATTTCATAATAAAACATACACTTTTGTATTTTTTTTCGGCGCCAACACACACACACACACACACACACATTCGGATGTTCTCGTATTACTTCATTTTATATTCTCTATTTCAGATGCAAACGTTTTCATATTACGGAACTGGCTCACATGTACCAGACTAAAGCCTTGCTGAACCAGTGTTGTAGGAAACTCAAGGACATGATCATAAAAATGGAAAAAAACTGTATATCTTTTGAGATTTTGCTGGATATTCTGGTCATTGCTGATAGATATGACCTTAGCGATGTGATAGATACATGGGTAAAAACTGTGTGTAAATCCGACATATATACAAGCTGGAATTACCGCAATTCCAAAAAATTTGAAAACATATCTGTAAATTTACAGTTAAGAGTATATAAAAGAAGACTGGAACGTAAAGATAACTAACGACAGTTATTTAACGAAATTAGTGTTATCTTATCAGTAATAAAATTGTGGCACGTTTATTAAAGCCTTCCTGAACCAGTGTTGTAAGAACTCAAGGAAATTACCAGCGATAGAATTTAACTCTGGTTTTATATTGATGCTGACACGATAAATATTCTTGTCATTGCTGTCAGGTATGAGCTAAGCGGTGTTATTTTTTCATTTATAGAAAAAGTAAGCAAATGCGAAAGGGCTAAAAGCCAAGATTACCACAAAGACGATAACTTTGTAAAGATATCTTCAATTACGAGTATGTAAAGCAAAGCTGGAAGCATTAGACGATTAAAATAAGCACCTCCATAGCTAAAATTATGTTTTAGAAGAAAATGAAATGATACATTATTAGATGTAGCATGTTAAATATACTATATTTTGGCAAACTTTTCGACACCTTTTTTTTGCAGCCAGACTATAAGAGGATAACGCATACGGATTTCACGATGGTGTTAACAGGCTATAAATCACGAGTTGTCTTGGTTTTATGTGGTTTCTGTTAAAAATATTTTATCTTCTTAAACAAATAGGGCTAGTTTCATTGAACATGTATATAAATATATGATCTGCACCGCACTCACTGATAAGTATATCAACAAGTATTAAAATTTCACTTTTACATTATAATCACTGTCAGCAGTTGTGCTACTACTACAGTGAGGCTTTCGTTCATGTTGGCAAACGAACCGCACGATACACGCACGATAAACGCAAACGAACCGCACGATACACGCACGTTACACGATAAACGAACGAACGAACGATAAACGAACGATGCATATACACGTTTGATGCACGATACACGATGCACGATACACGGACCGCACGAAACGAACGATTGTAGATAGGCACGGTAGCGAGGTTAATCGATTTACTCGGTTTTTTTCGCCCAAGTGAACAAGGCAATTAATCAATTTATAAATAAAACCATCATTAAAACTAACACATACACACACACACGAAAAAAAACAACGAATGTTCTATAATAGGAAGTCACATGTTCTAAATCGTGTCGAAATTACAAATAATTGTTGTTACACATTGAATTTATTAGATCTATAACGATCCTATGCTTTGAACAATTATTTATTCGCGCCAAGCGTCATTGGTAACCGCATAATACGATTTAATTGGCTATCTTACAGCAGGTGAAGTGATCTCCCTTCGTACACAATACAGGGGAGACCACTCTACGTAGTTAACTCATTATTTTTATTAAACATGAATCGATATAAGACTTAAATTGTAACAGACAACGTAAGTAATCTACAGTTAAATGTTGCCATGCGGTGAGTAACCACTTAACTGATTTTGAAAAGCTGAAATTCTAATGCTGGCTTTTAAGGAAGCGTTGAACTCAAAATATATCGTGCGGAACGATTCACACGGAAGGAACGATGCGATAAACGAAACACGTTACACGTTACACGATACACGAAATACGTTACACGATACACGAAACACGTTAGAATCGTGCACGATAAACGCACGCACCATACACGAACGATACACGGAAACGGAACGCACGATACACACACGATACACGAAAAATATGCCAACATGAACGCAAGCCCCACTGTACCATCTTAATGGAATTCGACCGTCATTTCTTTATCTAGAAACCCACACATATGCATGTTTCATGGACGTGTATACTCGTATATGAGACGTCCGTCCATCTATTATACACATACACTTATTTTTACCGTAATGAGTAATATAGAAGAGTAATGGTTTTTGCTCGATTTACAAAGGTACTTAACAGACACAAATCCACGCCGCGAAAGTTTTTTTTAATGAAAATATTCTATTGGAAGACATATTTACTAGGAATAATTTTATTTGTGCAGTTTCCTGTAGTTACTATCTCAATCAATATAATACAGTTAGTGTCATATAGTATCATTTCGCAACTGAGTTCACGTTATGACCTTATGTCATTATTGATATTTGTTTTATACTATTTATTAAAACAACGACGTTGTGTTCTACATGATGATATATAAAAACACACAATATATTATTTGTTTACTTTCATGTAATTATTCTAGGGTAATCATAATTCCCTTCATTTTGTTGACCATTCTTACGTGACTGGTGTTTTTGTTTTCCTTAAATGAACCTGTAGTTGGTTTAAAAATTAGGAGTTTGTATTATAATGCTTTAATTATGCTTTATTATATTCCGTGCCTTCATTGGGAAAATGTCACGGTTCAATTATTTGTTTATATTCTTTGATTTATAATCATTTTTTTCATAAATAAAAGGACATTTGCAAAATGATTTTTAATTTTCCAAACTAATCTTGAGTGTATGCAAATTTGCTTTATTAGTATGTAAAACTATGATTATGTCAATAATGAATTTTATCTGTGAAAACAAGAAAAACAATTTTAAATTTTTTTTTTTACATTTGAACACATTGCATGTTTCACACAAACTCATACTATGTATATTTTTTTAAATTAGATTTGAATGACTATCTCTAAAATTTAACTTTAAAAGCGTACAAGGACAATGTGCATATTCTTTATGTTGCTCTTAGGATTTTCGAACAATTTTGTCACCACTTTCAAATGACCTGACAAAACAACAATGATATCACCGTGTCTAAATGCAACAGGTATCCGAATGTATGGAATTTAGAACAAACTTTCGGATTTGAAACAATTATAAATGGTAACAAGCACTATTATGAAAGTTATCTTATGCCAGACTTATTCATGTGGTTATGTATTATTCTAAACATATAACATAAAATTGCAATTGTTGTAAGAGAGACATGTTAATTAATGTTTTTCCTTAACTATACAAGCTTTGTTGATAAAAGTTTTAGAAAAGAGAAAGACGACTCGGAGGACATTCCTTTAGAAATTAAATGCATGTACATGTTTATTGTTTCCTTATTTGTGTATATCCTTGACATTCGAATAAAATATAATAATCAACTTCGTTTTTTATTTATTATTTCCCCGACTTTGGGGTTCCGTTGTACTGTCTTCCTGTACAAGTTTTAAAATAACATGAGGATGTCCTTAACGTTGAACGTCAATACAAACAACAATACTTCTATTTTTTTTATTTGAGGTTAAAAACTAAAGTTATATTTTCATATATAGTCTCGAATGGGAAAAGGTGCGAGGGGTAACTGGTAACATGCATTTATTTGGATACGAGCGAAACTATGCACGAGCAAGAGAGGAAATATAGTAAAAAAAAAGTGCGTTTGTTTGGTTTTACGTTCCTCCAATGGTTTTCAGTCACATGGGAGCTTTTGTCTACACGAGGCAGTTATAGTGCTGCATCATGACATGCATTCCCAGATTGCTATAACATTTGATTTTCAAAATGGATTTGCAAGTTACATACACCAAATGAAGCGGAATAATTAAGAGCGTGTTCATATATATGCATATATAGAGTGAACGGATATTTATTTTGAGTGGATAAGGAAAATATCTCATCTATTAGCACTTTATCTCACTGATAGAACTCAGTTTGCACCACTTAGCACAAAGAAAATCTCGTTATCACTCATTTCCAACAGCAACAATTATAAACATAAAAATACAATTTGCTTTCCAAGATGGCGGCTTTAATTTACAAAATAAATGGTAAGATGCAGTTCTGATTCTCAGCCCAGCCCAGAATTCAAATATATCGGTATAAATACATTATAACCTCATACAACTTCATGTAAATTACATGTAGTGTAAATATATATTTTATATAAAAAATATTCAAATTCATATTATTTAGGTGTCCATGCACTGTAAAATCTCAATATATCGAGGATTTATGTTGAATATGAAATGCTTGGAGGAGCGTAAGACTGAAAAACATGCCTATACATTATACGTCACGGTGCTAATAATAGCAATATTATACACAGGCGCGTGCGCGCACATTTCATGCATTTCCGCGTCTACTACATTGAATATTTCCTTTATATTATTACAGTCACTACTTGTGCACTTTTGTGTCAATATAATATGTGCTACTCATCGTATGAGCCCACTTTCTCTAAATTCACCTTGGTTCTTATTCGACCGAGGGTTATTTGATAAGCATGAATTATTCATTTGATTTAATGCAGCGTGGAGAAAGCACGGATCATATGATCAATGAATCAGTGCGTTACATATAGACTTTCGGATATTGAAAACCACGTTTTGCTTTTGTAACTTCAATGTAGAGTATTCAAAATACTACGCGTGGTTTCATTGGTCAACATGTACCTTTTAATTATTCATGAAAACCAAGTTTTTCCAGTTGAAAAAACCTACGGTATTCATGGTAGTGATAATGAAATATGTACCGTGGATTCTAACGATGTTTGCTACCGAATGATGAATACAATCATTTTGTGTTATGTTTCGTTATTTCATATTGTGTTATGTATGAAAACGGGATTTCACAGTTATAAATTGTTTTAACTTCGACCTCATGATACATTTTAACAAGTAAGCAGTCCCTTCGGACTTATTTTATCAGAATTGCAAAGGGCTGAAGAAGTTTCACGTTTATTCAATTAAAGTCGTTTACCCTTTTGTTTATTACATTCGCCGTTTCTGTTAGTTTATTCTTGAAATGAATGTGCGAGTCTGTTCATGCAATACAAGAAAGTAAGGAAAGTGAAGGGGTTGAATGATATTGGGATCGAGGACCTTGATTGGTTGAGCCGTCTTTGTGTGATTCGTTTTCAGTTTTGCTGAAAAACGAAATAATAATTATAATAACAAAAAAAAAAAAAAATGAAGAAAAATAGAAAATATTGGGAAGACGTTTAATAATGTTTAATTCGGTTTTGACATCTTAATTTTACATCGATAAACAAGTGTATCATCATATTCTAATCCACATCGACTGTTCCTTGTTTGTACCAGTACTTTGCGCTTTGAATCGAACAAACTGAGTCACCTTTGGTTAAACTACATTAGTATTCTGAAAAGACTCAAAGTAGTTTCTGCGACGATGAAAACTAACAAATACACATGTTCATCATCATCATCATCTCTTCTTCTTCTTCTTTCTTATTCTTCTTCTTCTTCATTTTGTCTGCCATAACTATTGCATTTTTTATTCTTTTACTAATATTATTACCATCGCTACTACTACCACTTCTAGCACCACTACTACAATTACTTCTTTCTTCAACTACATATACTACAACCAGCAAAACTGGTATGACGGTGTTGAATCTCAAGATTTTTTATGGTCTAAGGGAAAGTAATCTTTTGTTTGATCATGAATGTTGCATATGCATTACTTCCCTTTGGTACATCAGGAAAGACGGATAGCATATGAATAAAGATGTGATTGAAATTATTTTTGTTACATTAAGATATAACATCATCTGCTGCTACTTCTATTACACATACTACTTCCATCACCAGTACACCACAACCGCTTCAACAACAACAACTACTACTACTACTACCAATACTGTTCTGATAGATGTACTATTTAATCTGATATTACACCTTTCGTCTACTAAATGGAGCACGATGTGTTAAGCTATACTCGAATTATCTAGTATATTATTATCACATAGATTCAATCGTATCTTTGGCCACCCCATACCCTGATTAGACAATGTAGATGCATGTTGATATTGACAAGCCATGGAAGTTTAAGGTTCTTTTTCGCGGTGAGCAAATAGTTCACATTTAGGAGCAGATATATATTTATATACAACGATACATACATGCTTTGCTTTGCTCAATAATTTATTAATTATCTGATTGAACATTCCAGGACTGATACGATTTTCACAACCGAATAATTACTGTTTTCGATCTTATTTTTTTCACAACATTCAATTCAAATAACCCGTAGAGCTACTCTCGGCGAATAATGCCTTTCGAAATCTATTTTAATACACTCGTATAATTTTACAATTCCTTTGACTAACTTGGCAACTTTCCCATTTTTTATAAATTTCAATAAAGACTTTAGTCCGCATTCCACTATCGAGACATTGGATCTACTGCGTGTGAACTTATGTAGTGTTGTACATAAAGGCAAAACGAAAGCGGAAGTAAATCAGTGGGTAAAACCAGCAAACCTACCTGTTGAATTCTAAGAAGCCGACATATATCCTCAATATTTGTCGTTATTTGTGAAGAAAACTTTCTTCTTATTGTTTATCGAAGGAAGGTAAGTCTTTTAATAAATCGTGTCTGCTTAAATAACTGTACTATGTCATTCTGAATGTTTTTTAAGCGACATTACTATCAACGGGGATAAGCAATATTGTTAAACCGTAAAAGAGAAAACTATGGTAACCATATAGCTTTTACCTCGGCGGGTTAAGGTTACAAACCAACTTCATGCCCCTGTTCTATCAATTTATACTTTCTTTTCCTTAATAATTAAATATAGTATCATCATTGTGTATACAATATACGAAAAAATAATCCATATCATATTGATTTAATACAAGATATTGGCCGTTTTGACAATTTCATAGCAGATTGACAGTTAACAGAAGGCCAGACGGATGAAAGGACAGATGATAGATTTTATAAGATTGATGGATGGATGGATGGATGGATAGATAGATAGATAGATAGATAGATAGATAGATAGATAGATAGATAGATAGATAGATAGATAGATAGATAGACGGATGGATGGATGGATGGACAGACAGACAGGCATGATTTGTGCTGAAAATCCTTAGATAATTTATTGGCTTAATTTATCGACATAACCATTAGGAAGAAGACAGAGGA
>CM037777.1:52377378-52427378 GCA_021229015.1 Solen grandis
AACTTACCGAATGTATAAAAATTAAGTTATTTATTGATTTCTTACAAAAAAAATATTTCTTTAAATAGAATGCCATAAATCTCAACTATTTCATTACATGAGCAAAGTGTCATGAATTTTACCACTGTTTGATTAAGTATTTATTTAAAGAATTGAAAGCTACAGGAGCGTGACTTACAGAAATCACAAACTGAGAAGAGAAAGTTTATAATTTATTTTAGTGTGCGTCAAATCTTCAATTATGTCTCCATGCTTTTAACTGTCTTCATAAATCAGTAAGGGCAATATCTAGCTTTCTGTCAATTATTTCTTAAATCTTAAAAAAATATTTCAAGTATCCATAGATCAGTTTTAATCAAACTTTTAAGTCAATAACTTTTCAAATCTTAAAAATCAATTTCAAGTTATCTCTTTCCAAATAGGTGAGTTATAAAACAAGAGAACCATTGAGGCCCTAAATCGCTCACCTGAGTATAGAGTTACCCAAGGCTGTCATGTTTTCTTACAGCTGGGAATAATTTTAATAATTTTAGCAATCTTGAGGGTTAACCAAGGAACATCTGTACTAAAACATTTTGAAATCTGGCAAGTTGTTTTGAAGGAAATGATTTTTAAAGTTTGCCAAAGTTGCCATCATGAAACCAGAGTTCTACATGGATCAGGTTTATTTTAGCAACTTTTGTGAAGGTTCACCAAAGCTCATACCTGCCAAGTTTAATCAAATTCTGTCCAACGGTTTAAGAGGAGATGTCTTTTAAAGCAAATTGTTGATGACGGACTACGTATGACAACAGACGCTGCAATAAGGGTGATCCTAACAGCTCACCATGAGCACGTTGTGCTCAGGTGAGCTTCATACAAGAAATATCTTGACACAAGTAGCTGGTGTTGCACACAACACATGAGTCCCCTACCAGTGAGGTGCATATTTTTTTTGTTACCATAGCAACCAGAATTTTGGTCCAAGAAAAAACAAAGTGACATGCAGCACCTCCATACTGCCATATATTCATAAACAATTTTCAAAATATTATCTTAAATGGTTTTTAAGTTATCGCGAGATCCAGATTTCTGGACATCAGGACGGACAGATGAACAGACAGACAGACGGAGGGCAAACCTATAGTCCCCTCCAGTGTAAACACCGGTAGGTGACTAAAAATATATTCTGCGTAAGAAAACATTAGGGCCAAAATGGCCCTGAAGTCCCTCACCTGAGAAACATTGCCAGTACTGCTTGAGAAATGAAGAAGTTAGTGAGATGTGTGATATTCTGATATTTCAAGGGCCTAAAATGTAGCTCTATCAGTCCAATATCACCATTATCAAACTCAACTGAGATATTGTTGCCATTATCATTGTATATAAGTAAGTTAAATGATGATTGCTTTAAATATTTCAGATGCCAGAATGTAAACAAAGTGAAATCTAGCATTTTTTTTTTTTTTTAATTGAAAGGGGCATAATTCCTGACCGAATTGGCCAATATCAGCCAAAACCAAACCTGCACACAGATTATGCCTAAAAACATTATCTTGAAGTTTAAAGATAACTGTCTCTGAAATGAAGATGACAGTGTAAACAAAGTAAAAATCTGGCATTTTTTATATTAAAAGGGGCATAACACCTGACCTAATAGGTGGATGTCAGCCATAATTGAACTTGACTGAGAAATTATGGTCATAAACATTGTCATAGTTGTCTAGTTTGAAGAGGATTGCTTAAGAAATGAACATGCTAGAATGAAAACAATCTAATTGTAGACAACGGACGGATGGATGACAGACATTCAACAATCCTAATTGCTCATCTTGAGCACATGTGCTCAGGTGGGCTAAAAAACAAAGATATGAAAGTTAAAGAAAGTAAAAGTGTTACAATACATTATAATAACCCTGGCAAGTTTTAAATGGTCTGCGATTTTAAAATAATGCTAAAAAACGTTTTTGTCACTAAATTTAGGAGATGAATTATACTAGCCAAAGAAAAAAACAAGTGACAGGAATTGTCACAAAACCAGGTTTTCTTTTTTCGCAATGTTTCGTCCCAGTACAGATTATTTGTATCAGTCAAATAATTTTGTGCTCAATGTCTATTAATCTAATGCAATTCTGTATAAAGCAAACATACATAATATGTGCAACAAGAATTTTAACTTACATTTATCCTTAATTTATATGATGCAACAATAGCTCCATCAAAAATGGTCAAACTGCAAAAACAATCATTACTATATATTTTAAAATTAAGGAGTTATGCTCCATATCAGGAATTTTTACGAAGGGGCAAACATGTAACTCCAAAATTATGAACCACAGAGTGAGGTTCCTATGCACTGCATTCCGCCTCAATGAGATGTATGCACCTATAAAGTTTCAAGTCAATACCTCTTATAATGTAGGAGTTATGCTCCGGACAAGGAATTTTATCAAAGGGGCATAACTCCATCAAAAATGGTCAAACAGCAAAACACAGGTAATATTTTCCAGGGTGACTTAGTGAAGGTACTTCTGTTAAAGTATGGACAAAATTTATTAAGAAATGTAGAAGTTGTGCACGAAAGAATATTTCCCTTTATATTACATCCGTTAAGGGGCAAAGGGCCATAACTGCATCAAAAATAGTTGAACCATAAAACCCTGACAATATGCGCCAGGTCACTATGTAATAATGCTTCTGTAAAAGTTTGGGCCAAATCCGTTGAAAAATGTAGGAGGAGTTGCGCACAGAAGAATATTTCCCTATATATTACATATGTGAAAAAATAACAAAGGGCCATAACTGCATCAAAAATAGTCGAACCACAAAACCCTGACAATATGCACCAGGCCACTATGTAATAATGCTTCTGTAAAAGTTTGTGCCAAATCCGTTGAAAAATGTAGGAGGAGTTGCGCACAGAAGAAATTGTTTACGCCCGCCCGCCCACCGACATACCCCAATCTAATAACCAGAGTTTTCCTTCGGAAAACCTGGTTAAAAAGAAAGAAAAGGACAAAAAATATAATACAAGTTAAAAATAAAAAAAAAAACTAGAACTATCACTAAAGGCGATTCATACCCCCACCCCCATCTTTGACACAGGATGTATTCACATGACACATAAAACGAATGTTCACACATAGGATTTGGCATACCAAAAAAAAAATATTATCACTAAAGGTGATCAATACCCACACCGGAAGTCTGTCATGTGTAGGAATACAGTTTCAAAAGTTTGCGTGAGTGAAAGACTACATGTATGTAAGGTTTAAAGTTAGTGTGAGCAATGGTTCAAAAGTTTTGGACAATGCTAAAAAGTTTTGACAGACAGACAGAGAGACACACATACAGACACCCAGAAGAAAACAATTTGCCCCCAAGATCTGTAGCTGAGGAGAATAAAAATGCAGTCTAATTATGGTTCACATCCATATTTATTGTTTGCAAAAACCTGTCTTTAAGAATTTACATTGTGGTTTTCTTATGCACTGCACTTCCTCTCATCAAGATCAATCTACATATGAAGTTTCATCAACCTAGTTACTTTAGTATTGGAGTTATGCTTCGGACAAAATCAAAAGATTAAAAATGACAAAGGGCAATAACTCCTTTCAAAATACATGCAGAGTTATGGTTCTTATGCACTGCACTTCCTCTCATCAAGGTCTATCTACCTATGAAGTTTCATCAACATAGGTACAGTAGTTTTGGAGAAATGCTCCGGACAAATATTTGTAGACCAACCGCCGGATCGACCGCCGGACCGACCGACCGACCGACCGACAGGGTGACTCCCATATTCCCCCCCCCAAATTTCATTTGTGGGGGTATAACAAGATGGCCCTTGATCGCTCACCTTAGAAAGATGATTGCTTAAGAAATAAAGATGCTAGAGTGTAAAAGTGAAATCTGGCTTTTTTTTATGGTGAAAAGGGCATAACTCCTAAATTAACTTGTCAAAATCAGTTATAATTGAACCCAATTGCGAAATTATGGGCATAAACATTTTCTTAAAGTTTAAAAAAGATTGCTATAAAAATGAAGATGCTAGAGTGTAATCAAAGTGAAATCTGGCATTTTTTTATATTTAAAGGGGCATAACTCCTGACCTAATCAACATATCTCAGCTTTAATCGAACTCAATCAAGACATTATGGTCATAAACATTGTCATAAAGTTTGAAGATGATTGCTCAAAAGATGAAGATGCTAGAGTGTAAACAAAGTGAAATCTGGCATTTTTTTATATTAGAAGGGGCTTAACTCCTGACAGATCTTAGCCATAATCGAACTCAATCGAGACCTTATGGTCATAAACATTGTCTTAATGTTTGAAGATGATTGCTTAAGAAATAAAGGTGACAGAGTGTAAACACTAAAAATTGTTGACGCCGCACGAAGGACACTCACGGGATCACAATAGCTCACCCTAAGCTTTGCTCAGGTGAGCTAAAAATCTGTCTGAAGGATTTGATCTCAGGGCCCTTAGATCAGACAAACACTTAACAAACTGTGCCATGAAGGCTGTTACTAAAAATAGTTTATGTTATCTTACTTATACATGAGTTTTTAAGGGACGAGTCCACTACCAAGGTAACTACGACTTTTTCTAAAGACTCCCACAACTGTTTACTATTTTAAACGGGTGGTTTTTATGTTTGAATTTTTCAACATGATGTTTTTCAGCCATTAGCCGTTTTGTTTTCACCTGAATTTCTGGTCTAAACTTAATGGTGAAGTTCACTAAACAGCTGATGAAAACTTTAAGTTGTGACTGGTCAACTTAATAAATTGAAAGTATCCCTCCGGAAAAGAGATCAGCTTGTTCACTTTGTATGTATTCCTAAAACCTTGATTTTTTGAGAGAAATATAATAATACACGTCTTAACGTCCAAAATAATTAATTCAACTACACAATAAAACAGATCTAAGGGATGAAAAACATATCCGATTTGAAACCTTCAGACCCCTTCATATTATGGAAATCACACATTCATTAAGACATGATGTATCAGAGCATAACTTCAATACTATATGATGGATGCACTCCGATCTTGTTTTGTATAGTGATAAGTATACTTTTGATCATTTCGAGGGCTCAGCGCAAAACGGTCGTAACTTGTTCTTTAAAACATATAAGTTACGACAGTTTTGCACTGAGCCCTCGAATTTTGATGATCACCCTTTCTCTGACAACTGCTGGAATGCAGGTGACACAAGTGTTCCGAGGAACAATACCTGAAGGGACTATTATGTTGTGAACTCGTTTATCTTTCCAATCATCAGCAATTTCATAATTATCTGCTCTATATATTTTGATCACTTGAAAAACTTAATATTTGGGTCAAATGTCCTCTCATCAAGATGCAGAATAAACACTTAATATAATTAATACACCATGGCTGTGTATCTTTTTTACAGATACTTCTTGTTTATGTGCAATTAAATAGATTAAATTGTTATCTGCCAATTGACAATCATCCAGAAAGATATGCACCCTAACTCCCATTTTATGATGGAATATCCAAAAATAATTTAATGATTTTTATACAAACCAATGAATTGGGTGCTTTTCCGAACTCTTCCGTTGTTAACCAAGATTAGATTGGTCAAAAAATGTGTTAAAATCAATTTTAAACAGCTTATGCAAAAAAAATAAAGAAAAAAGAAACTGGGTCCTGGGGTTGGACAAAAAGGATTTTTGCACAAAGTGCTTAATGCAAGCCCCTCAATCTCTGGATGAATAGCTTATGTCCCTTGACAAACCCTCTTGTTTTTTTTTGACTTACATACAGTGAAACCTCATTAGTCCGGACACTTTGGTACTTGTTTAAATTTCCGGATTAATGAATTTTCCGTATTAATGAATCAATCCATATCTCTCTTCTTCTTTTTTCTTTCTTTCTTTCATACTTTCTCATTGTACACTGTGTGTGTGTGTTTATGTTTGTTTTCCATTAATAATAATTATATTTAAAATTATATGCTTAGGACTATATATGATTATGAATTTAAATTGATGTTTACAAATGATGGTTTAATTTTATTTAAATCCATCCTTGACATCATCATTCTTTAAGAGAAGAAAAAGACACCTTAAGTAGGTGACAGCATAATTGTGACCCATTTCTTGTTCTGCATTCGTGAGAAAAATGAATTGGATTTAATTATTTTAGCCAAAAAAGTCACAAAGAAATAAATATTAAATGTACGCACTGAAAACAAAACATATGAACAAAAGACGATCTAAAGGATGGTTGGCTTTTCTGTCTCTTTTTACAGCATACATCTGCAGCTGTGAATAAATTTTACCTTCTTCACTCGCTAGTTATATATGTAGCTTGCGGCTATACCAGCCCTTAATTGCTCCCTGTTCTCTGGACTGATTAGTGTGAAGCGCTCGCGGCTATGTGTAAAAAATCTGCAGGTGACACTTCTATGACAGTCACGCGCAAAGAGTAGTCCGAATGATGTCTAAAAATAGTAGGTGGGAAATCCAGTCTGAACTGGTACCCGGATTATCGAGTCATTTTAAATAGCAAATGGAAGATTGGTTCCCAAAATGGATGTCCGGATCCGGAACGCGAATTTCCGTATTATCGAATCATTTTTACGTTGTGGAAATCCGTTCCAAGAGAAAAGTGTCCGGATGGCGAGGTTTCCGGAACAATGGAGCCCGGACTAACGAGGTTTCACTGTAAATGATAAAATTCTTAACAAAGAATCCAAAAGAGAATATTTTTACTGCTATACACTTGCACTTTTTAAATAAATTAAGGTAAACCATCCATCATTAAATTATAAACATGATCCCCCAAATGCTTAGACTTCAGTGCAGATGCAAGCATCCACTGACCTGGAGTTATGTTATTTTGCTCAAAGTCTATAGAGCTTTGCATTGACTATAAAATTTCCATGATCACTTGACAATTTAATGATGGGTGGATGACCTTAATTATCTCTGTATTTTGTTAGCTATAATTGATGTTAACATTTAATGCTTAATAAAGGATATGTTAATTTGCATGTCAAGTCTTAACCAATTTAACATTGATAATAGAACCAATTGGTCAAAATTGCTTAAGTTTCAAATGATTGCCTTTGCTTCTAAAATAAAATGCATTTATTAGGTTTTCGCCTCTGCAGGGCGAAAACCTATTGTTCTTCTTCTGTTGATTTGTTTTTTTTTTTATTTTTATTATTTTTCCAATTCCACCCATTTTTGTGTCCAGCCTAGCAGCCAGATGAAAAAAGCTACAGCTATGAAATTTTGGGCATGGAGTCATCTTTATCTGAACATGTGCCTAAATGGTCAAACGTTTCACTTTTGTTTCTGATTTAGCCACTAGGGGGCGCAATGCATGTAATCACTTTTTTGCTAATAACTCAAAAATTTGAAACCTGATTTAGATGCGGTTTTTTACATAATGTTCCTTGTTGACAGCCCAATCAAATATCATGGAAATCTCATCATCGAGGACGGGAAATAAATTGTTCTAGGAGAGGTTGAATGTTCGAACCTTGGAAAAAAGTGAAATAATGAGGGTAGGTCTACGAAAAACCTTCCCACTTTTGTTAGAGATCAGATAGAAGAATTCTGTTTGCTGCATACGATTTGCAAGACATATACGCACAAAATATATGGGGTGGCGAATTTAGGAAATGCGTGGTTTGTCCTCTAGAAAAGGTCAAACTTCACTAAATTTTAGGAAAAATTAAAATTTCAAAAACATGTTTTTGTCGCTCCTGACTTTATTTTCTGTTCATTCTTCATGATATTTTCACAAGTTATGTATTGTTATGTTTGAAAGGGCCTCACAATAAAAAAATTAAAAGAAATTTGAAAAGGTCAAGGTCATATTACGATTATTGTGTTTTTATTCGGCCACAAATAGCTCCAAAACTAAAAATATTTCATTGAGAGTATATGAACAAAAGTTTTAGTTCTTAAAGAGCTCTTTCCAGTGATGTTTAGTTTTTGAAGATCGGACATGATTTGGTCATTATACGGCAGTCCAAAGTTTGATCCTTTTTTGGAATAATTGTAAATCAGGTTTTATGCTTCAAATTCTGATACACAAGAATAAAAAATTTGACTTGTGCGACTAGTATACTTGATTGAACTATTTGCTGCTTTGCTAGGTACCAAACAGTAAAATTTTAATCAATTTTCTATCTCATTTTGCCGCTATTGGGCGCTTTTCTTGAAATCATTCTTTTGCTTATAACTCAAAAAGTTGAAGCCTGATCCAAATGCGGTTAATTGAATTATGTTCCTTGTTGATAGCCTAATAAAATATGATAGTTTCTAGGTATGAGTGGCTGAAACTTTTTGAGCTAGTAACGGAAGGTTGAAAGTTCGAATCTCGTAAAAAAACTGCAAATGAGGGTAGATCTACGAAAAACCTATCCATTTTTGTTAGAAATCAGATAGAAGAATTCTGTTTGCTGCAAATGATTTCCACGACATATACGCACAAAATATATGGGGTGGCGAATTTAAGAAATGCATGGTTTGTCCTCTAGAAAAAGGTCAAACTTCACTAATTTTTAGGAAAAATTAAAATTTCAAAAACATGTTTTTTTGTCGCTCCTGACTTTATTTTCTGTTCATTCTTCATGAAATTTTCACAAGTTATGTATTGTTATGTTTGAAAGGGCCTCACAATTAAAAAGTTAAAAAACATTGAAAAGGTCAAGGTCATATTACGATAATTGTGTTTTTATTCGGCCCCAAAGTGCTCCAACTCTAAAAATATTTCATTGAGAGTATATGAACAAAAGTTTTAGTTCTTAATAGTTCTTTCGTATAATGTTTAGTTTTTGAAGATCGGACTTGATCTTTTCATTTTATGGCAATCCAAAGTTTGATCCTTTTTTGGAATAATTGTTATTCAGTTTTTATGCTTAAAATTGTGATATATAAGAAAAAGAATGTTCGATTAGTGCGACTTATATACTTGTTTGAACTATTTGCTGCATTTCTAGTTACCTAATTGTAAAATTTTTATCAATTTTTTTTCTCATTTTGCCGCTAGAGGGCGCTTTGCTTAAAATCACTCTTTTGCCTATAACTCAAAACATTAAAGTCTAATTGAAATGCGGTTTTCAGCATTTTGTTCCTTGTTGACAGCACCACAGAATGTGATGTGATGTGATGATAGGGTATGGAGAAATATTTGCGCTAGAGGAGTTTGAATGTTCTAACATTCCAAAAAAAAAAAAAAAAAAAAAAAAACTGTGCAAATGAGAGTAGGTCTTCAAAAAACCTTTGCGTTCTGTTTCATATTAAAAATTGTGGCTGAGTTGAAATAAAATGTTCAAGTTGATTAGGTTAAAAGCGAAAACAAAGATACCGCTTGCGGTTCTAGTTTAACTTTTTTCTTTCCAAAATATTTCTTTCTGGTGTAATGTGCACATGTTTAGAGATTTAAAGCTTTGGTGTCCCTACTAAAAACATGAACATTTATCATATTTTGATCTTAATAACTTTGCATTTTTCCATTTTAGCCTCACAAACAAAAGTGTCACACAAATCTACACCTCATGGTCATAAAGTGGTTATTTGCAACAGGTACTATGTCAGCTATTTTCTACAGGACGCCCTTCTCACTTTATTTTTGAGAGGTACACATTTTCTATCAAGTCACTGATCCAGTTGGCTCTCAAAACATCAAAGAAATCATCTACGTAAAATTGAGATACTGAATAAGGTTTTGATAGCTGACATGTAATTTATTTTGCACATCAGCAAAAGTTATCATAATGTGACAGACCTAAAAAGTATACTCAGTTACAAGATAGATATGTATCAGGACTTCTGAAGAAAAAAATACAAAGACCACAATATACGTCTTTCTCAAATACTCATTATATTAAACAATTTTTTTGGAAAGAAATAATAACTAATTAGATTTGAGTCCAAGTGACACATTCTTTTGCAGTTTAGAAAATTTTGTTCAGAAATTTTTAAAAAATCTTAATACAGATAAAAAAATAAGTTTGAAAATTTTTCAACCCGTTTAATTCTCAATGAAATGAAGTAAAGTTTAACAAGGAAATATAGAACAGAGAAAATATTTCTTAAATATCAGAAAAGGATTTCAAATGACTATATTTATAACATATAAAGACCAAAAAAGAAACTACTACTTACATTTACTGTCTTTGATTTAAAAAATAAAAAGAATTGAAACAGAGATGAGTTGGTCATAAAGACAATGTGTAAACTCACCTCTCTTTTCTTCTTCCCAAATGTCAAGCTCTACGTTCCTAAAGATGGTTGGATCAAGGGCCTTGGCTATCCGGTAAGGCACAGGTGGAGTTGGTTTCCGCAACTGTCGGTCCTGGAATACAGGGAGTAAGTTTCTAGGCACCAGCTGTCTACCCTATCATTACAGCAACATTTGTATCCATCCATTTATTGGATGGCACATGTATGTAGATGGGCCATTACACACGGACCTGTGAGATCCTTGACAAACAATGGGTCTTAATTCTGATTTCACAGTTGCATCACATTTAGGAGAGCGGATACAATCAATTACAATTAATTAAGAACCTTGTCAAAATATTGGAGCACAGCTTTCTATGACATTGAAACAAGACCTAAAAATACCAATTTAGTCAATATAATAGTTGTCTTAATAATTAACAGAGGGGTAAGAAGACTTGACTCAGACATTATAGATTTAATGTTTTCAAAAATGTGGTTTTATTTTGGAAATAACTGCAAAATTTAAGTTCAAACTCTTTCAATAAAAAAAATCTTGTGCTACTACAGCTTGCTCTACAGCCAAATTGACTTTCTTACTCTGAAATTTGAGGGGGTTTTTTTATGGGACTTTTTTTAAGGGCGTATTTCACAATAGCAGTTTTTTTTCTATATAGGCAAAGAAGGATATTCAAAACTAGCAAACAGATTTTTTTAAAACTTAGCATGATTATAGAGAATCACACTAGAAACAAATCTATGGGATAAAAAATGGGGGTCTCCATGCTTACTTTTTGAGTTATCTGCCTCTGAAAGAGAGTTTTTTTAGCTTTTTTCTGGGCTAGCAACACCTCATTAAGTTTTAACTCAATGTTTGGTACTATATTCCCTGTCACTGTGAAAAAGTTGTAGAAATTCTGTGCAACAGATTTTATACTATAGTCACAAAAAATGGGAATATATAGAAAATATCCCTTTTTTCCAAGAAAAACGCAATATGTCTATTTGCTGAAACAATGTGAGAAATCAATTGATGGAATCGTTTTAACTTTACATAATGACTAGAAGGGAAACAACAATCAATAATGTGAAATAAAATAAGGTATTGATAGACTTGATTTTGAGTCACCTGCCCTTCGGAGTAACAGAAAAGATCAAAAACCTCACATACAGGGGTAGATAACTCAAAAAGTAACATGGAGACTCCCATTTTTTATCCCATAGATTTGTTTCTAGTGCGATTCTCTATAATCATGCCTTGTTTGTCTATGTAGTAAAAACTGCTATTGTGAAATACGCACTCAAGAAGTCCATTTCTTATAGTTACTTTTGAAAGTATGAGGGTTTGATCTTGATGATTAAATGATAACACAATGGTTTATGCTATTGGTAGTCTTGACAAGTACTAATAGGAGAAAATCAAATCTTCTACAGTGATACTCGTGATGTTATCTCCTTAGAGTGGATACAGTATATATACCAGACCTGTGAACTCTCCCGATTTTGAGCGGGAGCTACCGATAATTGCTTGCATCTCCCGGTCTACCGACCAACACCAGAAATCTACCGCCTTTGATCTCAAGGCCCCCAATATACCGCTTATCAACTTTGTTTGGCGCATACGAAAAAGAAATCAGTAAATTAGTACCGCGGTTGTTTAAGTTCCGTAATGCACAAAAATACAGGTCGCTCTACACTGTATACTACTTAAAGTAACCAGCACCTGCTGTGGGATTATCCAATCAACACGCATTTTAAGGCTTCCTAATTATGCAAAGATGTGGAATACTCGGATAGTATTGGCAGCTTATAACTTGTTTACATTTGTCACACCCTCTACTGACTTTTGTTTATACCTGCATTTGGAACTGTTATGAAATTGCGCAATCATCACAATGGCGGCCATTTGCGAAAAACATCAGCAATGTTTACTACCGTTTCTTTTAAAACATTTAAATTGATTAATTGGTTAACCTAGCTAGATTCCAACTGGTAAATAGCATAGATGTACCGATGTATATAAATGACTCGATGCTAATCGCTAATGGAGCGAGTCAAAACGTATCCAAACCAAAACGTACCCAATATTTTACGTACCCAAGTATCTTTTTTTTTTTTTTCACTTGATATTTTCATATAATATTTTTAGTCCGGTTAATATTTATGATTTTGTATGAACACATTTTTTGGGGGTCTTTTGTTGATGTTTGGTTATTAATGTATCAAAATATTAATATACCTATTCTCATAAAAAATTCTTTATAATTGATTTATTTTATTTTTTTAATGAAATTTTTTTTTTGACAATTGAATGAAATATTTATTTGATAATTTATTTATAAATATTATGCACCAATTGAATATGTCTTTGACAGTCCAAGTATAACAAATGCATATATCATACCAGAATATAAAGACAATAAAGTATTCTGAAAACATATTGGAGCCACTTGCTTTAAATTTGGCTCCAACTTCTTAAAATTGGCTCTAATTTTTCTCATTTGGCGAATGTGTTGGCGCAAACATTTTTACATGTTGTAAGTAATTAGTTAATAAGTAATAAAAAATGAAATAAAAGTAAATGAATAATAAAAAAAAATGTGTTATTACTGTAGTGCGAAAAAAAACGCGCTGCGAAAAATCTCCCTCTCACACAACCCAATCTCCCACTTTGGGAGCACAGATCTCCCACTTACAGACCGAATAAAGTTCACAGGTCTGATATACTTGTACCCAAAATAGGAAGATATGGAAAACTACAAACAAGTAACATGAAAAAGAACATAAGTTTATTTTGCTTGTAGAATTTCTTTTGCTTTTTTTTTTTTTCATTTTTTCATTTTTTCATCTGTGGCCTTAGAAAACACATGTTATTATTTTGAGCTTTGCCACTTGTTCTATCTATAACCAAGTATGAAAGAGAGGAGACACTTTTACCCAAAATGGAAAATACTGCAAAGTAAAGAGAAAGTATGACATAAAGAGAACATTTATTGATTTTTCTTGTAAAATAGTGGGGTTTTTTTCACTTGTAGATTTTGAAAATACATATTTATTCAAAGTTTACTTTAAAAAAAGCTCTATAAATAGATCTACATTTATACTAAAAGAAGATTCTGAAACAAACTGCATATATTCAATGCCATATGCTAATATAAGAAACACACATTCATAGTATTCTAATAAATTTTTTACTAGCATTAAAATGAAATAATACTTGCTGACTTCAGCAACATATTCTTTTGAATTTCATTGCTTTGGCAATCATACATGTTTACTTGGGGATGTTTACATATAAACTGCAGATAATCTTTATTTAAAAAATATTTAATGGTCTGTATAGTACATTAACTTTATTTCTTTTCAGGGAAGATGATTTTTCAGAATGTATGTCAATCTGGAGGTTACAATATGTTACCTAATCTATATGATAATCATAAAGCATTTTCATTTTGTAAATTATCATAAATTATTAAAGCAATTAAAACCCACAAGCAATATGTTACACATGATAAACACCTGCTGTTAGATTTTAGCCCAAGAATCTAAGAGATAAACTGAGGCAGAACACAATGACAATATAAGAGACTTCAACCCTGAGATGTGTGGCACCTAGTCAACCTATTATCACTGGCTTAGTCAAAATGATTCAGAGATTTTCATTGTAAGATTCCTAAAGTGACCTTTAAAGGGAAGGGACCTCTAATACAACAGCTAGCTCTAAGAAGGGACCTCTAATACAATGGCTAGATCTGTGAAGGGACCTCTAATACAATTGCTAGTTCTAGGAAGGGCAGCCTGTATTTTCAAATATTTGTTTCTGCAATTACTCTGCTTGATGTTGTTACCAATAAAAACCGTCATATACCAACAAGAGTGTTCTTTGAAACGTGTGTCACTTGCTGAAGTGTGATAGAAAAAGTGTGACGGATAGATGGACAGACCGAAAAGTGATCCTTATGTGTCATCTCTGCTTACAGCAGGTGACACAAAAAAGAACATCCTAGGACCACCATGTACTTCAGCACATGGAGCAATCTTAAATCTACTTGGCAGTCACCTGAGTGACTGTTCTTTGAAAAATCATGTTACCAATAAAGGAAATGAAGACTATCATTGATTCCTTATTGAAGCTTATCATGATCAAGTAATAAAGGATTAATCTCTATAAGGCCTGTTTTTTGGCCACTACAGATTTTTTTCAAACTTTGCCAACTACTGCATGATAGCAAAGTTTTAAAAAAAATCTGTAGTGGCCAAAAAACAGGCCTAAAAGAGACTCGTCCCTTGCCATTTTGATGGAATATCACATTGTCATTGACCTGAATTGTTATTGCAGCATACAATTTAAATATTTTTATGACATGTTAACCTTTTACCTCATGAATATTCATGTACAAATTTGACTTGATGAATATTAATTTATTGGCATTAAAGTAGCATACGGAACTGCTATGTAGAATGGTGTAGAATCTGAGCTATAGTACTGTATGAGCAAACATAGGAGACCCTGATCAGACAGCTCTTACAGGATCTGGGTCTGATCTGTTTACCATGATGTCAAAACATGTCTAAAAGACAAAGAGTTAAGTATCATGGAAAACAGTTTCCTTCTCCACCCAGAAAATAACAACAGCCATTAAGCTGATTCTTTGACCTCAATTTAACAAAAACATTTCAGCTTGATAAAATGATCTTCCTGATAGTTCAAATTTGCAATATAATAGAATAGGAAGGAAATACATAATACATATAATGGAGCATTGGCCCGCCCAGTGCTGGCCTGTTGATGGTTTAAAATCCTGATGGCTAGAAGGTCTTTCATGACCTTGCTAGGTGTATAGTACTCACCCAGACACTGTTGAGAAGCAGTAGTATAAATAATTTGATACAAGAATCTATTTCTCAATCAACATAAAAGAAATATTTAATATTCTAAAATATGGTAAGGATTCAAGCTAATTTATCCAATACCTTAATTTTGATTACCCTATTGTACAAAACCTCACATAGTTAAGACAACATGGCATGACATTAAAGAAAAGATAGGTCTGTTGGCATTTATTTATTAACTTGGACCTCCAGGAATGCCCTTGACCTTTGAGTTAGCAATCTGGTGTTTGGGTGCAACACTCTCATTAAGATAAACATTTGTGCCGAGTCGTTTGAAAATTCTCCCAACTTTTCCTGAAGTTAAAACCCAGACAAGGAAATTAGCACTCATTTTTTTTACCTTTGACCTCTGAATATAACCTCATTAATTTGTACCAAGTTATTTTAAAATATATCTATGCATGACAAAGTTATGGTCCAGACAACGAAATCTGACACCCACCCATCCACCTGCCCGCCAACTTAGGAAAAATCTGGATAATATTTAATTATGTTAAATAAAGAGTATAACAAGTCATTATACTTTATGACACAGTTTATTGAAGGCATTCATGATAAATGTGAAAACATCAATTCCAGACAAAGTAATGCATGCTCTTAATTTCTTAATTACAGAAAAAAAAATGTATTTGCTGCCTGTGGTATGTGTTAACAATTATATCAATTTCTTACCGTGTTATACAGCATATACCAGATCTAGAAGAACAATACAGAGGGAAAATCTGTCACAAACCTTGTAGAGTCTGCCCAAATCTCTCTCTTATTTATGTGTGGTTCCTAACCATCATATAACATATTAAAGTTGTGTGTGGTAGACCTCAAGACTAAACATTTAGACATCTGCTTCAGTTAGCCAACCAATCATTCAAATTGAATGTCCCTTCTAATTCTTACTGAATATCTAACCAATGATCATGTAACTCACAATTACAGACTGCTTGCCTTTTATATTATCACATCCTTTAAAAGCTTACCATTTATCAGTTATCAATTACTTTATATGCATGAATACCATACATATGAAGTAATGAATTGGAACAACATATGGGACATATGGAAAATGGAAATTGACCTTTACTTTGGAAAGTCTTCACTGAGCTATTGGACAGAAATTGCTGATTTTAAACCTGTTATGTTTCTATTTTGAATTCTAAGCATTTTCCAGCATAAACAAGAACTATCATTGAAAATGATGAATGCCCCCAGACACCACTTTGTCACTGTTACCGTAAACATGTCAAAAACTACCGTAAACACACGTGTATTGTGAGCACTCATGTATAGTGCGCATGTTTTGAGCCAATCATGACATGCCAACGATATGCACAAATAGGCTTGGTACTTTTTAATGCTGAGAAGTAAAATCCAAATTTGAACCAATGCAGCCAAGAAATAGCACAGATAAATTTTGTCTACAGATAGACGTTCAAGGAATAATTATGGTATCAATTACCTGATTAAATGAGTTACAGAATATGCCACTAATTAGCCCTATAATAAAGCATCATTTTGACATCATTATCTTAATCTCACATGCTGGAACTATGAAGATACATCTTTTTGGAGTGTTTTCATGAAGGTATCAATCATGATTATCACCATCTTTACTTATATTCACTAGTTTTTTGTCACCGTACAAATATTATGGGTAACACTTCGCAAAAGGATCGATTAGTCCGCAACCGAAATGAATATATGCATACACTTCATATCATATTAGGAGTATATAATCAAATTAAAAATAAATATATTTCACATAACAGTATTACTGATTTTGCATTCCCTTTTTAATTAACAAGTTTCAAAGGGATGCACATGACTGGCTCTTGTTGGCACTACTATAATCAAGTGATTGATATTTATGGAACCATGTGAACTATTGTTAAATTTCAATAGAATAGCAAATCACATGAAGATGTGAACTATAATCATGGTACATTTTAAGTAGTACAACAATGTCAGTTATGTTTATAATGAACTGGAGAATGTCTTAATTAGTATGTGTTAGATCAGCAAAGTACGAAAAGTATGATAAATATCTATGCGTGTATGATCTGTTCTTACATTATTTCTCAATACAATCCAATCAGACTTTATAGTTATACCTTTGTTGCATATGATAAAAATACAGACATATACCTACATATAACGGACCTATCATAAATTCTTATTATAGATCTCTGAACATAGGATTCAAATTATCTGATATAGTATTCATATAGTTTTAAAACTTAATTTATAAACAAATGAGTAGTGATGAACTGAAATAATAAGCTGACATTTTTTTGTCATGGAATGAAATTTTACAAAGAGTAGATTTGCGTATGTGCATAATTTTGTACTGCTAATTTCCATAACTTCAAATGATGAATTTTTACTGTATAATGTCTGAAATTAATCAATTAAGCATGCTACTTTTTATAATAATCATTCCAAGTTAGCCTCAGTTCATGAAGGAGAGATGAGAAGAGAAATAACCATTTCTGTATCACTACCACTAAAGTATAGGTATACATCAAGTTGTAACAGCTTACATTAAATCAAATCATGATGTCAACTTCTACACCTGAAAACTTCTGAATGTTAATCTGCTTATCTCCCTTAATTTAACTTTTAATTTCCAATCCATCTGATTTTCGTCATCACAAATATAACCTTTTTTAATTAAAATCACCTTTACAGACACAACTTGATAAAACATGAAAAATTATACTTCTCTCAAGTATATTTAATTTAACATGACATGTTGAATTACGCCCATTTGAAGATAATTTGAAACGCACTTCTATATGAAATTAAGAAGGCGTCATTGAAAGTCAATCTATTAGCATTTAACATACTTTTAAGTGATTTATTTGGCAAAAATAATTATGTTCATGAATTATCTTATTAAAATAGTAAGTTTTTTTTGTTGTTTTTTATTTAGAAAAAGTGAATTTTTCTGTGTAGTTAACCTTTAATTTACATGTGCTCAATGTCTTCTATTGACATTATCTCAAAAGATATAGAAATGTAAACAATGGCTTAGTCATCTTTATATATAGTAATTTCATGATTAATAGGTGTGTTAATAAAATGCACATAAACAAAGGTTGTTTATTTCAATATGTATGGGTATACAAAGAGGTTGATAAATTGCATGTTAAATTTCTTTAAAAAATTATTAAAGTTTGCCAGCAAACACCAAATAATGTGGTTTATTGAGAGTTATGGAGGTTATAACAAAACAAGAGGGCCATGATGGCCCTGAATCGCTCACCTGAGAAGTATTGCCTTCATTGCTTTTTATATAACAGTCATACTAAATACAAAATCCATGAAGAAGTAGTACAGCAAAATAATTTTAATTCCACACAAAAACTGTACCTGCTGTCCAAATTTAATGATCATAGCTATACAATCAAGTGACCTCTAGTGCGGGACCAATTTATACCCAAGAGCCATGATTTGAAAACTTGGTTCAGGTCCACAAGGCCATGTTAATCGATATCTAAACCCATGATCTTGTGGTTTCTGAAAAGATCTTTTAAAGACTCTCCTATATAAGTCTATGTAAAATCAAGTGACCCCTGGGGCAGGCCAATTTTGGCCCCAGGGCCATGATTTGAGCAAACTTGGTACATGTCTATAAGGCAATGTTACACACCAAAATATCTAAACTCCAGGCCTCGTAGTTTCTGACAAGAAGAATTTTCGAGATTTTCCCATATATGCCTATGTAAAATAAAGTGACCCCTGGGGCAGGGCCAATTTTGACCCCAGGGCCATGTTTTGAACAAACTTGATACATGTCTTTAAGGCCATTTTACACACCTAATATCTATACTCCAGGCCTTGTGGTTTCAGACAGAAGATTTTTCTAGATTTTCCTATATAAACCTTTGTTAAATCAAGTGACCCCTGGAGCAGGGCCAATTTTGTCCCCTGGGCCATGATTTGAACAAACTTGGTACACATCTATAAGGCCATGTTACACACCAAAAATCTAAACTCAAGGCCTTGTGGTTTATGACAAGAAGATTTTTCTAGATTTTCTTATATAAGCCTAAGTAAAATAAAGTGACCCCTGGGGCGGGGCAAATTTTGACCCCAGGATCCTGATTTGAGCAAACTTGGTAGAGGTCCACTAGACAATGCTACATACCAAATATCTAAGCTCTAGGCCCTGCAGTTTTCCTTAAGAAGATTTTCAAAGATTACTTTTTAAAATCTATTTTTAGCTCCTGTAACCTACTTTTTTAACCAATCAAAATAATAAAAATTTTGATAGAGGGTATCATAAGGGTCAATCCTGTGAAATTTTGCAAAAATTCATTCAGCGGTTTAGGAGGAGATGTTGTTTAAAGAAAATTGTTGACGCCGGACGCAAGGACGCCGGAAGCAAAGGTTAAAAAAGAGCTTAAATTTGGTTAAAAAAAAATTAAAATTTTTATGTTGGGCTTATGAGATAAATACACTGAAAGTCTGGGATTAACATATATAAGAGATATTAGTTTTAAATACCTATCTCGAAACATTAAAGGGCACTGTGATCCAGTGGTAACGTATCCGATATGGATCCAAAGTTTGTGGGTTCCAACCCCATTTGAGGCAAGAATTCTTCACAACCTTCCCAGGGCAAAGTACCATCAAGAGGGATAATTAAAAGATGTAAGAACTTGTTTCCGAAGTGACGTAAAATATATAAGTTAAAACTAAACATTCAAGTGTCATTTTCATGATCAGTTTATACAGAATTGGAATACATCTATTAAATCGATACTATTGTAAATCTAAATCTTCGTTTGTGTTAGAAAAATGTCTATATTACTAAAAGAATGAGCTGATTCTTTTGTCGGATTTGGCGCCGTTATGAACAAAACTATGCATACAGAATATCATGGTTATTCAGTAACCATTCAGTAGCTGTCTCATTTGTGTTTAAAAATAGATAAAATTGCACTGATTGCGAGAATTAATGGTGAATCCATCAAAATTGGATAAATTTAAAAAAAGTAACATTACTGGGGGAACACTGTTTGGTATAGTGAGTTCTTCGTATTGTTCGAAAATACTTCTACTCTTCTTGGGGAACCTCGGCTAGCCTCGCAGCCACGCATTTAAAAGTGTTACATTTTGAGTTATATTCCAATGCTGCAACTATTACACTCCCTTGTGAAATAAATATACACACACCTTTAAACATGTGACAGTAATGAGTCCTTTTTAATTTCATGTTCTTCATTTTGTGTGTTAAACTTGGTTTATTTGATTTTATTTGAATTATATAACACCATACAACTCTTTCCCTGAATTCCGACAGTGCTGAAACTTAAGCAAGCATCTATGTAGCTAACAAAGTACAGCAGTGGAATACAAATTAACATCAGAAAGTAAGTCATTCATCACAGATACCATGCCCGACCCCAGTACATGGGGATCGAACCCACAACCCTTGGCTTCACAGCCAATTGCCGTCAAGGCCAGTTTATTTATGTGAAACCAATGGTCCCTATTCTGTGGTTGAACACTGATTTTATTCGATTTATTTAATGCCATTTTATGCCATCAAACCTAACAACTCTTTCCCAGGATTCTGACAGTACTGAAATTGAAGTACGCATCTATGTAACCAACACATTACAGCGGTGGAATACAAATTATCATCAAAAAGAAATTGAAAGTCATTCATCACAGAGACTGTGCCTGACCCAAGTACATGGGGATCAAACCAACAACCTTCAGCTTCACAGCCAAGCACCATCAAGGCCTGTTTATTTACGTGATTGGGCACTGGGCATGATGTAACTCATATCTTGTTATCTGTCCCCAATTTTGAGGGACTTTTCGTATTAAACATATAAACAAGAGGGCCATAAAGACCCTTGAATCACTTACCTGAGAACGTGGGTAGAGTTCCACTAACAATTTTTAGTGCTAAGTAAAACTTAAATAAATTGCAATTTTCATAACTCTTCTTTTCTCAGAGAAATATACCCAAATATTTCATTTCTTATCAATTATTGTTAGTTATTATGGTAATAATTCATTTCAACTTAGTTGTGAACTTGAGTATTTCATATAATAGTAATGGTGGAATGTGTGTCTACCTAGTTTAAGAATTTAAGTATTACATAGAGCTAAGATTTGTTGGTGGAATTTGAGCCTGGTATTAGTAGGAGGAAAAGAAACAGCAAATATCTTATGATATTATGGAAAATAGGCTATGCCCCTGCCATCAATATTTTTAGATGGATCCAAATAATTTTAAGAGTCTGGCAGAGTGTGACCCAAAGAACATCTGTGCTGAAAAAACTTTGAAATCAAATATGTAATTTTGGACAAGAAGATTTTTCAAATTTGTACAATATACATATAAGGAAAACAGGCACTGCCCCCTGAAAGCCATGTTTTTTTACCAATCCAAATAATTTTTATAATCATAATAGAGAGCGACCCAAGAAATATCTGCATAAAAGAACATTGAAATTAGGCTAGTAATTTTGGAAGAGAAGATTTTTCAATTTTGTTCTAAATTCATATATTGGTGGAATGTGTGTCTACCTAGTTTGAGAATTTAAGAATTACATAGAGCTTTGTTTTGTTGGTGGAATTTGAGCCTGGTATTAGTGGGAGAAAAGAAACAACAAATATCTTATGATATTATAGAAAATAGGGTCTGCCCACTGCCAGCCATACTTTTGGACAAGAAGAATTTTCAAATTTGTACTTTATATAAAATATTTAAGGAAAATGGGCTTCACCCCCTGGTGGCCATGATTTTTTAACAATACAAATAAACTAAACAATCTTGGTAGAGAGTGACCTATGGAACATCTGTGCGAAAAAACTTTGAAATCCAGCTAGAATGTTAAGACAAGAAGAATTTTCAAATCTGAACTATACACATATAAGGAAAACAGGCTCCATCCCCTGGCATAAAAATAATTTGAACAATCTTGGTAGAGGGTGACCTAAGGAACATCTCTGCCAAATAACTTTGAAATCAAGCCAGTACTTTTGGACAAGAAGATTTTTCAAATTTGTGCTATATACATTTAAGGAAAACGAGCTCTGTCCCCTGGCAGCCATGATTTCAACAGAATCAAAATAATTTGAACAATCTTGGTAGAGAGTGACCCAAGAAGTATCTGTGCCAAATAACTTTGAATTCCAGCCAGTACTTTTGGAGGAAAAGATTTTTGAAGTTTTTACATTTTTTCCCCTTTTAGTTGCCATGGCAACCAGGTATAAGACTTACAGTTCAAGAGACTTCATCGTCAATTGCAGTGTTCAAGTCTTCTTATAGACTGTTTTTGAGAAATCATGGATGAAGAGGCACCATAAATGCATAGTATGCCATGGAAAGTACTTTGAGAAAGGCGCGCAATGTAGGTATGACATCGTCTCTGACGTTTGACATGCGCCGTGATTTCACATAGTTGTCATGGTATTTAGGCCTTCCTTTTGTTGATTATCAAAATTTTTTATAAGAAATTTTGCAAAAATGTTTCAATTATTTAAAATTAAGTTAATAATGAATTTTAATCTTTATTTCATACCTATTATTTTAGCTTTTAATCAGTCTTGTCACAGAATATTGGGACAGCCCTGGCGGCCTAGTTTTTCAACAGAATCAAAATAATTTGAACAATCTTGGTAGAGAGTTACCAAAGGAATATCTGTGAAAAAATATTTTAAAATCCTTCCAGTACTTTTGGAGAAGATTTTAGAAGTTTTCATATTTTTCCCCTATTAGCTGCCATGGCAACCAGATTTAAGAATAGGAAAGACCTTTGCTTGCATTAGTGTTTATTTCTTTTATTGCTATAAGTATGTCCTGCAAGATTTGGTTGGCTGTGTTTTATTCAGGTAAACTTCCTAGATATATACTAAATAATTCAGAGACATGCCTTGTTTCAAATCTAGAAACATGGGTCATTTCAAAACTATTTTGTATTTGAAACAACAACCTGTCTTCCCCTCCCCTATGGGAATGACAAAGTTATGGAGCAAATAGAATTTCTGACATCCATTTAGACAGACAACACAAAAATGTTTCCCTACCCACTACTTGAGTGGAGACATAATATTTTCTAGAAATGTGGCTCATTTCAAAATAATACATTTTAGTGATTTGGTTTGTTTCAAAACTAGAGTTAAAATAAACAAGATGGCCATGATTTGAATAGACTTGGACGAGGTCCACATGTAAATATCTTAACTCCAGACTTTAAGAAGTCTGAGAAGATCTTTTGAAGGTTTTCCTATACAAGTCAATGTAAAATTAAGTGACCCCTAGGACGGAGCCAATTTTGACCCCTGGGCCATGATTTGATCAAAATTGGTAGATTTTCACTAGGCCATGTTACTTAGCAAATAACAAAACTCTAGGCCTTGTGGTTTCTGATAAGAAGAGTTTTTGTCCTAATTAAGTCTATGTAAAATCAAGTGACCCCTGGGGCTGGGCTAATTTTAAACCCAGGGCCATGATTTGGACAAACTTGGTTAAGGTCTGCTAGGCCATGTTACACACCAAATATCTAAACTCCAGGCCTTCTGGTTTCTGACAAGAAGATTTTTCTAGTTTTTCTTATATAAGTCTTTGTAAAATCAAGTGACCTCTAGGGCGGGGCCAATTTCAACCCCAGGGTCATGAATTGAACAAACTTGGTAATGGTAAATTTCACTTTAAAAATCTATTTTTAGCTCCTGTGACCCAGATATGCAACGGACTGGAACCATTTGAAAAACTTTCGTAGAGCTTCATGCAAGGAACATCCCAGACAATTTTCATCAAATCTGGCCAAGTGGTTTAGGAGATGTTTAAAGAAAATTGTTGACGCAGACGGACAAAAGGCGATCACAAGAGCTCACTATGAGCACATTGTGCTCAGGTGAGCTAAATATACTTTGAAAATCCACTTATCCTTTGACAAGCCTGGACAAGCAAACTAACATTAATTTTTTATCTTTAACTACCAAGTATGACCTTGACCTTTGAGCTAGCTAGACACTCCTTCTTAATGAGGCAAACATTTGTAGCAAATAATTTGAGAATCTGCTGATAATTTTCCAGGTTAGAGCCCCAACAAATTTTAAGACAAACAGACAGACTGACAGTGATTTCTATATAGCCCCAAGGGGGGTATAAAAATATTATCGATTAGTTTGTTTCAAAATAATATTTTCTTGTGACTTAGCCTGCTTCAAAATATTATCTCAGAGTGACTTGGCTTGTTTTCAATTTTTGTACTGAAAGACCAAGCTTTTTTTCACAATTTTCATAAGGCAGTGCATTAAAGGAACCTTATGGCCAGATACATACCTTTATACACACAGTCCAGTCTCTATACTTTCTGTCAGGGGTGTCTTCAAATCTGTAACAATGTGAGAACAAAGTACCAGAAGGTAATTACTTGTACGAATAAAACAAGAGGGCCAAGATGACCCTAAAGAGAAAGAGGAAAAATTGCCTTCACTGCCTGTACAAGTTACATTAATTATAGCATAGTTGTACTGAATACATAATCCATGAGATCATTTATAATTCCACAAACTAAACAGTGCCTGTGTCAAAATTTGAAGTCAGACTTGACTGAGAAATTATAACTTTCAACACAAAAATTTAAACATTAAAAGGGGCATAACTCCTGACCTAATTGATGTATATCAGCCATAATCGAACTTGGCCAAAAGAATTTGGCAATAAAAATTGTCATAGAGTTTGAAGATGATTGCTTAAAAATCAAGATGCTAGAGTGCAAACAAACTAAAATCTGGCATTTTTTCATATTAAAAGGGGCATTTCTCCTTCTTTTATTGGCTGATATCAACCATAATCGAACTTGGCCAAGAGATTATGGTAATAAATATTGTCATAAAGTTTGAAGATGATTGCTTAAGAAATGAAGATGCTTGAGTACAAACAAAATGTCATCTGGCATTTTTGAATATTAAAAGGGGCATAACTCCTGACCTAATAAGCCATTATCATCCATAATCAAACTTGGCCAAAAGATTATAGTAATATACATTGTCATCAAGTTTGAAGATAACTGCTTAAGAAATGAAGATGCTAGAGTGCAAACAAAGTGAAATCTGGCATTTTTGATATCAAAAGGGGCATAACTCCTGACCTAATAGGCTGATATCAGCCATAATCAAACTTGGCCGTGAGATTATAGTAATAAACATTGGAATAAAGTTTGAAGATGATTGCTTAAGAAATAAAGATGCTAGAGTGCAAACAAACTAATTGTAGACGACAGACGGACGGATGACGGACAGACAACGGACATTCATTGGTCCTAATAGCTCATGCTCAGGTGAGCTTAAAAAAAAAAAGCCCATACTTATACCAATTTTTAGTATTGTTTAATGATTAAAAACAGAAGTTGACAATTCAGTGTCTGTTCACATAACTTCTAAGCATAATATCCTCAAGTCAAAACTTAAAACATCTGTACATAATTCGATTTCCTGAGTCTATACCTTAAAACTCACTCTCAAGATTCTATAACTAGGTCAATTTCTTTTTATGAAAAACCAATGATATAAGGCATGGATCCCCCTTTTTTTAGGGGGGGGGGATAAATTAGTTATTGAACTATTTACAGAAGTAGTAAAACATCACATATTTTACTTTGTTTTGTACTTCTAGTGTCTTGAGTGTGCAAGTAAATACACCCTTGAAACAGAAGAATATTACTACACCTAAAGGACATAATCTATAAAACAAGAAGACAATGATGGTCTTGTGTCACTCACCTCTCAGAGTCAATTTGATGTCAAAAGACATTATGACATAATTTTGATATGAAGATTGGACTAACAAGAGGTGTCCAAAAACCACACAGTGCTGGATAGTATAATGTTAGCTGTAACTATTTTAATGTTAACATAAACAAGAGGGCCATAACAGCCCTAGATAGCTAACCTGATATCATTAGGCTATATAAAACCAAGTGACCCCCTGGGGCAGGGCCAATTTTGACCCCAGGGCCATGATGTGAACAAACTTGGTAGAGGTCTACTAGGCCATGCTTCACACCAAATAACTAAACTCCAGGCCTTGTGGTTTCTGACAAGAAGATTTTTCTAGTTTTTCCAATGTAAGTCTATGTAAATTCAAGTGACCCTTGGGGCGGGGCCAATTACAACCCCAGGGTCATGATTTGAACAAACTTGGCAAAGGTCCGTAAGACAATGCCACACACTAAATATCTAAGCTCTAGGCCTTGCAGTTTTGGGGATGATTTTTAAAGACTTCAATTTAAAAATCTGTTTTTAGCTCCTGTGACCAAGATATGCAACAGACCAGTTTCATTAAATTTGGCCTGATGGTTTAAGAGGAGATTTTGTTTAAAGAAAATTGATAACGCCGGACGGACGAAGGACAAAAGGTGAACACAATAGCTCACCATGAGCACAACGTGCTCAGGTGAGCTATAACATGTGACAAGGTATTGTGCCCAAAACATATTGAAAGTTTCAGTCTCCTAGCTTTAGTACTTACTGAGATAAGAAAATGGAAAACATTAACTTCAATATTCCATTTAAAATGAACAGTACAGAAAAATCTAAGTGGAAAAGGAGCATTATTGTATAAAAATTAATTTAAAGAGTTACATGCCTTTTTGAAATCTTGTGATCCAGTATTCAGACCTTGAAGTGAATTTGCATTTTTGAGGAAATGACCTTGACCAATACAGAAAATTCAAAGTTGAAAAGGGGGTATAATTGTTCAAAATGAATTTCAGGGTTACCTGCCCTTTTGAAATGGGTTCTATTTTTGATAGTGAATAAGTACATTAAATTCAAAGTGATTAAATTTGATAGTTATGGAGAAATTGACCTTAACAAGCACTATGTCTGAATGAAGGTCATGCCCCCGCGGGGGACTTAGACTTTGGGGGTTGAGGTCAATTGAAGGTCAAGGTCACCTGCTGGGTAGAGCTCAACAAGGTGCATACACTTGTACATTTAGAGGTTACAGATGGAAGCACATTATGTGGCTAAGGTAAATATTTGCTGTTTCGATCATGGTGACCTTGACCTTTGGACCTGTGACTTGTAAGTGGGTCTGTTGGATTGGGCTCATCAAAGTGAATACACATAAGAAGTTAGAAAGGTTTGGATGGAAGCACTTTCATTTTATGGCCAAGGTCAATATTAGTTATATTTGCTTTATGGTGATCTTGACCTTTGACGCTTGGACCTATAAGTGGGTCTGGCAGATAGAGTACATCAAGTTGCATACACGTGAAGTTTGGAGGTTATGACCTCTAAGTGAGTCTGCCAGGTTGAGCTCATCAAGGTGCATACACTTCTGAAGTTTGGAGATTATGAATGGAAGCATGTTCATATGTAGCCCAGGTTAATATTTGCTATTTTGGGTCACAGTGACCTTGACCTTGTGACCTCTAAAAGGATCTGGCAGTTAGAGCTCATCAAGGTGCATGCACTTGTGAAGTTTGGAGGCTCTAGGTGGAATGATTTCTGTGTTAAAGTCAAGGTTAAGGTTTTGTGACAAACAGACAGACAGGCCATCCAAAAACAATATGCCCACCGATCTATCAATACGGGAGCATAAAAACTAAACCAAGCCACAAATTTATGTCAGAAATAGGGCATAACTATACCAAACTGAATTTAAGGGTTACCTGCCTTTTTGAAATGGTATAGACATTTTGCAAGTTCTCCATGTTTGAAGTGAATATGTTTGATAGTTTTAGGGAAAATTCTTAACCATTACAGAATATTCTAAGTCAAAAAGGGCCTGTGCCAAAATCATTTTAGGGTTAACTGCTCTTTTGAAATGGATTCCCTTATGGATAGTAAATAAGTTTGAATGAACATGTCTGACAGTTTTAGGAATATGTTTGACAGTTTTAGAGGGAAATCTAATCTTTTTCAGAACATTCTAAGTCAAAAAGGGCCATAACTGTGCCAAATTAATTTTTAGGGTTACCTGTTCTTTTGAAATCTGTTCCTTTTTTCATAATGAACATGTAATCCAGGTTTGCAGGAAAGATGAGTTTATGAGAAATTGACCTTTACAAAAAACTTAACCAGCCATGAAAATCCTTAGTAAAAAAAACAATAAGTCTCAAAGCGTAACAGAAAAAACGGATAGACAAATGGACAGGCAGACATACAATGGAAAAGTGATCCCTAAATGTCACCTCTGCTTACAGCAGGTGACATAAAAAAGGGTTATCTGCACTTTTAAAAGAGTTTCTTTTCTGATACTGAACAAGAATACCAAGTTTGAGTGGTAAAGTTTGATAGATATGGAGAAATGGACCTGAAAGAAAACCTTAACTAACGCCGAAGATGCTGCTGATGCCGACATGAGGGTCATGACAATAATTCCACTTTTTTTCTTTGAAAAGTGAAACTAGACATTGTTAGTGCACATTTTTATTCTGAAATTTACAATCTAAAAGTAGGGGCTGTGCACAATCTATGGGAACTTTTATTTCTTTACCTTAATAGCCAGAAAAAATGAAATTGCCAATGTCATCGCAATTTACAATCATATAATGACATTTCTGTTTAAATTTGTGGTTGAATTCATATGTATGAAGTATAAATGGTGCATTTAATCAACATAATGACTTGTATTTAGAGTAAATAGCAATGATAACTTAATAATAAAAGCGTCGAGGCTTCCACACATTTCGTTTTGTTATCTGTAAATCAATCAGTATTTACAAGTGCATGGTATGTAATCACAAATGTGTGATCATTAATTGACTTATTATCATCACAACCAGCATTTGGTTGTAATTTTAATTGTTGTTCATTTCTCTGTCTATTAACACTTATAAGAGGTGTTATACAGATACCCACAGTAAATCGAGTGAAGATGAGACTGCAACATAGAGTTGTTTTGGCGGAGTTGACGGGCAGTGTTTCCAAAATGGAAGCTGGCAATTTTATGAATTTTGCCTGCACACAATACATGGAAAAGCAACTTTTTCCCAGGATTTTAACCCCGAAGTAGAGGTGCACACTATCTATGGGAAAGCATCATCTATCTATTATCTACAGTATATAATTTATTACAGATCTGGCATATAAGCAATAATAAAAGCAACAAGTAACTGGTGTTGTATGCAACACATAGAGTCCCCTACCGGCTCCACCTTGACTCAATATGGTAATCAATCCCATTTTTTGCCCTATTTTCACTATTTCCGTTACCATAGCAACCACAATTTTAGTCGAAGAACAAAAATAAAATGACGTGCATAAACTACACATTGCCATTTAGTCATATACCAAGTTTCATCAAGTTAGCTTGCTTAGTTATCGCGGGATCCCATTTTTTGCCATATTTTCACTATTTCCGTTACTTTAGCAACCACAATTTTAGTCGAAGAACAAAAATAAAATGACGTGCATAATCTACACATTGCCACCTAGTTATATACCAAGTTTCATCAAGTTAGCTTGCTTAGTTATCGCAGGATCCCATTTTTTGCCATATTTTCACTATTTCCGTTACCATAGCAACCAACAAAATAAAATACGTGCATAATCTACACATTGGCATCTAGTCATAAACCAAGTTTCATCAAGTTAGCTTGCTTAGTTATTAAGTTATCGCGGGATCCAGATTTGAGTGGACAGACAGACGGACAGACTGAAATACGGACAGACAGACGGAGGGCAAACCTATAGTCCCCTACGGTGTGAACACCGGTAGGGGACTAAATAATTTCTTCAGTAGTTTTATGAGCTGTTGATGTCACTGTAGGATAGGCTAAGACAAGACTGAAAACAATTTTGAAAGGCAAATTTAATATATAATACCCCTTCCTGAATCAAATAGTATGTCTCAAAAATATTAATGTATATTATATGTCTGGATAAAATATACTCAAGGACTTAAAAAATGCCTAATCTAGGAAAAATGTTGAATATTTGATCTTGTTTTGTTTTCATAAATGATTTAAATTTATTCAGAAATGCAGTAAGACATATTTCAGCAATAAATTGGTGCATGATTCATGCCCTACTTATCAAGTAAGAGTATCAACCAATTTTCCTTAAAAATTAAAGTTGTATACATAAGGTATTTTTACAGTCCTCCGGTATAAAATACTGCTAAACACACATTCTACTACAACAGAAATTGGCATGTACATGCTACATGTATTTTTTCCTTGCTTAAAACACAACAACATTTAGCAGCTGTTGCCAAATGACATCAATAATGACTTCTGACACCTAATTACAAACAAGTAAACACATTCTTTGAAGCAGTTGTATATTACCACAATTAAAGGATATAATTTATAAAACAAGAAGGTCAAGATGGTCCTGTATCCCTACATCAGTTTGATGTTAAGGACATCATGTTACCAGAATATCTGATGAAGATTGAACTAACAAGCGCAACGTTCTAATGAATGCCATGCCCCCTGCAGGGTCCTTAGACCTTTGGAGTCAAGGTCAATTGAAGGTCAAGGTCACCTGGTGGGTAGAGCTCATGAAAGTGTGCACCTCTGTGGAGTTTGGAGGCTGTAGGTGGAAGGACTTCCTTGTTATGATAAAGGTTTAAATTTTGTGACAAACAGACTGACAGACCGACAAACAGACACCAAAAACAATATGCCCCCCCCCCACCCCATCCCCAATCTATCAATGCAGGGGGCAAAAAAATGTGGCAAGTAGTATGTTCTATTTTTCTAAGATTGTCTAAGGTTTAACATAGTGACCTTATTTTTGACCCCACAGAACCAGATTATAACTCATCCAGGATATCATGGAGACAAACATCCTGACCAAGTTTCACCAAAAGATCAGATGAAAAATTACTGAAGGCAATTAAAAGGGCTTCCTTACTTGTAAAAGTATGCCTAATATCAAGCATTTATCCCATACAGTAAAGAATTGTACTCTGTACAAAAATTCATTATAAAACAAGTAACTGGTGTTGTATGCAACACATAAAGTCCCCTACCGGCTCCACCTTGACTCAATATGGTAATCAATCCCATTTTTTGCCATATTTTCACTATTTCCGTTACCATAGCAACCACAATTTTAGTCGAAGAACAAAAATAAAATGACGTGCATAATCTATACATTGCCATCTAGTCATATACCAAGTTTCATCAAGTTAGCTTGCTTAGTTATCGCGGGATCCCATTTTTTGCCATATTTTCACTATTTCCGTTACCATAGCAACCACAATTTTCGTCAAAGAACAAAAATAAAATGACGTGCATAATCTACACATTGCCATCTAGTCATATAGCAAGTTTCATCAAGTTAGCTTGCTTAGTTATCGCGGGATCCCAGATTTGCCATATTTTCACTATTTCCGTTACCATAGCAACCACAATTTTAGTCGAAGAACAAAAGTAAAATGACGTGCATAATCTACACATTGCCATCTAGTCATATACCAAGTTTCATCAAGTTAGCTTGCTTAGTTATTAAGTTATCGCGGGATCCAGATTTGAGCGGACAGACGGACGGACAGACGGACAGACGGACGGACGGACGGACGGACAGACGGACGGACAGACGGAGGGCAAACCTATAGTCCCCTCCGGTGTGAACACCGGTAGGGGACTAATTATATGAAGGTGGATAATTCAACAAGAGCACCGCATGAGGATGCCAGTGCTCGTCTGTTTGTTGTTGCTGCTTTTTAAGGGGGAAATAAATTATGTCAAAATGGACCTAAGATGTATGACCCTTACAGAGAGTGTAGCCCTTGATAGTGAACAAGAATATGAAGTTTGATGACAGACGGTTTAATAGTTTATTACGGCCAAAGTTAAAATTTTTCATCAAGACACTGCCAACAACATAGACACCAGAGTGATGACAATACCTCTACCTTTTTTCTTTGAAAAACAGACGGTTTAAAAATAGGACCAGGGTGATTATGGTTCTTGGTCACTGCACTTCTCCTATCACCATCTATGTATAGTCTATATGATATTATCCTGTATTCTCTGTATATCAGTTAGAAAACAGGTGTCATATCAAATACATTGTATAGCTTTTGAGTAATCCTCCAAATAAAAAGTCAATTTGAGATTAAATAAAGGGAGATAATTCAACAATAGCTGCCTGTAAGACAGCGCAGTTAACTATAATGTTTAAAGCTGTATTAATCATAGAGGGCCATAATTTGTATTACATTTGGTCAAGAGTTAGTTTAACCCTTTCCCTCATAGAGGAAACCATGAAAAGACCTATGCGAACAGCATAAAACCAGATCAGCCTGCGAGTAACTCGCAGGCTGATCAGGTTTTATGCTGTTCGCTGCTCCTCAGTGGTCTGGAAATGAGGATTTTGTAATTAAATTTGGTAAGGTTTAACTGTGGTTTTCTGCAGATCACGCTTTATGTGGTACCTATTGAGGGCGTCAAAATGAGTCTATATGAGGGAAAGGGTTAAACTTATTTATTTCACGTCAAGTTAAAAACAAGATTTTTATAACATTTAATACTATTCCCTCTCAAGTTATCTAACAAGTTTGTTTCATTCCCCTGAAGATCTTATTCCAGTATTTTATCAATAAGGATAGCTGATGCATCAAAGTACTTAAACCAAATTAAGTTGCAAGCAAAACTTTAACCAAAATTTCTTAATTCAAAAGGGACCATAATTTAGATATGTAATTTTATGATCTGGGGCCATATAGTAAAGCTCCTTAGTTTTTAAGGAAAATAATTCCTTAACTGGAATAAATCTCCTAAGGCGTAAAAAAAAAAATAGTCTTGTTTCTGGTTACAGGCTGGGAAAAAAATGGGTCGGTAGGTCTTTTTTTTTTTTTTTTTTTTTTTGAAAGCTTACATGTAATGTGGAAAATGTAAAATGCTACATGCTAATTTACCTTTAGCTGTATTTTGCAAATTCCGACAGCTTTACAGAAAAAAAAATCTTCTAGTTTGTACTAAGTATCAGTCCATTCAGTACAAATGAGAACTCGGTTGCTGGTACATGTACACATTAATTACTTAGAAAGCACATGCTGGGTGCAGATGAAAAATCAATAAAAATGGTGGCACCTGTGTCATTTTATCCAATCAACACATGTTCTTAACCTGCCTGATTATGAATAACTGTAACTTGTGTTTATCTGCGGTGAGAAACTATCATTTTTTGGGTGAAAGTAGAGATGATTGCACAAGTAATGTGTGATGGACTGATTAATGTCTATTATGAAGTCATCTTGAAGCTTACAAATATATTTTAAAGTGTGCCGAGGATCCCCCAAAGTTGAAAGTCAGAAAAAACTTAGTCAAAATGTATCTTACTTGTTTGTTTAAAATCAATGAACAAAGCTGGTTACTAAGATGTATGAATCCTAGATAATTTCAAGCAAAACTTAACCTAATTTAGTTGCATTCAAAATATTACCCAAAGTTTTTAACTTCACAAGGGGTCATACATTATAATAAATTCAAACAAGAGTTATCTGGTGTGATGCCCCTAAATAATTTAATCCCATAACTTGCTAAGATATACACATGATAGTATGTTGCATGCAAAACACTTACAGGTGGTCAGAGGTAGCAATGAATTGGTAGATGATCTCCTGAGTAAAGTATCAGTCTATCATGGATATTCTTTGTGTATCAATTAGAAAACAGGTATCAGACCTGCCAATGTGTCATATCTAACCATAATCATCATGTTCGCCTGCAAACTCTCTATGTGTCAGCAAGGTTTGAATATCAAATATTCTTGGACCTAACATACCAGATCACTATACAAAATTTACCATGATCGCTTATTCCCTGAAAAATGGCCTTGATTAGCTGCTTCAACCAGGTTCAATATGCACTGAGTGGCCTTATACATTCTTGAGTGAGAGATAAAGTCCATTATGCTTTCAACCATTCAAATCGATTTTTTTTTATCTTAATGGGTTCAACTTTTGTAGAAAATCTTAATAAGAAAGGAACCATAATGCAAGGGTAAATTTCTGAAAATACACAAGTAATTATCAATTCATGGCGCACAATCTAGAGTGTTTGAGTCACAGGCCTATTTACTACATGTTCTCTGGGTCAGACATTCTGTCACAGCTTCTTATCAATCAGTCTGGATTTTTATTAAAAATTTCATTATTCACTCAAGAACCTCTTACTCCTAATCTAGATGTTAATGTGATAAACTTTCCCAATTTAAAGAAAATTCTACACTCCCAAATTACCTACAAAAACATGTGGTTTCGTTGCATATTGGTAGTCTATGTAATAACCAATATGTGTTATGTCAGCAAACATGTATCATTACTCACAATACAATGTTTCATAAAATATTTTTACATCCATAAACATACAATCTAAACACTTTGACAAAATGATTATGACATGTCCCTATTCAATTGATTAAGCAATGATGCATGCACTTTTCTATACCGTTTTAAGTGGGTAATAGTCCTTTCTGCTCTATAAAACTGCTGCTTTAATGGATTTACATCATAAACTGTTTAACCGTTTACTCAAATAGACAGGTTCTGACACCTTGGCAAACAGAGCAAACCCAGATCAGATAGCTCCTCTTATACACACTGCCTGTTGGCAGTGACTTACATCATCTAACATTGAGGATTACCATAGATAATCATAACCATACACATTTCTAATCTATAATGAGAAAATATTATAGTGCTCTTTTTATCCTGTGACAATAATGTCAAATGCAAATGGACCATTATCATGGAAATTTTGCAAATGGACAATATTAGGAATCATTCAGATGCCCTAGATTTAAAAAAGTTCAAATTCCAGAGTCTATAAATATAAATTATAAATGGTTTTACCTGCTATGGAGATTGGTGCCTTTCTTTTTGTTTTGTTCCCTAATTAAGTCAACAGCTTGCGTCAATTCAGCATCAAGTTTAAACACTCCACGATAAAGTACTTCATAAATAATGGCTGAAAATCAAAGAAACAGAAGACCAATTAATTATTACTTAAGATGATTACTATACTTGCATCCCACCTTGGCTGTATGTAACGTGAGTGTAGGACCGGACTAGATGCAACAGGTTGGGATGCAAAAAGCTTGATTTCTATATACACCCACACTTCTGTAAAGTAGGGGTGTCATAAAAAAATACTGACTAAAAGGAAGAGGCAATCAAAAAAATTATATTGTAATATGGCCTGGGTAGTTTTCTATAGAAAAGTACACATGTTTAAATTGAATACTGCACACTTTAGAGGGGGCTGAGTTTCCCTGCCCATACAATAAATATTACAAAACCATGCAGTTATCCAGATAACCACACAGTAATGGCGGACCATGCAGTTATCCAGATAACTTGGTTTATCAAATATCTGCACAGTAATGATGGCACGACTTATCTTGTGACACCAAAATTAATTGTTTTCCCAGACACAATTCCTTCAGATGACACTTAGTATTCACCCCTACAGAGTGTGCAAAATAACCATTTCCTCCACTAGCTTTTTTTTTCAAATCATTACATTATTTTCTATTTTTAGACAAAAAAAAGTGATGTAGAAATTAGCAGTGTGGCCAAACAATGTGGTATGTAACTTCACTTTAAGCTAGCACAAGAAGCATATTTTGCCTTGACTCAGAAACTTGAAAACTACTTGAAGTAATTTTAATGGGATAAAGCGGAAAATTGCTCTCTATACATTGCCAGATGTACAGGATTTCCAAACATTTGGGAAACTTTTCAGAGTTCATGAGTATTTGTTGTCACAAAAAGCATATCACTAATAAATTATGTGATGTTTTTCCAAATGTTAGACCTTTTGAAAATATTATGAAGAGAGTCTATTGATAACAAGTCAACTTGTGATAAGATAAAACGCTCAGATCTATGGTCAAACACGATAATTAACAACTTTATTAATTCAGTATGTCCTTCCCTATACAAAGGTATTTGCTAATCTTGTATGGAAGGTTTCGAAATGTGAGGGCTTGTTTGGAAAGAATTATTTGATTAGTTAAGAGGGAAGGTTCCTTGCACTGATTGGTCATTTTTAATGGGGTTTCTCTTTGACACCCAGAAAACTCAATATTTGGGACAGCTGCATAAGAAGTATATATAATCGCAAACTTCTAGAAATGAAAGAAAGGAACTGCAAGTGTAAACAATGTAAATAGTGAATTTGAGAGTGAGTATTACTGCTGTATTGAAAATCAGGACTACAGTAAAAAATCACTCTGCAATCAACTCCTCTTCATGACCAACGCAATATTACAAGAGCTTTTTTTATTGGACCTGAACTTTTCTCTATATATTTCAGTGGTCACTCACATCATTATAGTGAGCATTTCAAAATTGCTATAATCAGTCATACTAAATTGTAAAATTAGTCTTCTTTTGACTTCAATAATACATCATTGGCTTTAATTTGGGTTGAAAAACGCATCATCGAAAAATGAATCATTGACAATAATTTTAGTTGCTTGACAAGCTTATTCTGTGTGTCTGAGACTACCAAAATCTCAATCCCTCATAAAAGGCCATGAGTTACATATGCATAACAAGGCTGTGTCACAGACACGAAATCCCCCGCCGAATATATTTAGTTCATGAATGGGAGCTGTTTTTACAGAACATAAATCAGGGGCCGTAACTCCATTGTAAAAGATCAAACTGGGTCATGCTGTCAATATGATTATAATTCCTTATTGCCTCTTGATATAACAGAACAGAACAAGAAGAGACTTTATTACTTCCAAGTATACAACATGGAGAAAAGTTTATATATACACACAACTAAATATATAAACAAACTATACCATAAGCTTTTTCTGGTGTATTAATTTAAGAAGAGCACAGAATGTCGAGGACAGTGGAAGAAACAGAGTGATAAATTAACATATTCAAAGCAGATTGAGATATACAAACTTATATGGGATAAGAAGGGGAGGCAGATTCACATAAAACTATTAATTATGTTACATTTTAGTCTGCAATTATAGAATAATGAGAAATTATGACAGTAGTTATGTTCATTTATAAAAATAATCTAGCATATAAATAGCAAAAAAAATCCAAGTAAAAAGTGTTTGGCATACCAGTCTGTACTTAAAATCAGAGAGAGAGAGAGAGAGAGAGAGAGAGAGAGAGAGACTCTCTGAGAGGGGGCATAGAGAGGAGGGGAGAGGCAGGGAGAGGGAGAGGCAGGGAGGGGGGAGAGGCAGGGATGGAGAGATGGAAGAGGCAGTAGCTTGAATACTTTTGGAGGTATGCTCCGGACAAAAATCAAGTATGAAAAATAACAAAGGGCAATAACTCCAAAATTAGGCTAAGAAGAGTTATGGTTCTTGTGCACTGCACTTCTCTTCAATGAGATCTGTCCACCTGTGAAGTTTCAAAGCAATAGCTTGAATACTTTTGGAGTTATGCTCCGGACAAAAATCAAGTATGAAAAATAACAAAGGGCAATAACTCCAAAATTCGGCTAAGGAGAGTTATGGTTCTTGTGCACTGCACTTCTCCTCAATGAGATCTGTCCACCTGTGAAGTTTCAAAGCAGTAGCTTGAATACTTTTGGAGATATGCTCCGGACAAAAATCAAGTATGAAAAATAACAAAGGGCAATAACTCCAAAATTCGGATAAGGAGAGTTATGGTTCTTGTGCACTGCACTTCTCCTCAATGAGATCTGTCCACCTGTGAAGTTTCAAAGCAATAGCTTGAATACTTTTGGAGAAATGCTCTGGACAAAAATCAAGTATGAAAAATAACAAAGGGCAATAACTCCAAAATTAGGCTAATGAGAGTTATGGTTCTTGTGCACTGCACTTCTCCTCAATGAGATCTGTCCACCTGTGAAGTTTCAAAGCAATAGCTTGAATACTTTTGGAGTTATGCTCCGGACAAAATTCGGACGGACGGACGCACGGACGCACGGACAACGCCAAAACAATATCCCCCTCCCGATTTCATCGGCGGGGGATAAAAATCTACAGATGATAATCTTTATAGTCATGCATTGTCAAGCAAAATGCTTGTATAGTAGGATACATTTCACAGGTCAAGCAAGTTTCAAGTATTACCCCTTAACATATGCAATAATAATTTTAACCCTTACCCTGCTGGAACCGTAAGTGCTAACCTTTGCTACCAGTAAAGAGCCAGGCCAGCCTGCACATCCGCTGGCCTGGCTCTTTACTTTTGGCTGACCAACTACAAGTTTTCATCTTGCTATCCCTTAAATTGATAAAAAGGACAGTTCCAAAAAAGATGTCGGCTAAGTCCATTTCAGAAAATCAGCAGGTTAAGGGTTAAGTTTACTTCCCTTCAAACAAGATCAGACTCTCTAACAAAAAGCAGAACTGTGCAATACCATATCTACATGACTGCTGTATTCAAACATCTGTTGCCAAGGATCTTGCACATTGACAAATTGCATCATAAAAAAGATCATAAATAATGTCTTACAATGAAAACAGAAAATATATTTAGAATAAACTATCAAATGACAATGCTGTTAGAAGCCACACTATCAGAATTTCAAAAATACAAAATCTTATCTTTCACTTGATTATTTATCTGCTTCGGTGATTTAATATCAACTTGATTATTTATCTGCTTCGGTGATTTAATATCAAGATTGCATATAACATGAAGATTCTTTTTTATTGGTTAAAAATGCAAATATCATTTTTACTTGTTTTTGAACAGGGTTGCTGGCATCAAAATCCAGGTTTTATTAGGGCCTCTGAAACAATCCTACTACTGTTCATGCAAAGGTGTCAACAGCTGTATATTTTGTTGCTGTCATCACTATTCAAGTTATTCAAATCTGACTACCAATATTCAATGCCACTGGAAACTTTAACAAAGTTTAAAGCAACTTAAAAGCAGTTACTAAGATGAGCTAGTGCAAAAAAGAACTAGAATAAAACAAAATGTCAAACTAAATGTTCCAAAGAAGCACTCATCATAACACAGTTTCAAAACGTATGTGCTTGCTTTCCACAGAAAATCCATGTGACATAAGATAAACAAAAAGTTTCTCTTCTTGATTGGCAAAGTTCACCATCCAGAATGACTAATCCAGCTTGACCTCCAGAATGCCAGCCCGTGACCTTCCTCTTCAGAGGTTTTCCTAGTCTTTCTACCACGTTCCCAAAGCAAACAACCCTGTTCCTAAGTGCAAGTCCCTTCCATTTTTCCCCAATTATAAAAAAAAAGTAAAACACACACACACCAAAAAAAATCAACAATGGATAAAAATATTTTGGCTGATGCTAGTGTCTGTTTGGGCGTTGATGAATGGGTGTATTTTACGGATCTTTTGTAGCCAATAAAGGTAACTGAAAAAGGTGTGGTTTAGTTTGTGATACCGATGAGGCGCCGGAAAATATGATATCAGTAGTAGTTGGTAGGCACTTGGGATTAAAAATCATCTGGTTTCGAGAGATCTGCATAACAGCAACAATATAAGTTTAACTTGAATTTGTACATTGTTTATCCCAAATATTTATACAACATTTAGAATTTAACATTTTTAAACATGCTTATCAATATGGCATCTCACAAAAGGAAGTATTATGCAAGAAAAATCCTTAAATGGCACACAAAAGGTTGCTCAACAATTTCATCTTTATGGCAATGCTAGAGTGAAAATTTGACAAAATCTCCTACCAAGGCCTATGATATTGAAAGCACTGATCATAATGAAGGAGTTAAACTGTAACTCCTTATGATCTGATATCATTTCAGTATATTAATTAAAAATTGTTATAAGATGCCCATAGTATTCTTAAAAATGTTTCAGATTGCTACCACAAAGAAAACAAGAGGGCCAAAATGGCCCTGAAGTCGCTCACCTGAGAAAAACTGCATTCATTGCCTGTACAAGTTACTAAATTATATCATAGTTGTACTGAAAACAATCCATGAGATCATTTCAATTCCACAAACCAAACAGTACCTGTGGTCAAAATTTGAAGTCAAACTCTACTGAGAGATTATGGCTTTAAACATTGTCGATGAAACAATGAAAAAATTCTAGAGTGTAAACAGTGAAATCTGGCATTTTTATTAATTAAAGGGCCATACAACCTGACCAAATTATCCAATTTCAGCCATAGTCAAACTTGGCCAAAGAGAGTATGGCTATTAACATTATTATATAGTTTGATAAAGATTGCTTAAGATGTGAAGATGCTAGAGTGCAAACAAAGTAAATCTGGCATCTTTTAATATTAAAGAGGGTATGACTCCTAACCCAATAGGCCGATATCAGCCATAATCGAACTTGGCCAAGAAATTATGGTAATAAACATTGTCATATAGTTTGAAGATGTTTGCTTAAAAAATGAAGATGCTAGAGTTCAAACAAACTAATTGTGGACGGCGGACCGACAATGGACATTCATCTATCCTAATAGCTCATCCAGAGCACATGTGCTCAGGTGAGCTAAAAACAAAATAACAGGAACAAGTAACTGGTGTTGCACACAACAAATGAGTCCCCTAATGGTGAGTAGCATAATTTTTCCGTTACCATAGCAACCAGAATTTTGGTCCAAGAAAAAAACACAATGTGATATGCAGAATCTCCATACTGCCACCTATTCATATACCAAGTTTCATAATCTTATCTTAAATGGTTTTTAAATTATTGTGGGATAAAGATCTCCGCACTGTTGGATGGACAGACAGACAGACAGAAAGAAGGCAAACCTATAGTCCCCTCTGGCATTAACACCAGTAGGGGACTAATAATCAATAGGAATTGAATTAAAACAGTACCAATAAATGATTTTGAACAAATTAGAGAGATTCCCAAAGTTAACCTTTTTGTCAATGAAAATTCCCAAAATGAGCTTTTTCACATTAAAAAATTCCCAATTTTGACTAGACTCCTTTTCCCAAAATGGCTAGGAAAGGACAACCCCTGCCTTTCCCCCTCTTTGACTTCAATTAAAGTGAAAGATTTCTCTTTTTCTAGTTAAATAAGGCTCAGTTGAAAGACATCCATTAACAGTGAACAGTTGCAATGCCTTAATAAGGACTAATGAGTGTATATCCAATTATAATCCAAGTGTCACCACTGTTCATACATACACCCAATATCATTAACCCTTTCCCTCATATAGACTCATTCTGACACACATAAAGCCTGATCTGCAGAAAACCACAGTTAAACCTTACCAAAATTAATTATTTCCAGACCACTGAGGAGCAGCGAACAGCATAAAGTTACTCGCAGGCTGATCTGGTTTTATGTTGTTCGCATAGGTCTTTTCATGGTTTCCTCTATGAGGCAAAGGGTTAATCCATTAATGTCATATAATTACAATGCAGTTCAATATCACACAGACACTATGTTTAAGACTCCACAATGGTGTTACAATAGATCCACGCTGTATACCCTCTCTGTCTTAACATTCAATTATTTTATTAATTTTATAAAAAAAAAAAAATAGCCAACAATCAAAGCTACAGAAAGGTAGGTGTTGAGCTTATTCTTAAACAATGAAGATTCACATTCCCTTTATTTACCTATCTCTTTACTTCAGAATATTCTTTTACTCATAGTCAATTTTGATTTTTGGGTTGTTTTTTTTAAAACTTTCGATTTTCTCTCATTCAATATCCAATGTCACTTCAATACAACCTTAATCTAATCAAACTCTCTCTCTCTCACCTATGTCATTCTATACAAACCTGAATGTTGAAAACAGTCTCGCAACTTGCTCCATTCTGATAAATCTCTTTCCTCTTCCGCATAATTTAAATATGACAAAGGTAGACATACTTAGGAATAAATGAAGCAGATTAGTCAGACAATTACATGGTTAATAAAGTATATTTTACTTTGGCAGCTTCCTTATTCTCCCCCACATAATGTGTTTTATACTTGATAAAAAAATGAGGAAAAAGTAATTAGCTGTCTACCGTCAGAACAAGATTGAAAGATATCTTTATCCATAAATCTCATACATTTATTATTCCATTTTCAGTGTCACCGATCTAATCCCCGAGTAATCAATCCCTTCAAATTATCTATCTCACTCACATTCAAGTTCAGATTACGCAAAAAAAAAAAAATCAAAACCTGCACATAATTATATTGATTAATTAGTGAGGCAATGTCATGGCTGTGATCAAAAGATATCAATGCATTTCTACAGTATGATTGTGACAGATTGTTGGGCTCAGAGAAGCTAGGCATTATGAAGTACTAACATGCCCTCCCTATCAAGTTAAGAGTGCATGTCCTTCTGGGATGTATTTTGATCTTATGTTCCTACATATTCACAATTACACATCAAACACAATTTTTTGTCACTTAAAATATGTGCAAATAAGACAAATAGCTCAATACAGTTGTTTCACAAGTGTCCAATAGCATTAACATCTAACATCGCTTCTAAGAGTATGATCATCACAAAATAAATACAGGATATTTGTACATTTTTGAGGAAGATGCAATTTTATTTCATCAAGTGAACTTCAAAAATTGTATTCTAATGAGTTGCACAACCATGAGTCAGAATACACAAATATCGCATCTTCCACAAAAAGACAAAATTTTCCCTTTTATGTAGGAAAGAGTAAACATTTTTGTATTTTTCTCTATGAAATTTTTGTTTATTGAGTAATGTACTCAAAAGCATAAAATTAAAGCATTTTTCTTTTACTCAAGGACTTCTTAACACCTCACCTTGTGGAAAAAAGTCAAATAATTCTTTTTGTGATTTTTTTTTTATTTATATTACTAGATTGGTGCATGTTTTATGTTCTACTTTTATTTTATCACTTAACACTTTCCCTCATAGAGGACACCATGAAAAGACCTATGCAAACAGCATAAAACCAGATCAGCCTGTGAGTAACTCGCTGGCTGATCAGGTTTTATGCTGTTCGCTGCTCCTCAGTGGTCTGGAAATGAGGATTTTGTAATTAAATTTGGTAAGGTTTAACTGTGGTTTTCTGCAGATCAGGCTTTATGTGGTACCTATTGAGTGCGTCAAAATGAGTCTATATGAGGGAAAGGGTTAAGATAATAAAGTTTAATGGAGTGGTTAACCTGTGAAAAAACAAAATGATGTGATATATCAAAGTTTTAGACATGATGCATTTTTTAAAGTTCTCCAGTATATTTTTATCTGAACAAACTAAGCATCACTTTTTTACAGACACTCCATTTTCAGACAAGGAAAATCAAAATATTTCAGACTGTCATTACATTTTTGAATGTGCATCAGCCTTAAAAACATTCATCATTACTTTTTTACAATTACAACTTTTGGACAAATCACTGATTAAATCAGTATCAATTTGCTTTAAGTAAATTATCCATGACATTGAAAACCAGCTGTTTTTGTTTTTTTTGTTTTTTTTTTGTCTTTTTTTTAATCATGCCAAGGGCTGTGTAATGTCCATGCCTCATTCTGTACTCATTTACCTGAAGGGTGGTATAGTCCAGTGGTTGCATACATGACTGTGGATTCGAGGACTGCCAGTTCAAGCCCAATCTTGGGCAAGAATTTTTCATGGCCTTCCTGAACACAACTCAGGAACCATCAAAAGGTTTAAGTTGTGAAAATTTGATTTCTAAATCATTGTAACATAAGCAACTTAGAACAAATCTGTTTTGAAAGAACAAAAACAAGGGTACTTACACTGGCAGATTGCTGCAGATTGTTGGAATGATGCTGGGAAGACAGAGTCAAGGTGATGCTCATCTATCCGACACAACAGAATCTGTAACACAGCACCAGGGACATGAGTATCAACATTCAAGGTGTTCCCTTTCTTTCAGACTGGTATCTAGTATCTAATTGCACCACTTTAACCCATGCTAATTACTGGGCCATCTTGAACTTCACAATGGCAAGGCAACATCATATCAGCACATAAATGACCTATGGTTACAATAGCAGATCAAATAAGACTATCATTGAGCCACTTGAAGTGTGTGATAGTACTGAAATTGAGACTTTTATTACCCTTGACTCAAACAGCTTGCATCTATTAATTTATGATGGGTGCATATGATAATGGATACTAATCTCTTATTGGGACAAGTTAGGCTATCTGATATGATTTATGCTATAGTCAAATATCTAGAATATGTGCGCTCATGTGTAAATCTTAGATTTAAATGTAGCAACAAACCGTCTTAGGAGAGTCTTCCATTAGTATATACTATATAGATTATCAGATTCATTTCAAAATCATTTTAGAATACAGTTTTGAATTTCATTTCATGTAAAGGCCATGAACAGGATATATCAGGCCTGGTAGCATAACAAATTTATCTGCCAAGTTTTAACCAAAATTGTCCGATTCAAATGTCATGTAAATAATTATTTACAGTCATTCTCTGTCACCTATTTTTAAGCTATGCCTCATGTTCCTCCAAACACTTTGAAGCAGCACATGATGTGAATCCATGCAACCATCTATGGGTGGTTTCCATCACAGGCAATAGTGTTACGAACAGTATTAAAATTATATTTAGAATTATAAACCTATGTTTAGATTTTCTTTTTTCATTTGCTGTCTTACAGGTTGAACCACTATCCTGACCTGAAGACGCCACACTGTTGAACATGTCATGTGGTACCACAAGCATATACTTTTAGGATACTGTTTTCTATATGTAACTGATTTCCCTACAGTGGCTTTTACGGAAATAGCCTTTTCCTGTGCAATGTAACCTACACTTGCCAAATTTATTTGACAGACTTCAACATTTACAAGGGAGAGAAATAAAACTTATTTTTGATTTTTAACAATTATCTGTGTATAAACTGCTTTAACTATAGCTTGCAATCAGTTCATGTTGCCCTGAATGAATGTGTCTAGGCCCTTGTTATTGAAAATACTTATGTGAGGTTTCTGGCTCCAGTTTGACTATCATATCCAAATCCCTATTGAAACTAACAGCTCATTTGAATCTGAGTATGAAAATCATATTTAAGTACCAACTTTATTTTTAAGGACAGGGGGGCTGGGTCCGTTTCACTAAACTTTGAACAAACAAATTTTAATCTAAGAATCATGACAAGATGTCTACTAATTTCTTACCTACACAATAAAGTATAAAGAATGTGACCCATTGTATTGCATAATACAAACTCTTCATTTTTTGTAAATAATTATTACAAGATAAAATTTTGTTTACATATATGAAGATTTTGAGTGGATTTAACAGATTTTTTATACTTAATATCAAAATATACAACTTGAAGTCTTTGGAAGTAGATTAAGTTTTTAAAAAGAAAATAGATATGTGCAGTAATTAGTGAATTAATGAAATATATGCTTTTTAAGATTATTATCTATTTAACAATTTTCCCCAATTTCAAAAAATCACATTGGAATCTCCCAATTCAGACAAAAATGCACCTGAATTTCCAAATATGTCCATGCCTAGATTACTGGGGGGGAAGCCTTGATTACACTGCAACCCCCCCCCCCCCCCCCCCCCCATATCCAATATCCAAACTTTTACTCCTTCTAAACGGGACCAGCTCACATATATCCAGCATGGATCTTTACCGTTTTGCAATGAAAATCTAAGCCTACATTTATCCACTGTCACAGAATAACTGTTCACACATAGTATTAAAACAAACTTCTGATAACCTGTTCTTTTGTGTATAAGAGTTCAATAAATGACCATGCTATTTTAAAGTATAGCTACTGATTAATTTGATAATTTTATTTGAATATATTGTTAACACCTGAAAGGACCACAACTTCACAAACTTTTTTTTTCCTTGTCCAAATCTTATCCTAGTTTATGATTAATATTTATAGGTTACATTTTGGTGAATATCTCGATATCCAATTACAAAGGTCTGAAATTAATATGTTCCTACCTGCTGTGTTAAGGTAACACGAGGGCACTGGTAAGGTTAATTATGCATAAAATGTAAAAAATAATCCCACTCCTTTTCATATGGTATCACTCACAGTAATGGCTCTCTCCATCATGGAATAAAGAACTCTCTCCAGGACAGAGGATCTACTTTTAAAGGGAAAAAGATCCAAACCCTATACATTTACTATTTATCAATTATCCATCCTGTAATATTTCATCACTTGGCAACTAAGGTAAATAAAAATAACTTCAAAATAAAATTACCTGAATGAACAGTCATAAAGATGCGAGGATAATTTGTAAAATAAATCTATATTCTAGAAGATTATATGTCTTGGGTCTTGTGAAGTACACATCAAGTACATACCTACTGTTTTAATTATTCAAATGAACTAACACTTTCATACCTATATACAAAACCAATCTAGTTCAGTACATTCAATTCTAATGTAGCTTAGAACATATTGAATGAGATCAGTGCCCTTTCCGGCAAATGTAATAAAATAGATCTCCTGCAGTAAGGTATTTACGCTTCGTCGCATTTAATTCACAAATTTTAATATCATTATGCTATAATCAGCGGAAGGCAGATAAGATGAATATATATTGTATGCTTATAGATCAGATATCAGTCTCCATGCTTCAGGCATCTCCTGCTCCCATGACCTGCATCACACCTGAGTATTGTGGACTCAGCAATTACAAACCCATAGTTTATTACTAGAAACTTGAACTTGGTTTTTCTTACATTAACCCCAGAAATCCTCTATATTTGATGCATCTTCTCTTTAAATAACATACATCATAATTTGTAAAACTACTTTTTGTTTGCATACTTCTACCATTCTTTACTTTTGTCATTCTCAAACGATGGTAGTCAGTGATTTTATGCCCTCCTGTTGATTAATCATACTCACATGTTTTAACCCTTTAGAACTTTTTCACATTTTTATTCACATTAATTAACTTGCTTTTCTCATACTCTGCAGAAATATCAAAATAACATAGAACTGAATATCACATATTAGTATATCAGTAAGACTGCAAAGTTCAAAAGTATATTGATAACTTGCAACAAGAGAGAAAATAAGTTATCCTGTATGCAAACAGTTCAAGGTTCAAGTCCTGGCAAGCTAAGAATTGATGTATTCACAAGTTTTATCAACTTTTAAGGTATAGATCAACCAGAATAGGGGAGAAACTAGTGTAAGTAGCCAGGTAGATGGTAGGGTATTCACCCTGTAAGTGGAGGCCATGGGTTTGACTTCAGGTCAGATTTTCCTCAACCTGTGACATTTAGTGAGGCATACCCTACAACTAGCGTATATGTATGAAATGGACTAGATACAGTAAATATTTTTCCCCTTAAATTTATCAAAACTGGCAAGCTTACAGACAGGATTTGCTGACCATGCAATTATGTATGTTTTTTTAAATCATTTAAATGTTACTAGCTTTAGGGTATACCTCTTCAAAAACAATATTCTAAAACTGATTACCTTTTTGTCATAACTGTTATGAGTAGCTTTTGTAGGTGACTGCCCCACAATTTCATATATCAAGAAGTCCCTCCTGCAAATAGAAATCTAGTAAAATGGCATGGGACTTAATATTGGTAAACATACATGATTGATTGGTCAAAAACTTTTTTTTTCCACTCAAGTGACTCAGTTAACCCTAGCTTAAATTTTTAAAGGTGAACAAAACAAATGAAATATTTATCCTAAATCTGACGCTTTCTTAGTCCATGCTCTCACTGAAACAAGAGGCCCATGATGGCCCTAAATCGCTCACCTGAGATAAATAGGTTGACCCAAGGAACATCTGTACCAATTTATTTTAAAATCTGGTCAGTAGTTTTGAAGAAGATGATTTTTAAAGTTTTCATTTTTTTTTCTTTTTGTTGCCATGGCAACCAGAGTTCTACATGGATCAATAAATAAGCCCCGCCCCTGGCGGCCATGTTTTTTACGGATCGGAATAATTTTAGCAACTTTGGTAGAGGTTGACCCAAGGAACATCTGTACCAATTTATTTTAAAATCTGGCCAATAGTTTTGAAGAAGATGATTTTTAAAGTTTTCATATTTTTTTTTCTTTTTGTTGCCATGGCAACCAGAGTTCTACATGGATCAAGTTTATTTTACCAACTTTTGTGAAGGTTGACCCAAGGATCATCCCTGCCAAGTTTAATCAAATTCTGTCCAGTGGTTTCAGTGGAGATGTTGTTTAAAGGTTTCTCTATATACATATAAGGCAAATAAGCCCCGCCCTGGCGGCCATGTTTTTTACTGATCGGAATAATTTTAGCAACTTTGGTAGATGTTGACCCAAGGAACATCTGTACCAATTTATTTTAAAATCTGGCCAATAGTTTTGAAGAAGATGATTTTTAAAGTTTTCATTTTTTTTTCTTTTTGTTGCCATGGCAACCAGAGTTCTTTATGGATCAAGTTTATTTTAGCAACTTTTGTGAAGGTTGACCCAAGGATCATCCCTGCCAAGTTTAATCAAATTCTGTCCAGTGGTTTCAGAGGAGGTGTTGTTTAAAGTTTTCCCTATATACATATAAGGCAAATAAGCCCCGCCCCTGGCGGCCATGTTTTTTACGGATCGGAAAAATTTTAGCAACTTTGGTAGAGGTTGACCCAAGGAACATCTGTACCAAGTTATTTTAAAATCTGGCCAGTAGTTTTGACGAAGATGATTTTTAAAGTTTTCATATTTTTTTTTTTTTGTAACCATGGCAACCAGAGTTCTTTATGGATCAACTTTATTTTAGCAACTTTTGTAGAGCCTCACCCAAGGAACATTCCTGCCAAGTTTCATTAAATTCTGTCCAGCCGTTTCAGAGGAGATGTCGTTTAAAGTAAATTGTTGACGACGGACGACGCACGACGACGGACGAAGGGCGATTACAAAAGCTCACCTTGAGCACTTTGTGCTCAGGTGAGCTAAAAACTGGCAATTATGCACCAGAGAAAATTAAATTGACTGGTGAATAGTATGATACAATCCTTTTTATCATATGACATTGTGCTCAAACAGCCATTTCCGGTTTCGTATAACCATCACATATTTTCTGATATTTAACATGTTACTTATAACTTTTAAGCAGAATTACATCACACCGCGGCACACATATGTATTCTATAGGTACGCATAATGTATTGAACTCAAACAGCTGGATTAAATGCTTTTGATTCATTATTTATAATTTTTATGATGCTGGAAATGTATGAGAAATATACACATTAAAATCATTATTTTCAGTTATTATTTGAAAACTATTTTACAAAAGTAATTAGTACACAGTTCATGCATTCATGTTTTTGTTTGTTTGTTCTTATTATTATGATTTCTGTCATTATTGGTCATATGATAAAAAGAATCTGACATGAATTGTCATTTCATATCAAATTGTTCATAAAATGTTAATTATTAAGCTCATTTCTCATACAAGAGTAACTTTTCATAAAAGAGTAACTGCTCTTATCTCATACAAGAGTAACTGCTCTTATCTCATACAAGAGTAACTGCTCACACAAGAGTAACTGCTCTTATCTCATACAAGAGTAACCACTCATACAAGAGAAACTGCTCTTATCTCATACAAGAGTAACTGCTCACACAAGAGTAACTGCTCTTGTCTCATACAAGAGTAACCACTCATACAAGAGAAACTGCTCTTATCTCATACAAGAGTAACTGCTCACACAAGAGTAACTGCTCTTATCTCATACAAGAGTAACCACTCATACAAGAGAAACTGCTCTTATCTCATACAAGAGTAACTGCTCACACAAGAGTAACTGCTCTTATCTCATACAAGAGTAACCACTCATACAAGAGAAACTGCTCTTATCTCATACAAGAGTAACTGCTCACACAAGAGTAACTGCTCTTATCTCATACAAGAGTAACCACTCATACAAGAGAAACTGCTCTTGTCTCATACAAGAGAAACTGCTCACACAAGAGTAACTGCTCTTATCTCATACAAGAGTAACTGCTCACACAAGAGTAACTGCTCTTATCTCATACAAGAGTAACTGCTCACACAAGAGTAACTGCTCTTATCTCATACAAGAGTAACCACTCATA
>CM037777.1:52427478-52477478 GCA_021229015.1 Solen grandis
GCTGATCAGGTTTTATGCTGTTCGCTGCTCCTCAGTGGTCTGGAAATGAGGATTTTATAATTAAATTTGGTAAGGTTTAACTGTGGTTTTCTGCAGATCAGGCTTTATGTGGTACCTATTGAGTGCGTCAAAATGAGTCTATATGAGGGAAAGGGTTAAGTGGCTTATGAAACGATGGATATCTATTTACCATGCAGATTGTAAAACTTGGAACTTCAGGTAGTGTATGAGCAAACAGTTGAGACCCTGTTTAGACAGCTCCTTAAAAGTAGCTGTCTGATCAGGATCTGTCCTGTTTGTAAATGCATCAGGTAAAGGGTTAATCAAAAGACAAAAGTGATCTTCGGAACATGTGTCACCTGCTGAAGCCTTACAGAAAAAGTGTGATGGACAGACAGACCAACAGATGGACAGACAGACAACAGAAAAGTGACCCCTATAAGTCACCTTACAGCTTACAGCAGGTGACACAAAAACTATTTGATAAACCCCATGTTTTCTATATTAATATGTATCTGCAAAACTTAATTACCCTTGAAAAAGACTTGATTACAGACATGATGCAAGCACTGTAAAACAAACTTACCTCTGAATCATCAATGTAGTCCAGGAAATCTGTAAACTGAAATAAACAAAATTTAATGCTTTAAAGTCAATTTCAAAAGTCAGTCAGACACTTGCTGGCCGGTCTGGTTTGATACTGGTTACATAGATAATTTCAGTGATAGATGCTGTGAAAGGGTTCATATATTTGCAACTGTTAGTAAAACTTATAAGTAAGCTAATGCATTCATGTCAAATAGCACTACATAGATGCTGTGAAAGGGTTCATATATTTGCAACTGTTTGTAAAACTTATAAGTAAGCTAATGCATTAATGTCAATAGCACTACAAACAATAAGCTATAAATCAATACTATAAAATCATTATTTTTTTGAGAGGAATTAATTTTTTATGATTTTGTGACAACTTTTATTCCTAATTAATCATTCTGTAAGTTGAGCTATTTGAAACATGAATCCATGATTTTATGTTCCATCTAAAATGTTCTGTAACAGAATCAACAAAATTTAATGTCAGTGAAAGTAAATGATTTCTTTCTGTAATTAGAAAGCCACACAAGATTTACATAAATCATTAACAAGAGTTGTCGGAACGACACATATACCCCGCTAAGCACAATTTTCACATTCTTTGAGCTTTGACCAAGAGACCCCAAAATCAATAGAGGCCATCTAGTAGTCATGACCAATCACCCTATAAAGTTTGAGGAATGTGGGCCCAAGCGTTCTCCAATTATTGATCGGAAACAAAGTGATGGACAGACAGACCGATTGACAGACTGACCATCTGGCCGACATTTGCAAAACAATATGCCCCCTCTTCTTTGAAGGGGAGCATAATTATGCAAAAAGACGAATGTCTGTCATGTGAAGCCTGTCAATCGACACTTGTACAGGCTTCTTTTTTAGAAGTCTTGAGACATGTATCTGTAATGTAAATGCTCAAAAAAAAAAATCCCATCAACAAGACTTTGACCTCGGCAATATAGAACACAAAATGTAAGGGGCAGTCTCCTCCACCATGAACAATGGAATGTATATAGGTTGAAGTCGATGTGTTCATGCACCATGCACTCTCAAGATACTGGATGGAAATGAAAACTGTGACTCAGACCACACCAGACCACACCAGACCACACACCAGACCACACCAGACCACACCAACACAGACTATGATTCCAATGTGCCTGCTATGTGCTGATGTGATTTTACAAATAAAACATGACTAATCTTCTAAAAATAACTTTTAATGGAATAATCTCATTAACAGGTTTGCTAGAATAAGAATCTTTTGATCTTCCATAATAAAATTCAAGTCAGATCAGATATATGTGAGCCCAGGATACTGAAATCACATATCTATGAAACTTCAATCCGGACAGAATTATCATAAACAAATGAAATATCTCAAACCTTTGATTAATCTAATGTTTCAGCCCCCATTTACATACTTAAAACAATCTGCCTTTTGATCAACAACAAATAAATTCTTATTTCATGATAAACACTTCAATTTTTCATAAGCTAAACAACAGAGGGTTTTACATCCTGCCTGACAAACCTGTGTTAGCCAAGTAGTCTCAACAGAAGGATATGATAAAAATAGCTGCATATTACTAAGGTTAAATACATGAGAGCATTATCTGAACTACGCATTATCACAAATCTAATCTTAGTTAAAATATGGCTACCATTGTAGGGTGTGTAGGGGAAAAACACTCAGAAGAAGTTTTGAATTTTGTTTGTTCTCCCTGCACTGTTAAAAATAAGGATAGGAAAGCAAAGAAATTTTGCGAGACGTGCAATAAATATTACTGTGGAATCTGTCTCACACACCATGATGAAATATTCACAGATCACCATCAACTGGGCCCTGAGGAGTTTGAGAGCAAACCAGCCATCCTTCTGCCCACAGAACAATGTGGTCTCCATGGAAACAAGCGCCTTAAGATATACTGTAGAGACCATGATGTGGTGCTCTGCAACACCTGTGTCTCCATGCAACACAGGTAAGTCATCATTTTTCTGTGTAAAACTCGCATAATCTGCACAAACCCGTAACATCTCTGAATATCATTAGATATCTCAAAACAATTAAGTCCTTTTTTCTTAGATAATGAGACTTTAATTTTTGTAATTCAAATGCTTTAAACTTTGGTCAAATCTCATGGTCACACAGAGTCAACTGTTTTGGGAGATGACCGCAGTTGATCTTCATTTAATGTATTAAATGTGGGAAGACATAGTTCAGCTGTAGTTCAATGTAGTTACAAATTTAGTTTGAACTTAAAGAAACCCATGATTTAGCAGTCACAGTTAGCTAAAATATATTCAATATGTTAACCCTTTCCCTCATAGAGGACACCATGAAAAGACCTATGCGAACAGCATAAAACCAGATCAGCCTGCGAGTTACTCGCAGGCTGATCAGGTTTTATGCTGTTCGCTGCTCCTCAGTGGTCTGGAAATGAGGATTTTGTAATTAAATTTGTTAAGGTTTAACTGTGGTTTTCTGCAGATCAGGCTTTATGTGGTACCTATTGAGTGCGTCAAAATGAATCTATATGAGGGAAAGGGTTAAAAATATTTCTACGGTGCCAAGACCCTACCATGAACATAGTTGACTGCAGAACTTTGGCTATACAGTTAACACTATAATAAAGTAGGGTCAAGGAGGGACAACTACTAGGGATTGAACTAGGGGTTTGAAGTATGTTCACAGTATGCACATAGTGCAGTGCTATTAAGTACGGTTAGCTTTGGTAAAAGAATGTCATATAGGGTTATGTATTATTGAATTTAAAAACAGTTTGGTGAGAACTTCTTTCCTCTATTTTGGAAGCATGTCAGAATAAAGAATATGCAATAATTGAGATAAAAAGAGAGAAATTTGTAGCAGTAATGGTGTCTCTTAAATATCCATAAGTGCAATGTCCATGTACACGCCTTGAGTAATCTAACTATGCTGTTTGACTCTAATTTAATGTAGTTGTGTGTACAGTAAAACCTCACGAAACGGCACCTCTAAGGAGCGGTTACCTCTGAGGAGCAACAGTTTTATTTCCCCCCAGTCGTTAACAATGCATTTTTACCTCTAACAAGCAACACCTCTTAGCTACGGTAAACGGCACACAGTAATTATTCCCTACGGCTATTTTAACCTCTGATGAGCAACACAGGTAATTCCAAAATTTATTTTTAGATGCAGCAACGTCACGCGTGTTAAAGCTGATAATATCTTGCTCCCGGCTGTTCACAGGTTTAATGTGCTTTATTACACCTTAATTTGGGTACCACCTGTTTTGTGAAAAACAGAACCGCCATGTTTTTTGATGTTTGGAAAACCAATAGGCATAAAAGAACGGTCGGAACGGTGGATTGATACTGACGATCTTTGTGGAATGTCTATTTAACAAAATTGAGTATACTGACAGTTGTCAAAGATTATGATATGCTTACACACGTATGTAACATGTTTGAAAAAAAAAAAATCAAAATGTCTGGTGAAAATTAAACAAATGAAATTAATTATGACTTTCATTTTCTTATTTTAGTATTACATGTATTCTTACAGTTAGACACATGCAGTCACATACACATACAATCACGTATATTAATTTTATGTAAGGTGCTTTAGTACATGTATTAAGACTTACAATTACAATCATGCTTTCATACACTCATACAAAATTTCAAGAGAAAGGAAAGAGAAAGCACAAGAAGTAAGATAGATGAAATATTTAGCCCTTTTTTCAGCTAAAATTAAACATACTTCTGGCATGCACACGTTCAGTTCAAGTACTCAACACTGTTCATCAGTTCAACCTCTGCAGAACAACACCTCCCTAGAGCAACATATTTCTGTGTCTCCGTCAAATGTTGCACTGGAGAGGTTTTACTGTACTTTGAACCCAGTTCACATATAGTTCAAGATAGTTGTCCATAGTGAGAACCTAGCTAACCTTAGCCAATTTGCTCATGGTTCAACGTAGTTAGCCGTATTTATACATACTTCACCCTACTTAAACTTTCCTCTTTGGCCAATTTTGGACCTCTTTGACCTATTTCAATCTAATGTATGACAGAGGCACTATGGTTTACAACATTAACATGAACTATGGAGCATACTGTAAGATTGCCACGGCTATAACCCTTTGCTTCATACAGACTCATTTTGACACATTGGCAAACAGAGCAGACCCAGATCAGACAGCGTCTCCTCTGTTTGCTCATACAACATTGTAGCTCAGTTTCTACACTGTTGGTGTGGCAAAAAAGAATTCATGACACCATGCACCATTTTAAGTTCAGTCAATAAATATTCAAGTCATAATTTCTCCATGAATATTCATGAGGTAAAGGGTTAAAGATTGGTGAGTAGATTTTATTCTTTTTTTCTCCTAGAAAACAGATTCTGGTAAATATTTCATCGAAGTAAATGTAGCTCCCAAATGCCTCACTGAAATAGTTTCATGGCTCTCTTGGTATGATTTTTTTTTAGATTTTAAGATATTTTGTTTGGTTTAACTGTGGTTTTCTGCAGATCAGGCTTTATGTGGTACAGTACCTAATAAGTGCGTCAAAAAGAGTCTATATGAGGGAAAGGGTTAAGTAAGATAGAGAGAAAGGGTAAGTGGAACACTGACCAAACATTTGTTGTATACATGTACATGGATTTATTTACCAATGAGTTTCAACCATCATCAGTCTTTAACAAGGTAGAAAATAAAATAAAACTCTCATCATTTTCTTTTCCTTTTTATTATTAATTCAATAATCTGCATTTGAAAAAAGCAAATGTTTTAGAAAAAAGATTTTTTGACATTGTGTTTTCATAGAAAAACAAAAGATAACGTTAAATTCACTAAACATTAAATTCACTAGAATGGTCAGCTATTATTTTCCAGGTTGTGCACTGCTGTTGTGTTTATACCATCTGAGGTGCAGAATCTGATGAAATCAACAACACTGGCAGCATTCAAAGCAGAACTGAGCACTTCCCTAACAACTCTAACAACCAATGAGAAATCTGGGAAGGTCAACTTAAGAAAACTAAGTGATAAGAGAAATGCCATTTTAGAATCTATAGAGAGTCACGGTGAAATGCTGAAAGCAGAAATTGATAGAAAAATTGAAAAATCTAAAAAGGAAATAGAAGAAAAATATCAAATCATAGAGGGCCAGCTCCAAGAGGAGTTGGACAAAATTAGAAAATTCAAAGAAGAGTTGGAACAAAGTGTCAGTATGCTGGACATTGCTGAAAAACAGAAAAATGACTCACAGGTTTTTGTGTCATTAAAAAAATGTCAAGCTAAGATGATAGAATCAAAAAAGCACCATACCACCTTTACAAGATGGAGTGAAACTGTTCAACAGGAAATTGGAATTAACAAAGAAATAGAGGAGATTCTGAAGAAGTTCACATCACTGGGATCAGTCATTAACCAGCATTCAAAACCTTTCCTATACACAGTCAAAGGACAGAGGAAAGTGCAAGGGTGTCGAGAAGGGACAGCATGCTACATAGCAGGTTCCTGTCAGCTTCCAGATGGTTCCTTCCTTCTGACAAACAACACAAACATGAAGATAGTCCATCTTGACAGCTCCTGCAGCAAGATAACTGACCAGTGTCCAGTTCCAGTATATCCATACGCTGTGTGTCTGACAGGGGACAAGGAAGCTGCTGTTAGTCTGGCCAATCAAACAATCCAGTTTGTCTCCGTGGGAACCAAGCTGGCCCTGACTAGGTCTGTGAAGCTTCATCATTTATGTATAGGCCTAGCCTTTAGCCAGGGGGAACTATTTGTGTCAGACAGTGGAAATCAAGTATATGTGTATGACACAGATGGGAATCCCCTCAGAACCCTGGGAACCAGCACACCAGGCCAAGGGAATGAATTTAGAGATACAGACCATATTGCTGTCAGTTCAGATGGACAGAGAGTCTATGTTGCAGACCGTGCCACAGGCCTGGTGTGTGTGGACAGAAATGGAAAACGACTATTTACATACAGGGACAGTCAACTGCAAGGTGCACATGGTGTATGCACTGATGACCACGGCAGTGTGTTTGTCTCTGGGTATAACTCTAACAGTGTTATACAACTGTCAGGGGACGGGCAGATGCTGGGGGTTCTATTGCAGTCCAGTGGAATACAGAAAACTTTCTCTGTCTGCTTTGATACAAGGAATAAGAGACTTCTTGCAACCAAGAGAAAAGACGTTTTTGTTACAGTTTATGAGCTTGAATAATATCACTGACAGTAAAGCATTATAGGAGCACAACACAAGAACAAAGGCTTTGTCAGTATAGCAAGCAATACTTTCAGGAGTCCCCACTGGTAAAAACCCCCCATGTAAAACTTGTGCCAGATAGAGACAAGAAAATAATGGAAATGGGTTATGATCCCTGAACTGCACTGATCTTTCAAAAGTGCATAATGCTGATGTGCGCGACACACCTTTGTGTTATGACAAACACTTCTTTATAGTTTCATGAATATCCAAACATAGATATGGAAGTTATAGAGTGAAAATGTCGCCTATAAATAGACATCTTCTAACAACTCCTGTGACCTTGGCCTTTCTAGGACGCATATAGTTGATGCGCGTGACACACCCTTGGGTTATGAAGAATACTTCTCTCAAGTCTTATTGAAATCCATCCATAAATATCGATGTTATGGAGTGGACACGAAAGCAGGATGGACATAAGGACGCGAACAAACCTATAGTCCTCAACTGGTTTCACCGGTTGAAACAAATAAGGTTTTGTAAAGAGCTATCATATCTAATATTCATTTAATCTAGTATGAGGAGTGTCCAAGAAGTTTGTGGATTCCTACATTAGCACAAACAAGATGTGTTCAAATAAACACAATTCCCCCCACCTACCCGCCTGAGTGAAACACCTTTTTGCACCACCCCATGGAGTCAGATGTCAAAAAACTGATGTCACTTGAAATCTATTCATAATGGAGTATGCTAAATATAAAGACTTTATACCATAAGGAGTTTATGAGTTATGTTCTGGACAAAAAAAAAATCTTTATATTAAAACATCAACTAGAACTTCAATGAATGTTATGGAATACCCACTCATATTGCTGTGTCACAGAAAAAAAGCATGGGCCATAACACCAAAGAGTTCCTTCATGCAATCTTAGGATAATATTTGAGGAAGTTATAAAAAAAAAATCATGTGGAATTAGGGTTCTTGGACATGGCACTTCAAGTACTTGCTATCTATCTATATCTTAAGTTTCAAGTAAATCCCTTTGATAGTTTTCAAGCTATACTCAAGACAAAATTAATCATTATTAATAAAAAAACAAAGTGCCATAAATCTGTTATAAAACATTCCAATTTCATGCTGATATGCACAATAGACTTGGTATTAATCAATCCTGTGAATTTTCATCTAATTCAAGGCAGGAGTTTTGAAGAAGTACAGTCACAAAAGTATGATACAAATTGCTAAAAATACAAAGGGCTATAACTCTGTAATAAATATACCAATGTTATGTAAAACTAGACTTGATATTGCTCAATCCTGCGACGTTTCATCAATTCAGACAAGGGGCTACGGGTGTGTGGACAAGATTTTATCAAAAATACAAAGGACCACGATTCTGTGATAATTCATACAACCCAAATAAGCACAACTAGAGATGATACTTATAAATCCTGTAAAGTTTCATCAAATTTATGCCAGGGGTTTTGGAGATTAAATGCATTCAAGATTTTGTCCAAAAAAAATAAAAATCAAACAAACAAAAAAACAACAACAAAGAACAGAACTGTGTGACTTCCAAACCTGACTGATCACCCTCCACCCCTCTTTCACTCTCTCAATTAACTGGATTCATATCAATACACAAGTTGTATACAGTCTGAATACATTTTGTGTTCATAAAACTCTTTTAAAACAGATTTTTTAACACCAGCATTTGTGTGTTAATATACTTATGTTCCGTAAGTGAATTTTATATCACTGATTTGTTATCTTACAATATATGAAATTGTATTAAGCTGGGGAAAGGGCTGTACCAAAGTTGGATAGAATGTGTGGCATAAACCCATTTCAAGTTTGTTTGTTTAAATAACATGTTTAACACCAGTGTTACCTCATATGGAAGTTTAAACGTTTCTGTCTCCACTCCAGCCTTGCTCTTCAACATTAAAGAGTACCCCTCATTGCCTGGGTACAAATTCAGGATGAGGCAGTTCAGTTTGTCTCGCCGCACTAACTTCGACAACAGGTTGGTGTTGCATAGTAGTTTCTGTAAACCAACAAAATGAGCCTATAAACAGGACCAGGTTACATATCCCTAAGGAAACAAGAGCTGTCAGAGGACAGCACACTCAACTATTCAAAATGCTTGTTGGTAAATCAAATCAAATCTATTTCATTTCTTGCCCTTCACATACCCTGTATATAATAATAGTAAAAAAAAAAGATATACCTTGATAGTCTGATACCCCTTAATATTTTTATGATATCTAAAATCAATCCCATGCCTAGTTACTGAGACATTAGCACAATAACACTGTGCATGCAAAACTTTAACCAAAAATCCAAGTTAGAAAAGGGCCATAATTTGCATAAAATTCAGTCCAAAAGTTATCCTCCTTAGTTTTCTGGTGCCCCTGAAGACACTCCTTAACTTTCTAGTCAATTCCACAAGCAATTTCTGAGATATAAGCTGGATAGTAGCTTGAATGCAAAAGTTTAACCAAAATTCTAAGTTAAAAGGGGGTCATAATTTTTAATATATTCCATCAAGTGTTATCTTCCTTTATAGTATGATACCCCTAAACATACTAAAGATGTTTCAAATCAATCCCATGCCTGGATACTGAGATATAAGCATGAAAGTAACTTGCATGAATAACTTTAACCAAAATTATTAAGTTAAACAAGAGCTGTCAGAGGACAGCACGCTCGACTATTCAAAATGCTTGTTGGTAAATCAAATGAAATCTATTTAAATTCTTGCCCTTCATAGTAATAGTAAAAAATGATATACCTTGATAGTCTGATACCCCTTAATATATTTATGATGTCTAAAATCAATCCCATGCCTAGTTACTGAGACATAAGCACAAAAACACTGTGCATGCAAAACTTAAACCAAAAATCCATGTTAGAAAAGGGCCATAATTTGCATCAGTCCAAAAGTTATCCTCCTGTTTTCTGATGCCCTTGAAGACACACCTTAACTTTCTAGTCAATTCCACAAGCAATTTCTGAGATATAAGCTGGATAGTAGCTTGAATGCAAAAATTTAACCATAATTCTAAGTTAAAAGGGGGTCATAATTTTTAATTTATTCCATCAAGTGTTATCTTCCTTTGAAGTATGATACCCCTAAACATATTAAAGATATTTCAAATCAATTCCATGCCTGGACTCTGAGATATAAGCATGAAAGTACCTTGCATGCAAAACTTTAACCAAAATGTCTAAGTTAAAAAAGGGGCCATAACTTGTAATATATTCCATCAAAAGTTATCAACCTTGATAGTATGATACCCCTAAGCATATTAAAGATGTTTCAAATCAATCCCATGCCTGGATACTGAGATATAAGCATGAAATTAACTTGCATGCAAAACTTTAACCAAAATTTCTAAGTTAAAAAGGGCAATAATTTGTAACATATTCCATTAAGAGTTATCTACCATGAATGTATGATACCCCTAAATGTATTAAAGATGTCTCAAATCAATCCCATACCTGGATACTGAGATATTAGCATAAAAGTACCTTGCATGCAAAACTTTAACCAAAATTTCTAAGTTAAAAAAGGGGCCATAACTTGTAATATATTCCATCAAAAGTTATCTACCATGAAAGTATGATACCCCTTAACGTATTAAAGATGTTTCAAATCAATCCCATGCCTGGATACTGAGATATTAGCATGAAAGTACCTTGCATGCAAAACTTTAACCAAAATTTCTAAGTTAAAAAGGGGCAATAATTTGTAACAAATTCTATCAAGAGTTATCTACATGAAAGTATGATACCCCTAACTATTAAGATGTTTCAAATCAATCCATGCTTGATACTGAGATATAAGCATGAGAGTACTTGCATGCAAAACTTTAACCAAAATTTCTAAGTTAAAAAGGGGCCATAATTTGTAATATATTCCATCAAGAGTTATCTAACTTGGTTGTCTGATGCCCCTGAACATATTTGTAAACTTTCAAGTCAATACCATGAATGGTTATTGAGATACAAACTAGATAGTAGCTTGCACGCAAAACTTTAACCAAATGTTCTATTGCATGCAAAACTTTAACCAAAATTTCTAAGTTAAAAAGGGTCCATAATTCTATATTCATCAAGAGTTATCTACCTTGGTTGTCTGATGCCCCTGAACATATTTATAAACTTTCAAGTCAATACCATAAATGGTTATTGAGATATAAGGTTGATAGTAACTTGCACGCAAAACTTTAACCAAAAGCTGCAACGCCAACGCCAACGCCGACGCCAGGGTGACTACAATAGCTCTCATATTCTACGAATAGTCGAGCTAAAAAGGGGCCATAACTTGTAATATATTCCATCAAAAGTTATCTACCTTGATAGTATGATACTCTTAAACATATTAAAGATGTTTAAATTCAATCGCATGCCTGGATACTGAGATGTAAGCATGAAAGTAACTTGCATGCAAAACTTTAACCAAAATTACTAATTTAAAAAGGGCAATAATTTGTAACATATTCCATCAAGAGTTATCTACCGTGAAAGTATGATACACCTAAACATATTAAAGATGTTTCAAATCAATCCCATGCCTGGATACTGAGATATAAGCATGAAAGTACCTTGCATGCAAAACTTTAACCAAAATTTCTAAGTTAAAAAGGGGCCATAATTTGTAACATATTCTATCAAGAGTTATCTACCATGAAAGTATGATACCCCTAAACATATTAAAGATGTTTCAAATCAATCCCATGCCTGGATACTGAGATATTAGCATGAGAGTATTTTGCATGCAAAACTTTAACCAAAATTTCTAAGTTAAAAAGGGGCCATAATTTGTAATATACTCCATCAAGAGTTATCTACCTTGGTTGTCTGATGCCCCTAAACATATCCATAAACATTCAAGTCAATACCATGAATGGTTATTGAGATACAAACTAGACAGTAGCTTGCACGCAAAACTTTAACCAAATTTCTATTGCATGCAAAACTTTAACCAAAATTTCTAAGTTAAAAAGGGGCCATAATTTATATTAAATTCAATCAAGAGTTATCTACCTTGGTTGCCTGATGCCCCTGAACATATTTATAAACTTTCAAGTCAATACCATAAATGGTTATTGAGATATAAGGTTGATAGTAACTTGCATGCAAAACTTTAACCAAAAGCTGCAACACCAACACAAGGGTGACTACAATAGATTCTTATTCTTCCAATAGTTGCGCTAAAAAAATATATTTTTCTTTTTCTACATAGAAATACATTCCTACAAAGCAAGCCATATGTTTTCTTGCTTATTGTTCTTTTTTTTGTTCCACCAATCTCAAATCTCTTTCTGAGAAAACCCCATGAGAAATATAAATCTACAGCTGTAAGAGGCAGCTGTCCCTCTCAATGTAACACTTACCTTGTCGTCAGGCTGCTTGGCCGTCTCTTCAATATGCAGCTCCAGCAGCTTCTGGTGAATGGATTTCCTGAAACCACACGTCAGCACTGGGTTCAGGTATCAAGTATTATGTTGATTAAGTATTGTCCAAACTGACATTCCATAATATGCACATAAGAATAGCATTTATATCAAAGCATTCTTTCAAAAGAAACAAATAATGAAAATCAAAATGAGTCTATACATTACACTGTATAAGGTTAAGGGTTAAACAGAATTAAACAATACTGTTGGGCCACAACCACAAATGTGTGCAAAGCTGAAATCATCACTGTGAAACCCTCAAGATTAATTCTCCAATAGTCAATTTAGACAGGTCATTCCACAAATAAGAGCTTCTGTAAGATATGACACAGTGCATAACTATCATAGCCTAATATTTGAAAAAAAAAACAAAAAAAAACAAAAAAAAACAAAAACATGAAATATTCAAGAGAGCTAAAGACATAACTGAAAAGGTGTGGTAGAAAAATTGGAAAGAAAACACCTTGCTTTGTGCACATCTTCATATGGGATGCTACCATGTGATCTATAAAACCAATGTTTATGAGCTTTATGAGCAGATATGTGGACAGACAGACAGATGGATAGGGTGATTCTGAAAATAATCTATATGTTACCTTGCATGAATATGCATAACTAAATTGATATAACACACTCCTGTAAAGTTTCGTTCAATATCGACCAAGTGATTAAGAGAGAAAGCAAGTAAAAAAAAATCTCTATAGGGACTGATTAGAACAAACAAAGGGCCATAATTCTATGAAAAGTAATCCAAACATCAACTGGCAAGAGCATGCAAAACAAAACTTAGTATCTCCTTAGGCACTCCTGGTAAGTTTCATCAAATTCAGACAACAGGTTTACAAAACAGAATGCACATAAATCTCTATGGGCACTGAACAGAAAATAAAATCACACCATAGGGCATTTACTGTGAAAAATAATTCAAATGTAACCTGCATGGGTCCAGTATGCATATCTGCAACTGGTATCAATCGTTTGTTTGAATTTTAGTCCTTTAAGGCAAAAGATATAGGCGATGACAGCTGGACAGACAAGATGTATATTATATAACCCTTTGGTTGTCAAAAGGATGATATAATCATACACTGGAAAACTTTGCTACAACAGTCCAACATTAGGCACCAAATGTAATAGGTCAGAAAATGTGAAACCAGCCAGAAATCAAACCCAGGACCTCTAGTCTACTGGATGTATGTTTACCAACAGAGCTATTGGCAAACTTACACAAACCTCTAATAGACTAGTCATTCATATGGGTTATTTAGAGGTCAGAAAATATGGAATAAAACCAGTGATATTTTTCAACACTTAAGGAAAGGCACATGTTTCACAATACTGACACATTTCACAAATTTAACCCTTTCCCTCATATAGACTCATTTTGACGCACTCAATAGGTACCACATAAAGCCTGATCTGCAGAAAACCACAGTTAAACCTTACCAAATTTAATTGTAAAGTCCTCATTTCCAGACCACTGAGGAGCAGCGAACAGCATAAAACCTGATCAGCCTGCAAGTTACTCGCAGGCTGATCTGGTTTTATGTTGTTTGCATAGGTCTTTTCATGGTTTCCTCTATGAGGGAAAGGGTTAAGAAAAACTAGAAAAAAAATGCAATGAATTGTATATCCATTCTTAAGTTTATATATACAATAACTATTTTTGGTGTGTTCTAGGAAATGAAACAACTAAGATCTGAAACACTGTCAGACATGTTGTTTTTTGTTTTTGCAACAAAACTGGAGGAAATTGTCACCCCTTCTCTTAAAGAGAAATTTTTTTCTATGTTTATTTTTTAAAAGTATATCAACAGGCACTCATGGAGCAGGACAATGCCTTGCAACAAATCACTAAATATAAACAGTTACTCTTGGTAGCATCAATTAATGTCTACCTTTTTATTGAGAATAAAAATATTCCTTTTTCATGTTCTTTGGTTATGATATTATAAACAATTATTTAAGCCTTGGTTAATATCACAATTCCACAGCCAGGTGAAAAAGTCTAGAATGATATTCAGCACATTATAGTAAAATAATTCATTATTTAAAACATGATATAACAAACATTTGAAAAGTTTCCTGACATGTTTCCAATCTCCATGACAACTTATTGTATATAAAGCTTACCCCTTGGTTGAAGCAGTGATTGGTGAGGACAGGAGCGCTGCAGGGTTCTGTCTGCCCAGGGCCACAAGATACTGGAATAGATCAACAACACATTTACCATGTAGCTGTATACCAAGTGTCATGTCAACCAGTCAGTACAAGTCCTTTCATACTAAAATAAGTACAGCTAAATGTAAAGCAGTCAACATATGTAACCTTATACCTCATGCAGACATATCTTGACACCTTTGTTTTAAAAAACAACAAAAAAAAACCAAAAAAAACACACACACAACAACAACACTGTCTCCTCTATTTGCTCATACAAATGTTATTATAGCTCAGATTTCACAGTCTGTATCACTATGGCAATGTAATACCTATTTTTTATATGATATTTAAAGTTCTGTTTCTTAACCTTTTACCCCATGAATATCCATGAGCAAATTTATAACTTGAATTACTATAATCATTAATTAATTGAACTTAAATGGTTTATGAAATCATTAATTATTCTTTGCCACACAAACTGTGTAGAAATTGAGCTATAATATTTTATCAGCAAACAGAGGAGCAGAAGAGCTGTCTGATCTGGGTCTTCTCTGTTTGCCAATACATCAAAATAAGTCTATATGAAGTAAAGGGTTAATATTCAACAAGTAAAAACTCTGTACATGAATATTCATGAGGTAAAGGGTTAAGATGCCATGTTCAATATTCAAGAGAAAACTGTTTACTAAACATCTCACCTAGCAACCTATGCAGTATGCTGATTCTAACACAGGCAATTTTCAACCAAAATTTAGAATGAAGCCTTAGCTTTAATCCATTTTTGTAATTTTTCATCTTTTACCAAACTGCTTTTGCGGATTCTTTTTTTTTTAGTCATAAGTTTAATTACTGCAAAAACCTGTGGCTTTATTCTTTGCATATATGAATCAATAAACAGAGGGCCAAGATGGCCCTGTGTTTCTCACCTGAGTAAGATTGCTTTGTTAGGCATGATTACCAAAAATGTGGCATCTAAAGTATACTACTCAAAATTTGCTAAGGATCACTTAGTGAAATCCCATTTACTTGTGTATTTGATAGATTTGCTTTTGACGATCACCATTTTGAGTGATACCTCTTAGCTGGTTTATTTGATTATTTGAGGCAATAATAATAATCATTACAAGTTGCCTTTCCAATCATTATATTAAATAATTCAAGTGTTCTGATATGCAATGAACAATTAGTGATCCTTAGCAAATTTTGAGTAGAATTTTTGCAATGTTTTTCTAACATTTGCCTAAGTAACCTAGATTTTGACCCTACCTAAATTTGCACTCATCTGGGATTTCAAGGAGACAAACATTCTGACCAAATTGAGCCAAAAATGTGACCTCTACATGTTCATCATGTGACCTCTACATGTTCATCATAGGCTCTTTCTAAGATTTGCCCTGGCTACCTACTTTTTGACACCACATGACCCACTTTAAAACTCATCCTAGATTTCATGTAAACAAACATTCTAACCAAGTTACATGAAGGTTGGGCCAAAAATGTGGCCTCTAGTGTGTTCACATGGTTTTTCTAAGATTTGACCTGGTGACCTATTTTTGACCCCACATGACCCAATTTCAAACTCATCCAAGATATCATGAAGAAAATCATCTTCACTACATTTTCTGAAGATTGGGCTAAATCTGGAGTTTTTTCTAAGATTTGACCTGGTGACCTAGTTTTTGACCCTACATGACCCAATTTCAATCGTATTTGAGATATCATGTAGCCAAACATCCTGACCAAATTACATGAAGATTGGGCTAAAATTGTTGACTCTAGAGTGTTTATAAGCTTGTTAATGACTGAACATGCATGACAGACAATGGACAAAAAGCTCATCATGAGCACAAGTGCTCAGGTGAGCTAAAAACATATTACCTGAAATCATTACATCATTTTTTTTTCACTATTTTTTTCAGTGAATCTTCAACTATTAAAGCCACTTACAGTTACAGGTACACATCCCTCTCCACTTTTTACTATCAAGTTATATACAAGGACACTATTGTGAGAACACAAGTGTTTCCTCCAGAGCACGTTTTTGACGCTCTTTTTTCAGGTTTGATGCAATAAAATTCGGTCTGTGTGTTTTCCGTGACGCAGGTTTTTTTTTGTCACATTGATGCTACTTGAAACCTTAAAAGAGTGGGAAAGATGTAAGAATCTTGCTGTGCAGCAGCATTGGTCAAGAAAGGCATGTGTAATATGCCCATAGTCACATTAAAAATCAAAATGTCACATCATTTTTTTGCATTGGATGCGCCTGTCACATTCCGTTTTTTCGGACACGCCCAATAAAAGCCCAAAAGAGGGGAATTCCATTGCTAACTATAACAAATCATAGAGAGGGATAAATATTATTGATTCATCGAGGCATTGGTGTATCAACCAATCTGTGTCTTTTTCAAGAAAGAATCCGAGAGGGATACGTAGTATTGATTTTAATCGAGGCATTGGTACCGTGCTTTGTATTTACATGTGACAATTGTTCTTCTGCTTCCGAAGTCAGATGTATGCATCTTTTATCAAATATTATCCTCTTGCAATTTCATTGTTAACTTGATTTTTATAATAGCCAATAGTTAAAGTAATATTCTTGAAATGCCGACACCTTGTTTTCTTATTTTTTTTATTTTGCAAGTCTCTTTCCAATAGGTATGTACATGTACCTAAAAAATGATAACCAAACAGTATAGTGTTGTCAAAATGAAACTAGAAAGAACATTTTCTACTGGAAACAAGGAACTTATTGTCTATTTACGGTTGGTTACTGTAATAATAATGCAAAAATCACATTAGTTTAATTGCTTGCCCTTAATTAATTGTTTTGCCAGAAATTGTTTTGAACTGAAAAAAAAGCACTTATTGTTTTTTATACAGTCGCTGGGCTGTATATTCCATACAGTATACGGAAATTACAGTGAGTCCCGTTCTGTATTGTGAAATATAGAAAAGAAAATATACTAGCAGTCATGTACTATAACAATGACGAATGTGGATTGTTATGCAATATTGGCCATGATATGGTTTCTAGACTATAGTCTTTTTCATTTGTTTCTGTGATGGTCATTTTTCTGTGATTATACATGTTTTTTTGCAACTTTTCAATTAAAATATTAATTTGTCATTTTATGTCTTTTCTTAAAAGTTTCAATTTTATGATGGATTGAGTTTATTGTTATTATGCACTTTAGACTTAGAATCACTTTAAAAAGCAAGTTGAAGTTGTTTCATAAAATGTCACATTTGATTTTGAAAATGTCATATTGATTTTGCCTCAGAAAGGGCCAAAGGGGGGTCAAACATGACTCACTAAAAGTCAGAGCTGGAAGAAACACTGGAACACAGGTATATAAGCTGTTTTGGCCTAAAAACATATAGTTTAACTTATACTCACCTCTGCATACTCTACCACCCTCTCATAGGCGGTCATCCTGCTGATCAGCGTAAGGTCATCTCATCCTCTTAATTTACCTAAAAGGACATGTTAGTTATTAAGTGCTACATTACTTACACCTTAGCTATTAAGTGCTATATTACTTGCAATCTTATTAAAATCAGCTCTTCATTTTCGCTCCAAAGATCTGACAACATGAAAGGCTGTCTCAAGTTGACCTTTATGTCATGAATGTTAATAAGAAAATGATACCAATATGCGCATATCAAAATGCAGGACTCAGATTTAATTTTTTTCCCCACTTGCAAAAAAATGCAAGTGCCTTTATTATCAACTTACAAATTCCCAGATTTACTTGCAAATTATTTTACTTTCATGGAAATTACTTGCGATGGGCTTGTATATAAAAATATCAGGATCACTGTTTCACAAATTAATGGATTTTTAAAAAGTGATTATGCTTCAAAAATGGCGCATTTCAATATTTAACCCTTTCCCTCATAGAGGAAACCATGAAAAGACCTATGCAAACAACATAAACCAGATCAGCCTGCGAGTGATCAGGTTTTATGCTGTTCGCTGCTCCTCAGTGGTCTGGAAATGAGGATTTTGTAATTAAATTTGGTATGGTTTAACTGTGGTTTTCTGCATATCAGGCTTTATGTGGTACCTATTGAGTGCGTCAAAATGAGTCTATATGAGGGAAAGGGTTATACCATTTTTTTTTGCATATGTGTGTTTGATTTGTCGATTTAAGATTCTGTGCTTCATTCATTGACATCACCAGATTTAATAATAATAAAAAAAAAATCTTTCGTTTTTCCATCAACGTCAGACGCGTTTCCATTGGAAAGTAGGACTTATTAAAATCTGGCTTGCAATGTCGATATGAGGGTGTGGGTAACTTTAATTGATTAAAAATTAAATTAATATCATAATTTAAACTTTAATAATTATTACAATAATTCAAAAATAAATAAATAAATCAAGTATTAATATTCATTAGGGAAAATATTTAGGGTACATATGTGTCCGCATGTTATGTACCACAGTTGACAGACCGGACCCATATTTTATACTAGTTACACAACAATATACCTGTGTAAATTGCGCTTGTTATATTTAAAACAAGCCAGGATTGTTTAGTTTTGAAGATGTTAGTGATTATGTTATTGAAATATTTTATTTAGACATGTTTAAGAAAATGTTAGAGCCAAAATTTTCACTCGCAAAAAAATGCTTGTGGTATAAAATTAAACTTGGAAACTTCATTTCTACTCGCAATTTGATCTGAAAGGTTTAAATTTGGAAATCTGAATACCGTGATGATATATGCAAAATTAAAATTTCCATTCAATGCCGTTTACTTGCAAATATTTACAAAGTTATACCCAAGCATTTTGAAGTTGATGATTTGACTGGCTAATCAAAGGTCAATTTGAATCAATCTTTAAAGCTATGTTCCTACCTAGCGAGCATCGGTTAGAATATGGTTTCTATGAGATTGCATTACTTGTTTCAGATGTCAAATATGTTTTTTGTAAACAACTAATTATTTGAGGACATTTTGACCAATAAAAAAAATCATAAAGAGCTGGACATTTTAACTAAATTACAATTTGTATTAGGATGTTTTACCTTGGGACGAATCGATTAAAAGCAAATAAGTAAATAAAGTTTGCATTCTCATTACGAAATTAGTGCATATCAGTAGTTTTACTACAGTATGTAAAATTGTTGAACTTCAATTGAGACACAAACAAAAATAATAAATGACAGCGAAATAACAACCCGGTACATTGCCTTCTCTATAGGTGTCAAATTTTTAACAAAATAAACATTGCTATGAACATGGATTTAAATGTTTTAATGTTGAAATAAAGATGTTATAGAACCTTATGTTAAACTGTTATCTATTTACTTTAGCAAATAAATATTTCCCGTTGTTTACAATTTCTGTAAATGTGCCCGAATCCGGTGTTACTGTGAGAACCACTTTCTGTGATATTCACATGATCTCTATGTTGAACGATGTCATCCTCTGCTTCAATGCCGCTCAATATACAGTTATTTTAACTAGCCGACATAAGCTTACGAAAATCAATTTAGGCTACATTACTATATTAATACAGCAAGGACAAAACAACAACATCAACACCAACACCCCTAAACAAGAACAAAACAAAGCAAAAAAGAAAAAAAAAAAAAAAACATAAAGCATTTTGTTCAAAGTTGATTTCTACTCTCCCTTGTTTTATGTTGGTAAAATTTTGTTTCCTGAGTGTAGGTCACTTTGCACGGGAAAGCGCTATTTTTCGTAAACGCTCTTTGCATTTGGGAAATTCCGGTTATATATAGAAACTGGATACCACGTGTTCCACTTGTCATAATCTAAAACATAGCGTCTTTACTAGTCCCGGGTAGCAAATTCGTAAGTGTTGTTAAAAGTTTAAGCCTGTGAAGTGAGTGCAAAAGCAAAGAGTAAATGTGATCAATTATGTGATGGGACATTCTTAAAGACTTTAAAATTCTAAATTTAGGTTCAATACCGTTCGTAACGCTAGTACCTGTGATGGAGAAACCACCTATTTTTTTCTATTTATTTATTTACAACAACGGAAAGTTGCATTGGTTAACCATGCCCTTGCGTCAGTAGATGGGTGTTGATAGACGTAATACACACATGTAGTTTTAAATCAAATTCTAAGTCAATGACTCAATGGCCATTTGTGAATAAGCTGTTTTAAGAGCGCAGATTGATTGGGAAATCAAATTACCGCCAAACGAACATGAACAAATTTTTTTTTTTTTGCAAGACAATGTAAAGGTCAATATATATTTTAATAAATTGAAATGGTATGATATATACGATCGTACATATTCCACCACGTTGCCAGCTGTTCCACACTCTATATTTAATATTTTATTTATGGATACGCTAAACAATGAAAATATATTATTTTCATTATATCAGGTAACTTCATTAAAAAAGAAAGAAAATTCTGATCGTGTTATTTCCATTTGTGAAAATGTGTGCAAAATAACATTACTGGAAATACAAATTTCAGGGATGAGAATTTGGATAAAGTAGTGCAATAAAATGGCGACAGAGTGCGTTTTCTCCTCAAAATCGCGTCATTTTCGATTAATTCAAGAGCCTATTTTCTAGAGTACCTTTCTCCGGGCAGGTAAGCACCATTTTAATTGCATCAATTCTTGTAGTTTTCTTAAACACCCTGCAGCAAAGTTTCGAATCGACAGACTTTTTTTCATCTGAATTCTTGGTAAAGTAGGCGAGATATTATGTTTTGACCCCAAACAGTAGGTCTTTTAATCCTAATGTACATGTTAGCATCTTTTTAATGAAAAATTGTAACTGCTCTGAAATGTGTTTTTAAGGTAGATTTTTTGTTGATCTGTTGTAGATCTAGGGAAACTATACGGATAAAGTAGGCTATCGTTTTCCGTTCCTAATGTTACTTGCATGTGCAAAAATTCAGTTCATTTTTGCATCAAAGAACGTGGTTCTTTTTCTGCTGACTTTGTCTGCTGACCTTTGCTTACCGTACAGCGAAAACGAAGGTATATGATTCTATGACACAGAGATGTGTATATCCTGAAAGGAGAGTACAACTAGGACTGTGCCAAACATACTTACATAGTGAGTGCATCACTTTGATGTCTTAACGGAAATTGTAATAATTCATTCAAAAATCTTGACTATGAGATATAAGTGACATTGCTATTGCTGTCAGTTTCAAACAGCACCATATTTTGAGTATTTTGAGTTGTTCTACTAAATGGAAGGAAATAAAGATAGCCTAATGCATTGTATATGAGAAAATATAACAATCATTCAACAACTAAAGCTAGTGGAAAAATCGCATTATAAACCTTTGCATTTTAACTTTTTTTCTCGTTTTGATACGACTAAATTTGCACATGGGATTTTTTCATAAGCAACTTTAAACAGTTATAATATATTGATGTTTCTTTCCGAACAGATATCATACGTTTGACTTGCGGGCTTGGAGAAAGAAGTGCGAACACGTATCAACAAAACTGAACGCGGTCATGAGTGAGATGGGAATTACTCGAAAATGCTCCCAAGAAAACGATGGGGCTTAAAAACTTTAATGTGTGGTCACTGTATGACTGGTCTACTTAAAATGCAAAGATCTTATCTGAAGTACTTATTAGTCTTGAAAATGTGTTAATTTTTGCACCTTTCTTTGGGTCGGGACAACCCAGAGGCAAATGTGTAGGCCTTCCCACAAACCACTCATGGGTCCTTTTACCGGCATAAAAGTCCAGGTGGTCCTTGTGGTGGCTCACAAAACAGGATCTTTATATTATATTTGTGGAATATTTCCTGCCACAAATGACGCACACCTGAGACTGCGCCACGTGTGTTGTTCTAATATCCAAAGCAGAAGCTACAATATAGACACTTCACCTCTTTTGTCTCACCGTGCGTATTGCATCTAAGAAAATACAGATATAAAATACATTTTGAATTTTGAAAGCACGATATATTGAAAGGTTATTTTGTCATATATAGATAACGATGATATGGGTAATTACTTAAAATTTTAAAGGTTTTTAAAAAGGAATGATACCCCTTTACGACCTGTCAACTGATTCATTTACATTATATCGTAATTTCAAAAAAAAAAAAAAAGAAAAAAAAAAAGATGTACTGTGATGCAGCAAACAATATATGTCGTGAAAATAAGTGTTAATCGTGATTTAAATGCCATACTTTATCCGAAAATTAATGTAATGAATGTGCCAGCTGTCTACAGCATTTACAAGGTGCATCATTGCCATGACAACGAATATGAATACTGTACTCAGTGCTTCTTCTCATTTCTCTTCCACATTTTATGCCCGGAGAAAGGTACTCTAGAAAATAGGCTCTTTCAATTAATCGAAAACCGTACGTTAATGAAGAAAAAGACGCGAATTTGAGGATTCTGTCGCCATATTATTTCACTACTTAATCCAAACTAAGGTCACGTGATTCTCATCCCTGAATTTACCTTTGTTTAGCTGCCTGAGTGATTGAAAATAGAAATCTACAACAAAAAATCAAAACCATCCATTTTGACGTCGTAAACGAGCATCATAGTGCAATATAATTATTATGTCTTATTCGTGATCTAAACACATGGCAGTTGCAAAGCTGGATATGCTCGTTTGGGACAAGAATAAAACACAACACTGTTATAGTTTTGTAATGGGCATTTATTATATGCCGGTAATATAATTATTATTTATGAACATTTCCTCTAAATGCCACAGTTGATGTATTTAAGGACTTCCTTTTTTTTAATCTGTCGGGTATGAAAGAAAACTTAGAGTTTATTAGTTTCTTATGCTAAATTTCCTGATTAAATCCTAATAAATTGGCAACCTTGGAAAAGCAAATTCATCCTCTTTTAAGGCTACGATTACAAATAAAGAACTGTTGACGGACGGCGTATGTTTTACCCAATGGACAGCGATTGCAGTCGGGCGGTGACATCTTAATGTTTTACTCATCGGACTTTAAGTACTTACTAATTAATTAACAGCGATCGGGCGATTTTTTTTCGATGTCAGGGAGGTCAAAAATAAGTCAACCGGGCACCGTCCTTTCGCTTGGATCAGGCGGTGGCCGTACGACTTTTCCAGTTACAAAAACAACAACAAACTAGAAGTCGTTTGTTTAAGATATAAACGGAGCGGCTTTCCGTTTGCTTATTCCAAAGGTATTGAACATATAAGTTAATACAAAGAAATAGGATAATGATGCATAATAATGTAAGATTTAATACGTAAATCAAATCATCATTATCATAAATATATACTTATGTTCAAAAATAAGCTTTAAATCCTTTTTTTTTTATCTCCTTAAGAGGATATTGAGAAAGCATAAATATGGATCTTATTTGATTACGCAACCGTTAAAAAAAAACAACCCAACAAAAAACAGGAAAATTTTAAGATAATACTATCCTCAAGAATATTTTTCTTACGTTATTCATTCGATTTTTTTTTTTTATTCTTTATTTAATATCCATTTCTTCGTAAGCAAGCATATGACATGAATTTGTGTATCTCCACATCATGGATGATTTTCCCCAGTCGGACTTAGGCATTAGATCAATGGCCATCAAATTTAAAAAAATGATATATAGTAGTTAAAAAAATACCCCCAGATACTCACCCATCAGAATGCATCTCCATCATACTAAGATTTCATTCCTCCCCCCCCCTCCCCCCCCCACCAGTACTCTATCACATTCAGAATTTGCCACCCAGCGGAAAAATTCTTGACCCGGGCCAGTATGTACCGGTATATGTTGTAGGTATATATTGAAGAGTTGTATTTTGTATAACTGTGTTCTTTTCATCATTTCTGTAAAAGTAATATAAATTTTGTGACAAAAGTGTTTTTTTTTAACTTGAATATAATTTTTAATTAAAAATATGTTAATTGAATGAAAAAATGTCAGTAAGCAAAAATAAATTTTACTGTATATAAAATATGTAGAATTTTGTTGTTTATTTGATAATCTTACATCAAATATAATGGTAGTTCCAACTGTATCACTTAATGACATTGTGCTCTAGCTCAATTGGGTGTGTATGAACAAATATTCTCAACGTTAAAGTTTTTTTTTTATTTATATTTTTATTTTTATTTTTTTTATTCTTTTCACCTCACCTCTTCCTTTATTCTTTGGATGTTTAAGTCATACCAACGGTCAAAACCTATGTAATTCCAACTCTTTCTTGTACTTAGTCTATGGTGTTTACTGTTTAGGTTATATTGCTTTCATTACATGTCTTCTTCGACAAATATCTTTCTACCTACCCACTGAAGATAATTGAAAAAAAAAAGAAGAAATATTTTGAGGATGCCCTTGTCATAAAACATCACCACTGGCAGAACCGAGCAAACTTATTAATTCAATAGGAAAATAATATGGTCAGAACTCAAATAAATCAATAACACTGCTCTTTTTATCACAAAAGCATAAGAAACACATGAAAGAAAGAAAGAAAGAAAGACAGAAAGGAGAGAAAAAACAAGGTTTAGATATTTTCGCCTCTGGTTTTACTATGTTTATATTCGCACGACGGTCGTGCCAATAGACACTAACATTGAAATATACGAGCCAATGAAACTCAGTTTTACAAAATTAATTATGTTATCCCACAATTCAAATTATTGTCCATATATATATTTTTTTAGTCCATATATATATATTTTTAGTCCACATGTATTTTTAAGTCCATATATATTTTTAGTCCATATATATATATTTTTAGTCCATTTATACATTTTTAGTCCATATATATATTTTTAGTCCAAATAATATATTTTTAGTCCATATTTATATTTTTAGTCCATATTTTTAAATTTTTAATTTTATTATATTTCTATTAAAAATATATTTATATATATATATATATATATATATATATATATATATATATATATATTATTGGTAAATACAGCTGTAGTAACGAAAATGGTTCGAAGACAATAAATGTATTTCAAAACAATTATTTAATAACATGACTTTGCACAGCTATACGGTAAAGTAAAAAACTAAACCCAAGCAATTATTATTTTATTGCTCAAGATCCATTGCCTTTAGGTTTCAAAATATATCATCTAAAGAAAAATAAACAATATTGTTGTGCTGTATGCCTAAAAGTACACCTCTTTGCAAAGTCTAAACAAAATTTACCGTCCTGTTTCTTTTCTTTATTATCTAAAGGTATCATTTTTAGAAATATATATAATAAAACACACAAACAAATAACTATTATATCATATCCTCTGTTTTGCTATGGATTATTGGTTATAAATAAATTATAGCATTCGGCAAGCAAACCATGATTGTTTTTCTTGCCAAATTAAAAAGATTTAAGTACCATATTTGTCATTAAACTTAGCATGATTTATCCAATAAATACCTATACAAATTACATATATGTATATATATTTTTTTTTCTAAACCTCGTATGAGTGATACAGATATAATGACCAAGGAGAAGAATAAAAAGAAAAAGTTTGACCCTTCTGGGATTCAAACCCACATCCTCCAGTTTCAAGTCAGTTGATAGTAATTTTTGCCTATTTATTGATGTTTTTTAACTGGGTTATTAATTAAGGTGTGTGACTATCTAAAAACAACAACAACAACAACAACAACAAAACCAACAACATTTTTCCTCCCCAGACACCCTTCAAAATGCATCAACATTTTTTTTTTTTCCGGGGGCATGACCCCGGACCCCCCCCCCTAGTACTGACATCACAATCAGATTGTGTGTCCTCACCAGTTGGAAATTTTTGGATCCGTCCCTGTTACTTAAGAATATAAAAGTCCTGATACAACAACTGAAATGTGAAACGATATGTATGGGGTTTGATAAACTGATTTATTTCTAAAGAAAAGGCAAAATAAGAAAGCAAATCAAATTTCAGCGAAGAAGTGCTGACACATGGCGGGAAACTGTGTGTACACATTCCGAGAAGTAGCGAATTGCTGTTGATTGGCATACATGAAGACTAGAAGACAAGCTGCCCGAGTTGAAATATTGGTGAATGGTATTTCTTTTTGTTTTTATGCAAATTTTAACGTATATATTGACCAATTATCACAAATTTTGTAGCGGAATTTAAATCTTGCGCTATTAAAGAAGTGAAACGAAACTAGCACTACTTAAGTCTTTACTGTTTTCCAAACCCATCCTGCACGGGGATGGCATGAAAATCATGATTTTCATAGCCACCACGTGAAGAGTAAGCTTGCATTCAATTCCTGCTGTATCTACGGTTCAAAGGAATTACTCGCTGTACGTTTTCAGATTTTCATGTCGAGAAAATGCAATTATTTGTTGTTTATGAGGAGCTTCTTGAACTTCGCATGTTTGACGTCTGACATGAACTTTGCATTTTGACGTCTGACACGTGTTAATTTCATTACAGGAATTAGGTGTATCCAAAGACGGAATTTAAGATGAAGAGACAGGTCAGACCTGAGATGTTTTTGGACCATTATCTCAGCACAATAGGGCTTTGGAGAAAACCTGTTGCCAGTGATGGATTTTGTCTTTTCCGTGCCGTATCTGAGCAGGTTTTTATATTACCTAAAATTCACTTAGATTTACATAGATCCAAAATATTGAATATTCTCAAAACTTCACCAAAGGTTTCCCCCTAAAATGTGTCTACTATTTTCAATATAATTCTTCACAAAAGACAATGCCTCAGTTCCACACCAAGCATACTGTATGTGTATGTAATATACTTAAAATCTTTTTTCTAGAAGAAATCAGTCAAATATTCCAGTTTCACAAAGCATTTTTTAAAGTAGAAATAGTTCTTAATAGCATTATTCTTATGTATATCTTTGGTTAAAATGAATATTATTGCAGAAAGTTTGTCAAATGAGGCACACAGCATGTTCACAAACAGAATTATTGAATTAACTTGGAACATCAATTAAAGAGCAGTAGTAATAGAAATAAAATCTCAATGTATGTCTTACATATTAGAATTATTTTCTTGTTAGTCTCCTGTTTGCTCAAACACCATTTTATCTTTGATTCTACACAGTCTGCAAAGAAAATCTAGTTTCATATACCGTTTAAAGTTTTTCATCAGTCATAAACTTGTTCTTGAATATAAATGAGATAAAGGGTTGAAGTTGCAGCTATAGTACTTCAAATAAACTTGTAATTCTTGGTATATATGATTTTTACGAAAGGTAGCATGGGGCCATATTTCTATGGCTGTGGTCAAGGTAACTGTTGGTAAAATTAGAAAATGGGGGTTGATAGCTGTTTGGGAGTTTGTGTTGTTCCCTTTGTTCCCAGTGTTGTGCGACTATTGTTTTACATCAGCCCCAAAATCCAACATCAATACATTGTGTTAAGCAATATTGGATACTTTGAGACATATCACCCATATTTCCCTTATAAAATACTGATGAGACGTTTTTTTTGTTGTTGTTTTTTCAGTATATAAGCTGTATAAATGGATTTTGACCTATTTCTTGAGCCAATCTAATCTAGGTTAACAATCAAAGAGTTTGGAAAAGCACTCATTTCATTGGTTTGCAAAAATTATTTAATGATATACCATCATAAGATGTGAGTTTCAGGGTGCACATCTTTCTGACTCATTTGGTAGCAAAGGGTATGACTAAAACACGAAAGGAACAAAAGGGACGAAAGGAACGAAAGGAACTTATTAAAATGGTATTTTCAAGAGAAAATTGTTAATAGTCATGTTTTTATTGTGGATTGTTAAAATACTAAATAATATTTATAAAATTCGTAAACTTTAAAAGTCCAGTAGGTAATAATAATAAACTAGAGTTGCATCCGCAACATCATCGGTTTTCTCACTTAGATAAGCTTCATACAATGCTATTGTTACTTCTTCTATCATTCCTTTCACTTTTTTATATGAAATTGTACCTCTTTTTTATAAAGCTAAATAAACTGTGTCCTACATTTGTAAAACAACCAATAAAGGTTAACATCATCCCGGCCGTGGTATACAGACACGTATGGCCAATACACTGAGAACTATACACACCCCCAGTTCACCAGTACAGGTAGACCAGCATTAGACTGCAGGAAAGTCACTTGACCGCGAGTTGTTTACATCATCCCAGCTACGCTGTGGTCAAATGGCCAATAATACACTGAGAAATATACACACCCCAGTACAAGTAAGATAAGCGTTGGACTGAAATATTTTAAAAATTGGGCTTTCGCTACGTATGGGAAATCTAACATAACTCGACCATTTTTTACCCGATCTTCAAAAACTGCATATCGTTAGAAAGGTAAATAAACATTCTATAAATCTGATAATAAAATTATAATGATATGTGATTAACCTCTGAGATAAATGCAGAAAACCACTGTGTGTACCTATAATTGAGTTTTTTCATAATTATTTTTTTCATTTGATGTCTGACTTTTAAAATTTTGGTACCGTTAGAAAGGTCTCTTAAAGCATAACATTTTATACCCGTTATGTCTCGATAGAATATTTACCGTTTTTGAGCTATATGAGGTCAAAGAAAAAATCGATATTGCTGATATGACCTTGACCTTTACTACCTTTTATTATTTTAAAGTATAAGCTGATTAAGAACATCATACTGCACATTCAGTGAAAATTTCATGAAAATCGAACAAGAAATAAATACAGGAGAACGAAAAAACATGAAAAAAATGACGAAAAATGAAATATTTTAAAAACTTGAAATTTTTATTTTTTCCGTATTCAGTGATCTTTGAACGCCTCTAGCGGATAAACGGTGCATTTCCTGAAATTGCCACACTATATATTTTGTGCGGCTAGGTCTTGCGAATCTGTTTAAACAAACAAAATTCTTCTATCTTATCAAAGTCGGCCAATATTTCTGTTTAAAGGGACCTACCATATTTCTCCTTAAAAAACGCGTTATTTCCAAGATTCGAACTTTGGTCCCCTCCTGAACAGGAAATGATATCTTTTTTGAACTTCTAGACCTATATATTTTGTTGGGGTGCCAATAAGGAACAGAATAAAAAAAACCGTATCTAAATCCGACTTTGGATTTTGGAGATTTTTCAATACAATCAATTACATAATAAACGCCACCTAGCGGCACAATGGGAGACAAATCTGAAAAAATGGCTCCTAAGGATCTAAGTCAGGACAATGTGAATAAGTGTTAAAAATTTCATGGTCGTAGCTTAATCCTACGTTACTGTAGGCTCGGGACAAATTTTTGACAGAAGAAGAAAAATAAAAAAAAAAAAAATGACAAATAAACACAACGAGAACAATAGGTTTTCGCACTTCGCAGTTGTGCGAAAACCTAAAAAATTCCGGGGCTCAGTGGATCCGCAGTATACACTTAGCTGTTTCGTGCGAAAGGAATGTTTTTCTTCCAGTATATTATTCTAGGCGTTTATCTTTTTCATGTATCACGCTTACTTTTTCATTACTTTGCCAAATATTACAATAAGATAAGTGTTTAAGTAACATATATCGCATTTGACGACATCAGTTACAAAAAATACACAAGCCTTCTTCAGTAGTTCAATACTGAGTTCCTTTCGTAGCGAAAGGGATACAGCAGGCATATCTAATATTTGTAATAATAGCTCAAAAATAACATTTTATCATCGAATTTTATTAAACGTGATGGCTTTTCATATTTCATAGATCAAAAACTAAAGTATTACATTTTTGTTGTGATAAAAAATCACTTTCATGATTTTTGTTAGTTCCATTAGTTCCTTTCGTCCCTTTCGTGTTTTAGTCAGACCGGGTAGCAAATAACAATTTAATCTGCTTATTTAAACATAAAAACCACCCAGTTAAAAAAGTTAACAGCGTGAGTCTTTAGAAAACGGTAGTTAACCTTGGTAGTGGACATGTCCCGCTAAGTAGCAAAACGCACAGTGTATAAGTTAGCTAGTTCATAAGCTATATTTAGCAGCAGCCTCCCGGGCGCGGTTGCTTAACACTAAAGGCCCTGAGATTTAGGGAGCACTTTTGTAATGTTTTGCTAATATTACTTTTTTTTGTTCCTTTTTTTCACTGGTATGGCTAGTAAATTACATCTCCTAAATTTAGCACAAATATGTTTTCTAGCATTATATGTATTTTAAAATCACAGACCCTTTAAAATTTGCCAGCATTAATATATTAAATGTGTTGAAAAACTTTTACTTTTTTTAACTTTCATATTTTTTATTTTTTTTTGTCTTATGCCAAATATCTTTTAAAAAAGATATTTCTTGTTTAATCAGTCTTGTCCACCTTATAAAAAGACTTACATGTATCATTCTTTTTTCCCTGTAAAAAAATCCTAAATAGCTTTAACAAATATTGATAGTCATTAATGAAACCCTAATCATTTGCTAAAATAGTTTGTAAAACAAAAATTATGTTTGTGCTCTTTCTTTTTTGAAGATTTTAAGTATTAACTCAGTCCTAAATATTGTTGGTGGAATTTCAGAAAATTCTTGTATAAACATGAGGACTTATTGAAACATACTTGTTCATGAGGCGAGTTGCTCACACAAAAAGTTTCAATGTACTTTTCAATGGCTTTGTATGCAACTGGATGTTGAAAATATAAGTTTCAAAGCAGAAGAAGGTACTCTTCAAAGGTGACTCCCGCAGTAACCTAGTAAACAAATGTGACAGACAAGGTTTTGAATTTTCATATTTGGAATGAATATTACTTAATTGCTCATTAAATATGGAAATACAAAATGTTTTGTTTGTTGCTTCTGTTTTGAATTATATAAAGTTAGTGTTCATGTACCAGTTAAAATGCATTGATTATCTGCTAAATCTTGCAGATTAATATTTGTTTTAAATATGGTCTTCTTTAGACGCCATCTTGAAAACTTTTTCTTTGCCATAAAAAGTAAAATTGTTATATAGAACACGAAGAAAACGGGAATATGAGACATTGCAACACTATGTGTGAGCAACTCGCTCTGAATTGCATTCAACTAATGATAACACTTGGAACCGCTCACAACTGTGAAGGTGTTGGTTCCCTGTTTGCATTCTGTTTGCTAAAAAACAACAGGCATGCAAAATAAATGCTAATGTTAGCAACAGTCAGCTAGCATCCACAAAATTCTGCAAATAATACATTGCCGAAGAAAAAAAAAAGTTATACGGTATTGCTATACATATTACTTTGTTCATAAAAGAAAAAGACACAGTGCACTTTTCTGTTGCCATTGTATGTATATTTCATTTATTATTGAATATATTGCCTTTCTTGTTGATGACACTGCAAATATTTGTTTGTGTAGCTGTTCATGACGCAGACCTACCACACCAATTTGTATGAGGCGTGTAGAATTGTGTTCCTCCACCTAGGAAAGGATCCTGTCACGGTATCTATAAAAATATTTTGTACCTAGAGGTGTTTGTTTTATTTCTTAATTGTTCACTTTTCCTTCCATAATTTCATAAACTGTAAATGCCTTCCCATTGTCACTTAGTATTACTGTTCCCATGGAAAATTTAAGTTTTTTATATGCAGTTTATTTTTAGCTCACCAGAGCACAACATGCTCAAAGTGGACTATTAGGATCACCCGGTGTCCGTCGTCCGTCGTCAACAATTTGCTTTAAACAATACCTCCTCTGAAACCTCTGAGTAGAAATTGATGAAACTTGGCATGGATAATCCTTGGGTGAACCTCCACAAAGTTTGATCCATGCAGAACTCTGGTTACCATGGCAACCAACAGAATTTTACTTTAAAAACTTAAAAAATCTCCTCCTGTAAAACCAATGTCCAGCATTTGATATCCTTTGGCACTAATGTTACTTCATAGTCTTCTACTGTCATTGCTAAAATGAAGTTAATCCCTTGAAAAATAAGGCCCGTAGGAGGTTAGTCAATTTCTTTATATACATTGTACTCCTTATAGAAAATTTCAAAATCATTCTTCTATGAAACCAATTTTGTGTGCCTAAAATGGTCACCTCATGACTGTCTAACATGATTGCTAAAATGAAGTTGATCCCTTGAAAGGGTCAGCTAGTTTCCATATATACTTTGTATATAAAATTAAAGAAAGATCTTCTCATCTGGAACTTGTGTTCAGAATTAATTGTTGTTTTGCACCAATGATTACCTCAAGGTTTCATACCATAAATGAGTAAGCATTTTCGATCCCTTGAAAATTGAGGCCTCCAGATGTGATTGACTAACCTAAAAATTCCTTGTACCTGAAATTTGAAACTTGTTGCTGCTGAAAGAAGCCATGTAAAAGCAAGCGAATTGAATGTTTTAAATAAGCTGATGTACTCTGGTGAGTGATCTAGGACCATATGGCCCACTTGTTTCATAAGTTTTTCTCTTTTGATCAGTGATGATCTGTTAAAGGAGATTGCAACCCTGAGATAAACATTATCTTAATTTGACTCTGATAATGATATCTGTGAAAGCATATCTCAATATGTGGTTTCATAACAAAGATATTTGCAAAATTGCAGCACTGAGCTGGTGTATGGGCGGCGTCATTTTAATGACCTCTCCTGAAAAACACTGGAGAATTAGACAGTAAGACGTCACTGTTATTTGGAATATCTCAGCAATTCATTTGCCAGAGATAGCAGAGATGATACGATTGAATAACTTTTCATAAGTTTTTCTCTTTTGATCAGTGATGATCTGTTAAAGGAGATTGCAACCCTGAGATAAACATTATCTTAATTTGACTCTGATAATGATATCTGTGAAAGCATATCTCAATATGTGGTTTCATAACAAAGATTTTTGCAAAATTGCAGGTGTATGGGCGGCGTCATTTTAATGACCTCTCCTGAAAAACACTGGAGAATTAGACAGTAAGACGTCACTGTTATTTGGAATATCTCAGCAATTCATTTGCCAGAGATAGCAGAGATGATACGATTGAATAACTTTTAATAAAGTATAATATATAAAACAATTACACAAGTCGTTATAAATTATTTAAAGCAAAACAAGTAGAAATACTGCTCATGTAAAGCATATGTTTGGAAGATATGTCATATTTTTGATAATATTTTACTGCAAAAAAAAAAAAGCATTATGTAGATATCAAATGTATATGTACATTGACAGCCTATATGAGAAAAAATAATTCCTTTTTATTCTACCTGTCATTTTTATAACTGAACTATTCAAGATACCGTGGGTACAAGTGATGTAAATATTAATCTGATTAGATAAAACATGTCCTGTGCAGTCTAAAGTAACCGACACTTATGTTACATAATATCGCACAACAGTGAATAAACCATGGTGAATCCCGGTAAGGACTTCGGATTTTACATGTGAGGAAGCCTTCCAGCTGGCTTGCGGTAGGTCGGTCGTTCTACCCGGGTACATCTGTGTACTCGGGGGTCTTCCTCCACCTGTAATTAGCTGGATGTCGCTATATGATTGAAATACTATCGCAGCGACGGTAAACCCCAATACAACAACAACAACATAAACCACGGTCATGAAAGTTAAACACAGCATGCGACTAAGTCATCATGACAACAGACAATTGGCAAGCAAATTTATATTTACTAATCAGATGTGTGTATAGAAATTTTATGATGACTGATAGAATAAGAAAAGTGCATGGTAAAATTGCTTAACCCTTTCCCTCATAGAGGAAACCATGAAAAGACCTATGCGAACAGCATAAAACCAGATCAGCCTGCGAGTAACTCGCAGGCTGATCAGGTTTTATGCTGTTCGCTGCTCCTCAGTGATCTGGAAATGAGGATTTTGTAATTAAATTTGGTAAGGTTTAACTGTGGTTTTCTGCAGATCAGGCTTTATGTGGTACCTGCTGAGTGCGTCAGAATGAGTCTATATGAGGAAAGGGTTAATTTATGTTAATTATTAGATCTACGTTATCTAAACGACTAATAACCTAAATTGTTTATGAGGTCTCTGCGTTATCCATGACTTTTATAATGGGGTTACATGAAGTACAGAAAGGCGGATCCCTTTATTGTTATTGATGATTAAGAAGTGATGATGATTTTGATAAAAAAAACAGTACTTGAGTACACAATACGATGATCTCTTTAGATTCCCTGCAACAAATTGGGTATTGGTATGTAACTTACTTCACAAATTAGATGATGTGTGTCGTATACATCATAATGAAAAAAGTTGTTTGTATTCGGCTATGTTTGGTTATAGTACGTTTCACTTTCAAGCATTCCGGTAAGGTTGTATTTTGCTCTTTATGTGCCATTAAATATTTTGACTTGTTTTTTTCCCTCTAGTATTTCAGTTATTGTTATTGTTATTAAATGCAATTATACATCTCCCATACAACATGCTGTCCTTTAGTCTGTTTCATATAAGTGGATAATTATTGTAAATATTTGCGTGATTAATGTGGCGAGTTTTAACTGTGAGAACGTGCTAACTGGATTGTGTGATAAAACAGTTATTCTTATTATTCACTTGACTCTTTTCTTAGTTTGATCACTTAATTTTGAGGTATACAGATCAGTTTTGAGGGAGGTAGTAAAAAGGAAAGTATAGTTCCCTGTGTTTTTTTGAGCCAGAATATATGGAGGAAGAGGTACAACTTCTTTAACCCTTTCCCTCATAGAGGAAACCATGAAAAGACCTATGCGAACAACATAAAACCAGATCAGCCTGCGAGTAACTCGCAGGCTGATCAGGTTTTATGTTGTTCGCTGCTCCTCAGTGGTCTGGAAATGAGGACTTTATAATTAAATTTGGTAAGGTTTAACTGTGGTTTTCTGCAGATCAGGCTTTATGTGGTACCTATTGAGTGCGTCAAAATGAGTCTATATGAGGGAAAGGGTAAAGACAGATCAGGCTTTATGTGGTACCTATTGAGTGCGTCAAAATGAGTCTATATGAGGGAAAGGGTTAAGACAACTATGATAATAAGCAGGAATTTGTGGGCATGGATGACTTTTGTCAGTGTGTAAATTGTGTCAAAATGCCATCCAGTGTGGAAAATGTTTGTTGCCATTCAAATGATTTAGTTGTTGTGAATTAAGATGGACTCACGTGCATTATAGATCACCCAGGTTTTCATACCTTAGTTCTCACTGATTCTGTTTTGGAAGTAGCATTCATTACAATTCTGGCATACAAAGGTCATAGGGCAAGGGCACCCAACATTCTCACACACAGATATGTAAACATTTGGTTGAATTTTAGTAAATATTTTATTCTCAATATAGTTGAAAGGTCACATTGTGCATAGTTTGAAAAGATCCTCGCTGAAGTTGTTTCCTATTTCAGAAAAAAAATCAAATGATTTTGCAACATCATTTTTGTAAGTCCCTACAAAGCATTCATGTTCAAAATGTCAAATCCAGATGGATTCCACATGAATGTTTTTATGTCCAACTTTGGATTATTCAAATGTTCTATCCAAATGTCGCATATTTTTATTCCCCCTAAGGTGGGCATATAGTAATCGCACTGTCCGTCCAGATTTCGTTTCCGCTCCATAACTGTGACATTCCTTAATGGATTTTGAAATTACTTGGCAGAAATGTTCACCATCATAAAACGATGTGTTGCGTGCAATCCCCAGGTTTGCAGCTCAAGGACAAGGTCATACTAAGAGTTCAAAGGTCAGAAAAGGGGTCTTTTTTGTGTCTGCTCCATAACTCTGACATTCCTTGATGGATTTTTGAATGACAGGCAAAAATGTTCACCATCATGAAGCAATATGTCGAGCAATCCCAGGTCTGTAGCTCCAAGGTCAACGTCATACTTAGAGTTCAAAGGGTTTGTTTTTTGTGTTCACTCCATATCTTTGTCACTCCTCATCAGATTTTGATTTTTTTTTTCGTAAATGTGCACCGTAATGCTACAGTGTGTTGTGTACAATACCCGGGTTAATAGCTTAAAGGTCATGGTCACACTAAGAGGTCAAGTGTCACAAGTCCTGATTGTGCATTGGTTTGCCCTCCATCTTGCTGTCCAGAAATTGGGATGCTGTAACTATGTTATAAGCTAGCTCAGTGAAACTTGGTATATAATGGCAATATGGAGATTATGCACCTCACTTTGATATTTTTCTTGGATGAAAATACTGGTTGCTATGGTAGTGGAAATAATCAAAATATGCATGACCAGTAGGGGACTTCTGGTTCAGTTGTGCATATGATTCTAGCTATTATGTATACTCATTTTGACGCACTCAATAGGTACCACATAAAGCCTGATCTGCAGAAAACCACAGTTAAACCTTACCAAATTTAATTATAAAGTCCTCATTTCCAGACCACTGAGGAGCAGCGAACAACATAAAACCTGATCAGCCTGCGAGTACCTTGCAGGCTGATCTGGTTTTATGTTGTTCGCATAGGTCTTTTCATGGTTTCCTCTATGAGGGAAAGGGTTAATGTTCTGAATTTGAAAATTGAAACTGAGTTTTCCCATTTCCTGCAATACTAGTGCAGTTTAATGTCTGACACTGCAGCATTTTGCCACTCACATCATAGTTTGTATAACAGAAATGAAAGAAAATCACTTTATGTTGCTTCTATCATGTTTTAACTCCAAAGTATTGATATTTTTCAAATATAGCAGAAATAAAAAAAACACAACAGACTCATGCTATCGGCGACATTACGTCTAGGAAATCTTGTGCCCATCATCTCGTGAGAACAATGTGATGTCGCAATTTCAAGAATGATAAAAAAATGGCGCCTTCCATTAAGTGTTCTTTTATTACTTATTACCGTAATCGTTTGAATATTAGCCGCAGTTTCATGCTAAATTTAATCAATTTAAACTGTGCATGCGGCTTATATATGGTATTACAACATAGTTTACTTTTTTCCGAACATAAATCTACCGAGAATCGGTCTTTTACAAGCGCCGCCATTTTGTGTACTATTCTGCGGATTCGTATTAATTAAAGGTTACGGCGCATCACGTAAAATAAGGAACAATTTAATGACATATTTTACTTTTATAATTAAACGATTTATATGAAATAATAATAATTTTTTTTTATTTGAAATTTGGTGTTTTTGTGTTGTTTTTCTTGATTTTTTAGTGTAGTATTTTTAGGTAAAATGTGTGAAAAAATCCAGCCAATCACAGGCCGATATTCAATGAGGGAGGTCGAACAGGGATGGCGTCAGGTGGGATGGGGTGTCACTTTGACACTGTGTACCACAGGTTAATCAATACTAACCTGGCACTTACCTGACATATTTGAGAATGTATTGAGATGACACATTCAGCTACGATTCGCTTTATAAGCAGAATCATTTTGACCAAATTTCATTCTTGCTTTCGAGCTTGCCTAGCAAACTTCGATTGTAAAACAGATCTTTTCAGATCTTCCATCACATTGTCAAACAGATCTTTTCAGATCTTCCTTCACATTGTCAAACAATAACTGTCTGTTATGGGCCGAACACGAGTAAGCTATTCGGCTACGTGTTATGGGTACGGGTTATGACTACTTTAAATTACGCAGCGTGTAAAAATTATGGGATACCAAAATGGCCGATCCCGACGATTTGTCCGCGGCTTTTATACTGTATTAGGCGTTTTTTAACCGATTTGGGGACAATTTTCGGGATGCGGCTTATCCACGAATGCGGCTAATATTCGAATGATGACGGTACAAAGTCATTTTTCTGTTAAATTTAAAAAATTGAGTCAAATAACAACATTTTATGACAAAATTTAATTATGAATACTTGCTCTTAGGGTTGCAGTACCCTTTAATTCTGTAATAGGTTAAATTATCTTGGGGTATTGTGTTACTGTATGGTGCTAACAGTTATGCATTCATTACTTTATAGGGTCTGTGTGTGGATTGATAAACATTGATCTTGTCTCTTTTTTGTGTCACCTGATGTAAATAGGGGTGACACATAGGAATCATTTCTCTGATGTTTGTCTGTCAGTCTGTCACACTTTTTATACTCCCGTCAAAGATGGGATGTATAATGGATTCACGTGTGGCGGGCGGGCGGCGTCCAGTGATGTTGTCCGCTCTCAAACTCAAACAAATGTGAACCAGTCTTAACCATACTTGGTCACAATATATATGGGCACTCTGTCTTGGTATCTCTTGATAACCAGCCACATTGCTTCAGACACTCTAGAGTTATGGCCCTTAAATTGATGAAAACTTGTCAAATTTACAGTGTCCACTCTGACTCAAACGTGAACCCATCTTAACCATACTTGGTCACAATATATATGGGCACTCTGTCTTGGTATCTCTTGATAACCAGCCACATTGCCCCAGACACTCCAGAGTTATGGCCCTTAAATTGATGAAAACTGGTCAAATTTACAGTGTCCGCTCTGACTCAAACGTGAACCCATCTTAACCATACTTGGTCACAATATATATGGGCACAATATCTTGGTTCCTTGTAATAACCAGCCACATTGCTCCAGACACACTAGAGTTATTGTAACAAAATGACCAAGGGCTGACAACTCTCTAAGGTAGAATAAATACCAGACAACTTTTCTTTAGAATTATATTTAATATAAAAATATATACAATGAGAATATTAGAAAAAGAATGAAAGAATATGGAAAAAAAACTTACGGCTAACTGTCTCTTTATCTGTTTTTACAATAATAGCTGCACTGAATGTTCTGTTTTCACTCTAAGCCCGCATATTAATCTACACAATGGCTTACTGATACGAACGCTTACTGATACGAACGCACTTCAATGTGCCACATTCACAAAATGATTCCTAAATGCACAGTACACATAAACTATATCACGTGCTCTTATCGATAAACACTGGACCGACTTCCTGTCATCGCTGTCCCTTCAGTAAATGTGATCTACTTAGTCCACCGTAGACACCCTGTCGTCCATATGACGCATACGTAGATTCTCCCGTCCTTGCGACGTAGTCTACCAATGGGGTCCTGTATCGACTGTGACCATCCAGATTACATAACTAAACATTACTTAGTCCACCGTAGACACCCTGTCGTCCATATAACGCATACGTAGATCCGCCCGTCCTTGCGACGTAGTCTACCAACGGGGTCCCGTATCGACTGTAACCATCCAGCTTACATAGGCACCATGCCCCAACTAAATACGGACAAGCTCTGTAGTGTAATTTGGTCAGAATATTCTTGACTAGGCATCTTCCATAGCTCCCATCGATATCTGACACTGAGGCTCCATACAAATCAACTTATATACCCAAACCCCATGATTAACTCTTAAAAAACAATTATCACGAGAATCGTACAATAAATTGTAAATTGCTGAATCTCATGCGTCCCGTAAAACACTGACAACACTGAGGTATACTGATGAAAAGGCCCTATGTAAAGAAACTATAGGTTTAAACTTCTAAGCCTTAAACATCTCTCTTAATACACTTAAAATATAGCAAAACAGTAGATATAACCATTTCAAATCCTAACCATATCTCATTCTGAACAAAAGGTAATAAAAGAAACCTGTGATAAACCTTATATTACCAAAATCGGTTAACACAGTTCCACTCTGGCCTACCTGACAAATACAACATACTCTAAATCTACGCTTATTTTCAGGCCACGTCAAAATTATTTTGTGACAGTTATCACCCTTGAATTGATGAAAAATGCTCAAATTAACAGTATCCAATCTCTAACTCGAACAAACGTAAACCAGTTTTAACCATAATTGGTCACAATATATATGGGCACTCTGTCTTGGTATCTCTTGATAACCAGCCACATTGCTTCAGACACTCTAGAGTTATGGCCCTTAAATTGATGAAAACTGGTCAAATTTACAGTGTCCACTCTGACTCAAACGTGAACCCATCTTAACCATACTTGGTCACAATATATATGGGCACAATATCTTGGTTCCTTATAATAACCAGCCACATTGCTCCAGACACTCTAGAGTTATCGCCCTTGAATTGATGAAAAATGGTCAAATTAACAGAGTCCACTCTCTTACTCGAACAAACGTAAACTAATGTTAACCATAATTGGTCACAATGTTTATGGGCACAATATCTTGGTTCCTTTCAATAACTATGGTCTTTGTTCCTTTTGATAACCAGCCATATTGTTCCAGACTCTCTGGAGTTATGGCCCTTAAATTGATGAAATATGCTAAATCACTTTTTTACTCAAACAAACATGAACTGATCATGTCAAAACTTGGTCACAATTTGAATGTGCACAATAATTATGGTAACTAGGTTTGGTAACCAGCCTTAATATCTTGAACACTCTAAAGTTATGTCCCTTTAATTGATGAAAAATTGCAAAATTAACAGTGTCTTCTCTCTAACACTGACAGACGCAAACCAATCTTTACCAAACTGTGTCACAATGTGTATTGGCACAGTATCTCAATGGAGATTGAAAACCAGTCAGAATATTCCACTTTAGAGTTATGACCCTTGAGTTGATAAAATGGCAGGACGGGCATATTTTGCGATAACTAGTGCTCTTGTTTCTTTGTGCTTTTTTTAGCAACTGTCACATGTGTCCCAAAGATCACTTCTTGTTTCATTTATATACATCAGTTGCCTTTTAATAAAACTCAGTAAATAAAACAAGTCATTGCAACAACAGAAAATAAAGAAATATTTTGTACAGATAACACAAAATTGTTGTCCTTTCAAAAGTTTTATAAAGAGGGTAAGTTGTGATCATGCAGACTTCTCTTCTGTTTGAAAATGTGATCTTCCCTTGAGTAAAAGTTCAGCTTATCATAGCAACATGTGAGTAGAATTAGCATCCAATATTATTCATATAGCCTCTAGACCCATCTGGGCTGTAATTTATTTGTAATATAGTTGAGATTTTCTTGTATACATATATTTTTTTTGTAATGAAGGAGTATCAGTTATATGACACAGGTTATGGGGCAATTGTTATTTATGTTTTTGTTAATACAATGGTTCACCTTAGGGTAAATGTCACTGTGTTAAAATTGCACCTGTTGGCATTTGTGGAAAGGAGATGTTCCTTTTGATATGCATTTGCATTTAAGACCAGTGGTAGTGTTTAGATTAAATGATATTTACTGAAGTTTGGGCCTGCGTTAAGTTAATCATAATGCTTGCAACTGTTACGGATTTGGTTCCCTGCTTAGACTCTATACCGTATAATTTTAATTTTTACTATTTTTTATGACCCAGACACAGTTCATAAAATTTGCATATAAATTGACTTCATGTAAACTAGCAAAAAAATAATGATGTCATAATGTATCAGCTGCAAAGAAGAAAAAAAAAACACAGCAGGTAATATCCAAGTCTGCTATAAATCCAAACTCAAACAACCACTAACATAAAATTCTTTTTAAGGTCTGATGACTCAGGGGTCAAAGAATCAAGCCGAAGGAATATTGTTGGTGTGTGGGGTAAAAATCCCTTTTGCGCTGCTCTACTGGTACTTGCGTCTTCACATAACCAAAGACAAATCAAGAGATAAGCTACTCGGTGAAATATGGTATTTCTTGGAGGTGTGCTCCAAAACGAGAGTTCAGTGTAAAGCAACAGCAAAATAATGATAAATAGAATTTAATATGTTGAAGGGAATATATTGATGCTTTGGGGATATATGTAATAATTATAATGGTCACAGGATGAGAAAAATGTGAAGCTTGATTGGGACTTGAACCTGGGATCTTTTGCTTACAGGGCGAATGCACTACTGACTGAACTACCCAACCACATACACACCTTAATGGATAAATAGCTAGAAAGTTGTTTTTTACTTAGGTGTTGATTGGTTTTATATGTGTATTAAAATGCTGATAATAATATGTTCTGGTGCGTGGATGATTTAATAATAAAGCCAAAATTTGAATGTATTTTTATTATATTACATTCCCACAAATTGGAGTCAATTCTGCAATCAGAGTCATAAATGGTATTCAAAAAGCAAAATAGAGCAAAATTTAGTTAATTTGTTACTCGCAGGCTGATCTGGTTTTATGCTGTTCACATAGGTCTTTTCATGGTGTCCTCTATGAGGGAAAGAGTTAAAGTATGAAAATGGCAAGTGCATGTATATTTGATTTTTTTTAAGTACAGTAAAACACTCCGCAGGTAACCTTAAACATTACTCAAAATTTTAAATATCGGAAAACACGACCTCTGTTATAATCCTCAAGAAAAGACAAACCTATCATTCTATAATTTATATAAACATTTTTTTCCTTTACAAAATTACATCATGTACATTATTCAATTTTTATTTTGAAATCAAATTTCATAAATTTTCGTGAACTAATTATCATCCTTATTATCAATCGTATCCAGGTCAGTAACCGAGTTTATTTTGCAGAGGCACCTAGAGTGATGGCTCAGGAAAGTTTTTCACACCTTTTTTCGAGATTGGGTTGGGCAACGTGTGTCCCACCTGAAATGTTGATTATTGCTAATTGATGTCTGACAGGTTGCATAATATGCACGTGCCAGCAGATAAACCCAGGTGTCAGATCTTTAGTACATTCCATATCATCACGTTCGTCAATGGCATGCGATGCTACCTGAAGCAGCAGATCGACGATAAAAATATGTATCATTTTTTGACATGGTAGAATGATTATATTCATCAGAAGCATCTAAGTAGGTCATGATATATTTTCATTACTTTTCATAACTTGCAAATAGTATATGGTTTTCACGGCATAACGATTTCCACAATATGCACGGTAATGAAAACGCAGACATGCACGCTCACAAACTGAAATTTCCATCGGATTTATAATCTGAATAATAGTTATTTCGAAGTTTTCAGCTTGGTCCCAAGGACTTCGATTTAACGAAGTTCTACTGTATTTGGTGACTTTTGCAAGCATTCATTTCAAGATGATTGACAGCTTCTCACTCCATTATTATTACACAAACTTCGCCAGATCTACTCATCCTGTTGACATGGCTTCTTCCCATTACCTGGACCATATTGCACCTAACTGAGGTTTAGTTTATGAGCTGATATGAATATGTGACACTATTGCCCTCTGTTCACCTCAGATGCATGTGAGAGATGTTTTGGGATAATGATTGAAAACAACTTCGGGAGTGGAATAATTAAAAAAAAAAAACTGGTAAGAAATGCATAATAATTACAGTCATACTTGTTTTAAGCGACCGTCCATGGGATATTTCAAAAGTGGTCTCTTAATGAAATCATCATCATCATCCAGTTTTGATTATCCAGGCCTTGAATTATTCCTTTTCACAAGGGTTAGGCCTGGCTGTCCAGTCTGGAGCAAAGTCTCCCTCTCCATGCCCGGCAATCTTGTGGGTTAGTACAGTCCATCCCGAGAGACTCACGATCCCGTTTCACTAGGTCGTCCCAAGACAGCTTTGGTCTGCCTGGAGCCCTTTGACCAGTAATGCTAAGGTTACACACCTGGGATATCCACCCTTGACTGCGCTCTAAATGGCCAAACCATCTCGGCCTGTTTTTTCGGAGAATATCTACAATGTCCCTAATGTTAAGCTAAGAAAGAAGAGTCTCAAAAGGGACATTCTCTTCAGGTTTGACTAGGCAGGTCCATCTTATCATGGCTCTGACATTACGCTGCAGTTTCCTGAGTGTGGCAGCTGATACAGCCCATGTCTCGGAACCATATAACAAGATCGGTTTTATGTAAGAAGAGTAGATACAACCTCTGGTAGCAATTGGCAGTTGTTTGCTTGCTAGGACTGGGAGGAGCTCTCTAAATTTGTTCCAGGCGGACTTGCAGGGTGTTATTGCAGCTAGTTCACAACCCCCTCCAGATGACAGAGTGTCTCCAAGGTAGCAGAAGTTAGCTACAACCTCCAACTTTTCATCACCAACAGGTACTTCTTTGACTGGTCTACCATCAATAGGTCAAGCTTGTCCATTGCAGCGTGGACACCTGTAGCTCCGGTCAGATATAAGAGGGCCCTTGATACCATTTCTTGTGGACCCAGTTTGAGCAGTTGGTACAAAAGATGGAGTTTCTACCTGTGCCGTTTAAGCAAACAGCACAGGGGTGCTTTCCTGTTCTTCTCAGAGAATCAAGATTGGGACCAGAGATCATTACTTTGGTCTTATTCATGTTTACTCTGAGACCTTTCTCCTCCATACCTTTCTTCCACTTCTGCACTTTCTCCAACAGTGCTTTTAGGGAGGTGTCAACAATAGCCAGGTCATCAGCATACAGGATCTCCCAAGGACAGCTTGTGCGGAAATCAGATGACAATGCCTCCAGTACAATTATGAAAAGCAGTGGGCTTAGTACAGAGCCTAGATGAACACCTACATTGACATCAAATTCATCACTGTAGCCATCACCAACCCAGACACAATTTCTAGCATTGGAGTACATTGATTTTACAGTTTGGACAAGCCATTCTTCAACACCTTACTTTTGCATGGCCCACCATATGACTTTCCTTGGAACGCAATCAATGGCCTTCTCAAGGTCAATGAAAGCCATATATATATATATAAAGGTTTGCTGGCTGTGAGGTGTTTTTCCTGCATCTGCCGTATGATGAAAATGGCATCCATGGTTCCTCTGCCTGGCATGAAGCCAAATTGCATACCATCAATCTGTACTTGATTTCTGATCAGTTGTTCCACAATGTTTCAGTAGTTCCAACAGAAAATGTCTAAGATATATACATGTAACCTGTATGGTTTCTGTAAAGAACATTCCTGTTATCTGCACCACATAAACATAGCTGAAAGTGCCGATAATTGGTGCATGAATCTACTTTGAATATGTAAAAATAAAACTTGTATAAAATGAAATCTTATACTTTTTTCCAAAATTTCACATCATTATAATACGGTATGCTACAATAAAACGGATGCAAATGATTAAGGTATAGGACTTTTAATGGTTACTGAATGCAGGGCAGGTGTTACTAAAAATAAGTCTGGCAAATTAATACAAAATTTACAGTGTCTGTCACTTTCCCCACATCTTGCTTGGCCATTTACCTCAGACAAGTTGCTTTATAGACAAAGTGTTCAATGTCATATATTCCTGTTTCCTATACGCTGCTTGCAATGATTTTCCCTTTATTTAAATGAAAACCCATGTTTTCAAGATGACATCCAATATAGACAACACTTTTCTTCCATTTAAACATACATCATTCTGCAAGACTTTGGAAATAATCCATGCAGTTATTTGCCATTGAGGATGTCCGCTCTCCGACTCTTAATAAGTGTGATCCAATCTTTACAAACTTGGTCACAATGTATATTGGCAAAATATCTCAGCCAAGCTTATATAACCAGTCTGAATGTCCCAGATACCGGAGAGTGAAAACCTATGAACTAATAAAATTTGAAGATGGGCATATTTTGTGATAAATAGTGCTCTTGTTTTTAACTACAAAAAGAACTGACAAACAAAACATCTTGTTTTTCCACATTAAATGAGCAGTTAAGAAATATTTTTTCAGATCTCAGAATCAAAAACTTTGTCAATCTTGTCAGTAACTGTGTTAGGCAGCTTTGACAAGTACCTTCTTTTGCCTTAAAACTTATTTGTGCAACAGTCGGTTGCATAGAAATCGAGGATAAACTGTATCGCAACTACTGAAGGGCTTTGTTTTAGTAGAGCGTCCTTGGTCTATACTCTACCTTTTAGAAATAGGTTAACAAACTGGTTACCTAAAGCTTTTTTGGAGGTATATATATTGTGATATTTTGCAAAAAAAAATATCAGAATATCTCTGTTCATGTCTGATTTTTTTGTGTGTTTACAGGAATGGAACCAGTACGAGGTGATGGAAATACTGTCCAGGATGTACAGGTATGTCTCTACTTTCGAGTGACCTGTAGTGCTTTCGGGTTTGGGGAAGACAATGCCATCTGGGTGTCAAGAGGGCAAGGGTTGTGGGTGGTTGTCTCGCTATGCCCATAAGCTCTCTATGTTTCCTGTTCACTAGAGTTTTCAACACGGCCTTGTATAAACCTATGATCTTCTTCAGTCTCTTCTAATCTTCAAACACTCAGATACCTGTAAATATAGTTAAAAAATTACAAACAAGATTTTTATAGTAAAAATATTATACCGTGCTTTATTTCTTAATTGGACTTGCACTCTCGTTATTTTGGATTCAACCATTAGTTGCTAACTGAAAATTTATTGACTGAATAGAAAAGAGTACAGACCATGATCAGATTCTGCTCATTACTTTGCTTTTTCTTTCTCGGACCAAAATTCTGGTTGCTTTGGTAACAGAAAAATTATGCACCTCACCGGTAGGGGAGTCCTGTGTTGCGTGCAACACCAGTTACTTGTTAAATATCTTGTGTGCATAAACCTAAGCAGGTGTAACTTTGATCCATCTGATGATTTGTTACTTCTTGTTAAACTGTTACCAGGGTACTCTGAAGTGGTCTGGTAATAGCTATTTTATGTGACTTTATAACATACTTTGATTAGATTTAGTCCCTCATTTACTTTAAAAAAATTGTTGCATAGCTCTCAAAGTTTTTAAACTGTATGAGTCTAAGATAAGAACTTGAATGACTTGTACATTTACAAAGTGAAATGAGTGCTATGATAAGATATGCAGCCGCGTTTCCCATCACATTCCATCCAGTTATACTTAACCCTTTCCCTCATATAGACTCATTTTGACGCACTCAATAGGTACCACATAAAGCCTGATCTGCAGAAAATCACAGTTAAACCTTACCAAATTTAATTACAAAATCCTCATTTCCAGACCACTGAGGAGCAGCGAACAGCATAAAACCTGATCAGCCTCCAAGTTACTCGCAGGCTGATCTGGTTTTATGCTGTTCGCATAGGTCTTTTCATGGTATCTTCTATGAGGGAAAGGGTTAAAGTGTAACCCTGTAATTAGTACAGACTTAGTTTTACTCATTGGTAATCAGAGGAGACACTCTGTTTAATCATACAATATTGTAGCTCAGTTTCTGCACAGTCTGTGTGGCAAAGAATTATCTATTATGTAATATGCAATTTTAGGTTCAGTCAATGAATATTCATCAAGTCATACATTTCACATGAATATTAATGAGGTATAGAGTATATATCTTCTTATATTGTTGAATCAAGACAATGTTGCAGGATTATAATCATCTTTAGTGATAGAGTTACTATAAATAGATTATTTACAAATAGATAAAAAAAACAAAAAAGCAAGTAGAAACAACATACATGGGAATCTTGCAGTTTGTAGTTGAGTGTTTGATGATCCAGATCTTGAATGGTAGCCATATTGTACCAGTAGTGTAAACGTTAAATTTATTTTTTTCTTTAAAAACATTCCAAATATGTTTCTGATTTACAAGAATTACATGCATGTTTTCTAGATTGTGATATTTTTCTTATCAAATAAATAAGAAGCATATCTGCCATCATGTTTTTACAGTCATTAACTGGCCGGAAAACTTCCTTGAAAAGATGAAAATGATTTGTCATGTCATATTAGTCAAACATTTTCATAATTGTATTTTTTAACTATGATCTGTAATTGAAATCATGAGAAGAAAATGTGAAGAACTATCAAATTGAAAATTTCCTTGATCAGTAACAGCTTTGGGAAAAGTCAGAGACAACTAACCGATAAGTACCGTAAACACTCATGTGCGCACTCATTTATAGTGTGCATCCTGAGTTGGTGGTTCAAAACCTTGGTAAAATCTATTTCCCTTCTATAACCCTTTCCCTCATATAGACTCATTTTGACGCACTCAGTAGGTACCACATAAAGCCTGATCTGCAGAAAACCACAGTTAAACCTTACCAAATTTAATTACAAAATCCTCATTTCCAGACCACTGAGGAGCAGCGAACAGCTTAAAACCTGATCAGCCTGCAAGTTACTTGCAGGCTGATCTGGTGTTATGTTGTTTGCATAGGTCTTTTCTTGGTTTCCTCTATGAGGGAAAGGGATAATGTGCACTCATTCTTTGTGCATTCAGGAGACCGCCATTTTGTTTAGCTATGGGTGTTTTGCTGATATTCGATTGAACTATAGGTAACAAAAGTTATACTGCTTCTGCAAGTCAGTCAGTTGAAATTTGAAGTACACAATTATCTTTAACCAAACAGTTTTGTCCAAAACAGATCTAACTAGCTAGAATATCGTCTGAATTTACTATAAACAGTAAACTGATTGTAAAATCCTAACATAATGGCAGTCATGGTTTGTCTCAGAAATGATGATGCAAACATAGCATTTTGCTTTATAAAGTACAGTACTGAATGAGTTCTGGGTGATTCACAGCGATATAAACAAAATGAATATGAACATGAGAACAATGATTTCATAAGCATTATTTCACAATTATATTTGTAGGCAACACAAACAGACAATATTTTTCTGGCAAGTATATACGATAAAGCTTCAATACTGATTTAAAATACAAATACACTCACATAGACTTGGCAGGTTGCCAGTATGGTTTCTTAGTGGGTGGGGTAAAGTTTGGATACACTAAGAAAAAACTGAATTCAAGTGTATTGTGCACACCCCTTCTCAGAAATCAGAATTGAAGTTATGGAAATGTGTACAATTCATGTGTGTTTACAGTATGGTATTTGAAAAATGAAGTAATTAGCTGGAGTTTGAGATAAAATTTGGCTCTATTTAAAAAAAGAAATTTGAAAACATTGAAAATAAAAAAGTTTAACATTAATGCTTATTACCAGATGTACTAAAATGACTAAATTGTTCATGAAAAAAACAAAACAACTAGTTACTCTTGTATGAGATAAGAGCAGTTTCTCTTGTATGAGTGGTTACTCTTGTATGAGATAAGAGCAGTTACTCTTGTGTGAGCAGTTTCTCTTGTATGAGATAAGAGCAGTTCCTCTTGTATGAGTGGTTACTCTTGTATGAGATAAGAGCAGTTACTCTTGTGTGAGCAGTTACTCTTGTATGAGATAAGAGCAGTTTCTCTTGTATGAGTGGTTACTCTTGTATGAGATAAGAGCAGTTACTCTTGTGTGAGCAGTTTCTCTTGTATGAGATAAGAGCAGTTTCTCTTGTGTGAGCAGTTTCTCTTGTATGAGATAAGAGCAGTTACTCTTGTGTGAGCAGTTACTCTTGTATGAGATAAGAGCAGTTACTCTTGTGTGAGCAGTTACTCTTGTATGAGATAAGAGCAGTTCCTCTTGTATGAGTGGTTACTCTTGTATGAGATAAGAGCAGTTACTCTTGTGTGAGCAGTTACTCTTGTATGAGATAAGAGCAGTTCCTCTTGTCTGAGTGGTTACTCTTGTATGAGATAAGAGCAGTTACTCTTGTGTGAGCAGTTACTCTTGTATGAGATAAGAGCAGTTCCTCTTGTATGAGTGGTTACTCTTGTATGAGATAAGAGCAGTTACTCTTGTGTGAGCAGTTACTCTTGTATGAGATAAGAGCAGTTCTCTTGTATGAGTGGTTACTCTTGTATGAGATAAGAGCAGTTACTCTTGTGTGAGCAGTTACTCTTGTATGAGATAAGAGCAGTTCCTCTTGTATGAGTGGTTACTCTTGTATGAGATAAGAGCAGTTTCTCTTGTGTGAGCAGTTTCTCTTGTATGAGATAAGAGCAGTTTCTCTTGTGTGAGCAGTTACTCTTGTATGAGATAAGAGCAGTTTCTCTTGTGTGAGCAGTTACTCTTGTATGAGATAAGAGCAGTTCCTCTTG
>CM037777.1:52477578-52525276 GCA_021229015.1 Solen grandis
AGATACGGTGGTCATTAAAAGGTATTGAATAAAAAGAAGAAATGGAAAAAAAAAGATACTTTAAGAACACGAATCTTTGTTTAAATACAAAAATTTGCTTATTTCAAAGTAAAAATTAATATGATGCATAATAATGTAAGATTTAAAACGTAAATATCATTATCATAAATATATACTTGTTTTCAAAAATAAGCTTTAAATCCTATTTTTTCATTTTCATCAGATATTGAGAAAGCAAAAATATGGATCTTATTTGATTACGCAACCGTTTACTATCATGCAGAAAAAACAAACAAAAAACAAACAGGACAATTGTTACACATCATTGAAATCGTAAAAGAATACTTTGAAACCCATGACTTTCAACCTTTAAATTGTTTGAGTTTTACATTTGCAAAATTATATGGAAACAAAGGCAGAGGTGTAAGAAAAATCATGAAAATAATTTCTTATTTATATGTAATTAACGTTATAAACGTCTTTTCAACAATTCATTTTCTTTTCCTTGATATATATTTTTTTATAGATTAAGAAAAAGAAACCGTTAAACCTTTAGAAAACATAAAAAGGTAGATATACATGTATTTGTCATTTTCTTCAGGTTTGCGGTAAGCTGTGATGACAAATGCAATAAGTTATCCGTATAGGTTTTATGGCTCTAGTATAATTATACTAATTCGTCTTAAATTTGACTCATTTACTCAGAAACGTATCACAATTCATTATTCAACACGGGCACACTTTCCTGCAAAAGAACAATCGGATCTTGCTTAACCAACCCAATGACCGCTTTCATGACTTAGCCATTATACGAATATAATATGTTTGATGACGTAATCACTTGAAATTTTCTGGACCTTTTGCACATTATAAGGTACGGCACTATTACTTATTTAAAGTTAATATATCCAATCTTATGATCTTTTTTACATAGTTTGCTTAATAAGTATACAAAGGTATGCTTAAGATTGGCATCAATAAGCATGACGCTGGAGCGCGAATACAAAATAAAATGAATGATTTTTATATTTCAACGACGTCAAAATCAAGTGACTAAAGAAAAACATCTTTTTTTGCAAGGACATGTTTAGCTGACGTTCTTTTATCCAGAAAAAAAAATATTTTCGAGAAGGCGAACAGGTTTGTTTTCACATTTTCAAGTAGGCATTCCATCAAACATGAATATCTGCCATGTTTGATGACGTAATCACTTGAAATTTTCAAGACCTTATGAACGTACTAAGTTTCGACATTTTTGAAAAAATTAAGTTCATTGGTCTAATTGGCGATTTTAAATGATTTTTTAAAAAATAATTATTGCTTTAGTATGCATGACGTCATAACCACGTGACTAAAGAGAAAATAATTTAAAAAAAATAGAATGTAAACCTCTTGCCGATATGCTTTCCAATTTTTGGGCTGCTCATGCATCTGGGAGCTTTGTAACATTTAATTCTATTTTTAGGACCGAAGTTCGAAACTCGGTATTGCCATGAAATCTTAATTCTTTCGAATTTGGAAATTTGAATGCCGAGGTGCACATCTACATCCCAACGAACATCTTCAGTGAAAATATCAAGATAATCCAACTAGAATCGAAGGCTCTAGAGCGCGAACAAACTTTTAAAGTTGTAAGACGTCATTGAAAATAAAAAATAATTGAATGTTTAAAAACATACCTTTTTATCGCTGCAATTTCAATTTCATAAAAATTGACTCAAACTGTATAATGTCAGAGCGAGAGAAATATTTGAAAAATAGGATTTTGTCATTTGAATGACGTCATAAATACGTGACTTAAAAGGAAATCTTTCAGAGGAAAGAAAGTAAACCTCTGGGCCAATAAGCTGTCCAATTTCCATGCTTCTAACTCATCAGTAGCCTTGTAACATTAAATTATAGTTTTAGGACCAAAGTTCGAAACTCGGTTTTGCCATAACAATTATTTTTTTCAAATTTGAAATATTGAAACACAAGAAGCACATCTACATCATAACATAAATCTTCTGTGAAAATATCAAGATAATATGACAAAAAATAAAGGCTCTGAAGCGCGAACAAACTTTTGAAGCTGACGTCAAATCTGACGTTATTTGACGTCATTGAAAATCAAAAAATGATTGAATTTAAAAATTTGAACATTTTTGTTGAGGCAGTTTAATTTTCATGTTGTTCAGACAATGACAACATATTGAAAGTTACTCTTTGATTTAGTTGGAAAAAAAAGGAATAATAATAATAACTAGATTCCGTTTGCACGGCAAACGATAGGACTTTCTGCAACCCGTTTAAAATTTGAACAAACTGAAAATCATTTATACGGAATACGAAGAAGACATTAGGAAATGAGAGTGTATACTATAAATTCTGTGAAAACTTTAGGAAAATTCATCCATTTATAATGTCTGCAGTGCGCATACAAACGTTTTGACCTGACGTCTATTCTGACGTCATATGAATATGAATTCATTGCATTTAAAAATTCAGCATCTAAAATGCATGTCATAAAATCTTCATAATTCTGGACCATTCGGATCACATCGAATTTATTACGCGAGAAAGGAAAACATATAAGAACGTCATGACGTTAAATGACGCCAGGCCTATGCAATTCTAAAGAAACCTTTGAAATTACAACATGAGCAAAGTTCATCTTTCTATCTTATCTTATGCTCTAAGATATTTAAATTAATTTTGAGGTCATATTTTCGAAACTTGGTTTCACCGAAGAACCTTGGTCTTTTCAATATTTGAAAAGGAAAGTAAGGATGCACGACTAAAGCGTAACTTACACCCATTGAGAAAATTACAAGAAAATACATTCACAAATAAATTCTGCAGAGGAGCGCGTACAAACGTTTTAGGTGACGTCACATCTGGCGTCATTTGACGTCATATGAATTTGAAAATCATTGCATTCGAAAAGACATGGTCTGATATTTTTGTCATACAATTTTCATTGTTATGGACCATTGGCAATTACATTTTCCGAACATGTCTAAAATTAATTTATAGTGAAAATAGGAAACTTTCCGAAATGCTTTAACTTACAGTGTAGAAATACCACGTGACCGTGACGTCACTAAAGGCACCAATTATAAGACAAAACTGTCAACATTTGGCTCCGCTTGAACATAGAAAATTACCCGTAAGAATTTCGTTTCTTCGTCGATTTCATTGGGACAAGTGTCAGTCTAAGAAAAAAAACTTATTTTATACGTATCTGAAAAGAAATTTTAGGTCAGTGGTTCTGATCTTGGATTACCCATAAAACCTTGGCTTTTCGAATTTGGAAAAACAGACACCGGTAGGCATAACTTAAGCGTAACATACACATTCTGTGAAATTTAATGATATCGCTCCGAAATGATGGCTGTAGACCGCGTACAAACTTTTGTAGACAACGCCAAAGTTGACATCATATGACGTCATAGGCATAGAATATTCAATGAAATGAAATATTCAGTATTTTAAATATAGGCTTTTAATTTTTCATGCCACTGGGACCTTAGCAACATAGAGAAATTAATGGGTAGATATAAGAAATTCTTTTTTTACCGTATGACGTCATATGACGTCAATTGACATTTGTCGTCACAGAATAAAAAGAAGTCTTCGAGACTAATATTCAGTCTAAAATCAGCTTTCGAATTCGTATTTGAAATTTAACGTCAATCGTTCGAATCTTGGATTCGCCATAGAACCATTACCTTTTCGAATTTGGAAAACTGGACAACGGTTTACACAACTACAGTGTTGCATATACATTCTGTGAAAATTTGTTGAAAATCGGTCCAAAAATTAAGGCTATAGATCGCGTGAAACCTTTTTGTCCTGACGTCAAATCTGAGGTTATATGACATCACATGAATATGAAGTTCATTGCAATCAAAAGCACATGGTTTAATACACCCATAATTGGCCTTTTTTTTTTTGACGTCATATGACGTCAAATGACGTTCATCTTCACAGATTGTAAAACACATTTTAAGACTTCTAATCTCTCTAAATATCAGCTTTCTGGCTCATCTGGAACCGATTTTATACGTTTTTGAAATTTGACGTCATGGTTCGAATCTGGATTGGCCATAAAACCTTTGCCTTTTTAAATTTGGAAAAACGGACACCGGGATACACAACTAGAACGTAATTTACACATTCTGTGAAATTTTGATCAACATTTCAGCATTTGTTGCATATGTCGTTTAATTTTCATGGTCCTGGGACTCTTGCAACATATAGAAATTAAGGCGTAGTAAAGAAGGGAAAAAAAGAATTAACTAGAGCATAACATACACATTCTGTGAAATTTTGATGAACATCCGTCCTCAAATAATGGTTGTAGAGCGCGTACAAACTTGTGTAGACAACGTCAAGTTTGATATCATATGACGTCACAGCCATAAGAAAATCAATGAAATATTAAGTATCTTAAATATATAAAGTAAATTTTCATGCCCCTTAGAACTAGAAATAACGCGTAGATATCAAACATTCTTTTTGACCTTATGAGTCTTATGACATCAACTGACGTTAATCCTCACTGAATAGAAATAAGTTTAAAGACTAACATTCAGTCCAAATATCAACTTTCTAAATCATCTGGAAGCGATTTTATACGTATTTGAAATTTGACGTCAATGGTTCGAAATTTGGATTCGCCATAGAACCATTGCCTTTTCGAATTTGGAAAACCGGACCCGAGATACACAACTAGAGCGTTACATATACAATCTTTGAAATTTTGATGTAAATCGGTCCAAAAATAATGGCTGTACACCGCGTAAAATCTTTTGTCCTGACGTCAAATCTGACGTGATATAACGTCTTATTAATATGAGATTCATTGCATTCTAAAGCTCATGGATTGATGTATAAACTATTAAATTTCCAATGTCCTGGGAAGTTAACAACATATTTGAATTAACGCGTATATATCAGAAATTCTTTTTGACCTTATGACGTCATCTGACGTCAAATGACGTTCATCTTCATAGAATTTAAAGCACACTTGGAACCTTATATACTATTCAAATATCAGATTTCTAACTCATCTGTAAGCGATTTTATACGTATATGAAATTTGACGTCAATGGTTCGAATCCTGGATCCACCATAAAACCTTTGCATTTTCGAATTTGGAAAAACGGACACCCAGATGCACAACTAGAGCCTTACATACACATTCTGTGAAATTTTGATGAAAATAGGCCCAGAAATAATGGCTGTAGACCGCGTACAAATATTTTAAGACGACGGCAAGTTTGACGTCACAACATGTCATAGACAAATGAAAATTATTGAAATGCAAAATGTTCTATCTGAAGCATATGGTATTTAGTTTTCAAGGTGCTCAGACGTTTTCAACATATAAAAATTAACACCTAAAAATTAGAAATTACTTGTCATCTCATGACGTCATATGACATCATTTGACGTTTTTCTTCTAAGAATGTAAAGAAATCCTAGAGGCTTATATTCCAAAATATCTATCTTGTCTAATATTTTAAGCGGATTTGATACAACATTTGACAATATAATCAATTTTGATGCATTGTTCTATCAGAGCCATATGTATTAATTTTCAAAACCGAACATATACAAAACTAACACTAACACATTGAATATAATTTTATGATCAAAAAATCGGCCCAGAAAAAATGGCTGTAGACCTTGTACAAATATTTTAAGACGACGTCAAGTTTGACGTCAAAACACGTCATAGACTAAGAAAATTATTGAAAGTCGAAATGTTCTATCTGAAGCATATGCTATTGAATTTTCAAGGTGTCGGACGTTTTCAACATATAAAAATTAAGACATAAAAAAAGAAATTACTTTTCACCTTATGACGTCATATGACGTCATTTGACGTTAATCTTCTGAGAATATTAAGAAATCTTAGAGACTTATACTCTGTCTAAATATCATCTTTCTAGCTCATCTGTAAGCGATTTTATACGCATTTGAAATTTGACGTCAATGGTTCGATTCTTGGATTCGCAATAGAAACATTGCCTTTTCGAATTTTGAAAAACGGACACCGGATGCCACAACAAGAGCCTAACATACACATTCTGTGAAATTTTGATGAAAATCGGTCCAGAAATAATACCTGTAGACCGCGTACAAACTTTTCACCTGACGCCAAATCTGACGTCACATGAATATGAAATTTATTGCATTCGGAAGCCCATGGTTTGAAATATAAGCCATATAAATTTCATTGTTCTTGGCCATTGGCAACACATCGAAATAAACAGAAATATAAGAGGAAGAAAAAAGGAATAAGAAGAATAAGAAATAGATTTCGTTTGTCCCGAACAAACGATAGGGCTTTCTGCTCAAATGACCTCAGTGTCATTGTGAACTTGACCTTTGACTCTATTACCTCAAAATCGTAGGTGTCACAGGCCGTGGGCAATGTCCTTACGAAGTTTTACAGACATAGGCTTATTTCTCCTCAAGTAATAAACAAAAAAGATTTTATATTTAGTGTCACTGTGATCTAGACTTTTGATCGAATGACCTTAAAATCAATAGGGGTCTTCAACTGACAATCAGCAATTTTCCTACCAAGTTTCAAAACCCTATGCGTTTTCCTCTCAATTTATTGTTGCGAACAAGGATTTTACACTAACTGTCAATGTGACCTTGACCTTTGACATAATACCCTCAAAGTCAATAGTGATCATTCACTATCCATATCAACCTCTCGTCTAAGTATGAAGACAGCACACACATTTGTAATCAAGTTATTGAGCTTTTGTAATACAAAATTATATTTTTATGACCAAAGTTCGAATCTCGTTTTTGAGATAAAAACTCGAACTTTTAGAATCTTGAAAAGTTTAGTAAGTATGCACATCTACATCCTAATGTACACTTCCTGTGAAAATATCAGACCGCCCGGATTAGAAATGACAGCGGAAGAGCGCCATGCAAATTTGGTAGCATTTTTCAAATATGACGTCATATGGAGATGAAAATTGTTGCATTCAGAAGGGTCAAAGTCACGCTGATAACTATTAAAATTTCATGCGGCTGGCTTATTTGCAACCTGTTTTAATTTGAACCTCAAAATGAGAAAAAATAATAAAAAGAAAAAAAACCGTAACAAACCTTATACGTTTTCGAAAGCCGTAATGAAGTAGCTGTTTCAGTGTACTGATTTAGACAGATAAAATGCATACCATTGTACACCTAGTAATAATTATTGAAAGGGGACTGAACAGAATGCCATTCAATAATATGCACACAGACGAGAACTTTATTCATACAAAATTTGCCATTTCTCAAACATAACCTTGACCTGACGATTGGCGCGAGATTAAACCTACAAATATATGCATAACAAAAATCTCGTATAACTTAAATAATAATACTTGCTTTGGTCTTTTTTTCAATGTGTTTCACTGCTTCGGTTCCCTATAGAGGATGAATACACTGGTATCGTAATGTTTATCAATATAACCCGCACGTATTGCATGATCATGTAAATTTCCTGTTCAGTTTAATATATATATATCTTAAAGTGACGTTTTAATGGGTATGAATATTACACCCATAATAATAATGACCAAACCTTTTACCCAAATTTTTAATCCAATCCCCTGATAAATGTTTATCTGTAAAATAATGCATTGTGTCCTGTGGTTGTTATCTTGGTGCTGCTTCTATATAAATGATTTTTCAAAACTTTGGGGAAAATACTAGTAGTTTATTTTTTTGCACATTTCTTTTTGTTCCATTAAAAGTGGATGCAGTGGGTGCAATGGTAATGTGCTCGAATGTGATGCTTTCTTTCGAACACCATTGGGACAAAAGTTGTCATGACCTTCACAAACGCAAAGTACTGGTCCAACCCAGGAAATGTCGAGAGGGATTAGTATAAGTTGTAAGAAACTTGCTTCCCAATCGACGTAAAATAGATACGTTAACAAGTTAAGGTAAATGATATCCCCAGTAGTACTTTATATCCAATTTATTCAATAATAGGAGTATATATTATGTCATGTCATACAAAATGCTCGGGTACAGGTAAATTTCCTGTCATTTCTTTTTATGTGTCCTTGCACGCTGCAAATACTTATGTGTGCATAATTTGAAATTGATTGCATAATTCATTTGTACCACTGGCGAGAATTTTTATCAATAATGCCTTTGTTGCGTTTTGTAACCTGGTCTCCATTGAAGTCCCTGGAGATTACAAATATGCACACACTATGTGAATACATTCCCCCGATATGAATAATGTCCGTAACTGTCTGCTGTCTAGCTTTGCAAAGTCCATTCATTGTTTATTGACATATTAAACTACTCTAGTGTTTGCACGCACCGATTTATTTGCTCAATGTCTATACAGTGGTTCTAGTACATGTATTGGTTCAAACAATGAGCCGCTCGGTGCGACATGCTTTTTTTAGGTAAAGGTTGTCACGCCTCTGCGCCTCATGTCAAAACTACCTAAAACTGAGTGGAGATCAGAATCGGTGACTTGATATTCTTTTCGTTAATAACACATGATACGCATTTCACGTTGCCGTAGACTGAATAAATTGGAGCTAACAATTGTTCGGTGTCAAAAAACATTTAATAAACACTAAATTTTAAAAGAGATCAAACTTTTGCAATAATAAACAAAATCCGATTAATCCACGCATTCTACTTGCAGTGAAAATATCACACATGCGATCTTCAAGTGGTGTAGTTATAGAAGAATATCAGTATGACAGGGATAGTGTACCGAACACCTCCACCTCTCTCTCTCCCTCTCTCTCTCTCTCAGCATTTCTTTTCTGATCAGTCAGCTGATGAAATAAACAAGAACGATTTGAGATAAAAATATATAAATTGATTAATTTACTGTATGTTGATTCTTTATTAATAATAACATTTTGTTAATTTCAATTCAATTCATATTTTATTTATTGACGGAGACATAATTTACAAAACAGAAATAAACAATAGATTTCATTCGTTGATACGAATTATAGGGCTTTCTGCTAGCTTTGTCAAACTTAAGAGCTTTATATCGCATGTCAAAATTAACTTAACATTAATTCTTATTTTGACATAATTTTTCTTACAAGTTGACCAATTTCAGCAATCTAGTTACCAAAAGAAATGTCTTGAAGATCCATTCAATCCGATTGCAATAGGTTTCGGTCTATCATAAAGTAACATACACGAATATTGTCATTTGCATTAGTCCATGATTCTTAGGTCAATCGTAAAACTTAAAGCATCAAAAGAACGACCAAACATTGCCCTACAAATAATAATCATACTCATATTTTCGAAAATCAAACATATTCGAGCTTTAAACTGTTAAGCGCACTGGGGGTAAGAGATTTTTTTTTCAGCCATAACTCAACTGATTCAACCACGATCATCAAAAGCTGAAAGGTCTTTCAAAGCACTACAAATTATATGTATTGCATCTCGATAGAATATTATCGTGTTAGAGATATTTAAGGCCAAAGAAAAAAAACCTAATTGACCTATGACCTTGACCCTTGTTTTTTTTCTGGAAACGGAAGTAATATTGCGCCATAGGATCTAATACTGCACCCTTCAGTCAAAATTTCACGCAAATTAAACAAAAAATAAGGACTTTAGGCCGTAAAACCCGTTTGATTTCAGTACAAAAAGTGTTTAAGACTTGTAAATCACTTGACAACATATGACGTTCATCTTATCAGAATGCAAAGAATACGTACTGATTTATATTCAGTCCAAATATCAGCCTTCTAACTCATCTGGAAGCAATGTTATGCGCATTTGAAATTTGACGTCAATGGTTCGAATATTGGATTCGCCATAGAACCTTTGCCTTTACAAATATGGAAAAACGGACACTTGGATGCAACACTAGAACGTAACATACACATTCTGTGAAATTTTGATGAACTTCAGTCCAAATATAATGGCGTAAAATCTTTTGTAGACAACGTCAAGTTTGACGTTATATGACGGCAAGGGCATAAGAAAATCAATGATATGAAAAATAAAGTATCTCAAATATATGCCATTAATTTTTCATTCCCCTGGGATCCTTGCAACATGTAGAAATTAACCCGTGGATATAAGAAATTATTTTGACCTCATGACGTCATATGACGTCAAATGACGTTCCTTCTTACAGAATAGAAAGAAGTCTTAGAGACTATATTGGTGTAAGAATCAGCTTTCTAACTTATCTGGTAGCGATTTTATAAATATTTGAAATTTAACGTGAATGGTTTTGGATTCGCCATAAAACCATAGAACTAGAATGTAAAATATACACTCTGTGAAAATTTTGAGAAAATCGGTCCAGAAATACTGGCTGTAGATTGCGTACAACCTTTTATACACAATGTAACGTTTGACGTCATATGACGTCATATGCATTGAATAGCCATTGAAATATAAATGTCAATATCTGAGGTATATGCCTTTGAATTTTCATGGTCCTGGGACCTTTGCAATTTATGAGAAAAAAAAACGCGTAGAAAAAAGAAATTTTGGACCGGATGACGTCAAATGACGTTCATCTTCACAGAATGGTAATGACTCTTAGAGACTTATATTCATTCCAAATATCAGCTTCCTTACTCTTCGGGAAGCGATTTTATATCCATTAAAAACTTGACGTCAATGGTTTGAATCTTGGATTCGCCATACGACATTTGCCATTTCGAATTTAGAAAAATGGACACCGGGATGCATAACTTAAACGTAACGTATTCATTCTGTGAAATTTTGATGGAAATCAGTCAAGAAATAATGGCTATAGACCGCATACAAACCTTTTTTAGACGACGTCAAGTTTGACGTCAAAACACGCCAAAAGCACATGAAAACCTATTATATGAAAAAGGAACTATGTCAAGCATATGCTGTTAGTTATTCATGGTACACGGACGTTTTCAACAAATAGAAATTAACACGCAGAAATAAGAATTTTTTTCACCTTAGGACGTCATATGACGTCAAATGACGTTCATCCTCTCAGACTTGGAGTCTAATATTCAGTCCAAATAGCAGCTTTCTATCTTATCTGGGAACGATTTTATAGGTATTTGAAATTTGACGTCAATGGTTCGAATATTTGAATCGCCATTGAATCTTCGTCTTTATTAAATTGGAAAAACGGACACCTGGATGCATAACTAGAAAGTACAAACAATTTTAGACAACGTCAAGTTTGACGTCATATGACGTCATAGTCATAAGAAAATCAATGAAATGAAATATGCAGTATCTTAAATGTATGCCATTATTTTTCATTACCCTGGGAACTTTGCCATATACAGAAATTAACGCGTAGATATAAGAAATTCTTTTTGACCGTATGACGTTATATGACGTCAAATGACGTCCATCCTTACAGAATAGAAATAAGTCATAAAAACTAATAAATATCAGCTTTCTTACTCATCTGGAAGCGATTTTAATACGTATCTGAACGTTGACGTGAATGGTTCGAATCTTGGATTCGCCATTGAACCTTTACCTTTATGAATTTGGAAAAACGGACACCTGGATATATAACTAGAACGTGGTATACACATTCTGTGACATTTTGATAAATATTGGTCCAGAAATAATGGTTTTGGACCAAATACAAACTTTTTGTCTTGACGTCAAAACTGACGTTATTTGAAATCACATGAATATGGCATTCATTGCATTCAAAAGATCACCATTTGCTGCATATGCTTATTTCATGGTCCTTGAAACACTACAACATATATAAATTAACGTGTATATATAAAAAATTCTGTTTGACCTTTTGACGTCATATTCCGTCGAATGACATCTATATTCACATAATGTAAAACACACTTGGAGACTTATAATCTGTCCAAATATCAGCTTTCTAACTCATCGAGAAGTGATTTTTTAGGTGTTATATATTTTACGTCAATGGTTCGAATCTTGGATTCGCCATAAAACCTTGTCTTTCGAATTTGGAAAAAAGCAGGATGCACAACTAGAACGTAACATACACATTCTGTGATATTATGATGAAAATCGTTCCAGAAATAATGGATGTAGACCGCGAACAAACTTTTGTAGACAACGTCAAGTGTGACGTCATATGACGTCATAGGCATATAAAACTATTGACGTCAAAATTTCATCATCTGAAGTGTATCCCATCAAATTTTCATGGTCCTGTGGCTCTTGCAACACATAGAAATTAAGGCGTAGAAAAGAAGAAAAGAATAATAAGACCTAGACTTCTTTTGTTCTGAACAAAAGAAAGGGCTTTCTGCACTGCAAACCATATCAAACCTGATCATACTCTTTAACTATTCTGACATACACCATTTTCAAAAAATTGAAGAAAATCCGTTCCGAATTTATAGCTGTAGAGTTCAAACTTATATAAATAGCATATGAAATCTGTGACGTCATATAACATAATTTAGATTTTAAAGTCAATGCATTCAAACGGGAATATGCGGCTTTGTTTTCAGTTATGATTTCATAATGCTAGCTTTTTTAGAAACCATCTTTAAAAAAACTACAATAATACTCAAACTTGTGTTCTACAAGGGAATGAAGTTTCACTAGTCCTCTTTATATGTCAAAAAGGTATACAAGGTTCCTTTCTTGCAAATCATTTAGTTATTATATGTTAATTGAATATTCTTGCTGAATTAAAGAGGGCACAGAGCATTAAAATAAAATACTGTGTCACATTATACCTTTTATGTGACAGAAATAAAATTTGGAATAATATGTGGGATCAGCTGCAGAAGCACAAGGAAAAACGGCTGGATTCTTATTTTTCATGTTACTTCCTTATATGATGTCCGATTTTAAAAACCTAGGTACCGTTAGAAAGGTCTTCTGACGTACTTCATGTTTAAACATATCTGTTAAGGATTTTGAGAAAGTTATTCCTAAAAAAATAAGGCAATAATCGGCAAAAAGATGATCATGTCAATTACTACCTTTCGACAAATAACTTGATAATTAATGGTCCGAGCATTAAGATCTGCATACCAATAGAAACGCATTGCATCATGCTATAATATTGTTTCTTATGTTATTTTAAACAAGAGGGCCAAGATGGCCATGTGTCGCTTACCTGAGTAAGATTGCTGTGTTAGGCATGATGACGAAATATGTGGCATCTAGAGTGTTTTTCTAACATCTAACATTTGACTAAGTGACCTAGATTTTAATCCTACCTGAATTTGCACTTAACTGGGAATTCATGCAGTCACCATTCTTATCAAGTTTAATGAAGATTTGGCCAAAACTGTTGCCTCTAGAGTGTTCACAAGGATTTTTTAAGATTTTCTAAGATTTGACCTAGTGACCTAGTTTTTGACCCAACATAACCCAATTTCAAACTCTTCCGTCATAGCATATAGACGAACATCCTGACAAAATTTCATAACAAGTAGGCCAAAAATGTGGCCTCAAGCATGTTCACAAGGTTTTATTGATATTTGACCTGGTGACCTAGTTTTTAACCCACATGACCCAATTTCGAATTCTTCAGAAATATCATGTTGACAAACATGCTGACCAAATCTAATGAAGAGTGGGCTAAAACTGTGGCCTCTAAAGTGTTCACAGTTTTTCCAAAGATTTGACCTGGTGACTTAGGTTTTGGCCCCAAATGACCAATTTCGAGCTCATCCAAGATATCATGTAGACAAATACCCTGACCAGCTTTCATGAAGATTTGGCCAAACCTGTGGCCTCTGGAGTTTTCACAAGGTTTTGTAATTGGTTTCAACTTTTCCCTTACGGTTTTCGAGATTTAGAAAGTTATTTTTCAAGAAAACGGCAAAAAATCGGCAAAAAGATGTTCATGTCAATTATTGCCCTTCGACAAATAACTTAAAAATCAATGGTCCGATCATTAAGACCTGCATACCATTAGAACCGCATTGCATCACGCAAAAAATATTGTTCTTTATGTTATTTTCAAAAATTAATAGGTTCTTCGAAAATGGCAATCAATTGATTGGGACTAACTGCAGAAGTGCATGAAAAAACGGTATAAATAAATTCTTATTTTTCATGTAACTTCCTTATATGATTTCCAATTATAAAACGCTAGGTACCGTTAGAACGGTCTTCTCATTCCCCACAATTCACACGCTAAATAAATGTACGTATCTTTAACCACTTTTAAGATATGGGCGGTTAAATCTTGAGAAAACGGCAAAATCGGGGAAAATATGTTTATGTCGTTTTGTCTTCTCCCTATTTGTTAATGAATATCAAGTCAATCTTAAATATTTAAACACGAAAAGAACGGCCAGTAATTGTTCCACAAATAATATTCTTACTCTCATTAACAAATTAACATAACGCATTAAAATATAAATATATATGATATAATAAAACTGAGGTATAAATAGTTAAGTGTACCTAGGGTAGCAACATTTTTGTTTTTCTGCAATTACTCAACTGATTCAACCCCGATCCTCAAAAACTAAATATCACATGAAAGGTCTTTCAAAGCACTACAAATTATACCCATAGAGTCTCGATAGAATATGTGTCGTTTTTGAGATATTTACGATAAAAATAAAACGATAATTGACATGTGACCTTGACCTTTGCATTTTTCCGGAAAAGGAAGTGACTAGTGGCAAAGAGATCACTGTTGCACTTTCAGTGAAAAGTTTATGCAAATCGCCCCAAAACTAAGATACGTAGGGCTAAAAAAACGTAAATTTTGAATAAAAGATTCTTAACTCGTCTTGACGTCATTTTAGGTCATATGACGTCAGTCTTCTCAGAGCTGAAAGAAATCCACAGGACACATGTTCTGCCAAAATTTCAAGTTTCTAGCTTATCTGAGAGCTTCATAATACTTAAATACATTTTCAGGTCAAAATTGTTTAAAATTACGTAAAAGTGAAAGTAGGGTATTCTCTGAAAATGCCTAATTTACATTGTAGCAATACCATGTGACCTTGACGTCGCTAAATGTATCAAAACCAAGACAAATCTATCAATTTTTTTAAAAAATCTTTAAGACCTTCTGACGTCATATGACATCAAATGACGTTCGACTTCACAGAATAGAAAGTGGTCTTGGAGACTAATATTCAGTCCAAATATCAGCTTTCTAACTCACTTTGAAGCGATTTTATACGTTTTTGAAATTTGACGTCAATGGTTTGAATCTTGGATTCGCTTAAGAACCATTGCCTTTTCAAATCTGGAAAATCGGACACAGCGAAAAACAACTAGAGCGTTACATATACAGCCTGTGAAATTTTGATGAAAATCGGTCCAGAAATAATGGCTGAAGAACGCGTAAAACCTTTTTGTCCTGACGTCAAATCTGATGTTATATGACGCCATATGAATATGACATACATTGCATTCAAAAGGATATGATTTGTTGTACATGCCATTCAATTTATGTGGTCCTGGGAACTTCACAACATATTAAAATTAACGCATAGATATCAGAAATTCTTTTTGACCTTATGACGTCATATTACGTCAAATGACGTAAATCTTCATAGAATAGAAAGCACACTTAAATACCTATAATATGCCCAAATATCAACTTTCTAACTCATCTGGGAGCGATTTTATACGTATTTGAATTTTGACGTCAATGGTTCGAATCTTGGATTCGCAATAAAACCTTTGCCTTTTCGAATTTGGAAAAACGGACACCAAAATGCACAACTAGAGGCTAACATACACATTCTGTAAAAGTTTGATGGAAATCGTTCCAGAAATAATGGCTGTAGACCGCGAACAAACTTTTGTAGACAACGTAAAGTGTGACGTCATATGACGTCATAGGCATATGAAAATCATTGAAATCAAAATTTCAGCATATGATGTGTTCGCCATTAAATTTTCATGGTCCTGTGACTTTTGCAACATATAGATATTAAGGCGTAGAAAAGAAGAAAAAAAGAATAAGAATACAAAATCAGTACAAACCCAATAGGACTTTCTGACTGTAGGCAGAAAGTCCTAATAACTAGATTTCGTTTGCACAGCAAACGAAATGAATTTCTGCAAACCGTTTAATACTCAATCAAACTGAATTTTTTTCATACGGAATACGCAGAAAATATTAGGTATCTAGAGTGTAACCTATATATTCTTTGAAAATTAAAAAAAAATCATCAATTTATGATATTTGCAGAGCGCTTACAATACTTTTTGATCTGACGTCTATTATGACGTCATATGGATGTAAATATCATTGCATATGAAAATTCAGCATATTCAATATATGCCATAAAATTTGTGTAATTCTGGACTATTGGGATCACAGTGAATTGATTGCACTAGAAATGAAGACATATAATAACCCCATGACGTCAAATGACGCCTTTCTATGAAGATCTAAAAAAAACTTTAAAATGTGTTAATTTTAGCTTTTTATCTCATATGGAGTCTCTAAAATACTAAACTTAATTTCGAGGTCATATTTTTGAAACTTGGTTTCACCACAGAACCTCGGTCTTTTTAATATTTTGAAAACTCAATTAATGATGCACAACAAAGGCCTAACTTATACCTCTGTGAAATTTACTAGAAAATCCATCAAAACTAAATTTTGCAGAACGCATACAAACGTTTTAACTGACGTTAAATCTAGCGTCTTATGACGTGCTATGAATTTGAAAATCATTGCATTCGAAAAGACTTGGTCTGAAATATTTGCCATACAATTTTCATTGTTCTGGGCCATTGCCAATTACATTTTCCGAAAATGCTTACCTTACAGTGTAGCAAAACAACGTGACAAGGACGCCACTAAAGGCACAAAACTCAAGACAAAACTGTCAACATTTATCTCCGCTTGAATATAGATTTGTTTGTTTGGTTTAACGTCCCAACGACAGTATTGCAGTCATTTGGAGACGATGTCTACTTGAGACAGATATAATGCTGCCACACTGCAGTGTCACGCTGTAGTTATGTGGCATGATACTACACCCAATCACATTATCCTGACACCGGGCCAACCAGTCCTGCAACTACCCTTATATGCTGAGCGCAAAGCAAGGGAGCTATAACAAGACCTTTTTTTTAACGACTTTGGTATGTCGTGGCCAGCGATCGAACTCACGACCTCCCGTTCGCGAGGCAGACGCACTAACCTCTCAGCCACTGGGGATGGTTTGAACATAGTAAAGTACCCTTAAGTAGTATAGCTTAGTTTATATTTGCCTTTACTTCACAATATACCCAGTCAGCAGAAGTTATCGGGCCAATATAGCACTGATATTGGCACCTATGTCTGTCCAATATCTTGGGGGAATATCCAGGTGATGGAAATTTTGTGTGCTAAATTGCCTAGATATCATTTGCAGATGATATGCTATATAGGTGCTAAATAACCTATATATAGTTGGATATCCCCTCAACATATGTTTTATATGTCTGCCTGATATCTTGAAGGGATATCCAGGCGATAGAAGTGTATGCTAAATCGCCCAGATATCATTTTTGATATAGTATGATATCCCCTGAACACCTATTTTATCAAATAACAGATATCAAGAGGACATAATCAGATATCAAGACTACAGAGAGAAGGATATATATATATGTGTGTGTCATATACATATACTTTGCATGTAATGAGTAATTATATGCATTAAGTGACAAAAATTTCATTTATTAATTGGGGTTTACATACTTGTTGGACAAAAAATAACAAATTCGCATTAAACTTTGAATTGTCAGTTTAATAACTTTATCTTCACAATTTATAGTTCTGTATAATAAATGTGAACTAGTTATGCTATTATTCATTTAGAAACCCCTATTACTGGAACAAAGTCTAAGATCTTTGCAAACAGTGCAGACCAAGATGAAGCTCTCCCACCAGTTTTTACTCATACTCAACACCTCATTACAACAAAAAGAATGTTCAAATCTTTGCACATAAAGACTTTTGGCCTATAGCTTTCTCCATTTCCTTGTTGCTGTCTTTGTACCTGGATTCTTTTACAGGAATTATTTCAAATAAAGAGGATGCATGAGATGCTTTCAGATATAACTAGAACTAACACAGAGGGTGATTAATACCCCACAAAAAAACTTTGATACATGAGAAGCCAGACCCCAGGTGAAGCATAGAACCTGTATACATAGTATGATTGTAATTAATAAATAAGTAAAGTCATTTTTAACGTGTATAGAGAATCAGATATGGTTGTTTGGCACAGCAGTATAAAAGTGTAGAGTTACAGTTCTTGGACATTGCACTTCTCCTAGTGACCATCTGTTTACATTTTAAGTTTCAAGTAAATACCATGTATAATATTTGAATAATGTTCCGGGACACTTGGTCAGCTGAAGGCATTTACGTAGGCGATTTGTGCATCAGTAGATAAAAGGTTTTGACATATATTGTCATGCATTTTCATATCTGCACATTCTTTATATCAATTCTATTTCCTTTTACACATTTTTTGATTATAAAAGATTTACTGACAACGACGCTACTACATACTCCAGTATTTGTCTGAAGTTTTCTCAAGGTCTTAACAAACACTTGACTGTATAACAAAATAACTTAATATTAATGCTATGCAAAATTTTATGATATCATCCTTAATTATCTTAGTATCAGAATGTTGTCGAAATATAGTTGTTGTTTTATGTAGTAATGTACTTCTATATATATTACAAAATACGATGAAACTTGCATTGTGCAAGTCTTAATAATTCTGTGTTCTGTTTTATTCTGTCAAAAAGTTGTGCTTAGCTTTTTTGTAAAATCATCAATTTGAAAAACAATCCCTTCGGATATGAAAATGTCAATGTTTAAAAGTAAGTCGATGGTTGGCAAATTTTAAACGGCAAACTAGATAAACGTTACACTTCTAAATAATGAATAATAAATTATATATAATTTTAACTAATCAAATATTTTACTATTTTAAATCATCTTTTCGTTCAAATGTTTATTATATTTGTTCTCCTAAGACCTTAAAACATCTTGAAAATGTAAGACGGCCATTTCTTCATAGCACTGTATGCATGGAATTTTCATTCTCCCTATTGCCCAAGGTTAATGTTTATTTTTCCTGTACTTCGTTTACTTGGTGTATACTGCCTGAAACAAATAAAATGGTCAGCGATTTAATCGTTAAATCTTTCAAAAATAGTATTAATGAGGACAACGAAAGGGACGTAAAAAAAGAGGATCAAATTAAATAGACCTTTCACAGCACACATACATATATTTTACAGACGTAAAGTTGTGTTTCTTGTTATGAACAAACATAATGATACAATGATAAAAAAAATACAAAATAATCCTAATGACGAAAATGTGGAATGTACTGTTTCAAAATATATGATTTTCAAAGTGTTTGCATTAAAATTAGTTATGCCAGATAGGAAGTGATATAAACAAAGAATTTTTTAAAGCAGGAATAAAGAGGAATATGGCTGGTAACTGAAGGATAGGGAATCCCAGATATTTGACATGTTATTTTTTTACATTTTACACAAATATGCTACAATAAAGATACATAAAAACTGTTTTCGTTCATTTATCCCAACTGATTAATCAACAATTGATTCGTTTGATTCTTAATTTTCAAAATAAAATAAATAAAAACCATGTATATGAATCTTTAATTTTTGGTGAAGTGAAGTGATGAAGTGTTACTTTCATGTCTAATTAATGGAATTAATGTTGGATTTGCAAATTTTCGTTTTTATTCGAAATCAAACACTCTTCCTCGAAAAACAGAGATTGAACTGCACTTAAAAATAGCTGTATCCAGGCATAACACATAACACATTATTCGTAATAAACATTGCTCGAGTGTCTGTGGGATTTATAATTTAATAAATGTAAGCCTTTATGGACATAGTAATACAGCCTTTTAACTCCAAGTTATAGGATTTCTTATCTGCACAGAAGTCTTTTAAAGCATCTGAAGAGCCACGATTTTAATGTAATGATGGATGGTTTGATGGATTACCGTTAGACATAAAAAAAAACAAAAAAACGTTAAATAAAACTTACTTGTATTTGATATCCGTTTTATCAAACATTTCCTTTGTGAAATCATTATATTTTTTATTTTCCTTGATGGTATGATACACCACTGTTTTGATGCCTGCTTGCACCACAATCTTTGCACACTCATTGCATGGGAACAAGGTTGTATACAGAGTGCAGTCTCGCACATTTGCTGTATTCTTGTTCAAAACAGCGTTCATCTCAGCATGGCACACTTAAACATTGAATTAGAAAATAAAACAAAACTCGCCAATATTTGTTGTTGTTGTTGTTTTGAAACCGGCAAATTTCAGAAGATGATTATAAAAATGCAATTATGAAAAGCATGAGACATAATCGGATAATTTAAAAGATTTGGGCTGCCGAAAACGATAAGACAATTCGAAAAATGCAAATATAATGTGCCATCGAAATGCGCCATCAAACGGTGTATAATTTATGTTAAATGTATAAAGAGAGGAAAAATACTAAGGTACATAGACATATATAGGGGTAGAACAAATGAACCCACCGTTACAAACAGAACGCGAACCAAATTTACCCATACCTAGTGAAGCGGGTGGAACCGATGTACCACGGCTTAGAGAGGGGGACGAATTTACCCTAACCTAGAAAACGGGATCATTATAACCTGGCCTAGTGAGGAGGGGGAGGGGCTATGTATCCTGACCTATTGAGGAAAAACCAATATAATCATACCCCCACACATGTATATTGAGTTTACTAAAATCGAAGTTTTGATTTTTAAAAAATGTCAGCATCCGACAATGTAGCCATTGGTAACAGCTATTTATTTGCTTAGATTCAAAGTAAAAGTTGATGCCTCCATCATTTGTGACTATGTTCTTTTTTATACTTAGGCAGAGTAAGTTTACCGTATCGTTTTTTTTCGTTTTTCTCCCATGACATATCGTCGTCATGACAACCGTCTGGCATCCCGTTGTAGCCTAGGCTCACTATCCTCTTTTCCTTGTTTACAATACATGCACCGACCTGGACAGATAGTATGCTTTTCGTCTTTGATTGAAACAAACATGAAGCCTTAGATATCATGCATAAAACACTACATAAGATGTAAGAGAGTCCGAATCTGGAGAGGGAAGTCGTGGGTTTAATCCCCGGCAGCGACATACATGTAGGAAGTCGTAAAATTGGTACTAGTATACCTCCCATGCTAATGGCGCTCAACATATAAGGTTAGTTACTAAACTGACTGGCCTGGTGTCAGGTAAATGTGACCGGGTGTGGTATCATGCAACATGTCTATGGCGTGATACCGCAGTGTGGCAGCACTGTGTCTGTCTGAAGTAGACAAACCGTAGTCTCCAAATGACTGAAATACTGTTAAACCCAATAAATAAACAAATTATATAAGTCAAATGTTATTCTGTCCAGTTTAAATCACAATCATTTCTTTTAGAAACTGAAAAGATATGTGATATGTACGGCAATTACCAAGTCAAATTAAGTCCACTGTGATTTTATTGTGTTGAAAAATATCTAATTATGTACTTCTTGCAAACGTCAACATTACTTTTCGAAACATGTTATGCTTCCTTCTTCGCCCTTTCTCTCTTTTTCTTTTTTCTATCTCCCCTTCTTCTAGTCCTTAATCCTTTTGATTATCTATTCGTCTCTCTGTCAAAAACGTTACTTAATTTTGAAGGACTATTTCACAGATATAAATCTGGGGACAAAATCCAATTCAATCAATATTATATATTTTGAACCCACCATAAATCTGTAAGACCAGTTTGCGTTTCCCCCCTAGATAGTGCGTTATCATACACCGGTATCTTCTAGTGCATTACCTTGACGTTCGATAAACATTGAAAGATAAACATGCTACATGTATATCACATGCATTTGTCATCGATTTTAACACGCATCTCAGCTGCATGTTTCAAGTCACTTAAACAGTGGTCACGCGATTCCTCGAGGTCGGATGGGATCTGCAAAAAAACTCGAAAAATCGCCATATTCGAGGAATCATTTATGTGTCAAAATTCAATACATTTACATTTGTTGATACCTTAACGTCGTCTTTTCATTAATTATTTTGTTACGTTTAGTCTTTAATAATACTTTAAACATAATAACATGATCATAGCTTTCATTGTCAGACTTAAGTCAGAAATAAATTCTTTTTTTACCGATAATATGATTGAAAACCTCTGTTTTAGTTTGTGTATATGGTGGCGCTGCGTATTTTTTATATTCTTGTTATAAACACTTATACCGTGGTTCTTCAAATTAATGATTACAGAGAAAAAGAACAACACTCAAACAATCAAAATCGGCTCCTTTAATGACAAATAATTAATCATGCAGACCCATCACAGTTTTTTACATGATCAGTAGGTGCGAAAATAATTTCTACATGGCCGTGTTGATATATCAAATACTCCAAAACGTTGAATTACCTGTTTAACAACAATTCAAATTATTTGATATTTTAGTGGGTTCCAAATTAAATTTCTGTTCAGAAATATGGGGCATGCATCCAGCTACTGATATTGAAAATGTACATGTCAAATTTCTTCGTTACATTCTCGGTGTAAAAAATCTACAAATGTATCCGCTTTATATGGGGAACTCGGTCGAGTGCTATTATCTGTTTATAGAAAAATAAATATGATTAAATATTGGAAAAAAAAATAACTTTAGATGAAAGTAGCTTAGTTAAAAAAATGTATTATAAATTAAGAGAAGATGATTATAATGGTAAGACATATAGAAATAAAAATTGGGTCACCCAGGTAAAAAGTAGTTTTAATGAACATGGATTTGGTAATATATGGCTAAGCCAAAGTTTTGATAATTTTACATTAGAAGTAATAAAAAAGAGGATTATCGATATTTTCCATCAGGACTGGTATTCTCAGATAAATAATTCTTCACGGCTTAATACATATTCATTATTCATACATACACTTGAAATAGAAAATTACTTAGACCTTATTCATGATAAAAAAAATTTCTATATGCACTAACGAGGTTTAGAACATCGTCTCATAATTTAAAAATAGAAACAGGGAGACATACTAACATGGAAACCAACGTAAGAATATGTCCTATCTGTAACCTTAACCAAATAGAAATAGAATATCATTTTCTTCTGGTATGTCCTAAATATATAGAACTTAGACGCTCTTTTCTTCAACCATATTTTTGTCATTGGCCAACAATTAATAAATTTAAATTATTGTTAAGTTTAAAATCAGCAAAAAACAGTTAATCGTCTTGCAAAATACATATATTCTGCTAATAAGTTAAGACAAAGTTACCTTTAGATAAGTAATTACTTTTGTCTATTATTATTATGGTGTATGTGAAAACATGTTTATCTTTACCCTTACCCACAATGTAACTTTACCTTTTTTCAATTATCATTGTTATTTAAATATGTATTATTCTCAACTGTTATTTCTTCATGTTTCGATCTTTGAAATGTATTGCAAATGTTGCTTGCGAGTGAGGTGTGGTGTGATGTGTAGAGTCTGAAATCCATTTTGCTAATGTTAAAAAGTGTAAACTTATGTACATTTCTCCATTCAATTACTAATATTTGCTATAAGCATTTTTGTAATGTCTTTATGCAATAAAAGTATCGTATCGTATCGTATCGATATAACGATTCACCGATTTATACTCTAAGGAGATTTGACAATGTGTGAAAACAAAAAGAAAACCATCTCGACCAAGGTGTTAATTACAGGTGGTCATAGGGCCGGAGTATGGTTGTCAGGGAGATATAGGTAGGTTTTGATATCGACTTCGAGGAATCGCAAAGAAATAATATAGGATATACTATCTAGGGACCAAGGACGGGGCTCGAGGAATCCAAAATCGCATGTTTGAAGAATTGCTCAAACATTTATATAGAATAAGAAGGGCTAATTCAAGGGACCGAGCTTGTAGCTCGAGCAGTCGCCGGTATTCAATGAATCGCTACATTGAGGAATCGCGTAACCACTGTACCTGTTTCTAAATGTGTTGGTATATATCTAAATAGATTGTTTTAATTTTCATATTGAAACACAGTTACGTTAATTTATATCAGAGTTACATTCGAAAATACAAATATGATACAATTTTCTTAACAGATCACATTTGTTACAGATAGCACACGTGGTTGTTTGTCACGTCTTAAAATCGGTATCAAAAACATTCGTCACATATGAGCTCGATTTTCGTATCACATTTGTTACACCTGTTACGCATGTGATCACATTTGTAGTAGGCGTTACAAATGTGATCCTTTACAAATGCGGTCTTACATACCCGTGTTTCTGGATCCTTGCTTCTCTGTGAAGTGAGGAAGGCAAGTCCCATAAAGTAATCTTCCCATGACAGATAATCTTTGCGAGGTCCATTTCGGTTCTGGTTACTGAAATTATTTTGTTTGCCAGTCAATGAACGTGTTTCTGCTTCTCTTTTCTTTTTTCACCCTTTTTTACTCGACAAATATCTAGATGAAAGCTCAGCGATAGTATAAAAGATAATATTGGATTATAATTTTGATAACATTAGGATATGTATGAGACTAAAAATGTTAAAAAAAACGTTTCAAGAATGTTTACAAAAAGATTTAGTCCATAATATTCGCAAAGGAGGGAGAAGTAAAAGGGTTAGATTTTTAAGATTTTGATCGTAGTCATGACCATAAGCCTATGCGGGCTAGTAAAAGTGTAAGTAGTAAAAGAGAAAGTTGTAAGAGTGTAAGTTGTAAAATTTAAGTTAAAGGTATAAGTTTAAACAAGTAAGTTGTTAAACAGTTTACAGGACGTATCAGAAATAAGTTTGATTTAAATTAAATATATGGGCCTTTTCATAACTGTGTGTCTTTTATTCAAGCAATATTCTTATTATATGATACAAAAACAAATATGCAATACATTTTACTCTCTTGATTGAGACATGGGCATATCGATATATTGTGTCCAAATGACGGCAATTATGACAACATAAAACTGATAAATTTAAAAGTATTAAACATGTAAACATGTATCTTAGACAGAAATTGATTGAAGCAAGACATTTATATCATTGCTGTTGTTGTTATCTAGGTATACCGTTTTCTCATTGATATCAATCAAGTCTAGACTATTAAGAACATGGGATGTCAATGGAACATTCACTTTAGTGGTTTAGACACTGAGGGTGGTATATCTTGTTGGCAACCTTTTAACTATTGTAGATTTTTCTTAATTTTGAAGATTACAAAACAGCCGTGAGACATATCGCTATACTATACGAAGCAATATTTGAGTAAAGGTCACTCAATCCTTATGAAATGTCCATAATTTCCAGTACCTTTATTTGCAAGTAAAATCTTAACCGAAATGTCAGCGTATAAATTAAGTTATAAGTTGCAATAAGTTGAGTGATTGATTCCCTGAACATTTTAACTATTTTTTTATTCCGGCTAAACTTGAAATAGGAAGTGTACATTATGCAGCAATATATCCAATGTTAGCACACACAATGACAAACTATTCACAAACTATTCATTTTATACATGTACACGCATGTTAAGACAAAATTACTTTGAGACCTATCTCATTTTAGTACTATTGTCTGGGTAAAGGGTAATGCTAGACAATATACTCTTTAATTTAGATATATATATATATATATATATATATATATATATATATATATATATATATATATATATATTGTATACCAAAAGTGAAATAGCACAATCCAGAGAGAGCATCGGGTACACTTAAACTTCAATGTAACAAGTTTGTGAGTAGATCATACCAGTACAGAAATAAAGAACATGAATATTTAGTTTTGTCACTTTTTCACTTATGTTGGTTCCAAAGTGGGAAGTATACCCACCAGTTAGGGACCTAGTTTAAATCCTATGACATGGAGAACCCCTGGAAATCAAAATTTCTATTCCTTAATTCATAATTTTTTATAACAAATCTACTGCAAAGTGAAGCATGAGAGAGAGAGAGAGAAAGAGACAGAGATAGAGATTAATATCTATCACCAAAATATATTTGTAAGAACATATAAGTAAGTTAAATTATAAGCTGAGAACTCCTCCATTATAGATGTAATACCTTGTTATAGCACGCTTATTCAGTAGACTTTACATCCTGATCATTGGGTTCACTCATAAGCCAAGACATATGGCTCTAGGAAGTCATATGCATGACCCGAATATCCCTCGCATTTATATACTCGGATGGAGTGACATAATTTGAGATAAAAAACAATTTAGTAACAACCAGACAAAGATTCGAATCACCGACCCGTGATCTGGATTTTTAGGGACTAAATGAGTCATATATTGTGCTTCCTTATGCAATATCACACCCAACAGATATTCATTAGGATGTTATACCAGTTCCATTTTAAAGTACTTTGGTATGTCATGGCCACAAATTGAAATCACAACCTTTGGTTTAGGGGGCGAATATTATGCGTTTGGCTTACTTGACTAAAGGGAGATGTTTGCAGGATAACAGTCAGCAAGAATCTATTCAAAAGGTTGATAATTCAGGACCCTTAAAAACACTGTTTAACACATTGATATGCAAGGGACCGTGATGAATTGAACGTTGTAACCGCGTTAACGTATTTTTAAAAAAGAACTTACCTTTTTAACATAGATTAGAGACTATCTGTTATTTTATCCGCCTCAAATCAGCATTGTTTTGCACCATATAAGCAGCATTGCATTACATAGCGATGTATATCCATGTTTCCTCCCACAATTATGACCACATACGCCGCCACCAGAGCCATTGAGAGTGATTAATATAAGTTATGATAACTTGTTTCGTTTGCTTGTTTGTTGGGTTTAACGTCCCATAGACAGTATTTCAGTCATTTGGAGTCGATATCTACTTGAGACATATATAGTGCTCCCACACTGCAGTATTACGCCGTAAACATGTGCCATGATACCACATCAAGTCACATTATCCTGACACCGGGCCAACAAGTCCTGGAACTACCCTTATATGTTGATCGTCAAGCAAGGGAGCTAAACCAGTACCATGACTTTGGTAAATCTCGGCAGGGGATCGAACCCACGATGTAAATAATAACATTAAAACAACCTGTCATGCTTTGCTTTACGCCTGTGATATTCAGGCGCTTAATTGATGTATACTCAATTTACAGATGAAAGCGTCTGAGAGATTCGGATTAAATGAGCCACGGTCACTTAGCGATGTTTTCAGGTGACAGCGGATGCCCTATCAGTAGAGGGTATTGGAAACAGCAGGAGCCTAGTGACTGGTCGGATGAGGACCTTAATTTCAGTAAAGGGCTCACAATGGGGATTTCCACAAAAATTAATTCAACTTAACGGGAAATTCATCGAAATATAGCCTTAAAGTTGTATGCCCAAGCCAGCTGGGGGGTGGGGGGGGGGGGGTGGCGGTCACGTGTGAATCGGGGCCTGGCGGTGAACAATTACAATTATGCTGACCACCATGATTACAGACGGAATAGGGTAATAATAGAATTAACCAAGCGGAAGTTTTTGATAATTATAGTAGTGATAATAGTGACTAATCCGTCAACAAACACACCATTTTAACTTCCTCGTAAATAATCTATGGATACTGTACGGAAGAAGGAAAATAATCGACTCTTATTGATGTTCTGTAAAATGCAATTGTGTAAATAATACGGCCAAAATATATTGGATGACTAATTGGTGACAAGAAAATATGCATGTTTCATTGAAGAAAGCTGCATAATAGACATTGATTTAGGTGGTGTTTTTAGTACATTGTATATCGTTACATTTATGTTTATTTTAAATCCTATTTGAATAAAAGAGATGTTGATTTTAGTATCAATAATATATACCCACTAAAATCATTATATATGTACTTATGAGAGTTGAATTCATTTACAGATTCCCGATGTGGGGCATGTCTGTGTCTCGCTTTATATAATGAAACATGTTGAATTTGATATGCATGCATGCAAACAATTTGCCTTTGAGACAGTTTTAATATCATGTCTGTTCTTTAACATCCTTGTTTTAAGATCAACCTGAAAGTAGCCTAAATAAACAAAATCTTAACACAAAGAGTATGTCATAAACTATCTGTAATAGCTACTGTATATGATATATGACCAAGGGGATGGGGATATATGGCATATAACAAAGGGAAGAAGGAGAGAGGGAGAAAGAGATATAGGGAAAGGAGAGATATATGATAAAGGGGAGAGTTAACATAATTTGTGGAAAATGTAATGACACACCTCAATAATGCATACATTGGTCATCATACAAGATAAAAGAATCTTTATTTCAACTGAAATTTGAAACGTAATGTGTTGTTTTGCTTCATGTGCAACAAACAAATCATCATTATTATTTATAACATAATACTATCATAATTCCAAGTTAATCACATTTAAGCACAGGAGTAGACATTGCACATTCCCGCAACCAAGTGCTCGATCCTACAACAAAACGTTATAACTACAGTTATCATCGGCCTGGGTGTCAGTTGGTTGAGCACCCACATTGTAAGCGCTGTGTCTCGGGTTTAAATCCTGATATATCTGTGGTTAAATAATGCCTAATTAGTTACCCCTGTCGCTGTGAGATTAGCGTAAACATTCCAATAACTCAATCTTTTACTTTTAACTTTTATTTACAAATGTATAAGTCCTACCGTAGTAGGAAACATTAGCAGCACAAAAAACATATAGATATATAAAGTACAAATAAATGCAATGGAAAACGGCTGGTGGGATTATTGATTATACTGGAATCTATAATCTTTATATGTATTAAGCCTTCTCTCTCTTACTCTCTGTATGGTACTTGTTCTGGTTCATGGTTCGAGTCTGGTCTGGTTGCTCATTTTCTCATCTTGTTACATTTGGTGCCAAACATAGGGTTTCTACAGTACAGTTCTCAAGTATAATTATCCTAGGATTTGTCAAGAACATATCAATTTGTTCTGTCCAGTGAATTCAGAAAAGGCAAGGGAGAATATAATAGCCTTAAAGTAACAATTTTAGTGTAAAAATTATGTAAACAGTCAATAGCTTGGTCTGTAAATCCCTTGTTCTGTAATCAAGTGGTCCCCTATTCGAGTCCTTGTCTGCCTGTACATTTTTCTCACCTTTTCCATGATTATAAAAGCCTTTAGAATTTTGGAAAATACGAAAGCGATCGAAAGAAAGAAAGATATAAAAGATATATGTCGATGTAGCCACTACTAGATTATAAATACAAGATACACGGTATTGTTGTTGAGATCAAACACATTTAAGAGAAAACCTCACTTTAAATCGAATGAAATGTGCTCTTCTTTATTTACAATTAACATTAGTTTCGTAACAAAATTGATTACTTACTTGCCTTGCGCTGATGTACAGAACGTTTTTGAGGCCAAGTTGATTAGGATCGAGGATATCATTCCTTTTATTCCTATATCCTAAAAGAGCAATATGAAATGGTCACAGTGATCTATTTGTTAACTTTTTGTTTAGCATTATTTATCACGTTCAGTCAAGATTAAAATGTTTAAATAATTTTAACTAAATAAATTTGTAATTACCTTTCAAGAGACTCTCTTTAAGGCATACATGTATAACTGTATAATAAATATTTGGAGTTTTCGTCTCGAGTAACTACAAACACTCGTTGACAACAAATCTAATTTACTTCCTCATATATAATCCCATTTTCAGAAAACTGGTAAGTTTTTATTTTTTTACCTGAGACAAGTTGATCACATAAATAGTTTCAATGTACTTTTCACTGGATTTGTATGCAACCAGTTGTTCCAAAAATAAGTTTCAAGGTAGTCTTGAAATGTGCCTCGCGCAGTAACATGGTAAACAAATCTGGCCGACAAGGTTTTGAATGAATAGAGATTTCAGTGTTGCATATTAAATGTTGAAATACAAAATGTTTTTTTTTTTTTTTTTTTTTTTTTTCGTCCTCTCTGTTTGGAGTTTATGCATGGGTTAATTCCTAGAATTTGCAGATTGACATTTGTTTTAAATGGGCGATAGATATTGTTTACGTTAGAAACCGTCTTGAAAAGTTTTTTTCGCCATAAAAAAGTACAATCGTTACATAGAGCACGAAGGAAACGCGAAAATGTGGCGTCGCAACATTTTCTGTCAGCTTATCTCCCCCGGGTATGCAAGTAGTAATCGATTAATTTTTACAAATCCCTAATGGTTTAATATGAAATACGGATGAAAATTAGATATAATTTAGATAAAAATAAAACATATATTTGTCCTTCGTATATCGTTTTCCTGAAAATTTGTAAGTGTATTATAAGATTGAGAAAATAGTTTTTGAGTAACAGAAATTACATGCTCTACCTTGTTAATAAATCTTAAGTATGATTAAACCTCACCTTCTATATGAAAAACTTAATATATCAAACAAAATGATTGAAGTGTTCTACTTGTTACGGCCACTTTACTGTACAGTAGTCATTACGTTTTACCTGTATATTGTCTGGCAATATTGACCTAGGAATGATTAATCTCCGTGATTTTCTTCGTTAGTTTCCGTCAATACGATCCAAATCCTATCATTTGATTTTAATGGTAGTATAGTTTACAGTGTTTAATACTTCAAATAAGTCCGGGTGGCTCAGTGGTAAGTTCAGTGGTAATGTATTCACATTGAATTTTTATTTGATTTTAATTGTTTCTAAGATTTCTTATACGACATGTTAAATACTCTTTGCGTCTAGCATTGAGAAATTATAGCTGGAGTAATTAACAATAAATTCAATAAATTCGTGAAATATGTGACTTGCATGTCGTACATTATTAAGCACAGTGATCAAAACTCATTAAAAAAAAAAGAAAAAAAAAAGGAATATTACGTATGGTCTGAGCTAGATTCGAACCCAAAACCTTCAATTTCGAAATCTAGCACATTATCACTAGCAGGGCGCGGGATACAAATGAGCTTCTACGTTATATATATATACGTGTTGTACCATACCTTTTAGTCCATGGTTTACATCGGAAACAGGCAATTGCCGAAGAAAGGTCACTGAATATTTAGATGTCTCTGGTTAATATTGCCAGACTACGAGGGGTGTTCGAAAAGAATCCGGAAAACTATCATTACTTTTTCATTGATATGATTATTAGAAAGAAATTTCATAAAGTGATTATTTAATATATTTTGAACTTAATTCGAAAGCAAAAATGATACTGATTTTTGCACTGATGCAACGTAACGTTGAGCGGGGCAACTTATTCGTGAAAGGAATATGGCATCTGTAAAGTCTTTCTGACACATCTAAAATTATATATTTTCGAAATATTTTCTTTTGCACGATACATCCATCTCCCACCTACGGATCCACTTCTTAAAGTATGACCTGAAATGCTCCTTTGGAATTTAACGGATTGTTCTTCTTTTCCTGACGTCGTGCATGGACGTCAAGATCTTGGGCGGTCGGCAACATTGTGCGCAGAGTCGTTTTGAAAGCGATGAACCACCCTTATATATTGGTTTTTATTGTTTAACCTTTTCCGTTAGTGCCCATGATTACTGGGTGCGTCTCTGATTTCGTTTTACAGATTAATTTACAAAAACTTTATGGGATAGCGCTTTTCTAATGCCATATTTACGGTTTTCGCTAAACAAATGTTCTCGTCTTCCGATATTAATGTCAGATTTCAGCCCATGACATTACAAACACCTTGAGAAAAGGTCTTCGAGGCGAGCAGTATATTTCGGGCAATTTTTGACGTTGGGCATATGTCTATGTTTGATCTTTAAATACATGTAAACATGTGAAAATTTGCAAACGTTGCCACAGTGACTATGGAATTTGCATGAGTGCAATTTGTTTCACTTTCTCTTTCAGATTAGGTATAAAATATATCAAAGTATCATTTTTTAAAATTTTATTCTAATAACCAGATTGATAAATAACTTATGGCGCTTATCCGGATACTTTTCGAACAACCCTTGTATATATTATCTTTGCAGTACAGTATAATACACTCTTGTGTGTTTTGTCATGTGTGTTTAAGTGACAGCTGGGTATTGTCTGGCAATATTGTCCTGAGGCTGATTAATCTCCGTGATGTTCTTCGTTAGTTTCCATTTCTTTTAATGGTCGTATGGTTTGTAATGCTTTACACTTCAAAGTCTGGATTGCCGAGTTGCAAGTTCAGCGGTCTTGTAACCATAAAGTGGCAGGTTGGAATACTTGGTGCAGAAAAAAAACATTTTTTTTTAATTCACAATTCTTCTCACTTATCATTTTTGCTGTAAAGTATTTGCGGTGTGAGTGGATGGATGAATTATGTGTTGCATGTTCGTTTATTTTGAATATTTTAGAAGATTTCTTACAAGCCACTAACACGATTTTTCCGACCTGCCGAAACGTGTCAAGTTCAGCGGCAATAGTGGATCATACATCGGCTTGAAAACTCATCCGACTCTTATACGAAAGTTGGAGGAGGGGCAGACTTGTGGTGTTTCCGAACCATGACAACAACAGTTCCAAGTGCGGCGTGGACCTCTAAATGAAGATAAACCATATGTTCGTGTATACCGATCTGGCGAAAAAACACTTTGATAGGTGATTTGATAGGTGAAGCAACCATTTTACGCGTTGTGCCATTTGACACAAAGACAAAAGAAGTTGCTTATCCACACATGCACGTCGAATTTCTAAATTTGCGCTACGTACTTGTCAGCAGATCATATTTCGATGAGATCACACAGCCCCTCACCGCGTGGGTTCGAATCCCGGCAGGGTCATTCCGATTTTCATGTGAGAAAACCTTCAAGCTGGCTTGCGGTAGGTCGGTGGTTCTACCCGGATGCCTCCGTGCATTTGAGTCTACCCTCACCTGTAATTAGCTGGACGTCGCTATATGACTGAAATACTGTCGAAGCGACGGTAAACTCAAATAGTTAAGTCAATATTCTAGTCAATATCATATTTCGACGAGATCAGCCTCATTGTCATCGGCGACACAGGTGATTCAGTTCATTTCACTCACGGAAAGTCGATTCATTTTATAAGAAAGACATGATGATTCCAGTTTACCGTGGTTAGTCTCGTAATGTCGGGTATGGCTTGGGATCCATGTTCAAGAAAAAGGCAACATTTTACCCATGATGAAACCATTTGTAACCTAGGAATTACAGACTATGAAAAAAGGTATTTAAACAAGGTTTTAGAGCCTGAAAAAATATTCTTTTCTTGTCAGGACAAAATGTAAAGACCGTGATCAAGAAACGGGTTAAAGTATTGCTGAAAAATGTCGATCGGAAAACTACGAGGAGTAAAAAGAAAGCAGCAGTCAAACTTTGACACCATTTTGCTTCCAGCACGTCAAGGAGACACAATCTCATCTAAATCTCCTCACGACCGATAAATATTTTTGATTGAAAAACATGATGTAACATGGCTCTTGCGAGTGCAGCAAAACTGAACTCGATGTGACACATGTCCCACCTACCATGACAGCAATGTACGATGCACAGTGGACAGAACACTTTCCTGTGTCTGCAGTGAGCTTTTCATCTCCCACAGAATTTGTAATTCCTGGTCAATCAGAAAAGTGGATCAACTAAACCAGAATAACCTGTCCCTAAAAGTTAAATTACTCAAACCTGATGACACTAATCTTGCTGGCGATGGAACAACAATATCTGAATAACAAAATTATCACCTTTAATGCTGACACTTAAACCAGACCATCGTTCAACATGGCATGAAGTACCCAATTCGTCGTGCTGAAGTAAAAACTCACCATTCCTGGAGGCCAGGGATCAAAGATCATTTGTTTCAAAGACAGTTGCCAAAAAGCATCATTCTGGGAATGGTAAAGAATACAGACACGAACGGAGATGTGGCAATAAACCAATTTGATTTTCTATTTTCAACCTGTCTAAACCGGAAGTCAGTGTAGACGGAAAAGCGACACAAAAATTGCAGCCTTCGTTCCAGCCCTACTTTACAACAGGAGAAATGTTGAGTTCATACATATCCCTGCATCAAGCCGCGGGATCACTACGTTTAAACCTTTTCATGGTTCTTATAATGAATGATTATCCTATATCTTAAAGAGACATTGACCCTACACTTGGAATATTATGAGACTTCAAAGTATCAAGTAGACTGTGTGTGGAGTATATTGTTTGTTTCCGCTGCATCTTCCCGTTTGTGAATGAGATGAAACATGGGTGCTTTGAGGATCAGATTCACTTCAATTTGAACGATTCCGATGTGGGATGCTGGTTTCACCAGAACAACGCAGAACTGTACAGACGTGCAATATGTGTGTGTAATTAGCACCAACAAACATGCCCGGCTATAAATCCACAAAAGATTGGGGATGGTCGTGCATATTTTGACTTACTGACTGATAGTTTTGGCAAATACTACTTTTATCAAAGGCAAACTATCTATTTTCTAATGTAATTTTGAATCTTGCAGACATACGAGTTCAGTAAAAAGCTAAAACAGATTTGATTTCTCATTATTCGTTGCACATGATTTTTTAATCATGGTCTTACACATCATACACATTGAAGACTGTGATAACTCCCTCTATATAGTTCATGGCCCTGTAAAGGGCGGCTTATTTAGATCCTGAATGACTCGGCGTTACCCTACCAATTCTGAATCATCAGGATGGAACCATCTTCAATTATAGGCTAACATTTTATCGGTCCATATTTAGCAAACACAACCAGGCCAGGTATTAATCTGGAAAGATGTCCTACATAACGGATACTTCTGAAGTCGTGCATAGCAGCTGATACACACAAAGTCCTGACATCGATACCGGTTGATATTATAAGTAATAATATTCTTCTCCCTCTCTTCTAAACACACAACACTTGTCTACCAAGAGTTTCTGTCCAGGCAATCTAATATGCTTCAGTGGCATGACCTTAAGAACACATCTCAAACATTTTATAGTCATTAAAATGTAGGTAAATCCACCTCAGGTTAAGGTCAAACCTCGGGCCATTTTTATTGATACAAATAACGTTCACTGATTTGTGTGTACTCAAACTCTATTGAAAGTAGGTCAATCCGCCAGAAGGCTATAAAAGCGCACCGCATAAAGCATTGTGCCTCGTACAGACTAATCTCCAATGGGAAAGAACACTCCATGCTGAATTAGCTCAGTTATTTTCCCAAGTATTACGGCATCAATATTATAAATATTTTAGAATTAATTCAACACACCATTAAATTATGTTTTGTTTGATTGTTTGTTTTTAAATCCGACACTTTTTGGCTTTAAAGGTCACACCCCGTGGTCAAGAAATCAAGAAATATTAGCAGACAGACCATAATTTAGCACGATGAAACAATAACAGTGTGTCATTATCTCACTACACTACCATGGAAAGCTACGTAACTTCCGATTTCATTTACAAGCCTATAAAGGCTGCTGAATTGTATGAGCTGACGAGAGCTGCTTACCAATCATCGGCGTCATACACTAAGGTGTATCAATCCAGCTAAATGTATCAACCAACCTTCAACATCAATCACCACAGCAACAGGCTCAACAGCAACAACAACTAGTACAGCAAAACAACAACCAATACAACATCAACCGACATCGCAGCCACTAAATAACGCTGGACAATCTATTCTAAGGAAACTCAAAGAAGTGAAAAACAACCTCATCAATCTGCATCATTGAATGGAAAAAAGTGGAATGCCATATCAAATTGAAGACAAAAAAAGGGCGGGGGGGGGGGGGGGGGCGGGGCGGGCCCATTTCTTTTATTCCAGTAAAAGCCGAATCATTTACCAAACGTCCCCTTTACAGTGGATCCTATTCAAGCAATGGATTTGGAGCCCATTTTAAAGATATCAAAAACAGCAAGAAGAGTAAAATATTGAGAGGACAATGAAAACAAAATGGCCAACGGCACTTTTTAGGGCCAACTCAATCACTCAAACGGACATTTACAATTGTAAAACCAAATATATGTTTCGTCCTAAGGTTTTAGAAGCCTAATGAGAATTGAAATAAAAATTGTCTAACATGAACATGTATAGTCAGACTTAAATGCAAATTTATTTAGACTTTTACCGTCTGTAAAATTTTTAATGGATGTTTCATTTTTTTCAAAAGTCCTAAAAAATCCAGCAAATTGTCCCGATACCTTAGTCAAAAAATGTCATTATTCTTCAGAAATATAGTTAAATAATAAAAATCAAAACATTAATTGGTTCATAATTATATGTAGAATAAATAAACAGACATAAGATAGACATTGTTATCTTTTATTTATGATTTTTTTTGCAAATGAAACTTTAATGTTTTCATTTTGCCGACTTCAATTTTTGACATTTTTATTAACAGTTGCAAACTTTAAAAAAAAATCGTAAAAATATTATTTGGTAAAGCCAATTTTAAAAAAGAGATTAAATAATCTCCCATGACATATCATGAACACCATATAACAATATTGGAAAGGTTTACCGTCCGGTTTTTCAATAAAGACTCTCCATTTTATACAACCATTAATTTGGCAACAAGCCAAATTTTAATACACGTACAATGTGTATTTTATTTTAGCACAGGATTTACTTTTGAAAGAAGAAATCTACACAAAATACAAATTGAAAGAACATGTACATAATCGTTTATATTAAAAGTAGACAAAATTAGATAATTGAGATTTATTAAAAATATGTATTTAGAAGACTTGGGGAAATGGCTTCATTTGAAGAATGAACTGCTCTGAAAATGAGCAAAGATTTCTTGTGCCCTGACAAACTTTAAAATATAAAAATATATTTCCAAACTGGGAAGTAGCTCACTTAAAGGAGTCTAAACACAAATTCCTATTAGATTTTTGTTAAATAAATCACAGTCAAAAATAACAAATACGTCAACGTATACAATTTTATGGTGGTACCCGTAGACGCGAAGTAAAAGATTGGGATGGGTAGTATTTCGAAGTAGTTCAAAAACTGCTGTATCATGTCGTTTCAATTGCCGTAACTCCTTTAATCATTGCTAGATTTTCATAAAATTGGCCTTATTTTGCGTGGAAAGGATCCATAAATACATACAGGGACAATAAACATCCCCTTGTCTGAGAAATCGCCCTAGCATGTTCGCGAATTCAAAATCACGTTTGGCCGGGAGAGATCTGTCCGCCAATTTCTCCCGTGTGAAAATATAGAAAAACTAAACCACAATATTAGTGTTGAATTGTATGGACAGATACTGATGACAGATTCACATAAACCTTAACTGATCTTTTTTAAAATGCGGCGGTTTTTCGGTAAAAGCAACATACCGGATACATTTGGTCACGAACGGCGTCCGCAGTTTTGACAAGTTGTAAATAATCTCCGTGAAATATTTAAGAATATGTTTTTAAAATAAGTCAGCAGGTATAAAAGCTATAGTCTAATGTTGATTTATAACACCCCTCAAATCATCAGAAGTCAGTATTTTACGTTTTTGTACCGATCATGATATTTATTTTTTTGTCACGGAAATGCTTCCGACATTGAATACGAACATTAGCGATTACCGCCGAATGTCACGTAATGTGTCGAAATTAGCCGAGCGTCATTAAAATTCTAAAACCTTAAGAGTATTCCATGGCAAATAGATCAAAAGACATATCTTCATGTCATTTGTTCAAGTCATTAGATGGATAAAACACACGTAACTGACATAGACAGATTACAGGAGCGATACATGTAATCTACGTATACGTAAATCAACACCCACGTGTATCGTAGCAAAACTAAGTGAACTCTATCATATCTTAAATGTAATTGAAGCAAATAGAACATAATAGAACATATTGAAATATTGAATATCTACTGAAGATTTCTTCTCAGAAAATGTGGAGACTACAGCATCATTATTTAAAATCAGAGATAATTAGGAAGACACCAACTAAAAAAGAAAACAAAATGTCCCTCATGTCTCATGTCCCCCAATTTCTCAGGTGCCGTTATTTTTTTTACCCCCCCCCCCCTCCCCTAAAAAGGGGATGGGGGTGTCATACCGTCACCATACACTACTTCCGTGTTGCGGTAAAAGTTGTTTTGTTTTTTTTGACATCCAGACAGACAGACAGACAAACAAACAGATCAATGTACTTAAATGTAAACAATGTAAACAAATACCTGTGCTAAAGCGAATCGTTAATACTGTGCAGGAATGAAATCTGCTACTTATCTTTTTTAATAACAGCTCGAGCTGTTGTTAGCCAAAGGCTAACGGATACCCCCCCCCCCCACACACACACACACATACCCCTTCACCCCAAACAACCAGACACAATGCTTGTGAGCAGTGCTTAGAATTAGCTATTTCACATGAATTTGGGAATGCAGGTATACAAATAAAAGGCATTTGGATGTGTGTATATGCATTGATAATTATGTTATCATAATTATACAAAACCAAATTCAACTGTTCCAGATGTAAAGGAAACCAAATTAAGATTCAAGACTGCCATCTATGTTAAGTCAGGAAATATTTTTATTTATCTGTAAAGCCTGGATACATATTTGCAAATTCAATAAAAAAGGCAATTTAATAGAAAGGACAATACCTCCTGCAAATGTTGATTAATCATAATGAAAAAAACCTGTTGTATTTAAATGACGAGAAACAAGGTTTCCAAGTGTCACCCCAGGCAGGAAAAATTATTTTAAGTAACAGTGACCTTGACCCTTCTGACTTAAATTATAAAAAAATCCCATTCTTCCTCTTCCGATAAGGTATCTGTATACTAATTCTGATCTTCATACCTCACTCCTAACAATTGTTATTTGACGAAAACGAAACCATCTATGTTTTAACTACAGTGACTATGAACCTACTGACCTAAAAATCAATCCCAATCATCCTCTTTCTACAAGGTATCTACCTACCAAATATGATTACTTGATCAAAATTCTAACAGGAGATATTCGACAGAAACCACATGTTTCTCGTCCGTGTCAAGCAAAACTACTTGGGTAACAGTGACCTTGACCCTATTGACATGAAAATGAATCCAAATCTCCCTCTTTCCATAAGGTATCTGTAAGCTTAATCTGATTCAAAGAAATTATTTGACGGAAACGAAAAATCTATTTTAGCAACAACGACCTTGACTCTACTACCTGAAAATAAATCACAATTCTCCTCTTGCGATAAGGTATCTGTATACTTAATCTGATCATCTTAGCTCACTCATTAAAGAAGGACGAAAACGAAAAATCTATTTTTCTTAACAACAGTGACATTGACCTTGACCCTGTTATCCTTGAAATCAATCCCACTATTCCTCTTTCCTTAAGGTATCTACATATCACGTATAAAACTGTATCTTTAATCTAAGAAGATATATTCGACGGAAACAAAATATTCCCGATATATAATATAGGGGATGAAAATTCAAAGGGCAGTAACTAAGGTTTGAATGGTAAGATCAAAATGTCCAAAACACATGCACATCTTCACATATATGGTGTCCATCTGTGAAATTTTGGGTTAAATCACAACAATTGGATATGAGTAGTTAGACACACACAATTTGTTCCCTATTTGTTCGGATTTTCATGTGAGGAAGCCTTCCAGCTGGCTTGCGGTAGGTCGGTGGTTCTACCCGGATGCTTCCGTGCATTCGGGGTCGTCCTCCACCTGTAATTAGATGAACGTCTCTATATGACTGAAATACTGTCGAAGCGACGGTAAACTCAAATAGTCAAGTCAAGTCAAAGTGGCATAACTTCTGTAATAGAATTTCTGTGAAGTTTCATCAAAATTGGCAAAAAAATGTAGCAGAAGAAGCGCACACAAAATTGTGTCTATGGACGTCGGATGGACAGATGGACGGACAACCTGATTCCAGTATAACCCCCACCCCACCATAACTTCGTTGTGTGGGTATAATTATTAATCCTCATACCGGTGTTTACACCAGAGGGGACTAAAGGTTTGCCCTCCGCCTGTCTGTCTCTATGTTCGTCCGTCCGTGTTCCGGAAATCTGGATCCCGTGATATCTTAAAATCGTTTAAGATAATATTATGAAACTTATATGAATACGTATATGCATAGATGGTAGTATGGAGATTCTGCACGTCACACTTTTTCTCCGACCAAAATTTTGGTTGCTATGGTATCAGAAAAAATATGCTCTATATGTATACTCTATACATAACAATGAAAAATATGTTAGATACGATGATATGAATGTATTATAGATTTGATGATGTAAATGCATGAGTAGTATATATTTATTGTAAATTTTGCATAAAGTCTTCGAATACATTTTCCTTTCCCCTTGAATACTTTTACAAACACAGTCAAAGAACACAATAAGAAACGTCCATGAAAATTGGCAACAACCAATAACTAATAGCAAACCAATTGAAATCCATTAAACTTTCTGACGTCAAAATACTGCAATCGGTTGCACGTGTTCAAGAGCGGCTCTTTATCTCTAGTTGTATATACATTGTATCAGATAATGCAAACTTCCTCATGCGGATAAATCGTATTTCATATCAATACCGTAACGTGCTCTCTCAACTTATATACCATGATTGATTTATATATATAATTGAGGACTTGTTTCGTAATCGATGTAAACTGAATCAAGTTTAATCTTTAGTTTAGTAAACTTTACACAGATCACTCTTATAAATCATGGGAACAAATCTGTGTATGCGGCGGTGATCCACGTATCTGGACGACAGATCATCTTATTGTCTCACGTACCTGACCAGTCATCGAACCCGGTACGCACTAGTACGTATATGAGATGTTACATTAGTATTTGGTCCAGACAAGACGTTTGAACGTTTCTACGTATTATAATTTATATTAATACGAAAGCATGTTAAGCCACAAATTTCTTCAAATCTTAGAAAAATGAGCGCGCATTATTCTTTAAAGTGTAGACGAATGCGTTCGGACCACATGGTGGGAACTAGCATTGGAACGCATTTTTTTCACTTGTTTAACGTTGGAATTCATTTATTCTGTATTTGTTTGAAAAGTATGTTTTATCTGCAACTCAAACCCAGCCCCCTCCCCTTGTATACACTATTACCTAATATGAAATTTAAGTTGCTTATAGGTAACATGGTAAAAGCTTTTTTGCTGTTTTTGTGTAATTTTGTCGCATCGTTCGTTGCCTTGATCAAGGGAATATAATCGGTTAAATGATATTTAATACCATTGCCGATACATAAATGTCTCTCTCTCTCATAGACCACAATGTGATATTGTGGCAGGCAACGAAACAGATGTTTGCGGGTCACTACTCAAGTAGGATAATTAAAGTATCACGTACCTAAACCTTTATTGTCAGCAGCTATTCCTGCGGAAGTAGGCAAATGGCAAACCGCTTTCAGTCTGAACAAAATGAAGCCGAAGATATACGTGTAATTATGTTCAATTCTTACCGGGTGGATAAAGTTAGTTATGCTATTATCATGACGTTTTGTTTGTTGGTCTGACAGCAATATCATGATATGCTTTTTAAAGTTAAAAGGATTTGTTTGAATCTAAGACGGACAAGTCAGTCATGTTACCACGTAACATTTACATTATTTCACGGAACTTAGGTTAAGTATTACTGCATTTTTATAACAAAAGAATAATAGTTATTTTAGGGAAAACTGACAAGGCTGTCATCACGAAGCAAGTCGTACTAAAAAAATGTTAAGCATTAAAAGCAAATGTCATTATAGTCTGTTTAGTTTGTTCGAATAATGTTATGGGTTTTGAGGTATAATGCCACAAAACATAATATTAGACTAAAAGTATATTTAATCAATAATACAGGAAATTCAATCAGTGCTTATACATGTACAAAATGTATATGCATAAAATGTGTATTTTTATTTAACGTTATAACAAAATAAACATAGCAGTGTATCAAAGTAACTTGAAGAATTACTGTATGTATAACTACCCACTGATATTTATATCAGAGACTTATAAACAGATATTGGTAGCTTTCCGAAATAACGCCCTTAAACGCGTGGCTCGGAAGTTGACGAGAGCGCGCCCACCTGTCACACGGGTACTGGACATTTCAGTGGGGCTTGGGAGAATCTTACAAAACAACTTTTACTTTCAAAATACTTAAGTAAGTTACTTATTTAGCTAAAGTAAATTTAAATGAAGGAAAGAAGAGGACGGATGCATGATCTGTGTACCTATTTTAGTTAAATTATAAACAAGAGAGAGAGAGAGAGAGGAGGAGGAGAAAGGAAGAATGACAGGAAGATAACTAGTCCGATATGACTAATACGATAACATATTTATGCATTTGATTTCAAAATATCGTCCGGGTCTCATTGAAGTATAGTTGGCCGCGCACGACTTCAGAAAATCAATATGGGTTAAGAATAAACTGCCATTCTCTATTTATAACGTCTCTGATTATATGTTGTTACCTCACTCTTGTACGTGTCAGTTTATATTTGGTGATCCTGCTAAAGACTTCATTTTAGCTTTTATTAAGTTGTTTAAAATTGTTTTCTCCATTCTGCTTCAGTGTTCACATTATTGTTTTCTATGTGCACATTTTTGTGCGCGTCAGTGAGTATGAGTTGGAGTGTTAACGATTGCTAAAGGTTTTTGTTTTTTTTAATGTGTTGTGCATTTAATTATGTACAAATGTGTGCTAATCAATGGTCTAAAAGAAGAGAGCCTTCTAAAATACTAAGTCATCTTCGTAGAATAAAGAGTACTCGTATTTATTTGTTTATCTAATTAATTCTTTATTATTAATATTAATATATGACTGAAGTTAGATACATATTTGTTAAAATCATACATGTTTACAACCGTCACACAATCAATTAATATTACGTTACAATGATCTAAAGTCAAAGAAAACAATCCCACATGCCTATTAAAAGAGTTGTCATTTACAACAGTGAGCACAAATTGTATTAAAAATGTATTAATGATGTCAAAATTGCCTCTGATATTCTTTAAAAATCTTTTGAAATGTTCACATATGTTTTCAAAGGTAGTACTTAAATAAGTAAGAATCGCATCAAATGTTGCTCTATCGGACCATTCATTGTATCCCTCGCTAAATTCCCACTGCGGACTTTGATTTTAAATCTGTTTTTCAGTATTGTACTGTTGGTATTTATTAGGGTTTATTTTATGCAAAAAATATCAAAAATATTTTAACACATATTGTCTATTTTTCGCCTTTTCTTTGGGATACATGGAAAATGTTGCAATCGGATATATTAGATGATATACTTAATAAAATCGCTAGATACGATCTAATTTCGCCGAATTTGATGAACTAAAACCAGGTTATCGTGTCCATAAAGTAAATCACAGGAAATATCAGATTTTCTTATGAAAAAAGATCAATTATGCTTGTTTGTATGATACGGATTGATTATTCCAAAAAGAATACGATCGTCTACTTACATACACAGGATTTCCACACTAAAAAAAAATGTCCGTTATAGTCAATAAGCATTTACAATATTTTTTATTTACATTAATTAGAAAAAAAGAGAAATTTCCTTGCAAATTACATACAGATCAGAATTGATGCAATTCTATAATATACTATTAAAATAAATTGTCTGGTTGCGTCAATTTACTCCAATATATTTAAATCTCAACAAAGGTCAATTTCAGACAGTTTGATAATTTGTTGGTAAGCAATTTGGGCTTAAAAGCAACAACAATTTATGCTAGACCTATCTTAACATTTGTTCACAGCATTAACATATTAAAAGAGAATAATAATCTTACCCTTTTAATCTTAACAAAATAGCTTACCCGCATTTACATATCAGAAAAATACGTTCGTACCTATAGCCCCAGGCGAACACACGAACGCATTTTTCCAAGCAGCAAATTGGGAAAATGCGCGTATTTGAGGCTCAACAAAGCACGAAAAAGTCTAATGTCATTACCAGGTTTAGGTGGAATATGTGTAAAGAAGTTCAACTATAGTGAAACTAAAGACAGCCTATAACCATGTTCAAGTAGACATAGTCTCTAAATGACTGAAATACTGTAAGTGGGCTGTTAAAATCAACAAACATTATAACCATGGTGATATTTCTCACGCAACAGGTCGTTTCTTTGTGCTGGCTCATGTCATTTCTTAACAGTTGTACCACGGTATCACCTCCTGATATTTAGGAGGACAAATCTTATATTAGATCTGTGTGAGGCTTGTTTAGAAACATACTGACATCCATTAATCCTAACATTCTTTTAGATACCATAAATTGTAGTATACTTAAGGTTGCCAATTACAGAGACCATCAGTCGATAAAAGGTTTTGACATATATTGTCATGCATTTTCATATCTGCACATTCTTTATTTCAATTCTGTTTCCTTTTACGCATGTTTTGATTATAAAAGATTTACTGACAACGACGCTACTACATACTCCAGTATTTGTCTGAAGTTTTCTCAAGGTCTTAACAAAAACTGGTCTGTTTAACAAAATAACTTAATATCAATGCTATGCAAAATCCTTTGATATCAGCCTTTTATTATCTTAGTATCAGTATGTTGTCGAAATATAGTTGCTGTTTTATGTAGTAATATACTTCTATATATATAACAAAATACGATGAACCTTTAATTGCGCAAGTCTTAATAATTTTGTGTTCTGTTTTATTCTGTCAAAAAGTTGTACTTAGCTTTTTTGTGAAATCATCAATTTGAAAAACAATCCCTTCGGATATGAAAATGTCAATGTTTAAAAGTAAGTCGATGGTTGGCAAATTTTAAACGGCAAACTAGATAAACGTTACACTTCTAAATAATGAATAATAAATTATATATAATTTTAACTAATCAAATATTTTACTATTTTAAATCATTTTTTCGTTCAAATGTTTATTATATTTGTTCTCCTAAGACCTTAAAACATCTAGAAAATGTAAGACGGCCATTTCTTCATAGCACTGTATGCATGAAATTTTCATTCTTCTCCCTATTGTCCAAGGTTAATGTGAATTTCTTCTTTACTTGGTTTAAACTGCCTGAAACAAATAAAATGGTCAGCGATTTAATCGTTAAATCTTTCTAAAACAAGTATTAATGAAGACAACGAAAGGGACTTCAAAAATGTTACATGTATAATATTATTTCAAATGTATACTGACTCCTTATTCAGAAACTGAAAAAAGAGGATCAAATGAAATAGACCTTTCACAGCACACATACATATATTATATTTTACAGACGTAAAGTTGTGTTTCTTGTTATGTACAAACATAATAATAAAATTATAAAAAATACAATATAATCTCAAATGATGAAAATGTGGAATGTACTACTTCAAAATATATGATTTTCAAAGTGTTTGCATTAAAATTAATTATGCCAGACAGGAAGTGATATAAACAAAGAACTTTTTAAAGCAGGAATAAAGAGGAATATGGCTGGTAACTGAAGGATAGGGAATCCCAGATATTTGACATGTTCTTTTTTTACATTTTACACAAATATGCTACAATAAAGATACATAAAAATTGTTTTCGTTCATTTATCTCAACTGATTAATCAACAATTTATTCGTTTGATTCTTAATTTTCAAAATGAAATATATAAAAACCATGCGTATGAATCTTTTTTTTTTTTTGTAAAGTGAAGTGATGAAGAGTTACTTTCTTGTCTAATTAATGGAATTAATGTTGGATTTTCAAATTTTAGCTTTATTCGAAATCAAACACTCTTCCTCGAAAAACAGAGATTGAACTGCACTTAAAAAATAGCTGTATCCAGGCAAACACATAACAAATTATTCGTAATAAACATTGCTTGAGTGTTTGTTGGATTAATAATATAATAAATGTAAGCCTTTATGGACATAATTATACAACCTTTAACTCCAAGTCATAGGATTTCTTATCTGCACTGAAGTCTTTTAAAGCATCTGAAGAGCCACGATTTTAATGTAATGATGGATGGATTTGAAGGATTACCGTTAGACAAAATAAACGTTAAATAAAACTTACTTGTATTCGATATCCGTTTTGTCAAACATTTCCTTTGTGAAATCATTAGAGTCTTCATCATCCATGATGGTATGATACACCACTTCTTTGATGCCTGCTTGCACCACAATCTTTGCACACTCATTGCATGGGAACAAGGTTGTATAAAGAGTGCAGTCTCGCACATTTGCTGTATTCTTGTTCAAAACAGCGTTCATCTCAGCATGGCACACTTAAACATTGAATTAGAAAATAAAACAAAACTCGCCAATATTTGTTGTTGTTGTAGTTTTGAAACCGTCAAATATTAGAAGATGACCATAAAAGTGCAATTATGAAAAGCATGAGACATAATCGTAAATATAATTCAAAAGATCTGGGCTGCCGAAAACGATAAGACAGTTCGAAAAATGGAAATATAATGTGCCATCGAAATGCGCCATTAAACTTGGTATCATTTATGTTAAATGTATAAAGAGAGGAAAATACTAAGGTAAATAGACATAAATAGGGGTAGAACAAATGAACCCATACCGATTACAAACAGAACGAGTGATGGGGGTGACTTTAAACCCGACCTAGAGAGGAGGAGGGACCAATGGATCCAGACCTAGTGAGGAGAGGGGGGCCAATGTACCCAGATCAAGTGGCGAGACCAAATTTACCCACCTAGTGAAGCGGGTGGACGATGTACCCGGCTTATTTCCCGGGATCATTATAACCTGGCCTAGTGAGGGGGGGAGGGGCTATGTATCCTGACCTATTGAGGAATTAAGGGGGTGAAAATGTATCCCGGCCTAGAGAGGAGTGAACCAATGTATCCTGACCTAGTGAGGAGGGGGAACCAATGTTCCCCTGTTTAAAGAGGGGTACCATTTTTCCCTGGCATAGAAAGGGGGGACAAATGTATCCCGGCCTAGTGAGGCAACACAAAATCAATATAATCGTACCTCCCACACATGATTTTTGAGTCGACTAAAATCGAAGTTTTGATTTTTTAAAAATTCAGCATCCGCTTTTTGTTTTGCTTAGATTCAAAGTAAAAGTTGATGCCTCCATAATTTGTGTTAATGTTCTTTTTTATACTTAGGCAGAGTAAGTTTACCGTATCGGTGTTTTTCTTTTTCTCCCATGACATATCGTCGTCATGACAACCATCTGGCATCCCGTTGTAGCCTAGGCTCACTATCCTCTTTTCCTTATTAACAATGCATGCACCGACCTGTACAGATAGTATGCTGCAAACTTTTCGTTTTGATAGAAACAAACATAAAGCCTTAGATATCATGCATAAAACACTACATAAGATGTAAGAGAGTCAGAATCTTGAGAGGGAAGTCGTGGGTTTGATCCCCGGCCGCCACATACATGCAGGAAGTCGTATATCTCCCATGCTTTTGGCGCCCAACATATAGGTTAGTTACTAAACTGACTGGCCTAGTGTCAGGATAATGTGACCGGGTGTGGTTATTATGCCACATGTCTATGGCGTGATACCGCAGTGTGGCAGCACTGTGTCTGTCTGAAGTAGACAAACCGTAGTCTCCAAATGACTGAAATACTGTTAAACCCAATAAATAAACAAATTATACAAGTCAAATGTTATTCTGTCCAGTTTAAATCACAATCATTTCTTTTAGAAACTGACAAGATATGTGATATGTACGGCAATTACCAAGCTAAATTAAGTCGACTGTGATTTTATTGTGTGGAAAAAAATATCTAATTAAATACTTCTTGCAAACGT
>CM037777.1:52525376-52575376 GCA_021229015.1 Solen grandis
ACGTTAAAAAATTACTTATTTCCAATATTTGCTTACTTGGTTATATTAAATAATGCGCCCTCTCTCTCTCTCTCTCTCTCTCTTTGCAATGTCATATATTCAATATTTATTTCAAATGAATCATCTTACAATCACAACAACGGACATGTCAGCAGAACTTGAATATTAAGGTTCATTTTACCTCCAATTCAAGAGCATAATTATATATATATATATATATATATATATATATATATATATATATATATCACCAACTACTGTAAAGCTGAGGATTGTGGGTTCAAATCCCAGTAGGTCAATATTCTTATTTTATTTTTCTTTCTGACCATTAATTCTGTTTCACTCATATCAGATTTAGAAAGAAAAGAGTGTTATTGATTTTGTATTGATATTTTAGGGTCATGCACAAAGGTAAAATGACATTTTTAAGGTATTTATTTCACTCATAAACGGATCATTAAATTTGAAACGTTGCAGTAAATAAGAGCTATCTTTAAATATTAATGATATCAATGATAACATTTTGAAAATTTGAAGCAAATCCCATGACACATCAGTCACAATTTTCGTGAAATCATTACATAAAACGCCATTTTGTCAGATCCGCAAGGAAATCATGCTTTTGATGAACTTTCATTTCTCATTAAAGATCTTTTGAACGAGTTTTGCGATCCACCATAATGCTTTGAATGATTCTGTGGGCATTAAAATACCAAAAGAACTTTTGTTTACTTTGAATAGGCATATTTTAAAATATAAACGTGCATGATTTCAACTGTGTCAAAATCAATGTTTATCATCTCATTTCATTTTTATTTTCTATACATGGTTCGATTTAAATTTACTGCTAAATAAATGAATTTTAATTAAAACGTGAATCTTAATTTTCTGGATAACATCCATTTAAAGATTTAACAAAAATAATTCCTAACTATTAAACTTTGGTTGAAATATACATATATACAGAGAGAGGGACTGTTTTAGATACAACACTAACATTTGATTTTGATAGTATTCTACTATTTTGTTTATTTTTTCCAGGTCGCCTTATGTCATTCGGGAGACATGTTTCTCAGTCATCGGTACTAATTCAAAATTCAACAAAAGAAATAAAAAATTGGTACCCCAAACAAGCGGTAGATGGCCGACCCGTGTTAAAAAGTGATATAGATGCTGAAAAGGGAACTTTCGATTACAAGGTTTGCGCAGCAACACTAAAGAACAATGGGGAAGGTACAGAAAACTGGTGGAAGTTAGACTTGAAGTCGTCCTTCAGAATTGAGGAAATACATGTATATGGCAGAAGACATAAAGATTTGACAAGTAAGTCACACACACACACACACACACACATACACACACACTTAATGGTAGTGTATTGAAACATCCTTGCAAAAATGGCTCATAGATTTATGGGCGTTTTCTCTAAAGCACGGACATTAGAATGTCTCTTTTGTTTTTAGTAATAAGGAAACTCTAGATGTTGTGCTATTGGTTATCGTTTAATATAAGCAATCAGCAAACAAAACATGATGTTAAAAGATGAAATGATTAAAGACTTGTTTTCAGAAACAATAGTGAAAGAGAATAATGAGGACGTAAAAAAATACACTACTAGTAGGGATATACACATTTCATTTATGGAAACGCTTTTGTGGTGGTCGTGGTGGAGTGTCTAAATTGCAACCAGACGTTCCGTTCGAACAGTAAGATTTTGCTTGGTCGACTTTAACATAATCAATGGGAACATTGTCAGTTTGTTATAAATAAAAGATCACACTATCTGACACACATTTTTATTTATATTTTCCAGTTACCGATTCATGAAGTTTGTGTAAAGTTTGTTTAGATATATAAGACCATGCTAGACTGCAAAGTGAAATCTTTATTTTTCTGATAAATCAACACCTACTAGTCATATCGACATGATGTTAGCCATAGTCGAACTTGGAAAAATATATTATGATAATCAATGGTGTGCCCAAGTTAGATTAAAACCGGTTCTTTTTCAATGAATTAAAAGGTCATATCTCCTTGTCATGGTCCAATGACTGCTATATTTGAACTTGACTGAGCGGATATGTTCGTTATTTTTTCTTCTAATTTCTACTAAACTTGCTCAATGAATGTTATGGAATAATATCGATTATGTCTTACGACTTACGGACGCAAACGACAGGATTTGATCGACCCTAACTGTTTGTTTTAAGTGGAGCAGGTACTTTATTTCATTGTGTGTTTCTTACTGAATGTGAGTTTTGTGAAGCATATTGAATTTTTTTGAAAACGTATTTAATTGCAGTTCGTCGGATGAAAGCGAAAGTTTATAATCACATGTATATTGCTTTTTTTTTTTATTATACTCTTTTATATTTCCATCCTTGATTTGAACCCATTCCGTCTGTGATTTTATACAAACAAATGATTTCAACATTATTTGTTACTCGGGAGAAATATACTGTTAATATAGGTGCCTTGTGGTTCATTGATCACTTTATCGGAATTGCTTCGAAGGGTCATATTTTGCAATTCAAACCTTAAATGAATGTCTCAATATTTGTTGAAGAACAAACATCCAACTTCACCCTAAAAGTCATCGACGATAACAACGCCACAGTGTTTGAATACCAGGACAATTCTTCCACAAGTGTAAGGGATTACCAGCCTCGCCATGTTCTTAATTGTACCTGCAGTAGACGGCCAGTACGTCAGAATCAGCAAAAAATTTGGCGAGCATCTAATATTGTGTGAGGTTGAGGTCTTTGCAGGTTGGTAACCTGTTTTATTTCATTATAAGTAGAGCATTTATTTATATTTTAGTATATAATTTAATATAATGGCATGATAGAGCCATCTCCTTAGCACAAAGACATAAGTCAGACCTGGTGCTGATAGTATATTCTTTATTTCCTCCATTTCTAAAGAATACAAGAGTATATAATATGATTATAACAAAACAACATATAAACTGAACATTATTTAATTGATGATTAATTTCTTCATTAGGTTACATTGTGTCAAGGACTAAGATTTAATCTGGGAATAGACATGGTAAAAGTAAATCTCTCCTCGAATTCATGTCATTTTACTGTATAAAAAACCGTCGAAACAAAATAGCTTTTTGTAATGTGGCTCATCGTGAAATCGATTAAATGTACATGCAAGAATATTTTAAGAATAAGAAACATGTATATATTTCATTGAATATGAACTGATTTTTGAGTTTGCAATGACCAACTTGAGATCAGAATTATTGTATTTTGTTTATTAAAAATTCTAAAATTGTAGATTTGTTTTTCCTGCGACCAATGACTTTTATTTTGACAATCATGATATCTCGAATTTTATGGTTACAATCTAAATCTGATTTTTATAAAAAGTAAATAAAGGTACTATTGATATTTTTAAAGTATAAATACTGTACTGAACTATTATTATTTTTCATCATTGAATTTTATAAGGAATAAATCTGTTCTATAAACGTAGACAATGCTTTCAATGAACAACGCAGTTTTTTATGCTTATAACAAACAACGCAGTTTTCGTTGTTTAAAACGGATGATTGTAATTTACGCAATGAGGTTAAGGGTGCTTGTAATGAACATCGATAATACGTCGCCAGTGGATATCATTTTGTGTTTCAGACTGTTTACCTGGTTACTGCGGCTGGGATTGTGATGACACGTGTCACTGTGCCGGTGTTACTACAGGCGAAAACAGGATAAAAGGAAACTGTCCGAATGGGTGTAAGGACAGATGGACTGGGTATGGACTTAGATGTGACCAACGTAAGTCCTTTCAAACTCATCTCTTATACATTCATTTCTCATTAATCTTTTAAATAATGAAATGAATTTGCATTCACTTTTTAGTATTGTACATTTTAGACTGTTAAGTAAAAAAGGACCGAGTGGGTACACATATATCCGATTTTGCGTTAAAAATACAACTTCTTTGTAGTCAGGTCCGTAGCAAGCATTTCAGATTTATATTACTTATGCTTATTATGGACCCATATCAAGAGATCGGGCCCCATCTGTTTGTTTGTCTATCACAAACTACCTTTAACATTGACGGCGCAGCCGTCTTATGCTGGAAAACGAATTCAGGCCTTGCTGATTTGCATATTTTCAACGGCATGAATAACTGAACCTCTCCGCGTTTTGTGATGCGATTCTGCACTAACGAATACGAGTGGAATATGTTACACAGACGTTTAAATTATTACCTTAACCGCTTATAATGTATTATTTTTGTTAACATGCTTTCCTTTACCATTATTTTGCAATTGACGCATCAATTTTAGGCGTGAACAACATATCCGTGACATTTCTTAATAAGAACAGCATTCCATTTTACATACACGAAGGTCTACTCCTGTAAAAAGAAAAAAAGTAGCGCTCCGTATGTATGTAATTGACCTAAAATAGCATAATTTTGCATTATGGCGAGTTAGGTTCCTCCCAAAGCATTCCTTAACTTTGAAATAGAAAGGCAACATTCTAGTATCTTACTAATCAATACCTTGTCAATTTCTACACATACACAACTACAGATAGAATGTATATATCAGGTTCGCTAGTACTGAAAAAAGAGAATGACCTACTTAGGTATGCAACTTTATGAATGAAAGGTTCACGACCCTAACTCCGGATTTTCATGTAACAAACAGTGAGCGATTTCAACTACTTCTGTAATAACAATATATGACTGCTTCAATAACTTCAGAAACGCTGGGTTTAGAATTATAGCTATTTCATTTTAATCATGTCGTCGTCTCTCAGCGCATAGTGCGCTTTGATTAACTATATGGGATAGAGGCTTGATATTTGTCATACTTTCTCCACTATGGAAGTCCTTTTATTTGATGTAAATAATTTAACGACTTACACCATTCTAAGGGTAGGGTATCTTTCTACTCTGTGCTTGGTGGTTGTATTACGCTATTGATTTCGTATGCTTCTATCTGTCCCCCCCCCCCCCCCCCCCCCCTTAAAAAGACTTACGCTCAATACAGATGTTAAAATAACTACGTCAAATTGATGTTCGAATGACTGATCCCTAAGTAACATGCTCTGCAGATCCGATGGTTGGATTGAAAGATACTTAATGACGTTCAAACGAGCAAAGTACTGGATCAATCCAGGAGATATCGAAAGGGATAAGTATATAAATAAATGCAAAAACTTTTTTCCCCGATCGACGAAAAAAATGTTTAAACTATCTTCTAAAATTCACCAAACATTTGCAGACGTTTTTTTTATATTATTATTTTTATTATTTTTTATTGTGTGTTGTGTGCAAAATGTTTATGTCGAGATTGCAGACTCGCTACAACTATGAATACGTGTCTGAGAAAGGTTCTCATAGATTTTATTTATTCAGTCACTCAGCGGTTACCCATATATTCTCCCAGATTTAATAACCAATAAAGCACAACTCATGTTTCTGTATTGTTCTCAACAAAAACTGTAAGAAAACTACTATTTAAAATCACAGAATGTTCTTCGAATCAGTGGGGTCCCTCCTGCAACTTGATATGTGGCAAATGTCAGCAAGACAACCAGACATGTGATGTGACCAATGGTCATTGTCCTAGTAACTGTGAACTCTCCTGGAAACCTCCTCTGTGTGTCGAAAGTAAGTCTAGTATTGATGACAATTAAGACTTTAAGCATACACAAGATTGTGATATTTTGTAGCTTAAGGACAATATGGCTTTTAGTATCAAACCTAAAACCAATGTGTCTAGTTGTAACTTCTGAATAATACAACATTTTTTTACCTTTTTTTCAAATATTAAGTAGCAAATGAATAATTATCATTTTCTGTATTATAAATGATTCCATATTAACTGTCTGTTTTGAATTCCCATCTTTTAATAAATCAATTGCGTTTCATCATCAGATACCTCCATGTTAAACAATAACATGTTTTATTGGTGTAACATTTCGTGTAAGTATTGATAAGATCGATTTTCAGAAGCTTCCTTATATCATTTTTAGAATGTGACGATGGAACCTACGGACGTGACTGTAATTCCTCCTGCGGCAATTGTAAAGGGTCTGCACCATGTGATAAGGAGACAGGAAAGTGCATCACGTGTGAGGATGGGTACCAGCCCCCCTACTGCTTTAAGCGTAAGTAAAGCCGACATTTATTATTAAAATAATGTGCCATGTTTTGTATACCAGCGTTTAAAAGAGCACGATTTGTTTTGTTTCTTCATTTGTTTCACCAGCTGAACATTAATGTATATGATTAAATGATATATACTAACGAACTTACGAATTTTACAAGTTAGATAAGTAAACATTTTAAGCAGTATAAACTACAAGCGTACTAGTATACACATGTAATTATTTGATGTTACAGTACTACTTTTCGCGCACATGCATAGAAAAAGTAGAGAACATCACGCGTATTTTTCGTGAATCAGACATATTGTTTAGTTCGTGTTGTACAATGTACAAATGATTTGAAGAAAATGATAGGGAAATAATATGTAATAGTTTGTACCATTTAGTGTTTTGAAAACAGTAACTTACAAAAAAGATTACTTTAAACTGTTTAGTTTATTGAGCCTCATCAAAACAAACATCAGTTGTATTGTGGAATTTGGATCAAAGACAATAATGTATTCCTTTGAAATGTAATGTACATCCAAATTAGTTTAACATCACTATCCTAATTATATATATTTTTTCTATTACAGGCTGTGAACCTGGAACTTATGGGGACCAATGTGGCAGCCAGTGCGGACATTGTGATGACGCCAACTGTACTCATACAAATGGCTCTTGTCCATACGGCTGTCAGACAGGATTCGTTGAACCTTATTGTCAAAAACGTACGCAGTTACTTTTCTTCTTCCTGAAAACAATTTACATATTTTACCAGCGTTGATGTCAATCTAAATAACAATTGTTGAGGAATATACAGACAAAAAAACAACAACAACAAATACAAACAAACACACAACAAATACATGTATTACAAAAGCATTTAACTTTTATCATTATTATTTTATTTTATTTTCGTGCATTACAGCCAAATCAATTTTTTATCAGATATCATTTTAATACTGATACAAATGTAACATACAATATATACGATAACAATGATTATATCATTTAAAGGTCAGTTTATGTTGTCTCTTTTGTCATTAACTTAAAAAAAATGTGACACCCACACAACAGGCATTTCCTGCGTTTATAGTATTTATAGACTTTGTTTGAAATCAAAATTAATGTATCAGTCACAGGTTTTTTCTTCTTCTATTAATCCAACTTAGCCAACGCAACTTGACTTATATACATGCACAGTCACGTTGACAAGAATCATTATCTGTCAAGATGCTTATATGATTGATTTTAAATAAATTTATGCCAGGTTTTTCCCCCTTTTTTATCAAACTTTACCACAACATTTCTTGAAACGCAAGCAGAAATCGTTTAATGATACATGAGAGAAATTTCCTCATGGTTTCACAAATCGTTATTGTAGGCATTGAAGATCCTGAACCCTCCAAGACTCCAGTTATAGCTGCCGGGTTGGGGGCAGTGGCAGTATTAATTGTCCTTGTCGTGGCTATTGCAGTGGTTGTCAAACTGAAGAGAAGAGAACAAAATAAGTAGGTCCATCCTCCGTTCTTTGTTGCATATAATCTAACACGAGTTGTCATGTTAAATAAATTATTTTGTTATCCCCCCGCCAAAAGGCGGCGGGGGATATGGTAATAGTCTCCGTCCGTCCGTCCGTCTGTCAGTCCTTCCGTCCCACATTTTTGTCCGGTGCATAACTCAAAAAGTATTCGAGATATCAACTCCATAATTCATAGGTGGATAGATTTTATTTAGGAAAAGTGCAGTGTACAATAATTATAACTTTACCTATCATTGTCTTTTGTTATTTTTCAGGCTTAATTTTTGTCCGGAGCATTAGTCAAAATGTATTTGAGATATCAATTTGATAATTCATAGGTGTATAGATCTCAATGAGGAGAAGTGCAGTGCACAAGAATAATAATTCTTTCTACCATTAATTTTGAATTATCGTCCTTTGTTATTTGTCAAGCTAAATTTTTGTCTGGAGCACAAGCCAATAAGTATTTGAGATGTCAATTTGATAATTCATAGGTAGATAGATCTCATTTAGGAGAAGTACAGTGCACAAGAACGATAATTCTTTCCACCATTATTTTTGAGGTATTACCCTTTGCTATTTTTCAGGCTAAATGTTTGTCTGGAGCATAATTAATAAGTATTTGAGATGTCACTTTGATAATTCAAAAGTGGATAGATCTCATTGAGGAGGAGTGTAGTGCACAATAATGGTAACTCTACCTTTCATTCGTTTTTTTGAGTTATTGCCATTTTATATTTTCCATGCTTAACTTTTCCGGAGCATTAGTTTAAAAGCATTTGAGATATCAACTTCATAGGCAGATAGATCTCATTTAGGAGGAATGCAGTGCCTAAGAATGATAACTCTTCCCTTAATTATATTTGAGTTATTGCCCTTTGCTATCATTTTTCAGGCTTAATTTTTGTCCGGAGCATTAGTCAAAAAGTATTTGAGATATCAACTTGAAACTTCATAGGTTGATAGATTTCTTGGAGGAGGAGTGCAGTGGCTTAGAATGATAATCTTACCTTTCAAAGATTGTGAGTTATCGCCCCTTTTTTTATTAAGCGAAATAGTTATGGTGAAGGAAAAACCCATAAGAGGTCACAGTTACCTTAACATTTGACCTTTAGACCTCAAAATAGGGGAATTAGTAGGTCTTCACATGGGTTTCATATCTATAATCACTTCAAATATCAGTCCTCATTATTGATACACCGGTAAAGTATTTCTCATATATCTTGTACTTTTATAAAAAAAAATTCCATAATTAAATTTGGAAAGGAATGTATTGATATATTTATATGATGCATTAATGAAGCATTTCTGCATTAATACTTTCTTCCTTTCATCATTTCGTCTTAGCCACGTGATGCTTTCTTTTTATTTCTGTCATAGATTCGTGTATTAAAAACGCCAGGGTATCATGGCATGTTCAGCGTGTCTGCAATTCACACACTGCGCAATTAATCACTAAATGCATTAAACTGTTCACGTTGTATGTCTGTCACCCCCGTCGTTCCCTTTCTTTATGAAAAAATAAGATTCGAATTTTGGCTTTCAAAGAGGAAGGACCTCTATTTAGGATTATCTAACGAAAACTATTTTTAACGAAACGTTTTAACTGATATTTAATGCAGTACTATTTTTCTGTGATTTCACGGACATTTATGTGGATAACCATCATTATTATTATTTGATACTACTATGTTTTCACTGACTAAATTATTGTTGCTATATGAATTTGTGGATTGCCACAGAGAGAAAAGAAAAGAAGAAAATAAAATCTCGTTAACCATAAACGGACTATATCCTCATTGTTTGAGAGCTCCCTACAGTTCCTTAAAGTTAATACCTGATACCATGGCACAGTCGGACAGTCAACAGTTTATCAACGATTAAATCTACAGATTCATATTATTACTTCATCGACAGGATATTCTAAGCATGTTAACATTACCAAATGATTTGAAAAAAAAAAACCTATTATTCTCCAACACATCTTCTTAAGAGCAAGCATTCGGCGGAGATGGCCATGTTAACATGTTTTAACGAAAGAAAGCAATCTCATTGATAACTTTACTCCATTTTCCTTGAAAGAGTTTTATTCACCCTTATAATGCTGTGGGCACCTGAGACTGCTTTTGCGACCAGTGCAGATTTAAGATCAGCCTGCACGTCCGTGCTGTCTTATCGTGGTCTGTACTGTTCACTATTCAGTCAGTAGAATTTTAGCAAGCACCCAATGTACAGTCCAAAACAGGAAAGAACAAATCCAATTAAGAATTTTAGCTTGGTAAGGGTTTATCTATTTTTTTTCTAAATGGGTTTTTTGATCTTGAGTTGATAGCTTGACCACATGTGTTTACAAAGGAATAATTTCATGTTTCGTTTTGCTTTTAATCGTATTTTAAATAGTAAGTGATTTAGATTTTTCATGGATATTTTTATATCTTATTAGTTTTACATATGTTTATAAATATAATGAATTAAATATCGACACTCTAATTCTTTATTTTTTTAGGCAAAATGCGAATGGAAATACTCTCAATTCAAGGACCGATGGTACTCTCTCTCCCTCCCTCCCTCTCTCTCTTTCTCTGTATATCCATCCGTCTGTCCTGTCTGACTGTCTTTCTGTATATCAATGTGTGATGTTATTCTTTCCGTAAGTTAGCAATATAGCAAGCTCAGCGTTCCCCATATATTCAGGACAGGAAGTCCGAACTCCGGCCACATCTGCGGTATGGACATGATAAGTGGTGGAAACAAAAGGGAGAACGTATCTAGAAAATATCAATACATATCAAATAATAATAATTTGGCTACAAATGCAGAAAGTTATGTGTTACTAGGTTGCTTGTACCTTGTAAAATAATACACATATTTCATTTTATGATGAAGTTTAGAACATTTTTTTTTAAACGGTAGAATTAAAATCGATGTAATTCGTATATGAGAATAATGATAATTTCTTAACCGGTCAGATGCAAGATACTGTAGCCGTGTGTGGTATTATGCCACTTGTCTACGGCGTAATATATTTGTTTATTGGGGTTAATGTCCGGTAAAGTATGTCAATCATTTGGAAACTAGGTCTACTTGTGACACATATAGTGCTGCCACACTTCAGTATCAAGCAATAGATATGTAGCATGATACCGCCCCCAGTCACATTATCCTAACACTTCAACCAGTCATGGTACTACCCCTTCTATTACTTGTACCACTTTTTAAGTCTTTGGTATGCCACGGCCGGGGATGGAACCCACGACCTTCCGCTTCCGAAGCGGTCACTTAAATAACTTGGCCAACGGGGACGGTTTTCGGCATGATATCAGGGTGGGGGCAGCACTGTAACTATCTCATGTAGACACAGTCCTAAAATGACTGAAAGTTTTCTTATTAAACAATCAACAAAAGCAGTCCTTGTATAAAATAAACTGATCATCCTTGATCCAGGTTGACGCTTCTTATATGATAACGCTATAGATAAAGCTTTAAGAAATGTTTATGCGTTATATGATTATGATTGCACCAAAGGAGACACAGTTGAAATGCATAGTCAAGTTGAAGACATCAACCGTGTATCGGAAGAAATAGAGTACTGTAACGTCAATCAACCGTTACCGCCTGAGAGCATTGAAGTAAACAACCTGGAGGCTTTTTGTCGAGCCATTAGAAAAGATCCGACAAAGATTGTTATAGAATATTCGGTAAACTTATTACCTTTTGATCATTCTTTTAAATATATATACAATTAATAGTATGACAAGTCTCTAAATACATATCACTTTAAGATTTTCATATAATAATTAAATGATATATTTCACCTGAAATCTCGATTCTCGATATCATTGAGTTTAATCTTGTATAAGTACATATACCGATGTAAAATTAACTTATTCTATCTTGTCATACTTTTAGTCTCTTGCTTAATTTCCAACTTGCTTCAGAACTTAGCAAAAGGCCACCCTTATGAGGCGGATGCGGCCAGGAGAAAAAACAACAGAGCGAAGAACCGTTACAAAGAGATGTACCCATGTATGTCGTTAAGTATACAGTCTGTCAGTAGGCTGGGTGGGAGTGGGATATCCGGCTATGTCGAAAACAATCATCGGCAAATTTCCAACTTGATCAAATGATATAACATTTTTCCCATGTTCAGCACACGAAGAGAGGGGATAACTCTTTTCGACATGTCTCGTGATCATCTGTCTTCCACATGGGAAAAAGTCCCTAAAATAAATAATAAATATTTTTTATTGTTACTTTTACCATTTTATATGAAACAGATGTTTCGAAATGTGAAGGAATTTAGTTATCCCATTAGTCGTATCTTACAGTGCAAGGTTAAAAAAATATATAGTTACGCGTTGTCAGGGACAGGACTATTTAAGCATCATATTTATGTAAACGAACATCCGATTCTTGGTACCTACTTTCATATGTACTTTAAAAGGTCGATTCATTTTAATATACTGTTTTAATTGCTTAAGCGGCTAGGAAAGAATGTAAAAATAACTGTGCGATGTGTTGATATAGGACTGATGTTCAGTGACAATAATAATCGTTAAGAGAGAAAATAATCCAACACAGGAACTAAACAAGCCTCGTCCATGCCTGGAATTTCTAACCCTGGGGATGTGATATTCCTTTCCTACATGAACATTCATGATGGATTCTTATAATCTTTACGTGATTTTAGGTTTATCTTCAAAGTGTAGAACAATTTCTTATCACATTCGTTTAACTATTAATTGTTCTAAACATTTTATTTTTTAGAATTAGTCCAAAGGTGAAATAAGACTGGTAAATCTGGTAATGTTTTTGATATATGTTCACAATACCGATTCCTTAGTTGATATTTGTTAATAATGTTCCACAATGTTGAATTTTTTCACATCATATTCTTTAATGTATAATTATGTTGAAATTTAAAATCACAAGAGAAAAATATATTTTCGCAAAATTTATATGGTCAAACCCTTTAAAGAAGCTTAATGTAACTGCGAAGTCTACACAATGAAAATAGGGCAATTGGGGCTTAAAACGTACATACTATGATGATTTTCAGATGACAAGAACCGTGTCCTGTTACCCCACATACAGGGTCATGAAGACTCGAATTATATCAACGCAAGTTACATCAATGTAAGGCAATAAACGTTTTTCCGCGTCCTTTTCTTTCGTCAATCAGTTTTACTGTGGTATCTTTCATAACTCAGTGTATTCCCGCGCCATTTTTTTGTCAGAAATTATTGAATAGAGAAAAGTGTTGAAAGCAAGGTTGATGCGCATTTGTTTGCCGGCAGCATGTACACCTTTTCCTTGTTTTAGAGTTTGAATATTTAATTTAGAGCGGTTTCCCAGCCAACTGGAATAAGCTACAAGTCGCTCTATGAGAGAAATACTGTCACTGCGAGGTGATCAATGAACCACACACCAAACCGCTCTAAATTAAATATTTGGAACTCTGAAACAAGGAAAAGATGTACATGCTTCCGGCAAACAAATGCGCATGAACCTTGCTTTCAACAGTTCTACTCGTGTGTCTCAGTGCACTCATGTACACTAAGACACCCGAGTAGAACCAGTGACCGGGAACCAAACCTACAATATTGATGGATAATATTGATTGGTAACTGATCACTACATGAAACCCTCATAAAACTGTATTGTTTATGTCTTCTTTAGAAAATGTCCCAAAGAGAATTAGATACTGTCAGTGCGACGCTAAATAACAGTAAACAAACTAGCAAATCGCCTAGCAACTGATGTACACGAATATGATTTTCGTGCTAAAATATGGATATCAGTATGATCAGTATGATACTTGAGGTTGAGCCTAAGATACAACTTAGTTTTAAGTATCTTTGATATCTGTGTTTTCAGTGTTATGTGTTACGAACGCAATATAAGAGATATAGCACTTGAGGTTGGACGGTTTCACTTTTATTATCATTTAAAATTTCACTGCATCGCTCAACAGATAGTATTATTGATAGAGAGAGGTGGGCCTTATTTAGTTTGATACCAAAACTGTATGCGCCTTTGTGCTGAAATTAATTCATTAAATTAGGTATAACTTATACAACTTTGGTATATTTTGTTTCTTAATTGTCTTGAATCGTTTTCGTCATTCTTCACGATTAGGTTATCAATGTAAATTATATATATTTATCATTTATTTTGAAGAAAAAAAAGGTAAATGCGTCTCTGAATCTATACCATTACTCAAATATAAAATAATAATATTTAAAAAAGTAAATCTTAATTAATGAATCGATTTATCATTTATCTATATATATGCTACTGATAATGTGTTTCCTTTTAAGGGGTATAGCTCGGCAAATGCCTATATCGCATGTCAAGGAGCCATGACAACCACAATAAATGACACGTGGAGAATGATTTGGTCGGAGGACATTAAGGTTATAGTCATGTTGACGAGATGTGTTGAAAAGGGACGCGTGAGTTTGATCTTCTTTCCTTTATTCATTATTATTTTTGCGTAATTTACAGATTTGGTACAGAATTAAATATCAGAATGTGCTTGACTATTAAATAAAGATATTGTCTCATACTTGGAGTACCTTTGACTTCTTTCTCTTTAATATATTGAGTAGATAATTTAAAATTTATCATAGTAATCTATCGTGTCATGTGTTTTATTTAGAATAAGTGTGAGCAGTATTGGCCTGATGGTCAAACAGTCGCAGAATACGGGGAGATAACTGTTGAGGGCCTATCAGAGGAGATATACGCAGAGTTTGTTGTTAGACGCTTCAGCTGTAGAAAGGTCCGGCTTTATGACTCTTAGATGGGTTCAATCATTTCCTTTCTTAAATCTTCATGATATTGATATATTGTCTCTTACTTATCAAACTTCAACTTCTTAAATAAAGTTAGGATTTTATTCCAGCGGTTTATATGGTTTGATACCAGTCAATAATAACAAAAGCAGAACACAGGGCCCACCAAATCTGATTTCTAATATAACATGGCTGTTTCTGTTGTTGGTTTGGGGTTTAATGTAGCTTTAACATCATTTCATCAATATAGCGAACTCCAGCAAACTACGTACATAAGGGGGAGACACCGAGTACAACGAACCACCGATCTTCCGCAAGCTGGAAGGTTTCCTCACATGCAAAATCCAAGTGACCCTGCCAAAATTAGAATCCATATGAGGGGCTGAGTTATAGTCAACCAGAGAATATGAGCCCCCATATACAATATGGTCAACATTAACAGAATTTGTATTTCTTGACAGCAAAAACACAAATCAACAAAATTCTTAAAATTCACTCGATGATTAAGATAAGTCAATGAAAATAACCTACGACATTAGAAAATGTTAGACCTATTCTGAGTCTATTAAAGTTATAATCAATATATTTATATAAGATATATCAATACAATGCAGAAAGGTGATGCTTCGACGAGACTGGTAAACCAGTTTCATTACACAGCATGGCCAGACAAGGATGTGCCAGATACAGACCTATCCATTGTACAGTTTTGGAATAAAGTCAGGTGTAGTGAGCATGCTCAGAAGAAACCTTGGTTGGTACATTGCAGGTAATGTTTATTCATATTTAGCACACATTTATAGTAATGGCAGAAACTGTTGTAAAACACATTGTGTATCACTTTTAGAATATTGAAAATAGTGGAATTAAGGCCTTTGATGTCATATGACAAAACTGCCATTATAGGTCGACTCTGTAATAGTAAATACCAATACATTTTTATGTGGCCATACCTAGACATGTAATTTATACAGTATGCTGATCTTAACATTGACAATCGTGATGCCTTTTCTACAATACCTTTAAATAACTGGTATTTTTCCTATATACAACATATATCACGAATAAATAATAACAAAAACATCTTATCCAGTACCATAAGTTTGCTATGCATACATTCAATGCATAGAATATTTATTTCTTTTTTGTCTTTGTATTATTTATTAAAGTAAATGTTTTTTAACAGTGAATAGTTAATGCAAATGAATCAATAATCGAAAAGCTTTAAAAGTTGATCAGGTACTTTACAACATATTCGAGCTGGAGATCAAAGGAAACACTAAAATACTGTCGGTTAAACGCAACAAACAAACAAACACTAAAAACTGTTCAAAATGATGCTTGCTCTTAGTGCTATCCCGCTTTGCAAGGTCCAATATCGTATAAACTGGTGTAATTAAAGCAGCAAGGGTAAGTCCTATTTCCTGGAGAGTTTTCACTTTATTTTATTGATAGACCCAAGGTATCTTGAATTTGCATCATCTAACAAAGGATAACAGCTCGATTTTCTCATCTTGAAAGAAAATAATAATAATCCAGGTGACAATGTTTTCATAATCTATTTAAAAGGTCACCATTAGGATCTATCCACTTCTAAAGCATTGACGTTTTACGCTTTAAACTCTATTTCAGTGCTGGGGTTGGGCGGACTGGGACATTCATTGCACTTGATTATTGTTTCAAGCGAGGGAAAGCAGAAACCGTTGTTAACGTCAAAGCATGCGTTCAAGAGATGCGAGAACAGCGAACAACTATGGTACAAACCAAGGTACTGTCGCGTTCACTTTCCACAATATCCTCTGCAGATTTGATTTTATGTCGAACTCTCTACATATTATATTGTAATAAATTCTGAAGATTTATTTAAAATATTCAAAAACAAGAGGGTTATATAAAAAGACCATTCTCAATTTGGTCACAATAATGTTGCATTTCTTTGACAAACCAAAGTCTGGTTTATATTATTTATCAAAAACATACTTTAGTATCTCATTCTAATTCAGAGTTTTGCATTAAAATTTATTCTGAAATTAAACATACGCCAATGTTGGACATAAGGTTAAGACATTCGTAAGTATGACTAGGGAAGCATTTAATATCTGTTAATAATAGAATAAAAATCTTTTTTTTTATCTACCTTAAAGGCAAATTAAGTTCCTTCTTCTACATAGCAAGCTTATGTGCATATATCCGATAGTTTGATTTATTACTATGAAATGCATATTTGAGTACACAATATAACAATTAATGTGTATTGCAGGCAAGCCTCGTTCATCATATTTTTATGAAATCAATTATATTCTTTAGAACAAGAGTGGGAGTCTCCCTGCCAGTGTAGTTACAGTCGATGGTTTACCATTGCTGAAAACATCACCGTTGTAAGTTATAACCCAGGCCTAGTCATGTAAATTAGATCATGTGATGAAGCCTTCCAGGTGGTTTGCGATAGGTCGATGGTCCTACCCGGATTCCTCTGTCCGCTATGGGCCATCCTCCATCTACATATAGACGTCATAAAGTAACTGAAATACTTCAGCGCGACGGTACACCCAAAACGGCGTGAAACATGTCGTAAATGCATACAAACTCCCGAAGTTTTTGACGACCCTTTTTGGGATAAATCCAAGGCACTCTCCAGTATTGTGTATAATGTTCCATCTATTTGCACAGGACCAGTATTTATGCCTGCAGTATTCCCTATGCGAAGCCCTTCGTCCGATTGGGGAAACTTTCAATGTGGAAGAGTTTAAACACTACTGGGAAAAACTACAAAGCAAGGGCAAAAGGACATTCCGTAAACTTGAAAAAGAATTCAAGGTTAGTATAGATATCAAGTGTTAAAAGTCTTAAATGCAGTTTTGAATAGAAACTCAGTTTCCATTAATTTTGTTTGATCCTCTGCAGCCGTATTAGCAGCATTGAAAACATTTTATACAATTTCCTTTTTCTTTTTATATATTAACTGAACCAGCAACTTATGAACAAATTTTGTAATAACCTTCCGTAATATTAAAAGATGAAAAAATTTTGTAATAAAAGATGAAAAAGGAGGACTTCAGCAATAAATTAATAGAGAAAAATACGTTATCCTTATTATCTTGTCTGAAAAGTTTTGAATACATAACGTAAATCTTCCAAACTTTCAATTGGCAACATGTCAAACATGACGGAGAGATCTTCTTAGCTATCCTAAATGATATAGATTCAATTAACCAAAGCAAAGCATCTAACATATCCATAAATAGTAGTGCAATAATAGCATGAATCATATGTTCTTAGACTGTTCAAACATACGTGAAAAAAACTAGTACATGTAGTAGAGTTATCGACTATAGACCTTGTTGTTGCGAGTTCGAACTTCAATCATTTAAGACCTTCATTTAAAACGCTTAGTACTAAAACCTAGAAATGTGTTCAGAGGACACAGATGCCCCCACCCAAACCTACAATATTGATGGGAAATAATGTACTGAGTATTATATCCATGAAGTTTAAAGTCTGTAGTACAAACACCTTCAGGGTTACCTGTGTCACAGTTTTGAGATGGACGGACGGACAAAGGCAAATCTGTATGCCTCACTGTTTGGTGGGAACCATAAAAATACCTAGGTGCACAAGTTCATGTCCTGAATAATATACTCGGGAAGTTTCAAGTCAGTAGTACAAAAACATTCAGAGTTACGTGCGTCACAAGCATAAAATTCCATATTAAATAAAGGTTCATAACTCTGTCAACTTTAACGAAGTCTTCATCAAAATACCCTGGTACACAAGTTCCTTAATAAAATATCCATGAAGTTTCAATTTTTTAGTACAAATACTTTCAAGTTATGTGCGTCACAAGCATAAAATTCCATATTTTTAAATAACAAAGGTCCATAACTCTGGCAACTTCAACGGCGGTTCGATGAAAATACCCAGTTGCGCAATATCATGTCCTGAATTATATATCCATGACGTTTCAAGTATGTATTACTTTCGGAGTTATGCGTGTCACAAAGTCTATATATGCCTCTCCCCCCATTTTTGTTGGGGCATAAAAATCTAGGAAATTAAGTGTCCAATCGTCATGGAAGAAAATCATTTAGAAATGTATCAATATAATGGAAAAAAATATAGGCAAGAATATATTGTTTTTCTTCTGTGTTTGAAATTCTAGAAACTATGCGACAAAGCAAAGGATTTAACCGACGAACCTGAAGACAACACATACGGAAATCTACAGGCAGAAAACCAGACCAAAAGTGACCCGTATGGTGATTCAAAAATTTCAGAAAATATGTCCAAGTCAAGAAATAACGATATCATACCCCGTATGTTATATTTATATGCATTTGAAATAAAAATGTACAATGTAAAATTATATTTGTAATTGAACACATGCTGATAGTTTAACAACACGTAAAACATCAAATAATGTAACAACATTTGAATCTAATTGCATCGCGGGATTCCTTTAAATTTGCTTTTCAATCATAATCCGGTTTGTAATAATAACCAACTGGAATGTTTAAGGTTAAAAGAGAAAATGTAACTTTTAAGTTGGATACAGGTCAACTATACAAGTTCGGTTGATGTATTACATGTATAGTTCTTTAGAGGAATTCTGTCAAAATAAACTGCCGAGTACGATTTACTAACAAAGGTCATTGCACCATTTCCTTAAAAACTATAGGATATAGCATCATTTCTTGTCATATAAACAAACATGAATAATAACACAACTATACCTGAATACAACGTTACCCATAACCTCATATAGACGCGTTTTGATGCTTTTACAGAGGCAGACCCAGGATATCCTCCGATTGCTTAAACAAAAGTATAGATACTACAGTCTACATGGCAAAGAAATCTCCATTATTTCATAAACCATATAAAGTTATCTGAAATTATAGTCGATATTTCATTCATAAATTTATACGTAATGAATAAATTTTAAAATTATGATTATTATATCTCGCTACAGCTGACATGTACAGACCTCATCTGAGCCCTATGACGGGAGAAAGCCATAGCGATTATATTAATGCAGTTTACATATCGGTAATGTATCTCCTTTTACATTCTTAGAGCATTAGCTATTTCATAGGCTTCTTATCGATATGTTTAATGACTAAGTATTTAAAATGCTCGACTTCTGTGATTGCTATACCGTTTATTCATACTTTTATAATAAAATATATAAAATATAATATATTCATGCCTGGTCAATAAAGTTCGTGGTCATAAAATGGTACTGTCCTATTACACTGTTTATGAATGTGAAGTTACCCTCTATATGAGGCAGAAGTTTAGGGTTTTTCAGTTAAGTTTGGCATTTTGTCGCCCGTTCTCTCTCTCTCTGTCTCCCTCTTCACACATACAAACACACACACACACCCAAACACACGTACAAATTTGTTGTTTATCAAAAAAACTTTTACCTTAAGTTTTTTATTCAAATATAACGTACTTAAAATATGCACGCTTATTTCTCATCTACAAAGGTACACGATCATTTCCTGACGCTTTTGGTCCTACCTTGCCTAGGGTACACGAACATTAATGTGATTGTACCGATACTTCAGGGGTGATTGCTAATTGTAAAAAGAAGTAAAACCAATATCTAATATACGAGGGGTGATTGAAAAGTTCTCGGAATTGCTTTATTACTGGAACCTTGAATAGTAAACGAAAAAAAATACATAAAATTTACATGAAACATTTAACAACAATACTATGTAGTACTTGAAGCACGCCGACGTCAACGTTGAGTCACGCTGACGTTACTTAAACGTCAACTTCTAGTATCCGGTTAACTATTCGATGTAATTACCACATTTAGATCGTCTGTAAGAATACGGTGCACTGTATAATACGAGATCTCTACAATAACTCGCACCGTAAACTGATTCATTATCTAACAGTTCCTTCACTAACGCTGTGTTTCCAACAGTGACTATTTGATGTCGGTCTTTCGTTATCAAACACTGAGGTTCGTAGAAAAGTGTTTTTCACAGTTTGGTAATGTGTCTAACTTTTTAATTTGTTTTAGTGCTTCTAGCGGTGAAATTTGAGTCCTACACAAAATTTGACAACCGCACGCAACCTAATGTTATCTGTTGACGCCATGCGCTGTTTTGAAGCCATGGCCATAACACGCTGCTGCAAAATAACCGTCCAACACTACGTCTTCAAATTTTCCAGATATGACGTGGATATGTCACATTAACGTCAGCTACATTCGCCTAAAATTTGACTGCGCACTAGTATGTTCAATGAATTCAGAATATGTAAAATAACAGCGTGATTGAAGTCAAATTAACAGTGGTTGATATGGATACCATTTATTCTTCATTAGTATTAAATATCTATTCTCTACCTGACAATGAAAGAGAAAATAAATTGGTGTACTTGTATACGAGTTTTCCTGTGATTTGATAAAGAAATAAATTCTTGAGTGGAGAATTCCGTGAATTTATCAATCTGCCCTCGTTATTGATCATTACAGTTACTATAATAATTGTATGTTCTTCTCTCTTTTTTCAGACATACAGGACGAAGAACAAATTCATATTGACCCAGCTTCCAATCAAAAACACGGTGGTTGACTTCATTCGTATGGTTTGGGAGTTTGACATAAACATAATTGTTCTTATGGAGTCGTATGTGCCAGAGGTAAGTTATACTTTTATTTGTAGATATATTTCTGGCGTCCCGACACAACCCCAATCACGGGGACTTTATACCCCACCTCTGTTTGCCATCGCATCATCGCAGTTGTACTATTATCTGTATTGTCCTTATGGAGTAAAGCCATTACCAAGGTGCTTTATAAAGACAAATGAACGATAAAACTGTTGAAAGTTTTGTTGTCTCTTTTATAACCAAGTGTTTTACAAGTTACATATGTTATTATATAATAACCTGATGTTATATTAGTGTTTTATTTAACTTTATGATTATTGGTGTTCTATCACTATTCTTTATCATCATATAAATACCTTGATAGTCTTATGTTATACTTTGCTTTTACTATCGTTTTGTGTTATTATAAAACTGACTGGTATTCTAATGGTATTATGTGATATTATATGATTACCGGCTGTTAAACCGGTGTTATGTGCAATCATATGATTACCAGGTGTTTTACCGTTATGTTCTATTATATGATAACCGGCTATCATACCTGTGTTATGTTCTTTTATATGATTACCAGGTTTTATACCAGTGTTATGTGCTATTTAATTTCTTTGGTAAAATTGTTTTAAAATATTGAAATTTGCATTAACCTGGGTGAGAACACTGCTTAATGTAACAATTTAACTATTGAAAAACAATCTTTTAGTGATTCGCAAATACGAGTATTTAAAACAATTTGGGTGGCTGTACAGTTCAGTGAAACGTTTCAGGACGATGTATATTGGCCAGGTCCTGGTGCAGATCTTTCTCACGGCCCCTTTGTCTTGACACATATCAGTGACGAACAGGAGTCACACCATGTATGCAGAACATTCAACATTCACTATGAGGGAAATGTAAGTTTACTGCATTTTATTATGCCCCCCTTCGAAGAAGAGGGGGTATATTGCTTTGCTCATGTCGGTCGGTCCGTCGGTCTGTCGGTAGACCAGACCTTGTCCGAGTGATAACTTAAGTTCTATTTGACCTTTAAGTCTCAAACTTCATGTGGTTGTTGCTCATGATTAGTAGATGACCCCTATCGATTTTGGTGCCATTACCTCAAAGGTCAAGGTCACAAGGTCACATGTTGTGTATGTATAATACCAGACCTTGTCCGAGTGATAACTTAGGTTCTATTTGACCTTTAAGTCTCAAACTTCATGTGGTTGTTGCTCATGATTAGTAGATGACCCCTATTGATTTTAGTGTCATTACCTCAAAGGTCAAGGTCACAAGGTCACATGTTGTGTATGTATAATACCAGACCTTGTCCGAGTGATAACTTAAGTTCTATTTGACCTTTAAGTCTCCATCTTCATGTGGTTGTTGCTCACGATTAGTAGATGACCCCTATCGATTTTGGTGTCATTACCTCAAAGGTCAAGGTCACAAGGTTGCATGTTGTGTATGTATAATACCAGACCTTGTCCGAGTGATAACTTAAGTTCTATTTGACCTTTAAGTCTCAAACTTCTTGTGGTTGTTGCTCACGATTAGTAGATAACCCCTATCGATTTTGGTGTCATTACCTCAAAGGCCAAGGTCACATGTTGTGTATGTATAATACCAGACCTTGTCCGAGTGATAACTTAAGTTCTATTTGACCTTTAAGTCTCAAACTTCATGTGGTTGTTGCTTATGATTAGTAGATGACCCCTATCAATTTTGGTGTCAATACCTCAAAGGTCAAGGTCACAAGGTTGCATTTGTATACATGTTTGATGACTTGGCCTTGTCCAAATAAAATTTTAGTCCTATTTCAGACTATATGTGGTTGTTCCTTATAATGAGTAGATGACCTCTATTGATTTGGGTGTCAACATCCAAAGGTCAAGTTCACAATGTCACATATTGATATATTTTCATTATATAAATGTCTTGCCCAAGTGATAACTTCTAATTTATTTTTACTCTTAAGGTCCTAACCTCATGTAGTTGTTGCTTATAAATGTAGAAAACCCTGTTTTCAAATTAATAAGTTGGATTCTTATAAATATTTTGTACGATTTAAGCACTGTCTGACTAATAACTCAAAATCTCATTGTGTCTGGTTTTATTTCAGTAAATGTTTAGTTCCACATTTTAGCACATTATATTTTCACTCAAATTTTTGAAGTTTGAGAATTTTCTGTGACAAGCCAACATTATGAAGGCAAACTCCTTGCATGTAATATAGCTATATACATATTATGGCATATGAGGGGGGCATATATGTTTCACAAACATTTCTTGTTATTATTATTATAGCGTTATCATCATCATCTTCATCATCATTGTCTTACTACATTTGATCTTGGTTATAACCCATTATGAAAAATATAAGTTTAGACTTTGTTTCAGGCTATAGGTCTACAACAGTAATGACCTTTTTAAACATTGAGTTTACACCCGAAATTGATTCACTCACTTGGTATACATTATTTGACTTAACTTTTAAAGAATTTTTATACAAGAACCCATTTGTTGATAATTTTAAAAAATAACATGCAAGTTGAGTTGGGTATTCTAGATAATATGGCCTTTACAAAAAAATACCAGTAATATATCATACATATTAATTGTTAAAAAAATTATATTAAAATGTCCAGTTTTGCATCCCCTGTCTAGAATCCAATCCGACTGCGTATGTTATATTTGAATGTTTATATGTATTGATAGTCAATCCACGCTGACTCAGTCCAAACAAGTCAGTGTTTTTTGAACTGAGAGATGATATTCGGGGTCAGTGATGAAGACTTTCAAATTAATCACCCTTACATTAGGTGCTAAGTTCGACAAAGCACTCGTATCCACATACTTCACCGATAAAGAAACGGTTTATTCCCTTGATTATTTTTCACAAAAAGTAATAAGTTCACTTTTCTGTATGTTTTATTATGCCCCCAAAAAAGAGAGAGAAAAAAAATAGAAGCTACTTTGTAGAAACTATGTAGGACATCATAGGAACATAATGTTTGTTCAAATGAAACGGACCGCATACGTCGACAGCTTTAGTAACACGGAAATTCATGTATCAAGACCGGATATAAATTCTGCGATTTCTCAAGATGACTTATATAGGAATTTGTCAGAATCTTGCAGTACTGGTTACAGTACTGGTAACACATCAGTTGTTATTTCTATAGGAACGGGATGTGTCCGTCCTACATTTTACGTCGTGGCCCAGCGATATGGCGGTACCATGTGCGCACGGAGCCTTGTCCGGTTTCATGGCTGAGGTCGACACCTTATACGAAAGTACACCTATCGTCGTGCAATGCATGTAAGTCTTTCAAAGCGTGAATACTTTCTCATTGACATACCTTACCGTCTTAAAACCTGGAACAAAATTTGCCAAATATTATTACGCATGTTCGTGACCTACGGGACTTGGCTTATTTGATGTCCTCAGCCATTGTGTTTGATTATCCAAATAGCTTAACAGTCACGCACATACGATTGTTCCTTAATATCGATGCTAAGTGATAACATGTAATTGTCATTTGTAAAAATAAATCGCAATGACGACATACTAAAGAGGTATCACAAACCTTTATATAGGGACGCAGTCCTTTGTCTCCGAACGTAGTTTATCACCCTGTATACCTCAAAATGTTTGTCTGTTTGCTGGGTTTAATAAGCCACTGTCAAAAATTCAGTCATTTGAAGATTATGTTTATCTATGAGACATATATAGTGCTGCCACACTACAGTATCACGCCGTAGACATTTACCATGATACCGCAGCCATAACATTACACATAATCTTATGGAAACTACCCTGTGTTTATGCTGAGCGCCTAGTAGGGAGCTACCATTACCTTTTCTAATGACTTTGGTATGTCGGTCCTCATGCTCGAGCGGACGCTCTAACTCAAAGGCCACCGGGGACCAATGTGCAAGGAGATGAACACTACAAAGTTTTGTTTGTTATTCCGATAGATATGTATTGCATCATACAGCTATGTTGATGTTCAAGAGACGCCTTGTTTTAGTACAGTCATGACCGTTTGTCGAGCTCAAAGGGACGCACTAGACACAGACTCCACCAACATTACTTCGCGCGAAGTCCATTTTCCGAAATATTCAAATACAAAACTAAGTTGAAATAACGTATGTGTTTGTACATATGTTATCAGAGAAGCAATAGTGATGTAGCTCACGATTATGTATTTATTATAATAAGAAATACTTGACACTAAGCACTAAATATTGTTGGTAGAATTCGAGTGATCCCTTTTTTCGATCCCACGGTGTATGGTCAGCGTTTGTGTCATGAAAGTCATAATTTAATCATAAAAAAAAAATTAATTTTATTAATATTAATGAGCTGTTCGGGACGTTTACACCAAGTTCCATGGACTTGCACTTTCAAATTTGCCCTTGATATTCGGAACTCCACATTGCTCGTTTTTTGTTTGTTTTTTCTTTTGTCTGTTTTGACAAAACTCATTAATCGAAATGGCATCACAATGCAATCAATGTTCATTTTAAAGTTGGATTGGGGTTTTGAATTGACATTTTAAAACGTGGAGTCATGATAGAAAGCCATAACGCGGGTATCAGATGCGCCGAAGGTTCATTTAACATGGCATTGTTTTGCCCAGATCTGCCTGCATGATAGGAATATAATTGACATTTTTCATTTGGGTCTGAAATTAATATGTGCTACTACTATAAAAAATGGACAATCGAACTCTTTGATTTTTCTTCATTCTAAAATTTTATATAAAAGTAATTGATCATATATGATTATATATAACCATGCTTGATAATCTAAAATATAATTTAATCCATAATGAAACGTAAAACTTGATGAAAAAAACAAAAAAAAAATAGTACACACTGTATAAAGTATATTCTCAAAACGATACTTTCTAAGTTTAAATCAAATTAACAATAAGACATACTTTAGTAATAACACCGAAAGAATTATCTCCATGATTGATCAAGTTTCAACTATATAAAACAATTCATTTTATCTTATATCAGGGATGGAGCGTCAAGAAGCGGACTGTTTGTTGTAGTATCGGGGGTTCTGGAACGAATGCTGTCAGAGAGGGATGTTTTGATAGCCGAAACTATTCAACAGATGCGATATCGTAGGAAGCAGATAATACCTTGTATTGTACGTATTGCAGATACATTTCATTTTTTACAGAAAGTCATAAAATGTGGTTAAATTTTGTACAAAACACGGAAACATGGAAAATATACGTATTCCTACAGACATGTAAAGAACATATATACACGGACATTGAATAAACTGGTTTATTTATTATCACAGTCCTAAAACAAATTCTTTAGAAAATACTCAATTTTAGGATTTAAATGATGGATTTAAACCACTCTGTTCAGCAACACGTTTTATATTGTCAAAAACAACACACCCATTGTATCTCCTAGGTATGTGTTAATGTTTCCAGGAGCAGTACACTTTCTGTCATGAAGAAGTCTACTGCCACATCAGCAATGATCAAGTGTACTCGAACCTGCCATAGCAATACTCGGAGGAACCGGCTAGTCGGGATTAAAGCATGTTTACAACATATTATTCTTGCCATACTGGTGTTTAAATGTTTCAGTCAGGTAGACTCTATGTGGGTGCATTGTATTAACGGTTAAATAACTCCTGAATCGTTTACCAACCAGTGCTACTCGAAAGAAACAAAACAATGAACAATGAAGCCACGCGAGGGAAACGTCAGGTTCGGAATACAAGGTGATATTGTACCTTTTATAAGGAATAAGGGGCATGCTATGGGAACTGATAGGGGTAGGTGAATCTTGACAGTCAATGCAATGACCTACACAGCTATTTAGGTAGAAATGTATTTATATTTCAGTTCTTGAACATGTACATGTACTCGAATTCAAGAAATAATTTCATCCTGTAAGTATTTTAATGTTTGAATGAAGAGTGTATTATACGTATATTATTATTAAAGGAACATTTAAATCCCGGAAAATTATTTTACGAACAGATTGTTTCAGGAGATAGATTATATAACGGACCCGAAGATTGTGTGCAAGGGTTCTTTTAATCCCGTGCGTCAAGTACTAGTCCAAACTAAGAACTGCCGAGAGAATTTAGGTGTAAGAATGTGTATACACATGTAGTACTGTGCCAATGCTAGGTAGTATTGAGTATTAATGTTAGTTCTGAATGCATTATTCTCTTTTTTTTTCAAACAATTATAGCATCAGATATAGACTTTGATATATTTTATTTATAAAAAGTCATTTTATATATTGTAATAATAATCAATTTAGAATCCGTTATTATCAATAATTATTACCAGCAGTTCGTGTGTCTTAGAACATCCGCCATGTTCACTCTGTTTTGATACTTTACGGGTGCAACGCAGTTTGTATGTCTTAGAACATCCGCTATGTGCATTCTGTTCATGTTCATTCACACAAGATCAAGAAAATAATTCCTTATATTATTTCAAATTCACAAACAGGTTTCATGAAAAGAAGTTTCAGGAGAAAACGTAAGATTAACATTTGAAACACTTGAATATATAGAAAAAGAAAATAACCCAGGACTTTTGTTTTGTTTACTGATTTTGAGAAAGCATATGATAGTTTAAGGCATGAATTTATATTTGAAGTATTAGAACACCTTAATGTCGGAGAGGGGATAATTAGATTAGACATGTGTGTTCTTTATTGTCCATTTATTTGTTATTGAAATAGAAATAGTATCAAATTATGTAGCACACAATTCAAATATATAAAGGGAATACTAGTTAATGGTAAAGAAATTAACAAACTTTATTTGCTGCTGAACAACTTGTAAATACCATAACGCAGTTTGGACAGGTTTCTGGCCTAATTCTTAGCATATCAAAATCAACTATTTTGAGAGCAGGGAATTTGAAGATTAGGTATTATGATAAAAAGATTTTGTTTGGATTTCAGAAAATGCAAAAAAACTTTGGGAATATATTTCTATAACAATGCAGATCAAAATATGGCAGCCAGCTTAGAACCAAAGTTCAATGAATTCAAGAACTGTTTAAAACAGTAGCAACACAGAAAATTAACACTGATGGGAATAATTACTGTAATAAAAACTTTTGCATTGTCAAAAATTGTATATTCATTTACGGTGTAAACAAATCCACCTGTTCATATTCTAAGAGATCTAAATAAAACGATGACAACTTCGTATGGAATAATAAACCTGACAAAATTAAAAGAGTACTTGATAAAAATAATGATGGAAAATGGAAGAGTTTTTTATGAAAATATACTCGATTCCTGAAGGATGTATTAACATGTTGGAATAAAATAAAAGAAGAAAATATTAAATGAACGAATATCATGGAATAATTTACATATCAGACTTGACGGAAAATCAGTATTTTGGAAAACATGGTTTAATAAAGGAATAAAGTATATTGAACATTTTTTTTTATTTAAGAACTACATAATTTTCAAGCCATATACAATACAAGTGATAACGATCTTTTAAAATTTAATAAACTCATAAATAATATTCCATGTAATTCAATTAAAACAACAGATAACACATTTTTGACAACTTTCAGAAGAAAAACCTAACTAGGAATTTTAATGGAAGTTAAACAGGAAAACAAATTTTATATAATATTCAAATATTGAATTAAAAAGTTATAATTATTAAGTCAGAAAGAAAATGAAGTGAATTATTAAATAAAAATAAATAAAATTGACAAAAATTTATACAAACATTCACAAGGAAACTGTTTATATAACATTTAAAAGTTTTCAGTATAAGTTTATCATGTTTCAGTTACCTATTGTCTGTTAAAGGAAGATTGTGTATTAATGATTTCGATAACCGAGATAAAAGATTTGACGTTCTCGAAAACTACTTAACCATAATCTAAGGCTCAAACTCATTCTCAAAAATATAACGGTCATCCTTTGAGCATGTGTTTGAGATAATACTAATAAGTTATTTTTTTTGTTTTTAGAATATAGGACATCTAGGGGTGGATAAAGATGTATCTGATGTATAGAAGTTTTATAATTGTAATAAAATATTATTATTATTTGCTTGTTATTTATCTCTGTGATCCATTTATCCATAACAACTTCGTTCATGTTTTCATACAATTTCCGAATACCATAACCAAGGTCCTAATACTTCAATTTCCTGAGTCTATGTATTACTCTCAGACTCAGATTTGTGTATTTACAAGAGTAGAGTAGTATTCTTTAGTATTAATTTAAAAAAAAAAAAAAACGTCTTTTAATATATACATTGACTATGAACCTCTATCAATACCCATCTACAGGCGCATGGTCACCCATAGCAACATTTATTGACTGGTTTCTATCGCACAGGCTTAAGCGTTTTGAAAGCTATAAAACCTACATTAACGAGGGACAGTAACTTTTATTTTATTTCTACCAATAACTTTGAACGTGCTGCTTTAGTAATAATACCAAGTTTATTTTCAGAAATACATTTGAAGACTCCCAAATATTTGATAATTTAGTAGTAATATAACAATGACATTTTGCACTTTTAGAGTCTGAGTCTAAAATATAGACCCGGTGTAACAATAGACAATACACTCATAGATGATGGAAAAACATGACGATGAATTGCACATCTATAGGATAATTTGGAATATTAAATAATCACTTAGTACAAGTTGACCTGAACGCTTTATTCTGTCGGTCATGTTGAATAATAAGAAAATATGTCAATTCACTGTTAATTGAAACAACTTTTTAACACAGCAGAAGATAATATTACAATAAGGCAACAACATTTGAACGTCAGTATATTTCTATTCACATTCTTATGAATTACCAAAAAGTATTGGTAGATATGTTTGTTAGTTTAACGTTTGTTGTTTAACGTTCCTTGTATTTCAGTGATTTGGAGACTATGTCTACATGAGTGCTGCTACTCTAGAGTATCAAGGCGTAGACATTTGGCTCGAAACCACACCCAGTCACATTATCCTGCGACCGGGGTGAACATTCCTGGAAAATCAAGCAAGGGCGCTTTACCAGTATTTGTTTTACGAATGGTGTATGTCGTGGTCGGGTATCGAGCCCACGACTTCCCGATGAGGGCGATCTGTTAAACCACTAGGCCACCGGGACCAGCTGTAAATATGTTAAAATGACATCGATCTTGTATCTGGAAATGATTCGTAAGCCAAGTTCACGTAATTATATTGAAAATGCTAAATTGTGTCAGTCATTATGTATTACTCAGATACACCTAAGGTCAATTTCTCCAACATTACTTCACCGTGAGAAATACTTAAATACTTTTATTTATTTTATTAATTAATTTCCCTAAAATTATTTTTTGTTTGTTGTTGATGTTGTTATGTTGCAGTTATGTTGCTTGAACATTAACTTAGTCATTATGTGATGTCACACAGTTTCTTTCATTTAAGTATATAATATCGGTTTTCTATTCTTTTATAAAACCATGAAATACCAAAGTATTTATTTTTCTAAATTTCGCGAATCTATCTAAGAGATTAAAAAATGGAATGAACACAAGACTTTTACAATTGCAATGGCAAACGAAATAAATCAACAGGTATGGATATTATTTTAATGCATCTCCCCCTAAGGATGCAGCAATATGTGCAAGGAAGGCACTTCTGAAATAACAAGGCGTCCAAATGTATTTCAATTATTTATATTTACTTCATTTTAATATTTATTGTTTGTTATATAAGCGTACCTTAATATCGATCAAGTCTGCGCTTACTGAATAAATTATCCATGACAGGTAATACACGTGCAACGTGTCAAATTAGTTGCGTATGTTACCGCAAAAGAAACATCTACAACATATACATGTATCTACATTTTTGTCATCTAATAAAACCTAAAACATTTACCGTGTTTGTGTAACAGGCAATGATACTTAGGAATCAGTCAAAACAATATTATAATACAAAGGTTGAACATATCATTTATCTTTAGACATTCAATAAGTTTTTCTTATCATAAACGTTTCTTTAACATGAGATTACAAGTTAATAAGGTCAGTTAAGTCAGCTGATTTAGATAGTTGTAGTAGAACTTTGTACACAGAAGGATGAATGTACTAATAACATTCAAATACGCTTTGCTAAGATCAGCAGAAATGGAATTAGACAAGTTACATGAAATTCGTCTTTAATATCAGTATTTTTAAAAAAGACTTGTACCTTTCGTAAAAATGGAGACTGTGGAAACTAATCTGTATTGAAATAACATTAATTATACGTGTTCTTGGTTTGAGATATCATGATTGAACATATTTTCTCCAGAGAAATGAAACGCATCACTAAAATGGTAACGTATCTCACTCGTGCCAATTTTGAGATGATAATTTAGATGACAATACGTTTGTGTATTAAACTACAGTCACCATTAAATATGACGTTTGCCATCCTGGATCGAAATACTGAATATTAAAATATTTTATATTAGACGAATTATCCAGTTGATTAAAAATCCATATTCTCAAGCATGTTATATTTTGTTATCAAAAAGCAAGCACATGCAAAAGTATCATGTTCCCCTTAACAGTAAAGACCCATATCAAAACATAGACTGCTCGGCGGGGTTTTATTATAATTACAGTCATCTAATGAAATTAAATTGTATACTTCAAGACTTTAAAAACGCACTTCCGTATGTCTGTTTTTCTTTTCGTTTTTTACCTACAAGAAAATAAAATACGAACAATTCAATCAAATGCTTATTTTATATTTACTTTATAAAACATGAACTTAACAACTGAAAATGAATAGGTTACATCGATTGCGTATGAATATACTCATATAGTTAGTGCTTTCGTTGTAAAAACACACTTTCCCGAAGCATGCATTTTCAAAGTCCTTATGTATATGTATGTATTCAAACCTGGTTATTCTAAAACATAAGACAATATCTGAATCTGTGAATAACACTTTATTAAATCATCTTACAAATCAATGCGTGAATTACCGTTGCTGTAATGATTATAAGATTTAAAACAATTATTATAGATGAAACAGTGTTATGATGTTACAAACTATATCCATCAACAAGAAGCAGGCCATAAGAGCAGTACCTAGTACATACAAGGTGAGCATCATTGGCAATATTAATATGGCATGTATTGTTCACAAGCAAAAACAGTTATCATATGTTCAATATTGAGCAAAAATATAAATAGATATAATATTATTAATGACAAACGATATACAAAAATACAATTTAAGCAAATTTATTAACTTATTCAGTATTTTCATCCTTGTTAATAGGCTCAAACGAAGAGTCTGGCTTATTTACCAGGATCGAGTTCATTAAATGCGATATATTTTGGTTACTCGAAAGTGTGTGATTATTTAATAGATCACTTAATCCTCAGACAGCAAGTGTGTAAATGTCACAAGTAAACAGGAAGTTACGTTCCCCCTCCACGATAGTCAGTGCACAGTCTACACAGTCTCTGATCTACAGCTTCATATACACCAAAACAATTCATTGAATTGATACATTTATTTAACCTCGAAGTTGTTTGATATATTATTTTCTAATATGTCTTTTTCAGACTGCCAATGTGCCTTTGTTCCTTGGTAGACCCTCTCTCCAGTAAACCCTTAAAACTCTCTGATAAAATTACATTAGAATTTAAGTCATTGATCCCTTCACTTATTTATTAGACTCATGAAACTTGTCACGAAGTACGCAGCCATGATTTACAATGTAATCCTTTCATGGTTGATTACGTTTCATGGTTGATTACATTTTATGACTGATTACGAATACTGCATTCTAATAAGTCAGACTCAATGTTTCCTCTCTTGTGTATGACAGTACACCAAGGCACGTTAAAACAAGTGTATTAAGACTCCTGAATCCCAACAATGATGTGTTTACAAAATGTGTAATACAAAAAAAAAAAAAAAAAATCCGAAAGAAGACACATCGTAAGGCTGAAATTCCTTTTATCTATGACGATTATTGCATAATTATTGCATAATGCATTTTGCATAAGAAATACATGTGTGTGGACTTTAGTCAAGACACGTGTTTCCTAGTATGAGAACATGAATGATGACCAGTAAACAGTACAGAATAACGTAAAAACAATCGGAAAAATAACCCTGGATATGTTGTCTACCATTTGAGCGTAGTTCCGTGTTCTGGCAGGAAGATCTACAATATTTGATCCATTTACCTGGAATATTCAATGTACATGGCATGTTAAATCCGTAAGTGAAATACATCCACCTACCTACAAAACAAAATATCCTTACGCCGTGGAAGCCCCCAGTTAAAAAGGGAAGAAAGCTTTCCCAACCTAAATACATGTAGAAACAATTGTGTTTAAAAATGTTCAATTGCATATTGCATAATTATAAGAAATCGATTGGCTAATAGGTATATCTATTGCGTAATAGTATTGTGATATTCTGGCTTTTATTTATTATTCCCATTGTTAAACTTGCCGATATCCAATATTTCAATGTATATTATTGCGTTCCTTTTTTTATAAAATTGTTAACGTCTCTGAAAAATACACTACAGAAAAGCTATATTCTCCGTGTAGTTTTTTGATGATGACGGCAAATGTCACCCCAAAAGGTTTATTATGTTAGTATACTATAGATTTCTATGTTACGGGTTGACAAATTGTATTACCAGAAGAAACTTTAGTATCCACAACATAACATTTTCGCCGATTGAATACAAGTTTTGTTTAATTGGTTCCTTTGGAAGGCCAGAGAAAGACTTGTATCTGACTTGGGTTTTGCTGCACTCTTTATATTTATAGAGGATCGAAACAACAATATGGAATACAAGAGCCAGGAAGTAGAAGGAACTAGTGATAACCTGGGTGTATTTCAAATTTTCCTGTTAGCATCATTTAACATATTAATAAAGTTTTGATACTAACCAGCGTTATAATTGCTGTTTATTTTTCAAAGCCGGTGCGCGACGTCTAAATGAATACAAAAGACAGTATAGAATTTAAAACATCTTGATATAATTTTTAAGCTTTATTAAGTTGTTGTTTGTAGGTGTAGCCGTTTGGTTTACCTATGATGTTTTGAATAAATGTTGAATATACATATCTTTTTTTACATGCTGCCTTGACTATACTCTGTCCAATAACACTATCAACGAACTTTCCGAACAACCCCCGTACAACCAAATTAGAGTGGTAACTTACGAGAATTTACAAATGAATACCTAAAAAATAATGTTTAATATTTGGATAATCAATGTCAGCTAAATGTATTTCCAGTCACCATTATTCATACAGTAATAATTTTACCATAACAAAATGAAGACTGATGATTATCATTCTCACTGAATTTCTTCTACAATTTTACTTACCACTGTACTCTTCCTGAAAATGGCAAGGCGATTTTGTCTCCGTCTATTCAGTACGTTAACACACGCGTATTCAATCAGGGCGGCAAAAACAAAACAAAGGCAGGCCGCCATCCAGACGTCGATGGCCTGAAATATAGAGCACAGAAACAAGAGCATTAAAATCAAAGTATAACTAATATCATTGTAAGTATCTCGTTAGAATATCGATACGATACTAATATTTATATGATAGATATAAATGCAGTTCTTGTTGTTTAATAAATATACATAACATGTCATAATGGATGTTTGCATGGCTATTTACATACATATTCTAATATACAACAGATATAATTAGACTGGGGAATTCATGCACAGCAAAATAGTACATGTCCAAATAAACTAAACATTAAATGTTATTTCGAATTATGTTAATGTTTGCCGTGCAGACAGTGTGGAATCGTGAGTTTTAAAACAGTCCGTCACTGCGTCAAAATGAGCCCATATGAAGTCAAGTGATAAATTTAAGTTGGGATAATATTACCGACAGCCACCGATTCATCAAACAAGCACCCCTTCTGATCTTTTTGTTTTTATGAAAAAGAATTCTGTGATTACCATATACCAGATGTTTAGGCACTGCAATTCCAACAGGAATTATGCTGGGAAAGCATCAATTTTGATAATCTGCTTTATATTACTTGACAAATCATATTTACGGAATGTAGTGTAAATGTTGGGCATGAATTTAAATTCTTCAAAGTCGATCGTAACCAAACTTTGACACATCATGACATAGATATATATATAAATTGATAATCACAGGGAACTACATAGGGAGCTACACTGAAGACTGTAATTTTCGATAATCAATTTCAATCTTTATGGGAAATCGCCAACACACTTCCGGGGATACGTTTGCTTATAATAGGATCTTTTTACAATACATATTTTATACGAAAACAGTGAGCCCATTCTGACATTATTGATATATTTCAATTATTTTATAATTCAAACCGAGCTTTTGGTAAATCATTTAATTTATATATCTCGTAATGCCAATGGGTACATATCTCAAGAACAAGTGATACTCGGTAACGTCTTCCAATGTTTAATATTAGCTTGGTATATGATGTAATTGATTTCAACAGTATTTTTTTTCTGTAATATGGTGTTACAGTAACTGTTACTCAATTCACAACACAACTCTTGGAAAAGAGAATACGTTTTCCAGGAATTTGCATAATTACTTAACAGTACTTCCCATAGTCTTGCTATATTAAACCATTATATATGAGCGTGTTAATCTACATGTGAACAATTTCCTTTATTTCTATATGGGTTTCGTTACCTAGTTCCAATTTTCTTAATGCGTTTTGATGGAAACAACTGGTTATAAACAATGCCTCATTTTTACGAAAAAAAATCGAAACATTTGTGTAATATTTGGAAGATAATGAGAAAATTGTCATATCATCTGTATAGGATGAACAGCAATAACCCAGCATAATTTTTATGTACACAGAAACCCAATTTTGCAAAGTCTAATCCTGTTTATTGCGTATAAAACATTACCGAATTTTCGCCTCCTTTTCTGGTTACCTTTTAAATTACTAACTTAATGAAAATAATAATTCCTAAGTTGTTTTTAAAGAAGACCGCCATATACTGGTATATACTCATCTGCGGGAATACGGTTATCATACAAGCCAAATGTATTGAAATGTACCTTGTTGCTTGCCTGGTGTTCTAAGTATTTCAGGTTTTTAGCGCTGTAAAGTGATACTTTTAAATTACTTGAGAATGGCAAATGTTATGGTTTGGACATTTATTTGTCGGCTCGTTTGTGCAAAGTTACTATCGCGTTACCCTTTACTTAAAGCGTAACATACACATTGATGACATGAATAAATACAAACGTGGTGAGTTTTACTCATAAAAAAAACAACATTACCTCGTCTGCAAAATTTACCCTTAAGGCTTGATTGAAAAAATGTGTATGTTTGAATGATTTTACTGCTTCATTCAACTATGAATATTTATATTCTGTACCCTTGCTTCATTATATAGCTCTGAACATTCCAATTCGAATAAATAATAGCAACGTACTTTTTTCCCACAATAATGCATCCGGAACCGCTGTTTACAATATGACAGAATCCCATCTAAAGCAATGCCTAGATTACGATTAAGCCCCTGTCAAATTTTCAAAACACTGGTTTCTGGTTTAGTTCAGGCTAATTCTTGCATTAGTTAACTGGATCATTTATTATTATTATTATTATTATTATTATCCACGACCCATACTGAGTGCATTATGTTCGACGTGAATTGTAATATTGGCAGCTTTTTACTCAAAAATGGAATGTTCTACTATTACGTTAGTTCGTCATGAATTCGACATTAAAAGTCAATAGCATTGCAATATATAAATTGCCTTTTCCCCATTTTATGTACACGTGTATTAGTGAATAGATGCCACGTGCAAGTATTCGCTGCATCAACAGATGTCTTTTGATATATCAAGATAATTAATCTTCAAGATAATTAAAATTTCTAACCAATTTTAATCCGTCTTGTCTATAAAATATTCAAGTAAATCTGTCATATTTATGCGTGTTTGTTTATCGCCGACAATATATCAGTCATTTGGAGACTACCTATACTTGTGACAGATATAGTGCTGCCATATTGCAGTATCACGTTGTAGACACGTGGCATGATACCGCACCCAGTCACATTATCCTGACACCGAGCCAACCAGATGTTTTATGGACAGCAAGGGAGCTATACCAGTTCTATTTCTTACGACTTTGGTGTGAAGAGGCGGCTTTTATATTTAACATTAATATAGTGCAGTTATACCATTAAATTATTTACCCTGCAGCAACCATATCCGAATTAAAAAAGGTACATACCACCAAAATCAGGATTACAGCAATGACTACTGAAAGTAGTAATCAATCATTTTTCATTTTGAAAGAATATCATTGCATATCATATTCAATATCAATTCTACCATGTAGTATTTAAAATTGTTCTCTATGTCTATCTCTCGTTACTTAAATATTTCATCGACATCTATTATGAACTCTTCATCCACGGTTTGTAAGATTCATTAACTATTCGAACACATATTTTGAAGAATTACCGAGAATATTTTACGGTATATATGTATCATTTTCGGATTTATTGTCTTCACTCTCGCTAACCCTCATCAAGTGTGTGTATTTATTTATTCCTGTATAATGAAAATCAAATTTGATGGAAGACATTAACGTGAGTTTGTATTGTACTCGTATTCTTTTGAACACAATGAATTTCAAGCCCATCACACCGTATGCGATAACCATGTTGTTGTTGTTGTATTGGGGTTTACCGTCGCTGCGATAGTATTTCAATCATATAGCGACGTCCAGCTAATTACAGGTGGAGGAAGACCCCGAGTACACAAAGGTACCCAGGTAGAACCACCGACCTACCGCAAGCCAGCTGGAAGGCTTCCTCACATGAAAAATCCGAAGTCCCTACCGGGATTCGAACCCACAGCGGTGAGGGGCGATATTGAGAAACATTATGTACACCATAAGACATCCATATTAACTATATTTATTTAAAAACAACATAAACTACATTAGTTTTACATCAGAGCGGTTTCCGCATCTGAAATCTTTATATGTTATTGACAGTGTTACACGTGAAACATACAACCACGATTGTAACGAGATGATCATTATCTCTTTATAAAAGCAATAGATAAATGCATTTTCTGATTAATGTTAACTGTTGATTTACATCAATGATACAAGTAGCAAATGCATATTTCATTTTGTAGAGGGTATATATGTGTGTGAACTGGGCTGGGAAAATATCTTAATTAATTTATAGTAACAACATTTGAGAGGAAAACTTTATTTCACCTTACATCCATTTATATCAAGTATTTGTCCTTAAAACTTTATAGTTTTGTAAGAGCATATACGGGTGTAGGATCTGAAATATGAACAAATGTATTTATCCTAACACAACCAACATGTTAAGTATTTCATTTCACATTCATTTATTACACAAATTTCAGCTGCATTATTATATGATGTTATACTTATGATGAGAAATGCATTAATCTTTTACGTGATCTTCTCAAATTTTGTGAAATTTGTATTTCTTTTAATACCAACATATATGATATATTTCTAACAATAAAAATAAAGAAAATGAATTTAAGACTTAGTTTACACTGAGCTCAAAAATGATAGAAATGTAATTAAGCGCCACAGTGCTATTTGAGTTTGAGCAAGAAATACTATTTCGAGAACAGTGCTCTGCAGACAGATGTGAAATATTATTTTGGTAGTTTAATTCATATATTTATTTTAATGATAGGACATGTGAAAGTGAATGTTTACCAATAGAGCTTGATATGAATAAGGTTAGGTTTAGCATAGAACTACAATATGCATATTGTGTGTGGATGTTAATCTCTCATCTACTTAAATGATTTGCTTCCATTTCTTCTTGTGTTTAATGCCCCACCTTAAGTATTTCATTCATTTTGGTATTTTTGTCTACCTTTGACAGTTATAGACGGACACAATATTGCGTCATTGTGATATATCCCTGTAGAGAAAATATCCTGAAAAGGGGTTATTTTCTGAGCTCCAACCACAATGTATATCTCTAACCTGTCGGTTATCAGGAACTCCGCGTGTCAGTCATCTGCTCTGCACAATTGCTTGAAATGACGCGTATAGGGATTTAACAAACCAAAAACAATAAAAACCGGATTTCGACTATTTCATTCCATATGGCAGAGGAAGTACAATGTAAATATAAGGAATAATATGGAGATATGAAAGTACGTCGGTGTATACATTAAAACGGCTAAAAGAAAGCGATGAGGATTGGATTTGCCGACTTTAGATTGTTGAGTACAGTTCATTTACCGCTTATCTTTGAAAATCATTGTCATTATATTATATGGTCTCTGGTTAAATGTTTTAATTATTGGATCTAACTGTGGCAAATAATTTATTGTTTTGTTTTATTGCTTAATAGCATAATGTATTTTAAGTAAATTGGTTTACATCCAAATTGAAATAAGGGTGATACATGCATAATGTTTTTTTTTTATAATTTGCTAATAAAATAGCCATTACCCATCGCATAATAAATCTAATTTAGGTGTTTTAATCATTTGTAGCAATTCAAGTACGAACATTGTTTTATCAAATTGGTGTTGCATTGCCATGAGATCAACATAATACAAAGCGAATGTTTGAATATAATTTATACTTTATAGCTGAGGAGTCCATTTTGCATTTAAAAGCAAAAATAGGTGCATCCGATACCGGCTTTTGTTTTAAATTTTAAATACTTTAATGGCTTCATTGCAGCAATGTTTGTTTGCCTTATCACATTTGTTTTTTGAAAGCATTTAGTTAATTGAATATTTCTGGACTTTATATTGATATGGACGAGGAGAAAGTCGTGTTTAACAGAGTAAACATAATACTTTATTTGATTCATCAGCAAAAGAGAGTGTGATTTTTAGTAGTTTGCAAATGTTTTCATGCCATGAAATAGTTAAGTTGTCACAACAGAATTGATATTTTCCGTTACTGTGCTATTTTAGTAATTTTATCTCCATACTTCTAGAACTTAAATCGAGACTTTAAATTCAGCAGATATGATAATTTATATAATCTTATGACTTTTGTATACTGAACATAAAATTATAAAGATTGCATGATATTTACCCTAAAATACTTAAAATCAGTTTAGTATAGACATAATAAAATTAATTGATTGAATATCTATGATCCAGAGTAAAAGAAGAAATGCCATTTCCTACAAATTTAGGTCATAAGAAAATCAAGAATATTATATATTCAATTTATGCAATAGGTTTTTTTTTTTTTGTTTTTTTTTTTCGAAGTTTTTTTCTTTCACTCGTGTCTTTAATTCCCCAATGATGATCTCAATTTTTAAAGCGACGTCAAGTTTATCGATTTGACGTCATTATCTTTCCTCAAAAGTGAAATATATAATATTTCATGTATTTAACTGAAGACATTCAATCAGTGATATTTCGAAATTTATATCATTTAACGGAATAAAACAGCCACAAATAGGAATAAGTGTTAATTCTAAATATTGATTCATATGTTCGTGATATGGTTGCCAGCTGTAACATTAATTGCTCTTTGAGTAGCAGCTCCAGCCAAGATGTCTTTGACAGGTTCATATCTATAATTGAAATTTGAAGTGATTAATATTAATGACAATACAATTTGGAAAGCATAACCAAGAAGCGCATGAATTCCTTGAATGAACAATACATAAAACATTGTTTAGATGCACCCAAAACGAGTTTAGATATTTAAATTTAGAATACGAGAGTATACACTAACTAACCTTTACGTACGACACCCTTGGCAGCGAGGCGTTGGACATGCTACAATGTGTTGTAATGGTGAGGACGGTGAGTATACCTAGAGAGACACGTGCGGCTACAGCGTCCACGTGGAACCAGAAGGACAACCATGATAACATGACAATGAGGACACTGGGGATGTAGGCCTGGATCATGTAGTAGCCGATGTTTCTCTTCAGGTACAAGTTCATCTGAAGACACGTGTTGCCTGGCAACCAAAGTATATCCAAACTTTATTTAGAATGGTCATGTAGTATGATTTTTACAGTATCACAAAACACCCTAACACATACAAACAAACAACATTTATAACTGTTTATAAAATACCTGACCATTAAGAAAACATATATAATATACGGTATGCCATTGTGAAAGTGTTTAACTGGATGATTGTGTTACAGTATTTAGTATTCATGAATATATAAATTCTTACCATTTAATTTGACATCTTATTCAAATTCACCATGACCAACACTAATTATCGGTTAAAGTTTATTGCAATATACAATGTTTTTTTTAACTGATGCTAACTAACGCATCGCCAAAATATAATACTTATTTCGGTACTGCTAAATGTTCAATAACGTTACTTCAGTCTGACTGGAGACTTGTTCATGTATAGCAAAATCAGTACTGCCTACCTGCATTATCAGAATTTAGACATGTGTAATGTAACTACTGATAAGCATTAAGCATGTGAGATTTCAACGAATTCAACGACTAATTCGCAAACCGTTGAACGACTGCACGACCTCGGGTCACGGAGCAACAACTCAGCCACTTATACGTTTTGCAGCAAATAAAGCTGTTACTATTTCTATTTCATTTTCTGTTTCTAGTTCTGGTAGAATTTTATAATTGCTTAGGTTACATCTGCTCAATATTAAATGACCAGTTTAAAAGATTCTTCATGCCGTCCTCTGAGATTCTTCATGCCGTCCTCTGAAATCAATCTTAATTATGTAACATTGTTCAAGTTTGTTATGTTTTATATATTCTTCATGGCTTATCTTTTAAATTCAACTTTATTTCAGTTCCTATTTGCATTACTTAAATTCAATTTTCTTGGAAAGTATAGACTCCAATTCTCTTTACAAGTAATGTGCCCTTGATGATAATGATATACTTTTATCATACCACGACTATCCTGAATTAGGAAGATGTTATATTGTAAGACTCTGAAAGTTGTTAAACTCAAAAATGAAATTATTATAAGCGAAGCCTTTTTAATTTTTTTAGAAGCGCTGCAATTTTGTGCAAAAAAAGGAAAGAAAAAAAAAGAAAACGGTATTATCTGGAATTAATATTTGTAATATAGCACATAAGATAAGATTATAGCAAGACTTGCAGGTGAAATAACCGAAACGGACATTAGGAAATTTTACAGATGATATGTATAAAGAAAGGATATATTAACTACAACGAGATAGGACGGGGCGGCATATTAGCTCTTTGTTTTATGACTTAAAAAGAGAAAACAATAATTATAAAAAACGAAGTGTCATCACCCATTGCCATTACATCGGCTCATCTAAGACAATTGATTAGTCTGAATCGCTAAATTTATACATGTATATGACAACAGTTGTCACTATTTTAAGAAGTGTAGGTATATTAAGTAACATGCATGTATCATACGTATGGCGGTTGTCCGCTATGTTACTAAATTTAGATATAGTGACGTCATACCATCCCCAATATTGGTACAATTAATAGTCTCAAATTTGTAGGCTGTAAACTGCTGTAATTCCACTTCCGGTTTAAGGCGTAAAGGATCCGTATCGCGCCATCTAAATATCAATCGATTTGTTGTGTATGCAACTGTAAACAAATAACAGAACAAACTCTGAAATTTAATATAATTTACATAATGATTTAATTTTGTGTATATTTAGAACATTACTAGAATAAGATCTTCTGGATGAAAGTACATATATATTTTTCGTCAAATAACTCAGTTTTATTACTTAATGCTGAAATATAAAAGTTGCATCTAATATAATAGATGTATTTTTTTAGAATCGTCAATGGAAAGTCAGAGCGCTCATTAGCCTTTTTTAAATATGCTTATGAGCTCCTCTAGCTTTTGATGAACGATATCTTATATCTAATATATGTACATTGTACATGTACAACATATTTATCGTAACCTGTATAAAGAAATATGTTTTACTGCCTTACAACCATTCCCTGTCATTTGTGATACTCAACACTTCGCTAATTAGTTGCTAACATTATTCCCAGCAAAACAATGGATATCAAAATCAGTATAAAACATTTCATACTACGTTCCCCATTGCAAAATTATATTTTATACCAAGAGAATTGAATACAAAATACTAAATTCAATATTCGACATTTAGGGCGAATATATCTGTTTTTATGTTGTTAGTCAACGAAAAAGCAAAGTCAATAATTTATTGAGGGTATTTCGCTTTTCAATAACCCTTTATTGCCGAACGTTGTTTAAGAATGTGAGAACATATATTTTATCATCCTAAAACTACCAAATAAGCTGCAATTCCTTCATATAAGCATCTCGGTGTTTAAAATAAACATCTAGTTAAAACATAAATATTATTTTGATGTTAATTGAAGTATGGTATTTGAAATTGAGATTTGAGATTGAAATCATATTGAGTGCTGTTCTAGATCGTTGGCAATGACAGTCGAAACTATTTATGTTTTTTTTATTTAATTGTTCACAACATATTTTTAAAATACAAAATGGAAGTACTTACAGCTTTGTATGATAAGAGAACAGACCTGTCTATCCATAGGGTAGTTTTTTAGATTCATCGGACACGATGCGGTTAATGTTATCCTACAACAGGGAAATACTTGCATATTTATCAATGGAAGTGTAATTATGAATGCAACTTTTATGCATATCGTGGGAAAGTATTAAGTCTATTTAGAAGTATTCAATATTCTACTTTAATACATTTTATATGTAATCAGGTAACTGGAAGACATTCAATTTGTGATTTATTGATATCGAATTCTAATTGATCTCCAGTACATATGGGCTGGGACCCTTACCATACTTACATTAAAAACTTTTTTTTTTTCTGCCAAAATTCAAACTCACGTCCTGATTAATGCCTTCCGTTACTTATATGAATTAGATGACTTAAAGGTATTGCATTCAGAGACAAGGGGTATAGAATAGAGGATAAGATATGTTAATTTTCTCAACGTCCATATTCCAATGTTTCTTTATACATAAAACTTTCCTAATGTGCGGCCCTGAATGTGTTTACATGTATTTCTGGCTGCATGTCCATGTCATTGATATATGTTTATTGTGATGCTAGATACAAAAACAAAAGAAACATCTCGCATCTAAAAAATGTTTAAGATACTACTGCATTGCATTATTTCCTTCTTTTAGTGAGCGTTAAATAGTGGCATTTACTGTTGAATAGTGGCATTTACTGTTGAATAGTGGCATTTACTGTTGAATAGTGGCATTTACTGTAAATAGTGGCATTTACTGTTAATTTACTTTTGGTTAAATAAAATTGTTTCATGTGTGTTAAATCTTTGCAAATATATTGATTAATTACCAAAAATATTTAATGCATACTTAGTATCAAAAGAAAAGGAATATATTCCGGGACATGTACCTAATTCCAGAGTGTAATAAACATTTCGGTTGTTATTGTTCTTGTTGATGGTGATGCTTTTTTACCTTGAATACATATTACCGCTTTATATGCCTACTGTCTTAATTCATTTAATAATTATATTGAAAAGGAATCACTTGTTACAACATATGTTACTCTTTGATGTTATATATATTACTCCAGAACAATCTAATAATAAGATTTTTTTTCCAGAATACATGTAACAAAAAAAAACATGTTGTAGGCGGAGAGGTTAAGTTAAGAGTATATGAAGAAAAAAATGTAATGCTTTTCATTTAACCCTTTCCCTCATAGAGGAAACCATAAAAAGACCTACGCGAACAGCATAAAACCAGATCAGCCTGCGAGTAACTCGCAGGCTGATCTGGTTTTATGCTGTTCGCTGCTCCTCAGTGGTCTGGAAATGAGAACTTTATAATTAAATTTGGTAAGGTTTAACTGTGGTTTTCTGCAGATCAGGCTTTATGTGGTACCTATTGAGTGTGTCAAAATGAGTCTATATGAGGGAAAGGGTTAAAGTATGAGTATTTCGCACAGAAGACCAACTTCCCATCAGAAGTTAAGAAAGGATGGGGTAAGCATTCTTATACTTAAATAAGCAATATCAACCTAATCAGGATAGCATAATATCATGATATCTTGAACTCTTAATTATTTCCAGATTTTAATGTAATACTTACATACTTGGAATATAGATATCTAAGATAATTGTGTATTTTTATCAGGAATATTTAAACGACACTTCAACACTTATAAAATCAAATGCAAACAATAACGCCTTTACTGTTATGAAGATAATACATAGTTACACAAATCCTCTGTAATGTCCAACAAACAGCAGATATTTTAAGGAAATGTTGGTGAGGTTTATTTTCTTTCTTCATTATTCAACGTGTGATACATCCACACATTATCCTTTTGAGACTGAAGTGCACATTATACGCTACACTCAGAACCCGTCTGTGTCAGTAGCACTTGTATCGGTAGCGGTCGGTTTCTGAAGTTCAATGCGTTTTATGAGCCCAGTATGTCTTTCCATGATCGGTGTTCGACACGGATCCGACTCGATATGTGAGTTGTAACGAGAGTAGATGCCACGTTATTACATGTCAATAACAGTTTCATTTCGCGTTTACATTGGAAAAGAATTAAAATTGGGCTTGATAAGTCCGGTAGGAATGAGCAATCGAAACATTACCAAGTCCATTTGCTACTGTTACAGAAAATAATGTACTGGTAAAGAAACATTCACTCTGAGGGAATTGATTGACACATTATTTTCGTTGCTAAAGTTCAGGCATTGCCCAAGTATACTGCGTTGCAAACTGTTTAAAAGATCGCTCACAAATTGCTATTAAGTTTTATGTATGTAAAGTTGTATTTATTATATTTCATTTTCTAATACGCATGCATCTATCAGCAGCTAATTGTATGAAGCGCTTAAATCATGGTTTGGTTTAAACCGCGTTTAGCAATTATTTTATTGTATACAACTTTGCTTAAGATTTTAATAATTAAACTTTGCCTACGACTTGGCAAGCTGGATTTAACAACAGCTCATATGTTTGAGAATCATTTAAGCTGGTCCTGGTGGCCGAAAAGTTAGAGCGTCCGTCCCGGAATCAGGAGGTTGTAAGTGCAATCCCCAGCTTTGATAAACCAAAGTCGTAAAATGGAACTGCTTAGTTCCCTTGCTGAGATATAAGGATAAAACAAGTCTTGTTAGCCTGGTATCTGGATAATGTGACTGGGTGTGGTATCATGCCTTAAGTATGTCTAAGGTGTTATACTGCAGTGTGACAGCACTACATATGTCTCAAGTGGACATTAATATCCAAGTGAATGCAAATAGTGTACTCATAGCATATGGAATATCTTCATAATTTCGACACTTGTAGTATGTGAAATATTTTCAAATTCATAGATTCGACCCTATAATATGTGGAATATCTTCATATTCGACACTCATTATGTGGAATATTTTCAAATTCAAAGTTTCGACACTCATAGTATGTGGAATATTTTCATTATTCCGACACTCATAGTATGTGGAATATTTTCAAATTCATAGTTTCGACACTCACAGTATGTGGAATATCTCCATAGTTCCGACATTCATAGTTTGTGGAATATTTTCAAATTCATAGTTTTGACACTCACAGTATGTGGAATATCTTCATTGTTCCGAAACTCAGACAAATTGCTTTTATCCAAGAAAATTGTGTTAATTGCTCGAAAACGACATTTTTCATGCTGGTAATTTGTACAGAAATCTGACTAACGTCCATTGATAATGATTTTAAGTACGGAAATTAGATAGCTGTATTTTTATGAAGGACCATCATCGAATTAAACCGAATTACTAGTGAATAGGTGTACTCAACAGATAATTAAATAACAAGATATATTTTGAATACGATCTTAATACTACAATTTAAGGTTATAATCACCAAGACCATGTGGCGAAATTGTACCATATTAACTGTGTCCATACATAAGGATCTTAATGTACATAAGAAGTAGATACTCCATTCTTTGATGGCTGTATGTCCTGTATTTTTTCATATTTTCTTTTGTTCTGAATTGAACTTATTATTTTTTATAAGGTCGAATAGGAAAGAAGTTCTTTGCAACTCATAATGACCCCTCTTGACGGTATTTTTTTACAGTATCAGCACTTTGCACCTGCGAAGTTATTGAAACCTTTATCGCCCCGATCGAGATAATTAAAAGAAGAAACTTGTTAAAAAGTGCCATGCGTCGGTAATAACAGTAAGTGAATTTCGAGCCTACCTCGCCCTGTATTTGACCGTGCCGTTACTGTAGATGTGAAACATCTTGTTGGGTATGGTCACGGTGTGGAAGTAGGCCTTCTTTTCGTTCCGGAAGTACAGGTCGGGCACCCAGACCTTCTCTATCAGCCGAGAATCAAGCTCCAGATAGTCCGTGTCTATCAAGTTCATGAATCGTAGCCGCTTGTCTATCCACTCTTGGTTAACCAACGCGTTCAGCGTGTAGTCCTTGCAAACACATGTATATATGTACATATAATTCAAGATATACTAGTTTAAACATTTTTATTGCTATACATACAAACATACAAAGAAACAAAACCAGTAGAATAAGGCAAATGGGTCAAGCCACAAGTTTAAAAAGTTAGTTACGGCTCTCCCTTAATGATTAAATACTATATTCATATATCTATAATATATCAAACACGACAATGTCTTATTTCCCGCTGATTTTGAAAACAAAATGTTTTCAATAATATGTGGTTTACGTATTTGTTTAATTGATTAAAAATGACGTAATCGTAATGTTGAACAAAAAAAATGCTGTATTATTAAAAGTTGTTAGATATTTAACAAAACCACGACGAAATATAAATTGATGAACTTTTGTGAATGCTATTGTTTTTTTTTTTTTTATTGTTTTTTATTATTACTAAGTGCATACGTATTTACGAGTTTCTGCCAGGGTTTTATTCATAGATGAAGGATTACAACACTATAAAACCAAATATTACTTGTACCCACCATTGACTGCTCATCTATGGAATCAATACTGTTGATAACTAATCCCACACTCACTTCACAGGGTGTATCTGAAACAGAGATATTGTTATATCAACAATTGTCACAAACTAGAAATATCACTTAAGGGGATTAATACCCCACACAGCGCTTTGACACAGACTGTGAAGCTTTATCAGTCGGACAAGGTGTTTTGCACAAATTCAAAGTCGACGGTTGTATCTCAATTTCCTTGGGGCCTCCGTGGCCGAGAGGGTAAAGTCGCTGACTTTAGCACTCATTCAGCCCCTCACCGCGTGGGTTCGAATCCCGGCAGGGTCATTCAGTATTTCATGTGAGGAAGCCTTCCAGCTGGCTTGCGGTATGTCGGTGGTTCTACCCGGATGCCTCCGTGCATTCGGGATCTTCCTCCACCTGTAATTAGCTGGGCGTTGTTATATGACTGAAATACTGTCGAATCGACGGTATACTCAAATATTCAAGTCAGTTTCCTGTTACAGTTTTGTGCAAAACTGTTGTACCTCAAGTTACAGCCATTTTGCACACACACACACACACACACACACACACAAAACACAACTTTGATTGTGCAAGGGGCGTAAAGCAGCATCCTGTTTGTCTTATTTAATGACATCATCATTGTGTTATGACACACTTGAAGTGAAGATTAAATATGAGGATTTCATTATTGCAACAGCAATATTTCGCTGTCTTTGTAAGCTACATGAAATAATAATATACCGATTTTCTGTCAGCATACTATGGTATTCTTTGTCAAAATACAAACTAAAATCATTTGTTCATAAGTACCTGAGAAAAAGTAACACCCAGAATAAAGGAGATTCTATACATTCACTGTAGAGTCCTTAAGTCGTCATATTTTTATATACAAATGCGTAGAGCAAGACAATTTTTATGTAGAAATTTAAAGACCCACAGCTAATTAGGGTCTTTCAAAAAGCTACAAATATAAACATTAGCAAGCAAAACACAAGCGCCCAAAGGTTGTCATAGAAATGACTAAACGATTTTTTAGATTTTAAGAACCTTACCAGTAGAAACAAAAACTTGGTATTAACACAAATAATGATCAAGTACAATGGAATTCAATTTATCTTTTAAATTTCCTCTGTATCCAACCAATTCCAGTACCAGACTGATTATGAGGGCCCTGTATTTACAGTTTTTTTTTTACAGGTATCGCCTTTCTGTTCCAAAATCTAGCAAACTAGATATGCTATTTCTAATGAATTCCCAGAGCTATATGCCTTCATCTTTTGTTCTTGTGTCAAACAAATAAAAGTCCAAAGCTTTTATCTGCAACTACCATATGAGTAGGACACATGCATTTCTGGTGGTTAGAAGAGTGAAATTAATTTGTTGTATGACTATAGAACACTAACATTTATAGGTTCTTGTTACATTCCATAGTTTGTTAATTTGATACTTTTGAGCATTTAGACAATAATTCTAACTTTCATTTATGAATATTTGTTTGTCAAAAAAAAAATTTTAAATTATTAATGATTATTTGAACATATGTAAAAGACCATTAAAACATGTTGTAATTTTACGTATTCTTTCTTATCTTAATCATGGTTAAATTCATTTTATTGTGCTCGTTTTTTTCCATTTTCAAAAAGATAAATTTACAACTAATGTCTATATCAAATCCCATAAAAGAAAAAAAAGTTTGAGATTGTTACATTTTGCACATTAACAGTATCCATATTTGTTCAAAATGTGCATGGTAAACTGTTGTTATTTGAGATACTTCCCTTTTGCACACAGAAAAAGATAATACAAATAATGAAATTTTTGTTTGTAAGGTCTGTTAAGATAGATGTAACTTGGACTTTATAAGATATCTCATATAAGAAATAAATTGTATTCTTTAAATTTGCTTGTGCCTTATATATGAACTAAACACTATATGACATATGTTAATTTTAAATAAAAATAAAAATAA
>CM037777.1:52575476-52585898 GCA_021229015.1 Solen grandis
CTTTGAAGAAGAGTTGGACATTCCAAGCGAAAGCAGAAAACATTATCCATGGAAAAGTTGGCCTCTTTTGTCTTTGTAAGAGATGGGCTGGACAGACTAGAGCGAGGCATATAAACAACATATTCTATCTGTTCTAGTTTCATTTTATTTTCAACACAACATACAAAGAATTCAATAGATATGAATGTAACTCAAGTGTAATCATCAAACAATGCTTCCGTAACATATGAACTTTCTTTTTCTTAAGTTCGTGTTTAGTGTATCCTGGAACGTAATTACCTAATACCATCTCAAAGACGATGGCTTTCTCGGATTTCGCATCGTAGTTTTCTTGACAAACTACGTAATTTAACACATACATTATATCGGCGTCATTTTCTAAAACCAATGTCATTCCTTCTGCCCTGCCACCGGCACAGTGAATAGTTATGTCTGGTTCAAATTGCTTTGCGACAATTTTGGTTATTTGATTTACATACCCAGATACAGCCCGTATGGGTCCCTTATGGGTAAAAGAAACTCTGTATATGAGACCCACATGGGTCCCACATTGTCAAACCCATATTTACATACCCAGATACAGCCCATATGGGTCCCTTATGGATACTAAACTCTATATATGGGACCCACATGGGTCCCACATAGTTAAGCCCATATAGGCATACCCAGACACAACCCATATGGGTCCCATATACCCTTACTATCTGGATAGAGATAGGCGCATCTTTAGGGTATAAAGGGTCTGAGTTTAGAGAGACGCACAAGGTGTGTAGGCTTCAAAACATTCGAGAAGTGAAGGTGAAGTGGCTAGGATATCCTTCAAAATTTTACAATTGGATTCCAAAATCGCACTTAGTATAAATTATAAACTTCATGAACGGCATGCCTCAGTCCGAAACAAACAGTGTTCAGGTGACAACTGTGTACGAGTACAGGCGGACACAAGAATGACAAAAAGTTAGGTGCATGACAACGAAATCAGCCCTTTGACACAGATTGTGCTCATATTTATCATCGCGAACGTGTCATTAGTGAGCCCGTGACTCAACAGTCCGGACCGTGAACATTTGATTGCTGCTGGTGAGCACTTCTAGCGAATACATTCTTCCAACCAAAGTTTTTCATAGAAGGCATGAACTATTTCTACATCACTCTCATCAGTGGTAGTTCGATGACATTGTATCCAAACAACAAACAATGTTGTTTTAGAACAAAGCTCGAAAAAACATCGATGTCGACAAAACACGATTCATAAGTGGATCTCGTGGAAATGATCGTTCCCACACAAGATAAAAACATCAAAAAGGATGAAGGAGAATTCTACGTCGTGACTAGTGATCGACAACTGGCAGCAGCATTTCCAAAGTGAGAAACAGCTGTGAAGTAGAAGGCAAAAATGGGCAATACTTCTATGAATTCCTGCAGGCATTTATGTGATATCACAATATCTCATCGACGAAATAGACAATGCCATTAAGCAAGCCACTAAATTGACTTTAACTATATTAACACAAAGAAACCTCACATTTGGTCTTGAATTTTCTAGCTTGTCGAAACGTGTCAAGCTCAGTGGCAATAGTGAATCAAAGATCGGCTTGGAACTTCATCCGACCCTTCTTACGAAACTTGGAGGAGAGGGAAGTACAGAGATGTTTCCGAACCATGACATCAACAGTTTCAAGTACGGCGTGGACCATGTGTTCGTGTATACCGATCTGGTGAACACACTTTGATAGGTGATGTCTAAGCACCCATTTAACGCGTTGTGTCATTTGACATAAAGACAAAAGCAGGTGTACGTCTTACCTGTCAGCAGATCATATTTCGACGAGATCAGCATCAATATAACTGGCGACACAGGTGATTCAGTTCATTTCGCTCACAGGAAGTCGATGGTGAAGCTTCATTTTAAAAGAAAGAAACGATTACTCCAGTCCAGATCCATGTTTAAGAAAATGGCCAGCATGATCTTACATATAATGAAACCAATTGTAAATTCAGGTCTACAGACTATGAAAAAAAAAGGGAGTGGGTAAACAATGTGTAAGAGTCTTAAAAGATATCCTTTCGGGACAAAATGTAAAGACAGTGTTCAAGAAATGGGGTAAAGCATTGCTGAAAAATGTGGGTCGGAAAACTATGAGGAGTATACAGCAAGCAGCAGTCAAACGTCGACATCATTCTACTTCCAGCACGTCAAGGAGACACATAAAGAAAAGAAAATCTCATCACTACCGTTGGCTATTTTTGATTAAACAACATGATGCAACACGACTCTTGCTAGTGCAGCAAAACTGACCTCGATGTGACACGTATCCCACCTACCACGAAAGCAACGCAAAGCGATGCACAGTGGCCAGAACACTATCCAGTGTCAGCAGTGAGCTATTCATCTCGCATAGAATTTGTAATTCTTGCTCAATCAGAAAAGTGGACCGATGTCCTCTAGAGCATCCTGTACTTGCAAGATTCGTAATAAAAATAAAATAAAATGAACTTTAAAAAAATCAATTTCAATACAATTAATCCTTCGGTTTGAAAATGATGTCCTTATTTTAAAAGAGTAATTCTGAGGGAATGTTTCCTTCCCAAATTATTATTTATAAACTTACTCATTCATGCACTCATACACTTTTGATTTCGACCAGTAATAGATTACAACTACTGTAACAGTAAAATGCCCCCCCCCCTTTTTTTATCTGCTAAAACACGCATAAACAAAATCCAATTTTATGTAGTTATGGTGCTAATGGAATGGAAATATATGTTGTACATAAAATAGCTGTATTGATATTGTACAGAAAGATAGAATACATAACTTAGAAAAATAAGGCTGCATTGCTTTTTGAGACTCTCCGATTATCGTCCCCCCAAAAGTAAAAAAGGGTGATAATTAAACCCATAAACAAGAGTCCCATGATGGCCCTGAATCGCTCACCTGAGAGACATTGCCCTCAATGCCAATTATTTTGTTTCGATTCTTACTGAATACATATTGATCCATGCAGAAGTACAGCAAGATCATCTAAATTCAACACAAAAACTGTACCTGCCATCCAAACTTTGAAGGTCATAGCCCTTAGTCTATGTAAAATAAAGTGACCCCTAGGGCGGGACCAATTCTGACCCCAGGGCCATGTTTTGATCAAAATAGGTAGATGTTCATTAGGCCATGTTACTCACCAAATATTTTAGCTCTAGGCCTTGTGGTTTCTTATACGATTGTTCTAGTCTTTTTCTATATCAGTCTATGTAAAATCAAGTGACCCTAAAGATGGGGTCTATTTCGACCCCACGGCCATGATTTGAACAAACTTGGTAGAGGTCTACTAGGCCATGTTACACACAAAATATCTAAACTCCAGGCCTTGAGGTTTCTGACAAGAGGATTTTTATTTTTTCTTATATCAGTCTATGTAAAATCAAGTGACCCCTGGGGCAGGGCCAATTTTGAACCCAGGGCCATGATTTGAACAAACTTAATAGAGGTCCACTAGGCCATGTTACACACCAAATATCTAAACGCCAGGCCCTGTGGTTTCTGACAATAAGATTTTCATTTTTTCTTATATAAGTCTATGTAAAATCAGTTAACCCAAGGGGCGGGGCCAATTTTGAACCCAGGGCGATGATTTGAACAAATTTAGTAGAGGTCCACTAGGCCATGTTACACACCAAATATCTAACCTCTAGGCCTTGTGGTTTCTGACAAGAAGATTTTTCTAGTTTTTCCTATGGAAGTCTTTGTAAAATCAAGTGACTCGTGGGGCGGCCAATTTCGACCCCAGGGTCATGATTTGCACAAACTTGGTAAAGGTTCATAAGACAATGCCACATACTAAATATCTAACCTCTAGGCCTTGTGGTTTCTGACAAGAAGATTTTTCTAGTTTTTCCTATGTTAGTCTTTGTAAAATCAAGTGACTCGTGGGGCGGCCAATTTCGACCCCAGGGTCATGATTTGCACAAACTTGGTAAAGGTTCATAAGACAATGCCACATACTAAATATCTAACCTCTAGGCCTTGTGGTTTCTGACATGAAGATTTTTCTAGTTTTTCCTATGTAAGTTTTTGTAAAATCAAGTGACTCGTGGGGCGGCCAATTTCGACCCCAGGGTCATGATTTGCACAAACTTGGTAAAGGTTCATAAGACAATGCCACATACCAAATATTTAACCTCTAGGCCTTGCGATTTCGGAGAAAACAATCTCTAAATATTTCACTTTAAAAATCTTGTTTTAGCTCGTGACTCAGATATGCAACGGACCGGAACCATTTGGACAAGTTTGGTAGACCTTCATGCAAGGAACATCCTAGGCAAATTTCATCAAATTTGGCCAAGTGGTTTAGGAGCAGGCGTTGATTTAAGAAAATTGTTGACGCCGGACGCACGCACGCATGGACGCATGCACGCACGGACAACGGATGCCGGATTAAAGGCAATCACAAGTGCAAGGTAAACATTTTATGCCAAAGTGAAGAAAGAACTTTGGAAGAAATAACATTAAACAAACGTACTTTCTTTTTAATTTACTCACACGCCATAGACATGAAAATATGGGAAGATCAAAATTACTTCGATCTTTTTCGAGGCTACTTTTGACACACACAAACGCGCGCGCGCCAAATGTACATACATGTATTAAGTGGCTACGATTTTAAAAGAATATTCCCACTAAATAACATTGTGAAACAAAAGTAACATACATTCTTCATACATACAAGTATATATGTATGTATTTTGATACTTTTTACTGCGTATGAAGAATGCACATGTAATATGCTACTTTTGTTTAGATCCAATATAACTCCTATTCGTACTGTTGCTGTACATTAAAATTTAGAAAAAGTTAAATCGAAATAGATATAGACAGACATACACAGTACTATCCGCTCAATATCATTTTCAATAACACAAATGTGCACTTGATATAAGGGAAAATTCATCTTTTTAATTTGACAAAAACTTCTATAATACATGCTTCATAATGTGTTGAAATTTCTCTACTGAAGTCTAACAAAAAGTACATGTTGGTACATTTAATTCAATACAATCCAGTTTCTGGTTTCTACTGGTAACCTATTACTTTCACGTATATAAGATATTTGGTTCAGTAGTTGTTTTTTTTTAATTAATGGTCCCAAAATGCAAATTTATTCTTAAATGTTCTTTGCAAATTACATTTTATTAACTTTATACAATAAAAATATATATACTGGTTTAAGGCAGAATGAAACCTATTAAATTCAAAAGAAAAGCAAATAGGATTATCACTGAAGGTAAAGAATATCCCCGTCATGTGGCTTTTTCATAGAACAAAAGCTAGTCCGGACGGACGGATGAACACCCCGACTTTTGCCATGGACGGACGGACGGACATCCCTACAAACCGACAGACTATATACCCCCTTTCAAACTTCGTTTAGAGGGGTACAAAAAGTTCCTTTGAATTAAGTACATTACCCGTATGTTTAAGAATAGTATAGCAATAATAGAACTGATTTCACATTAACCGCCATGTATCTAGCATAATCACATCCAAAGTCATGACATGTGTATCACGATGTAATCCATGTAGCATTTACACAGTCTCTTCTCCCGATCATTTCCCTACAAGACCTGTTTTATGAATGTATTGATAACTATCTTGTCCACAGCATGGTTATCTGGACCATGGTTTACTCAGTTATTTTTCGCTTTCTTTACCGGCCAAAGGGAGACAACTCTAAGAAATCTACTATGTCACTTCTGGTCTCTGGATTTTGCATTCTTGCGAGCAGCAGTTCCGCCATGTCGCCTTACTGGAACCGTCAGAAATAAATTGTCCTGCAATGAGACTCATCAAGTTCGTAGCATTGGAAGATAAGTCAGGCATTGAGCAAGCAGAAGAGGAGTTTAATAAAATACGTTCTACCAGTTCTTCCCTAGACATAATACTTTCGACAGTGGCGTTGGGTGGCATGTTAGAACCATCTGTCTGAATTCCAAATGCCTCAATGAATTGGGTAATGGGTAACTGCATATATTTGTCAAGAAAACCGAGTGTCTGATGCAAAAGTTTTAACAATATCAGAACATAGTTTACGTGCCATAGGAAACTGTATAATTTGCTGAACAGCATTGACGCATTTAGTAGATTTGAACAAATCACGTAAAGCTCCTGGATTATTGGTATAAAAATCCATCAAGCTCACATTTGTACATTTGAAGACTGTTTATCAGTCATGTAGGACAAAACGCGTGACATGAGGATCTCGTTCTAAACTGATGGAAACATTGTAAACATTGCGTACATTTTTCGTCTTTTCTCAAGGGTGTCTGGCCCGTCGTATACAAAACTCATTTCACGTGCAAGACGAGGGCTCCTTAAAACAATCTCGCCTCTCTCCTTTAGCATTTCTAACGGTAAATGTCGAGTTATGCTTTCTGTTGAACTGATAATTTATTAAGAAGTAAGTTCCTGTCGGGGATCATGTAACTGGGAAGGTATTCACCGGTAATAGCCATCTTCAATAGTAGTACAGCTTTCAGCAGCAAAGGTACAAATTCTAAAGTGTCGGTAAGAAGTGTTTCAGCTATCCAAAGAACAATATTTTTGGCAGTGTATGATTTAATTTTCTTGCAGATGGTTTTAATGATTGCTGAGATTAGTTCCTTAATGATAGCGTACACTTGAAACATATTCTCCTTAAAGGTGCTCAAAAGATAAATTTCTCCCAGTGTGAAACAAATCCTCCATTGAGTAAATTGGTACATGTTCCCTTTAACTCCAACTGGAACGACATGAGCGTCTAGAGTACTGACATGATCAATCATGTCTTGTGTCGGCCACTTCTGGTGTCTCTTTCGTGACTCCATCTTGGAAGAAGAGTTGGACATTCCAAGCGAAAGCAGAAAACATTATCCATGGAAAAGTTGGCCTCTTTTGTCTTTGTAAGAGATGGGCTGGACGGACCAGAGCGAGGCATATAAACAACATATTCTATCTGTTCTAGTTAGGACTTTCTGCCTACTTTTTTTATTATTATTATTCTTCTTCTTCTTCTTCTTATTCTTTTTTTCTTCCTCTTATATTTGTGTTAATTTCGATGTGTTGCCAATGACCCAAAATAATGAAAATTTTATGGCATATATTTCAAGCCATGAGCTTTTGAATGCAATGAATTTCATATTCATATGACGTCATATAACGTCAGATTTGACGTCAGGTGAAAAAGTTTGTACGCGGTCTACAGCCATTATTTCTAGACCGGTTTTCATCAAAATTTCACAGAATGTGTATGTTAGGCTCTAGTTGTGCATCCCGGTGTCCGTTTTTCCAAATTCGAAAAGACAAAGGTTTTATGGCGAATCCAAGATTCGAACCGTTGACGTCAAATTTCAAAAGCGTATAAAGTCGCTTCCAGATGAGCTAGAAAGCTGATATTTGGACTGAATATTAGTCTCTAGGTCTTCTATACATCCTAAAAAGATGAATGCCATATGACGTCACATGACGTCATTATGCTAATAAAACTTTCGTATTAAAAGTAAACGGTTTTTAAGCCCTGTAGACTTTATTTTTTTGTATGATTTGCTTGAAATTTTGACTGAAGATGCAGTATTAGATTCTATGGAGCCATGTCACTTTCATTTCCGGAAAATCCCAAAGGTCAAGGTCATATATCAATTATCGGGTTTTTCTTCGTCCTTAAATATCTCAAAAACGGTAAATGTTCTATCGAGACACTATGCGTATAATTTGTAGTGCTTAGAAAGATCTTTCAGATGATATTTAGTTTTTGATGATCAGGGTTGAATCGGTTGAGTTATGGCGAAAAAAAGAAAATTTGGTTACCCTCAGTGCGTTTAACAGTTTATATCTCGAAAACATTTGATTTTCGAAAATATGATTATGAATATTATTTGTAGAGCAATGTTTGGCCGTTCTTTTGATGCATTAGGTTTCACGATTGACTTAAGAATCATGGAGTAATGGCCTTTGAAAATGGTTAAAGTATAAAGAAGTTTCATCAAACATGTAAAATTTCAGCAATTTTGCCGTTAGATCAAGGTTTAACAGCTTATATCTTGATAGTCAGTAAATACAAGTTAAAACATTAAGCGAATGAATTGTAGAAAAATTCAAGACCTTTATTTTGGTACTCAATATTTCAAAATTGGTTCAAGTATAAGGCAGTTACAGCCAAAATAAGGACTTTCAGCGAATTCACCGTTGTTTCACGGTTTAACTGCTTATATCGTGTAAGGCAGTTTATAAATATGATATGAGGATGCCTAGGTATTTCATAATGTGATTTTATCATTGTTGACAGGTTGTATTATAATTTCAAAAGTGCTTTTGTGGATTTATCATGTAAATAAGGATTTAATATCCTACTTTCACTTTCAGCTAATTTTAAGCATTTCCGGAAAAATACTTTCACCCGAATGTATGCTTTTCGGAAAATGTAATGTCACAGATGATTATGTATTATCGCAAAAAATCAATACATTTCACTGTTATCATATTGATATTACTGGCTAAAGAAGTGTTGACAACAACCTAATTCTGTGTTAAATCATTTTATATACATTGCTTACACATATCAGTCTATATGCCAGCTGGTTTTGTTTCAAAAACTTCGTACAATTTTATTAATAAGACAGGCTTTGGTCCTTGATGTGCAAACATGCAAGTTAATGGCCTTAATATAAGGATGTGTACGTAGCTGTGATCTTCACGCCACTGGCACTCGATCTTTAAAACCGTTGCATATAACCCATGGTGACCTATATAAACACATATAGGTCACATGGGTTATATGCAACGGTTTTAAAGATCGAGTGCCAGTGCTTCACGCATGCACTTTTTTTACAATTTCTTAAATTTTATGTACTGTAAATATTAATTGAGATATGTACATGCAGGTTCAACTGTATCTTAGTAACATGCAATGCAGCATGATGCCAACTTAATGCTTGCTAGTTGTTTGTTTGTTGGGTTTAACGTCCCACTGACAGTATTTCAGTCATTAGGAGACCGATGTAGTGCTGCCACACTGCAGTATCACGCCATAGACATGTAACATGATACCACACCTGGGCACATTATCCTGACCAGTCCTGCAACTACCCTTATATGTTGAATGCCAAGCAAGGGAGCTATAATAGTACCATTTTTTACGACTTTGATATGTCCCGGCCGGGGACCGAACACATGACCTCCTGCTTCTGAGGCGGATACTCTAACCACTCGGCCACCGGTCGCTTGCTAATTGCATCATTTATTAAGTGGGTTTGGATTATGTGGCTCAGTGGCCGAGTGCTGGTGTGGTACGCTAGAGGTCCTGGGTTCAAATCCCTGCTACATTTTTTTCACCATCTGTTACATATATTGGCCCCCAACGTAAATAACTTAGTTTAATATGGCTTCTGCTACCGTGTTACAGCATCTCGATGTTTCTCTGTCTCTAAAAATTGACGGGACAAATTCTTAATTTGGAGGGGGTATATCACAGTAAATGGGTTCAGGTCCTAATTGTGGATAATTGAGAAGCTTTGGATCATGTGGCTTGATAGTTTAGTTGTAGCTAGAGCTGGCACAGTATGCCAGAGACTCTTGGGCCAGGATTATTTCAGCAACTGTTGCAATTCTGGCGCCAAAGGTGAATTTGTCACCATTACAGTTATAACAATCAGGACCAACTAGTCACAACACCTATATGTGATGATGGCCAAAAAAGGTTGGATGAAGCCACCAAAGTCTAAATTCCACCTGGAAATTTGATAAATTATGCTTGGAATAAATTTCACAGACTGGTCAGTTAGGGGCGGAATTTTAAGTAATTTACACCAATTGTTTGCCTGGAAACAGCAGTTTTTGCCCCATTTTCAGGCTGGCTCTGCCTAACATGTTTGTATAGCACAACCTTGTGTAAGAATATACTGGAGGCATACAAGTATGAACAGACTGACAGACATTATATAAAGCAAGTGTTTCTATAAGTATATTAGAAGTTTGCAGGAAACAATATAGGTAACCAAGGTGACATAATTATCAATTTAGTCAAAATTTGGAAGCCACTAACAAATCACACAAACTTCAAAATTTAATTAAGCAATACTTTTATTTTTCTAAACAACATCTTAATTTCTATTGTGGTTTTTACAAACTCATATGGCTATACAGTGTTAAATACATATATTATAAACATTAAACATCCATTTATCCATAACATCATTATAATTTCCATTTTGACCAGATGTGTGTATTCGGCATATTTTTAAGCTTATCAACTAATATGCACTTTGACAATCGCATATCTGAGTAAGGAAAATAACTTTTCAATAAAGGTATAAGTATAAATAACAAATTATGGTTTAACATTTATGTATACAAGAAGCTGCCTTCCTATTATATATAAAGATGATCTAGTA
>CM037777.1:52585998-52602351 GCA_021229015.1 Solen grandis
AAAGTTACACTTTGACGTAAAGGGGAAATTATCACATGTCTACGGCTTGATACTGCAATGTGGCAACACTATATCTGTCTCAAGTAGACATCATTATGAACAAGTAATCCCACAAAAAAGATGTCTAATACTATACATGTGTATAGCCATAGCTCAAGAAGTTATGATTTATTACGTGATGTGATGGAAGTGTGTTTTGCCTCATCCTCTTTACTCTTTAAGTATCTGATTTATCAAAAGGGCTTATGACAAGGTGAAGTAAAATCATTCCCAGATATTCCTTGCAGGAAACAACTTTTGTAGTATAATTCGGATCGAAACTCATGCACTCAGTAACTTACATAGTTTACTGATCGAACTGAAAGAACTGTTGTACATCAAATGAGAAATATTGACCCCTCAAACACAATCAGAAACAAGAGAGCCATAGAGGCCCTGGATCGCTCACCTGAGTATAGGGTTACCCAAGGAACATCTGCTAAAACATTTTGAAATGGCCAGTAGTTTAAAGTTTTTTTGGGTTTTTTTTACTTGTCGTTGCCATGGAAATCAGAGTTCTACATGGATCAAGTTTATTTAAGCAACTTTTGTGAAGGTTCCCTGCCAGGTTTAATCCAGTCCTGTCTGGCGGTTTCAGAGATGTCGATTAAAGTAAACTGTTGACGACGGACGCAGGGTGATTCTTATAGGTATTAAACACTTTCAGAGATCGTTCTAGTCTTGTCAGGAAAATACCTTGTATTTCATTTATGGGAAAAAACTTGATGAGAGGAAGTGTCATGCACATGGTCCTTAACTCTAGCCTCAATATCATGGAGTTATTCCCCTTTTATTTAATGTTTTTCCGTTGGATTACCTAGAAATAACAGTGGAGTAAAATTAATAATTAATTAAATAGTAACTTGAACCCGATCCAACGTTATAAACTGATCGAAGCGTTAATTGTGCTAACTGTGCTGGGTTTTATGACGTCATAATAACGTCACGCACGCGAGGTAATCCCGCCAATTTTGGCGTCTTTTGTGAATAACACAGCTAATGTCTGGCCTTTAAAGCATTAAATAAAAAGAAAAAAATGTTTGTTTTGGTGAATGTTCAATGTATCATTTCATTCGTGAACATAGAAGTATCACTTTTTATGTTCACTCAGTGAAATTATTAATCGCGCTTACATCAAAACAAATAATTATCCTCTATTTCACAACTTCTTGACCGCAAGATAATTGTTCTACTTATGCTTTTGATATGAAATTTCATCTATTGAAAGAAATTGGTGAAAGGAAGTGTCACATACAAGGTAACATATGAGAACATTAAATACACATGAATCCGTGAAGCTCGACACCGGCCAATCATGCAGTAGACTCGGGCGGATCTTGATCAATATTGTCAGCCCTTAAAACTATTTAGTTTATGGATATTAAAAACTGAATAAATATTAAACAATATAAATTTAAACAATGGTTTCTTCCGATAAAGTAAAATTAGCCATGTAGCCAATTTCAGCAAACATTTGCAAACGTTTTGTACACTAGCCACACAGGGCTTTCCAGTTGCCTGTCATCCTCATTATTCTTTTACATGTGAAAAAAAAACACTGTACGCCTTTTTTCCAGTCATTGTTTGCAAAAGTGAGCAAATGTTTTGGTACCTGAAATCATGGTAGATCCACAATGTAAAGCAAATAAAGCAGACCCTGATGAGAGGGCTTGTACATATATCACTTTGTGCCTCAGCGTGTGTGTGTGTCTTGTGTGTGATGAGAGGGCTTGTACATATATCACTTTGTGCCTCAGTGTGTGTGTGTGTCTTGTGTGTGATGAGAGGGCTTGTACATATATCACTTTGTGCCTCAGTGTGTGTGTGTGTCTTGTGTGTGATGAGAGGGCTTGTACATATATCACTTTGTGCCTCAGTGTGTGTGTGTGTGATGATAGGGCGTTAATTTTCTATGAAAACTAACCTCTAGTTTTCGTTAACTTCGTTTTTCCACGAATATTAATCCCCATAACTTTTATCCAAGAACATAAATCCACGATTAATGTACCATTCCAACGAAATTTACTTTATTACAGATTCACAAAATTTAATATCAACGAATATTAATCATGTTACAGTACTACGTTTAAGTGACACAGTACTAATAAATAACAATCAACGACTTTTTGATATGATTATAAAATATGTACATATCAAACAAAATTCAACGCTACAAATTTCTGCTTTGTTTCTCAAGTATTTGTATGCACGTTTCATACTTAGCCTAGCAATTATTGCACGCAGTTTGTCCTACTGCACTTTCTGTCTTTTTCCATTTAGGAAGTCTAAGGGCTTCACAATGTTCACATTGACCTACATGTGAATAACAGTCTAGTCAAGCCAGCCACGATAGAGGCTCATCTGTTTACAGTGAATCTTGAGTCCAGGCGGTATAAACACTGAACGTATAGTGGGAATAGAAACCGAAGTTGGTGGGAACGTTCTGGTAACAGTTTCCATTTTACAAGCACTTTGTCTCCAAGATTCAATCAGTGTTTAATTTGTGACCACGCCTACAGCTTTGCTTCGGACACACGTGGTTCAAACCGGAACCGGAAGATGCTGTGACGTAACTTCTCCGCCATGACGCGGTCAAAGGCAGCGTTTTGTTCAACTGTTAGATGGTTCTTCCAGTCGCCTATCACACCTGAAACATAGGGACCATGTCAATTATTCAACAATCTCATGTTTGAGACTCGGACTTGAATTATGAACAAAAACTTTAAGTGATATTAAAATTAAATCAATGTTTATGTTAGTGACTCAAGATAAATTTACGCATAGACCTATTTAACAACCTAAGTTCACACGCATTTATCGATATAAATATACACACATTTATCAACATAAATATACACACATTTATTAACATAAATATACACACACCGGTGGTCGAGTGGTTACAGTGTCCGCCTTGAGAGCGGGAGGTCGTGGATTCGATCCCCGTTCGCGTCATACAAAAGTCGTAAAGATGGCACAGGTATAGCTCCCTTGCTTGGCGCTTAGCATATAAGGGTTATTCTAGGACTGGTTGGCACGGAGTCAGGGTAATGTTACTCGGTGTGGTATCATACCACATGTCCACGGCATGATACTGCTGTGTAGCAGCAATATTTTTGTCTCAAATGAACATGGTATCTCCAAATGACTGAAATACTGTCGATAGGACTTTAAATCAAACAACCAAATATACACACTTGTATTAACATAGATATTCATAAGTTTATCACCATGAATAAAAACACATCATATTTTATCATCATAAAGCAAACATTAAAATCCTAAATACCGTTGATGTAGAACATATGATCGTACCTTTAAAAGCAATAGGTCGTATAAAATGCAACATTTCTTTACATTATCATAGTGAAAATACGTGACCCTCTGTATGTGTGTTTTATGTTTATTCATTTATGTTTGTGACTAAAAGCAAGATAATGAAATAAAATATGAAGAAAACAGTCAATTGTAGTTACAGCTACATATAACTAAACATTTTTAAACAAAATAAACGTTTTAGTCTGGAAAATTATGAGAATAAGAACTCTAATTCACTGGATTAAAAAATGTATGGATAGGAATATATTAGCACAGAGTAAGTCTGCGTTTGAAACAAGTATATGGACACTACTGATTCATACTGAGGTGCAGTTAGTGATTGTTAAGAGTGAATTACTGAATGTATTGAACTATATGTGTTGTCCTACTTTATTTGTCTGATTGGTTTACACTATCGACAGAGAGTATTACAGTCATTTTTGGAGACCTATGACTACACGAAACAGATATAGGGATGTGACATGCCATAGTCACATGACCTGAAACTACACACAGTCACATGACCTACCAATCTTGGGACGAGCACTTGAGTGATATACAAGTACCATTATTTACGGCTTTGGTTTGTCTTTTATCGAAACCCTCGATCTCCTGGTGTCGGGGTGGACGATTAATCACTTTCTGCATTTATAAACAAAAACAAAAATGTACGAGGATATGAATTTAAGTTGTGTTACTATGGCAACTACATTCTGAGCATTCGAGTCTCTACTATGGATACCGAAGAACCTCTCAACTTTGTAAAATTGATCGAATGATTAAAACATAACTACAACATGGGTATGGTGAGATAAGCAAAAGAGTTGAAAATCAGTTTTGTGTCCTGATTTTGTGTCAAAAATAAATATTTACGGAACACAATAATCGTGTGTGACATAAAAACACAAAAGATCTAATTTCTCTATAAAACTGCGTAACTATCACTTTACCATGCGGAGGAATAGTGTTTGTTTTGATGCATAGGGACTCGAGACTACATGTAATTAGTAAATATGCCTGTTTCGGTCATTTTGTGGTGTAACAATAACCCATGTAGAGAGTTTGAAGTCCGATACAAATCCCAGTAACAAACTAATAATCACATCAAGTTTGTCAAATTCTATAAAATGACCGAAACCTGTATATCTACCATCTGAAATCTGTAGCGAACCACTGACCTCCGCAACAAACTTTCTGCATAATTATTTCTCTCTATAAATAGAGACTGTGCCATCACTTGATACAAACGTTTGACATGAGTACTAATCATAGCGCTGAGAGAACAGGGCTGTCGCATTTCTTTTATCAAAGTAACTTTAATAAACGAGGAACAATTTTCCAAGTGGTACCAATAAATCCAGTGCTATCAACCCGCTTTAACCTTGCGTTAACAAGGTTGTTACATGAAATGAGGAACACACCATTTGTTTCGAAGGACTGTTAACAATTAGCACATCGCCATTCTTTCTTGCCTACAATTTTAAGAATTAAATCAATATACATATCTAAATCAAAAGAAAGTAAATTTTAAAACATCTAACTTTATTTTATTTAAGTTTGTCTCTTGCGAAACTTATTTTACCCATCTGACCTGCAGCTCGTCAAGCCCTCTTTCACTTGAGATACACACAACTTCAGTACCTTCAGCGCTTTGATTATATGTAGCGATTGTATGTGAGAGCAGGTTACCTTTCCTGTACAGTATACTGCGACCATTTTTGTCTTTCAGAAATGTTTTTACTTTGCCACCATCAACGTCGGCTTTAAGTTTTCTCAGTGTTGTCCTGGATATGATCTCCAGAAGTCTGGCATCTGAGTTGTTGTACCCCAGAAATTCCTGTATGCGTTTAACTTCGGAAAATGTATTCTACAAGAACATTTACATGTAAATGACTTTAAAAATGAATACAAACATAATTAATACAGCGGACAAAATTATAAACCACGCAAAGAATCATAGTTTTTATGATATCGAGCATCTGGACTTTATTCATTTATTACAAATTTCTTCAACATCAGCAAACATCTACTGGTGAATTTGTGAACTATGTAAGAACATTGTAGAGAAGACCGTAATTATACCAATAATATCATCGGTAGTAAAGGAAGAGATATTAAAAGAAAACAGTAAATCATGCTAAAGGTAGTCTAAATTTCCGCCTAATCAGTTTATTTGTGTTTAATTCCCATAGAAGTTCAATCATTTTGTCATAGGGTGAGGAAAATATGCAGCCTGACCGGGACTCGAACCCGGGGCCTTTCGCTTACAGGGCGAATGCTCTACCGACTGAGCTACCCGGCCACTTACATATGATTCTCCCCTATTGTGAGTTAACGGTACTGTGACAATTTATTATGAGGACTTAGGTAATATAGTTTGACTGTTTGCGAGGGTTTAATGACCGGGGGATTTTTGTCTCCATTAGACCGATATAATGCTGAATGACTGCGATATCACGCCTAGACAAGTGACAAGTACCACACTCGGTCCCATTACCCGGACACCGGGCCAACAACTTTAAGATCTACTTTTATGTACTGAGCGACAAGCAATCCATGCAAACCAGTTACTAATCCTACGAACACTTCGTTATATCGTGTCCGGGGACTGAACCCACTGGCAGTCCGGTTTGGCTGATTATTTCCGTAGGAATGACTTTGAAAGAAGGAAAGGAAAAAACTGTAAGAGCACTTGCCGTCTGAAGGTCCTCGTACATAACGACAAGGATGTTGAGGGGACGGTCTGTAGACTGTAGAACCGCCTGCCACGTGTTCAGGTAGTCGAAGTAGGAGCTATACAGTACTGAAATGGGATCAAACAACGGAGATATGATTAATTTCAAACGTGATAAACTGTGATACACAACTGAAGTATTTACGATACTTTTACATCATTTATTAACTATTTTGCACATCTTTGTGACGCAAATGCATTGGTACTGTTTCTTAATGTTTTATGTGTGTATGTTTGTATATCTCATCATTTTTTTTTATTTTCATTGACAGGTACAACGCCATTGAATATATATTTTATATGTAGAAATAGGCGTTTAATCAATTTTTTTCATGTTTTAAGTCCATACTCATGTAGTTTTTGCTCTCTTCGTGTAGTCGAGGACATAACTGCAGATTTGAATCTCGTCGGGAGCAGTACTTTTTCGTGATCTTCACAGGCGCAAAGTACTGGTCCAACACAGGGACTGCCGATAACGATTAGTTTAAGTGGTCTCAGTCGACAAACAGAAATTTTAAATTAAATATTTCTCACACTCTTCTAAAATTGATTCAAACAAATTCCAGTGGTGGCATCATCGACATGTTATATATCAGTTTCCTTTGAAATAAAAATATTTTGCCAGGGAGAATTAGTAATTCCATTGCAAACTTTATATGAAAAGAAATAATAGTTATTTATTGATAATGTTGGTATTGTGTATGTGAAATGAAATGAAAACATCACATTATAAAATGGAGTCTGATTTAAATATAAGACGTTCATTTCAATTTATTTTAATTAAAGACCAAAATCTCTCAAACTCAATCCAAGTTTATGTAAATTGCAAGTGGAATCAAGCAAAGTGATCTAAGAAAGCAAGTACGCGTTCTTAAGTCACTACTTAATTTGAATAATATGTAACGTTAGATCTAATAATATTTATTAATGATTTTCGACGAGATTCTGAAATATATCAGTGAGATGTAATTCATATCTAACTGTTGAAACTGTGAGTCATATAGGATTTTGGTTCCCGATCTGTACATTGAAATATATAGCAAAGTAGAACGTGAGACGGATAAAGATTTTCATTACGTCACGGTTACGTCATATAATTCGACGTGATTTGGTGCCATTTTTTTGGCAATGTCTGACTAGTTTAATGCAAAAACTATAGAAAACAACATAACACAAAAAGAAAATCTCTTTGTTTTGAGTGTGTATATAATATCTCATCTCGAAGTGATACAAGTTTCACTACACTACGCACTCTTTCTTTTAATTTGAATTAAACTAAACAGATGCTCGTGTCATAGATTAACGATCATAGATGTAAATCTAAAATTCTTACTGTTTCCTTGTAGAAAGCTCTCGACGAAACTATTCCACGACTGTTTATTTTTAAGACCTCTATCATTCTTCAAATGGTAGTAATACGAAACTAGGACGTCTTTCGGATTTCGAACAACCAGGATAATTTTCCCGCCTTTCTCGACATGTTGTTCCGGCAGGAATTTAAACCTCATGTGAGAGGCTATAAGTCTAGGACTCTGGCTGTTAATGATCTCTCTCTCGTACAAATCCAGTAACGGAAGTGGCAATGATGGCGCTTGCGCAATGGGACCTTTGTAACGAAGGAGATGAATAATGTTGCACATCCAGTGATTGCCTGAAAAAAAAATTGAAATTAATTCTACCAAAAGGCAATTCGCTGGTTTAATTAGAAATGAAATACACCAAATGTCCAACAAGGAACTATAGGTTACGAGATGCCAGTGTTCCACGTGCATATCGACGCTCTGGTAAACCCTGAATGCTGTTTTGATCATGTACCGTCAATACAATGGATAAGAGAGGGTCGTTCAAAATATTCGTGGACTAGTTTTTAACTTATTTAATGAATTATATGAAATATACATGGCTGAAAGGACAATTATTCTCCCAGCAAATACACACCTACAAGATCAATAAAATGATAAAAATAAAACGTAACCATGGTAATAAAACTAACACGCATGTAGCGTTATTTCGCTCTGTATCGAGGTGTAAAGAGGGGAGAAAGGCTGTGTTCGTATACTGTAGAGTATATTAAAACATTTTACAGACAAAAGAAGACCGAAGCGATCGCAAGCTTACATTGTCTGGAGAAAAGGGTCACTCTAAATTTGTGGCAAACACTTGATTTTGTGACGTATTTTGTACATGTTAAAAAAGAAAATAGAAAAGCGTTCTATTGAAATAAATCGCTGATAAATTTAAATTTTCAGAGCTTCTGATTAGCGACAAATTGAAAGGTGACTTCTAAGTATGTAAGTGCGTGTCAATCTATACTGATCTGTTTTGCGTTTCAAAAATAAAAGAAGAAATTGTACATTAGTAACATATAGTTACTAGTCACCTGATTTTGGATAGCCACACAGAAAGACATCACCATCTCGGTATTGGAAGGACTTTATGGACTGAAGTTTCTGATGGATTGTGACCGCACTGGTAGCCGAGAACAGGATCTCGTCCACACTGATGTATGTTATACCTTGGCCATGCTCATCCTGAACTCTGATTGTTGTCGTCATGGTAACAGCGGGAGGACCACACCCTTTTATACCTGTAAGGTGAGGTAACCACAACGACTTAATGATTCTCCTGTACTAGCACTGTTAGCTGGGTTCGTACCACCGACAGCACTTAACTCATTTGGTGACTTCCAGTATATTTACAGTAATATGAAATGCTGTCACACTGTAGTATCACGACTTGAAAATGTACTGTTTATGTGGGGAAAGGAATTTGGAAGCGGACAAAGGATGAGGGCTGTTCCAAAATTTCATTATCAGGTTGCAAATGAGAATAATCGATCTTGAACACGAGGTGTCGAATTGAACACAGTCGTTTGACACATTCTTTTCTTTTTAATCGTGAGGTTCAACCTTTCTGTATTCCTTGTCAGGAACCGTATACTATTAAACATATTTTAATTGACTGTGTAGATTTGAGTCTTATTTGAAAATTTTTTATACATATATTTAGATTCGTGGGGTTTGAAATATTTTATTGTAATACATGATAAATATTGATGTTTTTATATGATCGTTTAGACATTATATGACGTCTTTCGACTGTTGATGTGTCTTAAAATCAATATTTGATTCTATTCTATTCTGAATTCCTTGCTAGAAACCGTATACTATCAAACATATTTTAGTCGACTGTATTGATTTAAATCTTATAAGAACTAATTGTTTTAATGTGACACCTATGTTAGACCTTTTTAGGTTTTCGTGGACTGCAACGCAGCCGCGAAAACCTACTGTTCTTCTTGTGTTTCTTTTTCCCTTTTTTTTTTTTCCATTATTATTATTCTTTGCACTTTTTTTGTGGCCGCTGTTGCGGCATGATTAGAAGTGCTACAAATATGAAAATTTATATGTAAAGCATCAAAACATAATTGCCGATAACTCTGTCATTTGACATTTTATTTGATGCAGTTTTTTGCATTCTGTTCTCTGTCAACTGCCCCTTTAAATATGATGAGTGGCAATATCCATATCTTTGAAAATTTTGAGCTAGTAGAGGTTGAATGTTTGAATCTTTGAAAAAATCTGGCAAATTAGGGTGTGTCCACGAAAAACATGCCCATTTTTGTTAGAGATTAGATACGCTCATTCTGTTTTTTGAAATTGATTCCTTTGCGCACAAAATATATGGGGTGGCGATTTCAGAAAATGCATAAAATGGCTTTCAATAAGCGGTCAAAGTGCACTAAAATATGGAGGATTTTTTTTTTTGAGAATAGGCATTTTTTTAGTTTTTTGATGATTCTGCCATTATTTTTTAATCAATCTTTATGAAATTTTCACAGATTGATTGTTTGTTGTTTCAAAGGACTTCGCAGTTTCAAAATTTCAAAAAATGCAAAGGTCAAGGTCATATTGCGATTATTGGTTTTTCTTTGACCTTAAATATCTCAAAATCTAAAAATATTTTATCGAAAGAATATGGGTAAAATCAAAAGCCTCTAAAGAGTACTTTTTGAAGAAATTTAGTTTTTTCAGATCGGGGTTGATTTGGTTGTTTGGTGGCAGTTTGAAGTTTGGTCATACTTTGAACTGATTTCAAAGCCTTTAAAGTTTAAATGTGTGATATATTTTGTCATCATTGGAAAAAGAATGTCTTACCTCGTCAACAAAAAAAGAATTTTGCAAATCTGTCGAGAATTGATGAATTTATAGAGAATTTAAATACATGACCCAGAATAAAATCTGAGAAAATTTGACAGAATGTGCTTCACTGGATACCTATGTTCTATAATTAGAACTCTGCTCTGCTAGCTTTGCTCTTTAGGCTGGGACGTAACAGGTCATGAATGTATGTGTAAAACTAGCCTACTATCTCACTTCCATTGTAGCAGGTAATTTAGTTATGCATCAACCCATCAGAGGTTTTACACACATAGCTACTGTATTGGCTAAAGACTCCCTGCAGTGATGACCAGATATTAACAGGTCTGATCACAGCAGATGGGGGCCTGGCTCAGTGGGACATCACATTCCTTTCGAGATGCCTTTAATTTAAGTTTTGGTCACAGCTGAATTCACCAATGAAGAATAACACTAAGATATATAAAGCATTTTGCATTTTGTTGTTTTTTTGGTATTTTAACTTGGCTGATCAGGTTTGAAACTGTTTCTCATCACGAAAACCGGTGCATTTGCAGTATGCAAATCTAGTTAATACTGTTTCTGTTGATTCCTTGATCGCTTTTATTAAAGACGTTGGTATATACTGTATAGCAAGCTTTGATTTCCTGCTGTGCGGGATTCACTTGTGTATAGTTTTGTGACATCGTAATTTTAAGCGTTTTAGACACCGTATGACGTCTTTCGACTGTTGAGGTGTCTCTAATTCAATATTCTATTCTATTCTATTCTATTCACTTGTGTATAGTTTTTTTACTTATCGTAATTTTAATCGTTTTTAGACACCGTATGACGTCTTTCCACTGTTGAGGTGTCTTTAAATCAATATTCTATTTTATTCGTGAACACGAGAGCCATTTTATTTTAAAATATTTATAAAATGTATATTGGTTGACTTCTGTCGGGGTTACCTGGTGTTAAGATGGGGTATATAGAACTCTGTCTGTTAGTCGGTCTGTTGGTTGGTTGTTTGAATGGTCTGTCCGTCAATCTCCCAGATCTTTTTGCGCGAACTACGTCTAGATTTCTTTACCAACTGAGATCAAATTTTACAACTGACATATTGGTTTTTGCGAGTCATCCAAAGAATGATGGAGTAAATGACCCGAGTGGGTTATTTATCATATCCAGTGATAGTTCCGGTTTCACCTATAAATATACGTTACATGATTTAGTAATAAACAAAACCTAGCTCTTATGCTGTGTATGTGACCCCGTGTTTATAGAGCTTAGGACAGGTACATTGGTGCCAATTAAGGACGTTTCAAGGCCAAGCAAATAAAAAAAATGTTTCTATGTTCAAATATCTGTTTTAAAACAAAATAATTGGAATTATCCAAAAAGGCAATTGTCAGGCTTTCTTTATTGGAAGAATTTTATATATTGTTTTACTTTATATTGACCAGCGTTTTGTAAATGTGCTCTATTTGACAATTATGAAAAAAGTTTAAATCGAAAAAAATGTTTTGAAAATTATTCGTAAGAGTATATTTAAATAATCACACACATAAGCAGAGAAGAAAGTGGGGGCGCAAAGAAAACCGATGAAATTGAAAAATTTAATCTGTAAGACATTCGTAAAAGTATATTTAGATAAACAGAGAGAGAGAGGGGGGGGGGGGGGGGGGGTACAAAAAACCAGAAATCGAAAAAAAAAAGAAAAATTAGATATAAAAAAAAAATAAGACAGAAGGAGAGGAAAAATTTGATCTGAAAACTATTTAATCGTCAGAGAGAGAGAGAGAGAGAGAGAGAGTACACTAAATAATAATTTAAAAAAAACAAACACTTGCTTATACAAACGTTACAATATAAACAACACGTAGTTTTGCCCTTTCAAACATAAATCTATATAAATATGCATGACATGCACAATTCATGGTTGCAATGTAATTAATTTTAACATCCCTCATCCTCGATTTCGCTTCGAAACTCCGCACTGCGACCTCCGTTGAAGATGTCTATTATCAAGGAACCGGGTTAAGCAGTTGCTGAAATACCTTAAGCCTCAAAAGATATTTCTGATCACAGGCTGAAAAAAGGCTGTTTTTTTATACTTAATTTGGAAATGTAACCTAACGGAGATAAGATTAATTTTAAGCACGAGAAACTGTGATACATAACTTTAGTATTTATGATGCTTTTACATCATTTATTCACTATTTTGCACTTTTCTGAAGTGACGCTTACGGTATCGCTAACTGTTCCTTAATGTTTTATGTATGAGTATGTATGCTTGTATATCCAAACAGTTTTTTATATTTTTTATTTAACATAATGACACGCATGTTCGACATCATAACACGTCACTGTAACAAGATACCATGTTAGTCCGGGCTCCATTGCTCCGGAAACCTCGTCATCCGGACATTTTTCTCTAGGAACGGATTTCAACAACGTAAAAATGCCTTAAAATGTACATGTATTTAACAAAGTCGGTAAAATTTGACTTGACTTGACTATTTGAGTTTACCGTCGCTTGACAGTATTCCAGTCATATAAGACGTTCAGCTAATTACAGAGTCGCTGACTTTAACACTCACACAGTCCTTCACCGCGTGGGTTCGAATCCCGGCAGGGTCATTCCGATTTTCATGTGAGGAAGACTTCCAGCTGGTTTGCGGTAGGTCGGTGGTTCTACCCGGATGCCTCCGTGCATTTTGGGGTCTTCCTCCACCTGTAGTCTAGTCAAGTCATCTGCTCAGTTATCCGTGTCACCTTGAGCATGATTTGGTTGCATGTGAGAGAGTCAGTTAGACAAACGGAACCACGCGTGAAACATCGTTAGAAATAATCTCATTTTTGTATTTATAGTATATTTGTAGTATAAGTTGAATAAAGTACAATAAAGAAGATAATACTAAACTTTCTACAATCTTCGCTAGTTCCCCATTGCGGATGGGAAGAGTGAAAGAAAAGAAACAAAGAAAGTTGCACACTGTTACACTATGTAGTACATATTTTTATATTCTATATGTGTACATATTATGTGTACATATGCATTGTCAAAATATACCGGTCCCGGCGGCCTTGTGATTAGAGCGTCCGCACCGAAATCGGCAGGTCGTAGATTCGATTTCCATCCGCGACATACCAAAGTCGTGAAAAATGGTATTGGTATAGCTCCCTTGCCTTGCACTCAGCATATAAGGGTAGTTCCAGGCTTGATTGGCCCGGTGTCAGGATAATGTGACTGGGTGTGGTATCATGCCACATGTCTACGGCGTGATACTGCAGTGTGTAGTACTATATCTGTCTCAAGTAGACATTGTCTCCAAATGACTGTAAAACTGTCAGCGGGACGTTAAACTCAACAAACAAACAAACCATATCACATTCAGGTGCAGGGCACTAAAGTATCCCTTGCTACAATACTAAGGTATATACCTCACTATATATCAGACTACTTGTCAGTTTATCTTTTTAAGGCGAATTCTACTCATTATTCTCCTGCAACTATAGTCGGTAGTAAGACAAACGAATTTGCACTCTGTTTGTTTCAAAACAATCCGGAATTAGGGTCGTGAACCTGACTGTATGAATTTCAGAAGTAGGTCATTCCCCAGGGCCCAATTTATATACACTATCTACTGTTACTTAAGTGTAGAACTTGACAAGGTACTTGAGTGATTTAGATACTTGACTGTTTCTATTTCAAAGTTCAGAAATGCTCTGGGAGTAACCTAACATGCAAAATTACGTATGAACTACTTTAGGTGAATTGCAGACATTCGAGGCGCTAATTTTTTTTCTTTTTACAGGGGTAGATCTTCAATTATGTAAATGGGTTGCTGTTCTGATTTATAAGTGTCACGGCTTTATTGTTCATGTTTAAAATGGATGTTTACAGAGCAAAATAACACGTTTACAAACAGCAGCATATGAATAGTGGTTACGGTTATGAATAAAAGGTCTGCGTAACATATTCCATTCGTTTTCGTAAGCGCAGAATCTCATTACGTGGATCCGCACTAATTTTGGGGAGGTACAGTTAAATTTGTCATGGAAATATGCAAATTAGCAAGGTCAGCGATGCCTGGTAAGCGTTTGTAGCTATTAAAAATCGAATAACCAGACATGTACACGGATCCACAAGATTAACAATAAATGGAAGTTAATATATATAAATCAAAGTTATGTACTATGTAATACATATTTTTGTTCTATATGTGTACATATGTGTACATATGCATTCTGTTAAAATATACCGGTCCCGGCGGCCGTGTGATTAGAGCGTCCGCACCGAAATCGGGAGGTCGTAGGTTCGATTTCCGGCCGCGACATACCAAAATCGTGAAAAATGGTACTGGTATAGCTTCCTTGTTTGGCACTCAGCATATAAGGGTACTTCCAGGCCTGGCTGGCCCGATGTCAGGATAATGTGACTAGGTATGGTATCGCAGTGTCAGCGCTGTATCTGTCTTAAGTAGACATCGTCCCCAAATAATTGAAATACTGTCGGCGGGACGTTAAACCCGATAAACAAAATGCCAACATATGTCTAGAACAGGTCAATAATTGTGTATGCAGAACATATAGCGACAAACCTCCCAAACAAAGCAGATTTATATTCAACTGATTCGGCGTTCATTCATAGTCTCACACGTTATAAATAAAGCATACTAAAGTATTAACTACTAACGTATATCTGATTACTGATTTAAATAAAGATCGACAGGTAATTACGAGAATATGTATTTACCCTGTTTGTTTCTGTATCCAATATACACACACTGTGTTTACATTGTAAGCGTTACACGTTTTATTTAATGACCCCCATCAAAGTACTGAGTACTGAAGTGTACTGATAGCTCTGTTTCACATCTCTGTTCAGATTGTTTTACCCCTGAACTCCTTTAGAGAGCAGCATGAATTCATGAATTCAGCACAAGTCGAAACATTTTCTTTTTTATTCAGGAATTTATAAGCATCCCTGCACTGTGTTTAACCTCTCTCTCCTGTTTTTTTTTTTTTTTTTTTTTTTTTACAATTGTATCATGTACATGCTTGATGCGGGGTTCTGGAAATAAAAAATGAACTTTTTATGTTCGAGTTGCAGAAATAAATCTGTGTTGTGTTGTGTTATTGTATATACATCTACATACTGATACATGTGTTCTGACTGGTATGTTTAAATTTTTTATTACTTCGACATGTTTCAGAGTATTACTGTATATCAAAATTATATTTATGTATGTAAAAAAAATTTATAGCCGCTAACCCTTACCGTAACCTTAGTAACATTACCCAAACACCAACCCATCCGTACAACCTTCCCATTAAGGTGCATGTACATGCTCACCTCGCATAAAAAGAACTTCCATCACAGGTATCTTCTATAACGTTACACCAGCTCACCAGGCCTACAAGTTACCATATCTACATATACATAGTGACATTTTTGTGAATCCGGGCCTGTTGAGAGGTCATAATGGACTTGCGGCCACGACGCAGTCCTCGTGAAAATACTACATATCAGCCGTGTTTGGTGCTAGTTCAAGAACTGGCTGACTCGGTGTCAGGATCATGCCATTTTGTGTTATGTGATTTACAGAAGAGAGAGAGGGAGAGAGATGGGGGATTGAGAGTATGGTATCATGCCTTTCGGTCATGTAGTGTCAGGTTAATGTGACTGGTGTGGTATCATGCCACTTGGGCCATGTCGTGTCAAGACTTTATGATAGGGAGTGGTATCATGCCACGTGTCGAGATTTTATGATAGAGGGTGGTATCATGCCACGGGGGATACTGTGTCAAGATTTTAATGATATGGAGTGGTATCATGCAACTATTGTTCTTGGGGTGTTAAAACCCGGAGAAAAAATTGTAGAGAAATGTTGTTAAATAACTACAAACTATATCAATAAGGTCAGAAAACACATTATTTTACTCAGAAACTGATATCACATAAATAGTAAAGATTCTTCACAAACAGGACAACATTATATAAGGGACTCCTTTGACTTTAATCGTTGAGCATCTCATCATCGGGTTTCATGTTCCGGTTTACCGGTCTCGATGGCCGAGGAGATAGAGCGTGTGTCCTGGCATCGGAAGGTCATGGCTTCGATCCCCGGCCGCGAC
>CM037777.1:52602451-52616505 GCA_021229015.1 Solen grandis
AAATTCAATCTCATCCACATTGAAAAACAAAAAAACAAATTCATCAACATCACATTTGCCGATGGGGAAATGCAATGATCTATTGGTGGTATTGTAAATTCAATCTCATCCACATTGACTGTCATTGAATCACATTGTTCATCATTCATTATATCCTCAGACGGTGTATTGAAACAAGCCATTCTGCATGTACGATGTGGTCTCTTCGAAAGAAGAAGACATTATGAGCAAATGTTTGGGTTATGGTGTACTTATACTCATTTTTTTTTAATTTTAACCGCCAATTTTGAATTTCAAAAAATCTCATGTTTTTTTCAGCCCACCTGATCAGTGCCGCCATGGTTGCTATGTTGGAACAACGGTTGTCGATCAAACGTTTTCCAAGGGTTCCAAGGTTGAACAGTGTCATTTTGTGAAATTTTGCTTTTTAACTGTCCTATGATTTTTAGAAATAAACAATTTGGTGAATGCAATCTGTGTTCTGTTAATGGATCGTCCCTTCTTTCCCACTTGTGTAGCCTTAAAGCACACGAAAAACACTCCACTGTGTCATTTTTACCCGTATAGAAAAATCCAGCTGATGAAAGCTGAAACTTGCTAGGTTGAATTTGAGGCGACCACAAATCAAAGGTGTTTAACCGATCTTCAAAAAATATCAAGGGTGATGACTTAAAAGTCCAACTCTAGTAAATGTGTTGTTGACATGGTGGCTGTCCGTATAAGAATGATGCCAAAAGCTGTATACTCTCTTTTAAATCACACAAACTTTCAAAAAGTGATAGAGGAAAGTTTATTTCTTTCGTTCCTTTTTTCAAACACACTTTGATTTGATGTCGCTTTCTTTTCAACATCAAAATATAACCATTTTCCAAAGTACAAGTTACTATTTTTTTATTCAGTGGTGACCATGTTATTTTATCAAACCCATCAATTTTCAACTCAGTTGTTTGTAAAAGTTGTGCTTGTGCCATCTTCAGTTTATAAGAAAAAGACACACACATGCACACACACACTATATAACGCTTCAAAAACTGAACATCAAGATCATTCACCACTCTGAAAATGCGCGGTAAATAAAACATTCAAACATCAATTTCAAATCTCTCAAACACTTCTATTGTTAACACAGCTCTCACCCTTTCCAGTAAAACCTAATTAAGATATTGAATACAGACACGCCTACTACATGTCCACTACATGGCGACTTCAATGCTAATATACAAACTAATTACTAACACCCACACTGCTCTGTGCGCAGCCATGCAGACGGTGATCAGACACGCCCACCTCCGACCTATTATTTCTTAGATTTAAAATCGGATTACGTTTAAGGGAGTACATTACCATACTCATAATGGTCACATACTCACTTAACCAATATCCATTGTACAAATATTTTAGAATAATAGAAACATCTTTCAGTTTTCTATTACCAACACCTGTTCTTTTAATAAAGTTAAGGGACTCACCTACACAAACGTCATGAAACATGATTTCCATTCCCAGATAAATATAAAACGCAAAACAAAAGAGAAAATAATCCAAATATAAATTTCCAGCACAAAAAACCTTAGACAGTCTTACAGACTCGAAAAGTTGTTTCACACACGTGATCTTGTCTTTTGTTATAATGTTTGAGGCATTTCTCGCAAAAGTATCCTTCACTGAAGAAGCCCGTGATACTAGTGATGACATGAAAATTGTCATCGTCTACATGGTAAATGTAGATACATGGACGTTCATCGCTACTGGGTCTAGTGATAAATTTATTACCCAATCTTGCGCTGACCACCATCACGCGTACACCTAGGAGTTCTTCAAAAGCCACCACGTCATTTAAACTGGCTGGTCGGTCTGAGGGTACGCCTGCTAACTGACACAGGGTCGCCGCCACTGTCCTTGCTCTTTAAGATTTTTCATGACCAGGTGATTGTAATAGCTGAGGGGTACTTTCTGGTGTTCAATCGCAAGTTTAATGTTACCTTTTCCCTCTCTCGTCTTGGTCACCTCCTTCCATTCTTCTAGCGTACACCTTTTCAGTTTGGCCCAACTCACACCGATCGCTCTCGCCATACATAATTGGTCCTCGTTGTCAATGGTGACGACAGATTTTTTCAATTGGAGCGAATTTTTTTCTCCTTTAATGCTCGTTATTCGACGTCTAGGTAATCCGCTTCCTTTGGGTAAGTCAATGGTACCGATGGAAATGTTGAAACTCATTGATGGAAAGCTGTTGGTTACTATTTAATACTTTTTCGATGGTCTCCAACACTGTCTCTGCGTTTAATTGGTCCCAGGGTTGTAAGGGAACGATGATGGGGTCATGTAACCCTTCATGCTGTATCACAACACGTCCGAAATCGTTCCCCGCCAAATCACCCGGGCCTCCTCGAGCACTTCCTGGAACATGTGATGAAGACCACCTTTTATATCCATTAACTGTTGACCGTGGTACTTTTCATCTACCTTAATTTGATATGTCCTGTCCACGGCCGCTGTTTTCTTGAAAGTCTTCTCTGATTTTTTCCTCATGGTATATTTTAATTCATGAGATGGGCAAGGCTGGGGCTCCTCTCCACTTTCGGTCTGTATGGGTAACATGGGATCCCAATTTCCATCCTCCTCGCACGCATGTGTCAGGTCATTCATTTCTTCGTCAAATAGATAAGCTCTGACACATTCCTCTATCTCCTCCTGTTACTTGATATACTCTAATACTGTGGTTATATTTTCTTCATAACTATAACTTTCCAAAGGTCCTCTTAAGTTTTCAAGTATATTATAGAATTGTTGAATGATGAAATTATCATCATATTGTCGATTCATCAATTGAAACAAACGAAATCTATCGGAAGGAGATTCTTGAATATCCACGTGACAGCAAATTCCAACAGTTCGTCAACATCGGTGAAAGAATTCACCATCATTTCTAAGGTATTTTCCATGTTGTCGGATTGAGTTCTGTAGTCAGAATGACTGTATATTGTGCGCGACCTTTCATACTATCTTCTAAGCCTAAATGTCAAAGAGGAGGCTGATTATTTTTTAGACATATCCTCTGATTGGCTGTTTCCTTTTAGACACAACGTCATAGTTATTTGAAGAAATGGACCACCCGTTTCATTGGAAGTCTATGGTGGCATGTTTATGATCATACAGGAGTAGTATTGTATGTAGTAAAATACCACCTACCACATTTTTGACCACCTACCACATTTTTGTGGATGCAACATTTTTGTGGATGTCACATTTGAGTGGAGGTCAATATGTTGGACGTTCGTGTGCGACGAGTGCACCCATTGGTTGACGGAAACGCCCAAGTCGAAACTTAAAACCAATAAGTGACCACTCACTCACAAACAGGTTTATCACCCCACACATACCAAAACAATGGAATGGTCAATGATATGCATGAGTACACATGTAGTTTGAATAATATTCAGGGCTGCCACAAGCTAAAGGTAATACTATTGAGAACACTAATCTAAACCAGGGTTACATACTCCCTCCCAGGGGGAAAATGGCTCCTGACATTTTAATAATTCTGAAAGTTAAATATAACGACAATTACTTCAGCTAGAAAACTAAACTAATACTATTTATACTTTTACATGGCAGGTTGCTGAAACAAAAATAGAAAGAAAATTTTTTTTAGAGACATCTTAATTTCATTGATCAACATGGTCACTTCATCTAGATGAAATAACTCTTCTCATGTCCTGTAAACAAGACAAAAATAAAACATACCAACAAACAATAATAAAATCATGATACAATATTTGCTACTACATAGTGTGCAGTTTGATATATTTATCTATTTCAAAAATAGTCAATCAGACAAAATATTCCTCAGCATTCCAGAATTGTATGGAAGAAACCCATTCCCCATACCGAACTGGTGGTCTTACATTGTGTTTAGGTCTGACATGTATGGACGGCTCAAAAGATGGGAGATTCCAGAGACCTTGAAAAATTGGAGTCTGAAGGTACATCTTCCCTAGCAGACATATCGCTGCTATGAACTGAAGGCGGAACAGTACTATGAACTGTAAAATCCTGATCAGCTTGTTGACTGTTTCTTATTGGTGTTCTCACACCTCGCCTCATTGAGATGATACATGTCTCAACAGTATTGCTGTCTGAATCGGAGTTTGAATCAGAACTGATATCTACCTCCACAGGCTTGGTCCTGGTTTTATTAGTCTGAGTCTTTTTTGACTTGTGACTATATCAGATTGAGGTAGGTCCATGGGCAATGCGCTAAACTGCAAGAGCATATTTCTGTGGAGTTTGCGCCGTGGACCTAACCCATCCTCTCTCTGAACCTCAAACACAGGAAGGTCAGGATTTGGTTTTTGCAAAACACAACATGGGGTCTCCTCCCATCTGTCTTTCAGTTTGTATTTTCGTTTGTGCCCAACTGACCTCACCAAAACCCGATCACCCACTTCCAGCTTTGATGCAGTGACTTTTTGGTCATGTAGAACTTTGTTCTTTGCTGCATTTCTGTCAGCCTCCTCAGATGCATCAATGGCAAGCCTGGGATGCCACCCAAACATCAAAAAATGTGGTGAATACCCAGTCGAATCACTCCGAGTTGAATTGTACGCTTGGACTAGAGGTCCAACATACATATGACTTCCAGTCATGTTTCTGGTTTACATCCAGGGTTCCTAGCATCTTGAGCAAGCTCTGATTCATTCGCTCACAGGATCCATTTCCGATCGGATGGTAGGGAGTGGTTCGAGACTTTGTAGTGCCGGCAATCCTACAAAGCTCCTTAATTCCTACCTTGGTCACCATGTAACTTCTCCGGAAATGAATAGTAGCGGATGAAATTGTCGTATAAGGCTTTGGCTGTAGTATGAGCAGTTTGATTACGGCACGGTATGGCCTGTGCATACCTGGTGAAGTGGTCTGTTATAACCAGTTTATGCTCATAACCTCCTTTGAATGCTTCAAGAGACATAAAATCCATACAGACAAGCTCCATCGGCCTAGAAGTAGAGACCGATACAAGTTCAGCTCTTGGTATTTTAGCCTTACGACGAATGCATCGCCCACAATGCTCAACCCTGGCATTCACATCCTGCTCCAGACCAGGCCAATAAAAGCGCTGCCTAGCTAGCCAGAGGGTCTTCTCTTTACCAGGATGACCGACATCATCATGAACACCCTTAAGGGCCAGTTCATGATAAGTCTCAGGTAGAACAAGCTGTCTAACCTGTTCACCATTCTGCAAAAAGGTTCTGCAAAAAGGTTCTGTACAGAACTGAATCATCTACAAAGAGATGATTCCATTCCCGAAGGAGTTTCCGTACAGATGTAGGTTCAGACCTTAGTGCTTCCCCCCCTTGGGCGAAAACCACCTTGCAGAAGGTCAGTTACTCTGGCAATAGCTCTGTCCTTGCCCTGCTCAAGTTCCCAACTAATGTCAGAACTGAGTGACTGAGAAGGCACCTCCTCGGCCGATGGAGGTGAGACCCCAGTCACAATGCTCTCTGCCAAGGGAATATCAGCTGATATCGCTTGACAAATTGCATCGACAACATCTGGGAAAACTTGATTAAGTCTAGATAGACCATCAGCATCAGCATTTAACTTTCCTGGCCTATATTGTAGGGTAGTTATAACTTGCTAACGCTGATACCCATCTATGACCTATGGCATCCAATTTGGCCGTAGTCAGGACATATGTAAGTGGGTTGTTGTCTGTAACAACTGTAAAAGAGCTTCCACATAAATAATCATGGAATTTTTCTTTCACAGCCCACTTAAGAGCAAGAAATTCCAGTTTATGTGCTGGATATTTCTTTTCACTAGGCCTTAAGGCTCTACTGGCATATGCGATAACTCTCTCCCTCCCGTTTTGCTTCTGGTAAAGGACAGCACCTAAGCCAGAACCAGAACTGTCTGTGCGAAGAGAAAAGGGAAGAGAGAAATCTGCAAATGCCAGGACTGGGGCAGATGTGATTTTGCCTATGATGGTTTCAAAAGATTGTTGCTGGGAATCACCCCAGATTCAGTCTGAAGGTTTCTTGAGTTTTGTCATCTTACGGGACTTGGACTGAGGACCAGTACAGTGACCTTTGAGTAAGGAATAAAGTGGTTCTGCCAGAGAAGCATAATGAGGTATAAACCTCCTGTAATACCCAGTAAAGCCAAGAAACTTATTTTTAAGTTTTTATACTACTGAAAATTAAGTCATACATTTCAATGTGTGCTCATATCAAAGAGGTTAACCAACACTCTTGACATATGACTGGATATTTGAAATAGTGTATAATGGCCTAAACAACAATTAGCTGACATGATTATGATTGACATTACTAGCATATTGAATTTTGTGGGGTTTTGTTTAAATGATATCTCCTGTTAAATTAGGCAAATGACATGAATATCAGTCAACAACATGGTAGTTTAAATAGAAAAAAAATACCTGTGAACACACATCCGCTGTATTAAGCGATTCTTGCATTACTCTCAGTCTGTGAGCCCATAACTCCGAGAACATATGATTTAAGAACAGAAATATATTAATCCCAGATATTAATAGAGAAAATGTTTTAAGACACATTAATTATAACATTAAAGTTTAAGCAATAAATAAAAGTATATGGAGAAGCTTCACTGACCGTAGGCGTGTCCATATTCGCATGTTTCCAATTATTTTGTTTTATTTTATTTTAATATTTGTTCTCTATAAAAAGCTTTGGGATGTATAAATCAAGTTGTCATCAGTACACATTTAAAACATATTATAAAACGACCAATGTCAAAACTGTCAGTCCTCCCCTTAGTATATCACTCTGTACTTGTTAATACATACGGACTTGCGATGTTTAAATGTATGGCTGCATGGTTAACTTTACACCCAATATTACCTCGTATTTGCTGACGCAGGACCATGTCAGTTATCATGAAGATGAAAGAAGACATCCTCGGTATGATATTCTATTCTGGTTCAATGTCAATCAAGTTCAGGTCACTTTCTGCATGTCCTTCAACAAATCATGTCTCTTTTTTTTTGTTTTTGTTTTCTTCTAGATAAAAGTATGATTTAAGTATTTAACATTTATAAATATTACGAGCTATTGTGAAGATGATTCGTTTTTTTTTTCCTAAGAATATTTAATATGTTATTATTCAATTAAGATTAAATGTGACATCATATACATAAGTATTGTTTGTCGACATCTCTTTAAGCTACCGAAAGGCTCAAATTAATAGGTTGTAAATACTTTAATATTTACGATTTAATAATCTCACTTTAAACTTAATTTAAACAAACTTTATTTTAATGTTACAACGATTTTAAAATTAATTCAGAGATCCTACATTTCTTCAAACGAATATTGAAATTGTATAAATGTATCATTGATTCCATTCAATCCCAACATTCTGTCGGTACAGGCCATTCAGGTTTTTCAGCATTATTTTATTATTATCATTTTTATTTGAATATAAAATTGGATCTTCTCTTAAAATTTCTGTTTTAATGTCTGAATGATATACGGGAATTGGTTATGCCGATATAATCTCCTGTTTACTTTCGTTTTAAATAACTATAACGCCATAACACGGTTTGCCATTTATCGTTATAGCGACAGTTCTGTCACATATCTTTTTTATAATGTTTAACAAATTCGAGTCAACGAAAGGGATTTACTATAATAAAGTTACACTTCGTCACAAATTCACACACTAAACATACACATACATGTACATTAAAAAAATAATCATGAAATAGTATAAAATGTCGTATAGATTAGTCATAACTTAAAACAGTTCAGATCCACTTGGGAGAAAAATCCTGTGAAGTGGATTATATTCGTAAGCCCTTCCGTTAGTTAATCGACATGTCCTATTGTGATCCATTCAGATTTTTTTTCAGTGGCTTTCTACACCTTCAAATAAGGTCAGATCGTTATCGTGTTTATGTGCGCTCATTTTGTAAATACGTTGTCAATGAATCTAGATTTCTCTTTCACTGCGTGAGCGACGGGTTTCGTTCTCTCCTTTGGATAGGTGACTGACTCTCATCTTCTTTCATTTCCGACTTGGCCAATTCGACAGCGTGGGCAATCGATGTAACAAAATCAATTTCATGTTCACTCGTTTTACCCTCTCCAGCTTGTATATCTTCCACGATATAGTGACCTTTGTGAGTCGGTTCGACCTTTCCCTCCGCCATACGTTGAAAATGTCTCCTCCATTTGTCTACTTCCATTTTTTCAGATGAAGGGTACAGCGTACAGTCGAATCCGTTACGTTCGTCCGCTTAAACTGACTCCATCTTACAAAGATTCTTAAGCGATTTAATACCGTCGGCTTGATTTTCACGTACATTGGATCTTCGAAGAGAAAAAAGGTAACCACTTGTTTTTCTCTTGGATTTTGTAACGCCCGCAGCACGGGAAGCATGGTGTTCTCGGCGTAGGATTCTGAGCAAATGTCAGAGCACACATACAGTATATCTTCTCGAGCCGAAATCATTATTTCCTTCAGCGCGCAGGTCCACTGGCCTTTGAGTTCGTAAGATCGTGGTAATTCGACGGTGAAATCCCCGGTTCATTAGATGGATGCCGATCTGTTGACAAGCTGCTTCTCAGGAACAGGTAGTGCTCGTCCATGTCTCAGTGTCGGGGACGGCAGCGCGTATCCTATGGCGCTACAAAGTAAACTGATCTACAGTTCCGGATTTCCGTTCTTCAGAGATAAATTCGCGATGGAAGTGATAATGATCATATAAACGATGACGATCTGACAAATGTAGACAATTTCGGCTTTCGGAACTCTACTGCCGAAGAAACGCCACTCTTGGCTGTCTTCCCTTTCCATCGCGTTTTGACGTTCCCGCTCAACGGCGCCTCTTATTAACTATACTGCTGGAGGTCATCCGGTCCGGGAGTCATATTTCTTAGGCCAGAGTAAGTTTACATGCGGCGGCGGCGGCGTGTCATGTAAGTATACATGCGTCGGTGACGGCGTCGGCGTGTCATGTAAGTTTACATGCGGCTGCGGCGTCGGCGTGTCAGTAAGTTTACATGCGGCGGCGGCGGCGTGTCATGTAAGTATACATGCGGCGACGTGTCATGTTCATCGTTGAGCCCTAAGTTTCTTCATCAAGCAAGCTTTCCAACATAGTAATATGTTTCCTCTATTTTCTTGAACAAAATATTTTATGCAAATCTACTGAATGCGATTTCCGAACTGTATCTTAACAGCGTTAAACATTCTCGAGTTTCTTTTATACTCTTCCGAAACCTACAAGGCGAATTACTAGTTTATATATATTGCAATCATCATTACAAGAAAAATCAATTCAAACTCATATTCGAACATCGATTAGAACTGATGATTTATTCAAACTTAAACAAGATAGTGGAACTTTTACAGTTAAGGTGTATGGTTCTAGAAATGCTCGTATGAAGTGACCATCTCGATTAAGGACCAATACGGATATTGACCAAACCAGATAATGACCAACCCGGATATATTTATAGGGGCTTCAAATATATCAGTGCGTAAACTTTCTTCCTCTGGGGTACACGATTTCAGATCTACAACCAAGTAACCGTACGGTTTGAAAATCTTTTCATAAAAAGGTTGTTATATGTGGGATATTTTCTTGTCAACGTGGCCACTTGCTGTCTGTCAATCGGGTTTTTGAACAAAACCAAATGCTAGGTATTTAGCGCGATGTATCGTTACTGACCGGATATTGATCTTGACTTGAATTCAGGAAATCCTTAAACTGACCAAACGACTTAAGTAGTAATTAATAGGTGGGAGAAATCCTCACATTTTTTTTGTGCGTAGACATACCTATACAGGTGAGAGAAGTCCTCACCTTTGATTAGCTCCAAAGGGAAATAACTCGTAGAGTTATATTCACATGTGTGTTACAATAAAAAGTACGGAACGGTCAAAGGGAAATAACTCTTTGTTTTTTGGGTTTTCCATCGCCGCTTCAGTATTTCAGCCATATAGCGACGTCCAGCTAAATACAGGTGGAGGAAGACTTCAAGTACATGAAACAACTGGATAGAACCACCGACCCACCGCAAGTTAGCTAGAAGGCTTCCCCACATTTATGGACTCCAAATCTATAACGCGACCTTCAGTGATTATAAACAAAAAACAAACGAACATGTATATATATAATGTTTATTGACTACAGGATTTACTTTAACAAAGTGGTATATAGTTCCTGTAGAGAGACTCAGACATACATATATAAATCTCTTTTTAATAAAATAATGTATATAATTATATACTTTCTTCTATAACCACAGAATACTGGAGTTAAAAAACATAAAAAAACATTCATTTGTTTTTTCCTATAACAAACTGATTTCAAAAATTTAAAAAAGTAAGCAACCTGCGCATTTCAATAATAATGATACAAAACAGGAGATGATAATGTTTCTGATATCCAGATTTGATGGTTATGCTCAACAATTTGTTAATTACATCAAATAATAATGTTTTATATATAATTTGTTCTAAACTGTAATAAATACCCTGAACATTTAACAATAAGGATTATTCATGGGTAGGTTACACATTTTTAAAGTAACATCATGTTATATTTTTTTTTAGTAAACGTTGAAAATCATGTATGGTATCATCAGGTTTTCCTATTATTTTCTTTTGGTTTAACCAATTTAGAACCATTAACGGATAAGTTAAAAGCTATTAAAACTTATTTAGAGGTTTCATAAGTTAGAAATTCACACTGAAATTCTAGAATAACATTTTTTAAAAACAAGAAGAGATAATGATACACCATTTTAAAATAAGATAATTAACATATACTATCAACAATGAATAAAATTGGAAAATACTTAAAAAATCACATCTGTGGGGAATGACTAGGAGTTTTTAAATATTGGTTTAAAGATTAGAACATATTTGGAATAACTTTGATGGAGAGGGGGGAATACTGGAGTATTCAATAACAGAGGTAGGATAATAAATGGATTAATATAGTCTATAAAATGATGACATTTAAAAAAAGAAATGATGTAATATATGAAATAGGGTTTTCCTTACATATATGTTGAGACTACAACTTAAGAAATTGTAAACCATGAATCTAAAATTTACAACTTTGAGAAATGATAATAAAATGAAATGGTGATTATAATTAGAATATTTGAAAATGATTTTTCCCTACATGCAATGTTGAAACTATAAATTTTAAAATAGCAAATAACCTAAAATCAAACTACAAACTGGAAATAATGCTATAAAAAAAGAATTAAATTTATATAGTCTATAAAGTCTAACAATTAAAACATACTAAGTGATCTAACTGATTAAAAAAAAACTTAAACTTTGATTATGATGATAGATATTAGAATATTACAAAACCTAAGATTAAACTACAAACTGAAAACAATACTATCGCAATATTAAAAAAAAAATGATAACAACATGAAATGATGATTATGAGAATATATGAATGAAAATGAAGTTCTTTTCTTACATATATATGTTGAGACTACAACTTAAGAATTGTAAACCATGAATCTAAAATTATCATAATTGATTATGATGATAGATATTAAGCTAAACATTCTATAGCAAAGATAAAGGACTTGCATTATGCTGAATAATTGCAATGAGAATTAGAAGAAATAATGTTACTAAGTTTTTATGAACCATGAGTGTCATAAACATGAGTATCAGAACCTATATCACCTAAATTTCAATGTGGGTATAAAGTAAAAGGAATGTTAAATTTCAGATATCACAGTCTGATTTGAAATGGACTTTTTATATATACTGATATGTTATCACCATAAGATTAAAGTAGATAAAATATTTTACAATGCTGAGGTAGTGTAATAACTCTGATATGCTATAACCAAAGTATATAAAATCTTATACATTGCTGATGTTTATTAGAAACTAAATTGATAAAAGCTACTAAAGCACAACCTATATCAATAAAAACATCTTATTGTCTAATTATAGAGGTATTGTATTAGAATAATACAACTTTATAGATATAATGTGGTATTTAAAAAATACTAAAAAAAACACAACCTTGTTTTCTAACAGTACATTTTGATTTATTTCAAAGTACATTAATACTTTCTTACTTATTTCTTCTCTTCTTTTTCCCTTGATGCTTTGCTCCGCGTGTAATACCCAACTCTATTCTGTTCTGTTGAAGAAGATGGAAGTGTAAGAGGATACTGTGTAGGTCTAGAGGGACTATGTGGAGTTGGTGCAATTCTGGGAGGAGAAGCTGAAAGGACTGATTGTGTCGATGGAGTAATGTTTAGAGCAGAGTCACTATAACTTCGTCCAAAAGATGTTTCTTCTGTTGAGATTGACCTTAGTTCGAACGATAAATTCCCATATTGAACTTTTCTTACTTCTCCATTTTTTCAATTTCCAAACAAGAATGATAATGATGATAATTGTCACAGCAGTGGAACCAGCAAGGGTGTAAACTGTAAGAGGAAAAAGTACTTATTGATTTCATAATTATATGCCTAATTTCTATTTATAGAGTATAATAGGATTACAGTGCAGTTGTAGTAGGTGAATACACAGGTTCATAAGTTGTATCAAAGGATGAATCCCATTTTAGTTCTTCATTAGATGTACTCAACTCATCTAGATCTATATTTGTTTGTCTTGGTGATAAATAAGCATTATAGTCAGAGTTTCTATTTAAAGGAAAGGTCATATTTTTAACTATTGGATGTTGTAAACTATATATTCTTTTCTTTACTGCATTGATTTGATTTCTGAAATGTAAATTAATAGCTATAAAAAGAAGGGTAATGGGAAAGAATAGTGCATATAAAATCATATAATGGGGGAAAGAGTTTATGGCAACCTTTTTGATATCATCTGAAACATAAACAAAAATAAGAATAAACACAGTGTTATTAAAATTATACACAATTGGTATAAAGTCACCTAGATTTTTACCTTTCCAACAACTGAAGTAAGAAAAAATGTACTAACCAGCTATTCCAGCTATTCCTTTTACATGTGTACTATTTTCTACCACTGGAACTGGTGGGGGAAGTACTTGGAGCTGGTGGTGTAGTACTTGGAGCTTGTGTCGTACTTGGAGCTGGTGTCGTACTTGGAGCTGGTGGTGTAGTACTTGGAGCTGGTGTAGTACTTGGAGCTGGTGGTGTAGTACTTGGAGCTTGTGTCGTACTTGGAGCTGGTGTAGTACTTGGAGCTGGTGGTGTAGTACTTGGAGCTGGTGTAGTACTTGGAGCAGGTGTTTTACTGCTTTCCGTTGTTGGAACTGGACAGTGTAGTCTCCATCCCACCATACTAAAATAAAATAATGAATTTCACCCCTAAAAAACTATATAGCTGAATAAATTTTCTGCTTAATTATCTATCTGCTGATACTGTCAATCTCTTGTATTAGTCGGTGTAAAAAGCTCATCAGAGCTTATGTTATCTGTTCTATGTATCCGACTTTGTAAATAAATATAACTTGACTTGACTTGTTATAGACAAGCTCTACACATCAAGTTGTTCAAAAGTTGTTGCTTTAAGATTTTTGGTCACATCTTGGTGGACTGGGTAGCCTGGGAGTCCTGGTTGTTGCTTATTTCATGCTTTAGAATTAGTCAGTGAAGACTGGATTTGTAAGCTTTACTGCACAGGTAAAATGAGAATTTGTTGGGAAAAACAAAAACTTAATCTGAGTAGATCTAGGTAAGAAAAAAACTTACAGGACAAGTCACAGATTCATTTTGAACCGATCATTATTTCAACATCCTGTTGGTTGTTTCTAACAGACCCGTAACCGATTTGTTGATTCTCAGTAACGACAGTTTTCATGTTTGGTAGATTCTTCAAGTCGATCATAACCGGTGCTCCTCCAGATTCCCCTCTAAATGATAACCTAACGGTATGTAGATCAACGAAACCGTTTTCGTATATCACAGCTACATTGGCGTGTTGCAAAGTACATTCAACCATCTTTTCTACAATTTGTTCACATACTTGGTTTATATATTTCACAGTATAATGAGCAAGAGATGGTGAAATTAGTAGAA
>CM037777.1:52616605-52633214 GCA_021229015.1 Solen grandis
ATCACGGCCAAGTTCGATTATGGCTGATATCGTACCATTAGGTCAGGAGTTATGCCCTTTTAATATTCAAAAAATGCCATATTTCAAGTTGTTTACACTCTAGCATCTTCATCTTTCGAGCAATCCTCTTCAAACTTTATGGCAATGCTTATGACCATAAGGTCTCGATTGAGTTCGATTATGGCTGAGATTCATAAATTAGGTCAGGAGTTATGCCCCTTTTAATATTCAAAAAATGCCATATTTCACTTTGTTTACACTCTAGCATCTTCATCTTTTGAGAAATCATCTTAAAACTTTATGGCAATGCTTATGACCATAATATCTCGATTGAGTTTGATTATGACTGAGATCAGTTGATTAGGTCAGGAGTTAAGCCCCTTTTAATATAAAAAAATGCCATATTACACGTTGTTTACACTCTAGCATCTTCATCTTTTGAGCAATCATCTTCAAACTTTATTACAATGTTTATGACCATAAGGTCTCGATTGAGTTCAATTAATGCTGAGATCCGTCAATTAGTTCAGAAGTTATGCCCCTTTTAATATTAAAAAAATGCCAGAAATCACTTTGTTTACACTCTAGCATCTTCATCTTTTGAGCAATCATCTTCAAACTTTATGACAATGCTTATGACCATAAGGTCTCGATTGAGTTCGATTATGGCTGAGATCCGTCAATTAGGTCAGGAGTTATGCCCTTTTAATATAAAAAAGCCTATTTCACGTTGTTTACACTCTAGCATCTTCCTTTTTTTAGCAATCATCTTCAAACTTTATGACATTGTTAATGACCATAATGTCTCGATTGAGTTCAATTGTGGCTGAGATGGGTCATTTAAGTCAGGAGTTATGCCCCTTTTAATACAAAAAATGCAAGATTTCACTTTGTTTATTCTCTACCAACTTCATTTTTTAACAATCATTTTTAAACTTTAAGACAATGTTTATGCCCATAATCTAACAATCGGGTTCAATTATAACTGATATTGACTTGTAAATTTAGGAGTTATGCCCATTTCACTAATAAAAAAAGCCAGATTTCACTTTTACACTCAAGCATCTTTATTTCTTAAGCAATCATCTTTCTCAGGTGAGCGACCAAGGGCCATCTTGGCCCTCTTGTTTATTGGTTCTGTCAGTTTTGATAGAGTTTGCATTCCATGAGACGACGGCGAGGCTGTGGGTTGCTTGGGGTTGTTGGCTATTCGCCGCCATTATGGGTTTTATTTATGTTATTAGGTGAGTTGTATGGACTGGTCTAGTCTATCGGGCGAAGGGTGGGGGTGGCCCATAGTGCCACTGCTTCCTATTTGGGTTTGATCTGTAGTGTGATGGGGGTTTGTTGTGGTTACACCTGTACCATGGGTGGGCCGTTCTGTTTGAAATAGGAGGGTAGTAGGGTCCATTGTGCCCGGGGAACTGTGGGCATTGGATTTCTAGGGGTCTGTGGGTGGGCCTAGAAGGTCTATGTCTTGTTTGGGTAGGGATATTTATCTCCCCCCCCCGTTGGCTACCTGTATTCTTTTTCTGGGTGTTCTCCTTTGTTTGCTCTATTGTGATAGTTTCAGGGGTGTGTTTTGTGGTTTGATAGTTTTTTAGTTCTTTATTTAATATGCTTAGGATTTCTGTTTCAGTTTTTCCCACCAAACTCTTGGCAAGATTTTCCAAATTTGTAGGTGTTTTTCTGGTCTCTAGTGCCTTTTCATATTCATTTTGGACAGTGTTGTTTTTCTGTGATACTAATTTGCTATGTCTGATGTAGGCAGGACAGCCCTTGTAGGCTGCCCCGTGGTTTCCATTACAGTTTGCACATTTTTTTTTGTTTTTACTGGTGCAGTTGTTGTGATCATGTGGGCCTGCACAGTGGGGGCATATGGTATTACCTTTGGTGGAGAATGTGACAGCCAATTGTCCTGTTTTTGTTTGACCTACTGTTTGAACGTCATTGTGTTTTAGTATGGTGGCCTTTATTGTCTCAAAGTTACTGTTTTCAGGTATATTAATTATGCCTTTGGAGTTTGTGTCATGTATCTGCCTTATTTGGAGTTGGTAGTCTTTGAAACTAAAATTTTGGGCTGTTGGTAACCTGTCTTTCTGAGTTTTAAGTGGATTGATTTTCCTTTTTTGTTGTTAACTTCGTACAGTGTCCTCCTGTTTTGAGATGAATGCAGACCCAATTTCATTGAGTTGCCCTGCTGATATTGTTCCATAAGATATGACAGTTAGAATGACTGTTATCCATGCCACTGTATTTGTTTCTGGTGAGTGGGTGACATGGATTGGGTTGGTGTTTGATCCTGATTTGGGGGGGCTAGGTTTTTTCTTTTTGACCGTGATGAACTCTGCCGGCCTTTTGTTGGTGGGTGGGGTTTTGATCGTTTGGGGGGTTGGTGTTTGGGGGCTTACTGCCCTTTTTTCTTTCAGAAATGGGAAAAAGGACTCTTCTTGTTTGGTTTTCTGGGGTCCCTTTAACCATAGAGTTGTCTGTTGTTTTTGTGGGGGTTTCCATTTTGCCTATTCCTGGTGGGTTATGTATCTCTAATCAGTTCTTGTGGTTTTTTCAGTGCAGCTTGTGCTGAGAACTGGGTTCGATTCCAGGGGACTGGAGAAACGTATCCTAATGCCACGATGGAATAGGTAGCTTGGATTTTTTTTTTATATCAATTGTTTGTAATAGTTGCTATGCCGTGGGGTTACCTGGCTCTTGTCAGGTGTTGGTCGGGATAAGGGGGTTTAATTTTTTTATTTCCTATGTTCTTTGGTTATTTGTGTCTATCATTTCTGTATAAGTTTGGTGGGTGGGGGGATCCTATGAGAGGGTGTCTTTTGGTATGGTAGCCAACTGGGGGAGTAGGAGAAAATTATGTTTATCTAAGATTGACAGAATGCCAAGTTTGAGGAGATATATATTATCATGAGATATATATACCCGGAGATATATGTTTATGCTTTGGATTTCTTTGAGAATGTTTTCAGTGTTGCCTTTTGTTACAATTTTGGCTTCCTTTGAAGGGATGCTAAAAAACCACGCGAAGAGTTACCTGTCCTTTTGAATGCTGGTTTATGGCAGGAATGGTCCACCCTTCTTGTGTCTTCTTAGTTTGATTTTACTTAATCCCTACAAAGCTCCTTACAAATTTATGCTAAGAAACGCGAAATATTTCTATAGCATAGAGAATTAAACAGGCTATTTAATATTTAATCCTAAACTCTACGGAGAGTTATATAGATTAATATTAACAACGTGGGTTTGGGCAAAACGTTAATATAACGTTTGACTTTGTATGCAGTGTTAACCTAAGTTCGAAACGGTAACGAACTTTACCCTCCACACACAAAGACAAAGGCAAAATTGATATCAAATTTGTTCGGTAAATTTCAAAAACCTACCTCACAATCCTTATTCTATAGAATAAATCCTATAAGAATACACTACGCGAGTTTAATTAAAGAAATTAACTAGTCGCGATAGTTTAAAAACACTTACTTTCGTACGACGCGTAATTAACCCTTTGTCATAAAATACCAGGTGGCCACAAAGTTTATTGGTACGTCGGAAATGGGGCAGTTTGCAACCTCAATACTTCGGTAAAAGCCGCTCCATAAGTATTATGTCGCAACGATGATCAAAGCGTGTGTTCTGGCTTGTTAGAAAAGATAACATATACGTCACTAATCAGGCTTGCTCATCAATGACAAGCTTCACGCGCGCGCGCCGCGGGTGGGGGTGGGCGAAAGAGGGAAAATAAACGATTGTTACTTAAGCGCGGATTGATTATTGATAGTTTTATGTTTGTTTTGCAAATATGGCCAACCATATTAATGTCAGTTAAGTGACTGCCAATCTGAATAACAAACAAAAAAGATTGATAAAGAAATAAGCTGGATGCTCATATTTTATTGTCTATAGCTGGTACTAAAGAAAGAAAGTATTGATTAATTTGTTTAAAATAGTAGATGTTTGCAAAATACATTCCTTTCGCTCTGTTTACAATGACAAGTAAAACTATTGTGTAACATCCCTCCGCATTATTCCTGAAACGTTCTTAAAAAAGAAATCTGTATGTGTACTAATTTTTCGAAAAATTAAGTCAAAATACCTGCAAGAAATCATAAATACATTTATATGTATAATATACACCGTAAAACAATCGGACAAGTATTAAACTTCTAAAAAGACACTGAAAAGGTATTATCAGTTGTAAATTAAAAGTTTGTTAGTTAAAAAAGGATTATGTGCCAACTGAATTTCATGAGATATATATATTGTTGATGATGATTTTATGTTTAATTAAGGACTGTCATAAACGAATCTTGCAAATCAAATCAAAACGCAAACCCGGAATGTGACCTGCATATCTATTAAAGTACTTAAATTTTGATACCGAAACTAGGTCATATGTTAGAATATGCTACCGGAAGTAGCGTAATTTAATCGGTAATGGGTAATTTTGGTAACCGAACTAATTTGTAATTCTGACTGGCTTATTTCAGCACTAGATGTTATTGTCTCAGTCCATTTATATTGTCATCCTCTGATTTTCTTAATAATACCCAAAAAGTTAGCGGCCATCTGGTTTTTTATGACAAAAGTTTATACCGCCCCAATATTTCGGCAAACCGCCCGTCCATAATTGACTGTTTATTCTATGTCGCAAGATGATCAAAGCGTCTGTCCATGCTTCACCGACCAGACAACATCCTTGCTCGTCAATGGTCACGGTTTGATAGATAATGGACATGCAGTGATAGCAGTGTATGTGTGTGTGTGTAACAATTCAATTCAATTCAATTTAAAGTTTTATTGCAATATCGACAGCAAACTGTCTTTGGCAAATACAATGCATACAAAAAATAATACATGACATGAAAAATCGAAGGTTATACAATTATCTGTATGAATCGGAAATCACGACTCACAATGTGTATACAAATAAATATACATTTTACTTTTTAAAGTTTTATAAGTAACGATAAATCAGTTTAGCTTTTTATATGAACAAGAGAGATTATCCATTGGGAATATTTGATGTTGTTTATGATGGACAGTGTCCTTGTATCGCCTTCTTGGTCAATATTATATCAGGTGTCATCTAATTAGTGTATATTAGACATCTTTTAAAAACTACGCAAAGTACTCTTTACAACAAAATTTTCATAATATATACCGCATGCCACTTTAAGTATTATTTTATTAGTGATAATAAATGTTGGTGAACTAGGGGCCGGATAAATGTTTATGAGTATATTAAAATTTTAGTTCATTATAAAAGATGTAAATGCTTTTTTTCATTTTCCTACACATATATGTTTATGAAGTAACAATGCATAATTATGCATTCTGTTCAAACATTGCGTAATTTAGATGTTTTGATAAACACCTTATCCTCAAATCAAAAAGAAAGAAAAAAGTAATCAATATGTATTGTCTGTTTGACTGGAATACACACTAGATCATTATACTGGGATATTATGTAAATAGAGTGAATATTTTTTTGAGTTTCACCAAAGTATATGGGATTATTTGTTCCTTTGGTTTGTTTATGTGAAACAATTCAATAGGATCTAACCACCCTGTAAACCTGACATAGGTACTTTTGTCCACCGTGTCAAACTGGCATAGGTACTTTTGTCCACCCTGTAAAACTAACATGGGTATTTTTGTCCATTCTGTCAAGAATGGCTTGAGTACTTTTGTCCGTTGGTACTTTTGTCCACCCTGTAAAACTAACATGGGTATTTTTGTCCATTCTGTCAAGAATGGCTTGAGTACTTTTGTCCGTTGGTACTTTTATCAGGCTCACTAACACGCATAGTGTCTCAGTCATTCAAGAAGATCTTGTCTGGCAGACTCTAGGAAATCGTTGACTTCAATTTCTCAGGAAGCCGATTCCTTACAATTTCTAAACCTTAACAAGTGTGTCCCTGCATGTACTAACACACATAGTGTCTCAGTCATGCAAGAAGATCTTGGAGGGCAGACTCTAAAAATGCGTAGACTTCATTTTAGACAAAATTTACAATAACCTTGTAGCACCTTGTAGCAATTCATATCACAAAGGCCCTATATAAACAAACCAGGCACATCCACTATGCTTCAGACAAATCCCAGTAATGTCTGACTATCATAAAATATAATTTTTCACACTGTATCATCCTTGCCAAATTGGTATCAATTCCAAAGTATCATAGTACCCTGCCTGATCTTTAACAGTTTAATCAGGCTTTAGGAAAGATACAATACTTTTTAGTTATTTTTAATATTATTCCAAATTTCACTGATATCTATCGTTTTAAATAAACTAAAAGAGTCTCACCCTACTTACAACATACCGGCAGGTTTTATTCTTGAACATTCTATTAACTTTCCGAAGTGCCCTTTTTTAAAAAGGGGTTGGCTGTTAAAAAATATAGATAGATAGAATAGCAATACTGTTCAGTACTTTGATTAGCATTTTCAGAGCGGGGCATACCACGTGACCGATATACATATGCAAATGAAATCACATGATATCTGGGGTTTTGTAATTACTAGACTTAAAATTAAGACGAGTTTAAATTAAAAGAAAAAGAGTATATCTGAAGATGTTCATTTTTTAAATATTTAAAAATAAATAAAAAGTACAGTTGTTTAATATTGTTTACATGTAATGTAATTTATGTGATGTTTTAACGATGTATTAATTAATAACCCTGTGTATAGGAACTCACCATTTTTTCGCAAAAATAATATATTGTAGAAATCAATGCAACCTCTAAGTTTCCAAAAACAAAATCGGAAAAGAAATATAGACATTACATTTAAGAAGTATTTATCTCTCAAGCGTCGTTCGCCTGAATTATCTACACAAATCTTGTTTGGATTTGGTAAGTTAAGTGTGTTTACATATCTTATTATTATATATATCACTGCAAATACGTGACATGCAAGGAAAACAGATGCTTATAATTATATGTCAACCTTTTGTTTTGAGTCCCATGTTTGCAATTTTTCATAACACGATAGGATGGAGTTCTCACGTATCGCGATTCTAACCACTTTATCGGGAATGAATATCTGTTATGTTATCTCTTTAATTTATTTGTGTACGTCATTTTTATTCCAACTTCATTCTATATTGTGAAATCAATTAAATTTTTTATTGTCCGCCATGTTTGACCTATATAGAAAATCTTATAATTCCCTGATAAACAAATTATCGTTTGACTGGTGTAAAAACATTCATTGAAACAAAATTACAGTGACAGATTGTTTTAATCCAAAGTAAAATATTTAAAGTTAACAGTATAACCGTATTATGATTTTTATACAAGATACAAGATACAAAGCTTTATTTTTCGACGTGTACAATGTACATAGTCAATATAAATAAAGTAACCACATAATCCATTTGGTCACATATGGAGCAAAACAAGGGTATATGGAGACCTGGTGTCACACTGGAAGTAAATCACTTGATGAATGTATACACAATGTCCTTTCAAAGACAAATGCATGTCTTATCACATATGCAAGTAATACAGTGTGTACACAGAAAATAAATCTAAAGAATATAGATTGTTTGATCCGCATCGAAGAGACTTAAATGGTGCTCACTCTCCAAATGGCAAAGCTGTGGTTATATGTTCAAACTCATTACAAGCCGTTATTGATACAATTTGGAAAACAGCTAGATCCTTGTTGCCTAGTGTTGAATTCAGATCAGATGGACAGACTATGTTTGTTGTTGATTCTCTTAAAATTGATGATTTGTCAGTATTTGGTTCTGACAATAGAGAAACTAATTTAGATACGCATTGTCATCATAGTCCTGCTGAAAATGAAAGCAATTTCCAAACAATAAACTACGAAAAAAAAGAAGAAAGAATGAGAAAACAAGATATCATAATGATAAGCTATACCAAATTCATAAAAAAAATGCTATAAAAATAAAGTATGCTAATGATGATACAAAAAAAGACCAAGCGAAGAAAAGGTATAAAGAAGACAATGTATATCAACAACAAGTCAAAAATCGTATGAAGCGAAAGTATAATGTTAATGCAGCATAAAAAATATCAAAAAATGAACTTTCAGAAAGCAAGTCAACACACATAACAAGAAAAAGTTTAAAAAAAAAAATAATTAAAAAACAAAAAACGAAAAGACGCCTATAGAGAAAAAGTAAACTCGTATAACAAAAAAAAATATCACGAAGATGACGCCTATAGAGAGCAAGTAAACTCGTATAACAAAAAAAAATATCACGAAGATGACGCCTATAGAGAGCAAATGAAGTCTTATAACAAACAAAAATATCTCAAAGATGATGCTTTCCAACAGCAAGTCAAAGACTATAAGAAAGTGAAATATTCAAATGACCATACTTACAAAGAGAGATTAAAAAGTAATAGCATAAAGAAATATAATGAAAATGATAATTTAAAAGTAAAAATAAAAGAAAGAGTTTTTTTGAAGCGAAACTCAGAATTTAAAAACAAGCACATCATAACCAAGGTAATTGAAACATTTCGAAAAGAAATTACCAAAGGTCTAGAATATATTTGTTGTATTTGTCAAAGGATTCTTTTTCATAATCAAGTTCAGAAATGCAACCCGTCAATATACAAACAAAATATTAAAAAATGTATTTCATATAAATATGTTCACAAATGCAGTGATCACTGTGAAGAAGATTGCCACTTAAGTAAATCAGCAATATCATCATTATGGATTTGTCCAACCTGTCACAGTAAGCTTAATCAAGGCACAATTCCTACTATATCAGCATATAATGATATGGCAGTTGATGATATCCCTGAAGAGTTGGATTGTCTGAACACACTGGAAAGTCATCTTATTGCTAAGCATATACCATTTATGAAACTGATGGCTTTGCCAAAGGGCGGACAACACGGTGTACATGGACCAGTGACTTGTGTGCCAGCCAATATTTCTGAAACAGTTAATATCTTACCACGCACTGAATCAAATGACATGTTTTTACGTGTAAAATTGAAAAGAAAATTGTCATACAAAAGTCATCATGAATATAAGTTTGTAAGTAAAGAACGTATACAAAATGCATTAAATTTTTAAAAAAAAAATAACAAATGGTACAGTGATGTTAAAATCAATGATGAAGAATGAAACAGCACATGCAAATGACATGAAATGCAGTGAAGAACAGGAAGAATTTCAAGAGGAAGAAGAAACTCGTATACGTGGTCAACCTCTCGATACCTGTCTGCAACCATTGGATATTGGTCAGGAATTTTTGGATAATCATTTAGAAGAAATATTATGTGTAGCTCCTGGTGAACGAAACAAACCAGTACGTGTTTTTATGGATAAGGCAAATGAGGCAAAATCATTTCCAACATTATTTCCATATGGAACACAAACGTATACAGATGAACGATCAGAAAAAATAACATTGGGTAGATATATAAATTGTCGTTTACTGAGTGCGGATAATAGATTTGCAAAAAATACAGATTACCTTTTTTTTCGCTCAATATCTTAAGGAATTAAATCAAGTAATGTCAAGCGTATCAAATGCTCTTAGGAAAGGAAAAAATACCCACACTGAGAATTTCACTATTGACACTATCAAAAGCAAAGAAAAATTAAATGAAATTTTCATGACTGATGAAGGTTACAGATTCCTGAAACCAGTACATGGTTCACCTCCATATTGGCAAGGCGTTCAAAAAGACTTGTTTGCAATGATACGACAACTTGGAATTCCAACCTGGTTCTGTTCGTTTTCTTCTGCTGATTTAAGATGGAATGAATTAATTGACACAATACTGAGACAACAATGCAATAAACATAAAGCAAATAAAATGACTTGGGAACAAAAAAACGAGGTATTACGTAGCAATCCTGTATCTGTGGCTAGAATGTTTGACCATAGATTTCATTTCTTTTTAAGAAATGTTATTATGTCACCTGCAAATCCGATTGGCAAAATTGTTGATTATTTTTATCGAATAGAAGTTCAACAACGTGGCTCACCTCACACTCACTGTTTATTTTGGGTAGAGAATGCACCGAAACTGGATCGTCAATCTGACGATGAAGTGATAGATTTTATTGACAAATATGTATCTTCTGAACTGCCAGATGAAAATAAAGACAAAGAACTTTTTGAAATAGTATCAAATGTTCAAACGCACAGCAAACATCATTCTAAATCATGTAAAAAGAAAAACACCGTCTGTAGATTTAATTTCCCTCGTCCTCCATCAAAATGTTCATTTATAGCTAGACCAGTAGAAGACGAAAAAGAAAACAAAGAAGACTTTAATGAAAAAACTGCAGAAAAAAGTAATCAGAAAGCTCTCCGAATCAAATTGGCACGAAATTTAATTGAAACCTACTGGAAAACATTGACTTCTAAAAATTCATTTGACAGCATTATGGAACTTTTTCAAGAAATGGGAATAGAACAAAATAATTTTGAATCTGCATATAGAGCATTAAGTAAAACAACAAGCATAGTACTAAAGCGCGATGTTAATGATATGTGGATAAATCAGTACAATCCAGATCTTCTGCGATGTTGGAACGGCAACATGGATATTCAATACGTAACTGATGTTTATGCTTGTGTGGTGTATATCGTATCATATATCAGTAAATCTGAAAGAGAAAAGGGAATCCTTCTTGCACAAGCAAATAAAGAGGCTTACTCTGAGAATAATGTTCACGCAAAAGAAGCATTGAAAAAAGTTGGCAGAGTTTATATGCAGTGTAGAGAAGTCAGTGCACAGGAAGCAGTATACAGAGCTTGTGGAATGACATTAAAAGAATTTTCCCGAAAAGTACAGTTTGTTCCAACTGGTGACAATAAGATTCGAATCACAAAGCCGTTAAGGCAAATAGATACATCTGATGCAAATGTAAACATATGGATGACAAGTTTTAATGATAGATATGTAGCTCGCCCTAAACATGCAAATTTCAATGACATGTGTTTAGCAACATTTGCTTCTGACTATGTCATATTATATGGAAAAGAAAAAAAAAAAAAGTACTAAAAAATGTGTTAATCCTGTCTGGGAACTGCAAAATAATTTGGGTTGTATTCAAAAGCGAACACGATCAGACCCAGCTGTGATACGATATGCTAGATTTTCACATACAAAACACCCTGAACAGTACTTTCAGTCACAATTGGAATTGTTTCTTCCATATAGATCTTTACAGAATCTTAAACCTTGTCCCTATGAATCATATGAAGCATACTATAACAATGGCAAAATAAAAAATCATGGCAAATTAAAGTCAGTTAAACAAATTGTCGACAATAATAGGCAAGTATATGAGGTAGATATTGATGCTATATCTAATGCAGAGAGAGATTTGCAACAAAACGGATTTCATGAAGATGCATGGGCTCAATTATGCCCTGAAAATGAAAGAAATCGAGACGAATGTGAACAAGAAAAACCAAAGCAAAAATTACACATTGAAGGCAATGACGAAAATGAAAATATTCCTGATTTACAATCAAATAAAATACAAATGGATATAGACTGTCAGTCAAATCCTTGGTTGAGAAAAGATATTGCATTGCCAAATTTACAATCAATGAATAATGAACAATCTGCCGTATTTTACCAAGTAAGGGAATGGTGTCTTACAAAATGTAAAAATCCATATACTGAACCAATCCGTTTATTTCTGACTGGTGGTGCTGGAGCAGGGAAAAGTCACTTGATAAAATGCATCTATTATGAAGCTTCCAGAATATTTAGTCAATATAAAAAAAATCCTGATGATGTTTCTGTACAACTGACTGCACCAACAGGAGTAGCAGCTTTCAACATCAACGGTTGTACACTGCACAGTGCATTTGCTCTTGATTTGAAAATGAAATTACCTTATAGGCCACTTGGAGAAGATAAACTGAACACATTGAGATCCAAGTTTTATGCAGTGCAAATCCTTGTCATTGATGAAATATCTATGGTAGATCACAAACTATTAGCATACATACATGGAAGACTAAAACAAATAAATAGAACTCAAAGTGATGTAATGTTTGGTAATGTATCAATTATAGCAGTAGGTGATTTCTACCAATTGCCCCCTGTTAACGGTAAAAGCCTGTATGAGAAGAACGAGGTAGATTTCTGGACCAATGAGTTTACAATAGCTGATTTAAAAACAAATGAAAGACAATCTGGAGATCCTGTTTATGCAAATGCACTCAATATATTAAGAAAGCGAGAGAAAGATCAGTCCGTCCCAGATGATATTATATCACTTCTACAAAAGCGTGAAACAGGGGTGGATGCAAATGTACCCCATATCTATGCAATAAATGAAGAAGTAAACCTTTATAATTTAAAAGCCTTAAAAGAGCATTGTACAGATCTCATAGAAATAAATGCACATGACTACCAACGTGATAAAAGAACTGGTAAACAAACCAGAATATGCACTTCTGTAAGTAAAAAAACATCATCATTACAATCATCATTGGTGCTAGCAATTGGTGCAAGGGTTATGTTGACACATAATATTTCTGTAGCTGATGGCTTAGTTAATGGAGCAACTGGAAAAGTAATGGAAATACAACGTCCTAATGACAAAGAACTACCAACAAAAATATATGTTTGTTTTGAGATCGATAGAGTCGGCCAAAACCATAGAAGGGAACATGTATCACATCATCCTAACTGTGTTGCAATAGAACCACACGAAGACCAAATGAGAGATAAAAATGAAATTCGTCGACAATTGCCCTCAAACTTGCCTGGGCCAGTACTGTACACAAAGTTCAAGGTCTTACATTGCCAAAAGCTTGCATATCTATGAAAAGTAAATATTTTTCAAGAAAAGGTATGGGATATACTGCTTTAAGTCGACTTTCTTCTTTAGACGGACTCACCTTGGAACATTTTGATATAAAAAAGGTATACTGTGATTCAAATATAAAACTTGCCATGTCATCAATGCCAAAGTTTTTAAGATCAGCATCACCTTACAATTTTGACATTATTCTGCACAACATTGAGGGTATATGTCAACATTTCAATGATTTACGCAATGACAATCGCTTTTTACAAGGAAATGTAATTTGCTTAACGGAAACTTGGGTGAATGATTGCAATACATTGCCAAATTTACCAAATTTTATGTCATACAATAAATCACGACAAGAATCGTTTGATAATTCAGAACAGTATCATCACTTTAAAGTGCAAAAACACGGTGGAGTTGGATTGTATTACAAAACTTCGGCAAAATTTACAAAAAAATCAACATCTTCAAAAAATATTGAACATATTGCATGCAAGTATAAAGATGTAGTCATAGTTGCCATTTACAGGTCACCAAGCTACGCAATCAATCTATTTAAAGAAAACTTGAAACAATTGTTAATTGAGTTAAGTTCATATTCAAAAGTAATTGTAACTGGCGATTTTAATGAAGATTTACAGAAACATACATCTATACATTCTTCTTTTCATAATCATGGTTATGAACAAATGGTAAAAAGTCCAACCACTGAAGGTTTCACAACAATTGATCATGTTTATAGCAGAAATGTAGATTGCACAGTTACTATAATTCCTACATATTATAGTTATCATGATGCAATTGGTATAGTTATATAATCATGTTTTATTGTACATTATGAAATTGACATAAAAAAATATGAAAAACAAAGAAATGGTAACAATTATATATAAACATGAATAAAAACAACCAGAGAATCATAAAATATTTTTAAAAAATGGGCCATGAATGAGAGCACCTCCTCGTGGTGTGGCCTGGATGTATTTTGTACATAACTGTACAAATACAACAGAACGCTCTCTTTTTTTTTTTTCTTTTTTTTTTTCAGTTTTTGGTATATTAAAGCCCCAGGATCTTTTCAATTAATGCAAAAATCACAAGGCACTTATTTTTATCAAGTAATACTTCTTACCGGCAAAATGCGTCTTCTTTTCGTTAAGAATCACTCCAGTAGATGTTAGTTTATGCTTTTGTAGAAGTTTAAAAGCGAAAGTACAAAGCGCGATAACGTCATTTTATCACGCAGTACCGAGATCCAGCTTAATTTGTATAAATTGATCAATGATATAACTCATCTTAACCTGTGTATACATATAAAACTGGTTTACCTGCAATATTGTTACTATAAATTAGTCCTAGAACACGATAATTTCGTGCTACAAATAACCTGATTGCTTCATCACTCTCACATGTTTTGATAATGAACGGTAGTTTCGAAAAATAGATTGGGGGAGTACAGAGCTCGCAACTAGACTTATATATAGTATATAGTTTAAGAGCCTTTTCCAGCTCAGATTCGATTTTTGGAGACACATTTTCTTGATAAAACAACGTTAATATTTCGAGAAGGCAATAGTTTGCATTCTTTGAAGTCAAATACAACCTAGAGAGACAGTTTCATTGAAAAGATCCTGGGGCTTTAACTAGATCTATAAATACTTTAATTGTCTACAGAATTTTAGAATGGAAAAAAAATAGAATATACTACATAATTGCATGAACAGGAAGATAAGACATAATTTGCACAGAAACAAAAGGAGGATATGAAATTACATTAATAGGAAAGAATAGATATAAAAAAAAGAAAGAAAAGAAAATTAATACTACAAAAATAAAAAGGGTTGGTCAATTTTTTTTTCTTAATGGTAAAACCTTGTACATGTTTTTTTGATGTTCTTAAAAACAAAATTACAATAGATTAAAAATTTTTTACTTTTTTCTTCCCTTTATTAAAAAAAAAAAAGATTGTGTCGGGGTTTGGGAAGAGCTATTGCAAACACAAGACCTACCATAAAAATACATGATTTCAGGAATACTCCGTAATTTAAACATTTCGGGAAAAATCCCGTATTTAAACATTTACGGTGAAAAAAAAAAATCACTTTATGTGTATTCCCCAATAAGTATTATTGTTACTTTTGTTCATTATATAACAATCACATTTTATCCATCTTTAAATACCTCAAAACGTTAAAAAATTAAAAATATGCTTTACATCTCTTTTATAATGTTTTTAAAAAAGTAAACAGTTAGAGAATCGCGAAAAAACCGCTCTTTTTAAACCCAATGTATGGAAAAAGTCTCTCAAATCCTAATTTTTATTATTCATCTGTCTCGACTTAAGCTCATCTGTTTTAAGCTTATCGATATTTAAAAATTAACTAAAAAACCCTTTCATAAAAAATAAAAATAACTAATATAAAATGTCACAAGAGAGAGTGTGTTTCTTTTTCCCCGATCAGGGGCGGATCCGCAATTTCTCCCAGCGGGGATCATCCAGTCCGGCCCAAAAACGTGTGGGGGGGGGGCCCGTGAAATTTAGGTTAGAATACTTTTTTTGAACGAAATCACAGGGGGGTCCAGGAAACCCCAAGGAGGGTCCGGTTCCATGTACAGACACCTTAATAACAAAATTGGGTTGAAATTGTTTAAAAAGGGGAAAAACTTGCTTGAAAATTTTTTTTTGCCAAAATTCCGGGGGGGGGGGGGGTCCGAACCCCCCTGACACCCCGCTGGATACGCTCTTGCCTTTTTTTAAAGTAATTTTTTGATACTGATGCATAAAAGAAACTAATTCTACCACTGTACTCAAAAGTTGCTACAAAAAAAAAAATTTATGTTTTAATTATAACAATGCAAAACTATCTAATGGTTTTTTATTTATTTAAATGCACAATGTTAAAGATATGAGTGTCCGTTAAATGCAAACCTCTTATTTGTTGTAAAAAACCATTAGTTTTCTTGTCACCTATAAAACCCCTCCACAGGGGCCCCAATTTAGTTAGGGGTAATATTTTTAATTTGGTATCATTGAATGTACTTATTTAAAGCTTTTTGAAAGAAAGAGATTAAGAAGGAATATTCTAGAATAAGTTATGCTCAATATGGGTTTAAATGAGACAGCAAGTTATCCGATTTACAGAATGAAGAAAGTGGCGTTTTTGTCAAATATGAATGAAAAAGAAATTGAAAATAAATATCATTTCTTATAATTTGAAATTCATATCATATTTAAGAAAACAAAAAATTTAAAATTTGTAAATCGAAATCCCAAGTATGTTCACTTTAGTAAAACCCCTTTTTTCAACAGAATGTCTTTAACAAAAAAAAAAATTTAGATACGAGGTTGCTTTAAAACAGGAAAAAAAAGAAATAAATAAAAATAATATGTGTTTCTTAGTAATACAGCAATACAAACACTATAGAAAGGCACAAATAATACCATAAACCCCCCCAAAAATGCCCCCGAAACATCAATCCTGTCATATATGTTAGGCTTCAACACTATTTTTTTAAATTTTAATATTGAAATGCGCGTTAAATATCAATAATACTATGCCAAACCTCCAACTGTAATAAAATTATAAAAATATGTAAATTAACCTCTGAGAAAATGCAGAAAAACCCACTGTGTGTCCCTTTATAATTGATTTTTTTCAAAATTTATTTTTTTCATTTGTTGTCGGGACTTTTAAAATTTTGGAAAACCGTTAGAAAGGTTTTTTAAAGCAAAACATTTTATACCTTTTTTGTTCGATAGAATATTTACCGTTTTTGAGTTTTGGGGGTCAAAGAAAAAATGATATTG
>CM037777.1:52633314-52683314 GCA_021229015.1 Solen grandis
AATAAAAAAAACAAAGGGTTTAGAAACTTTATTCTTTAAGTAATTGTAAATATTTGGTAAGCTGAGTTACACAAGTTTTGTCCTAAACCCGCGATGAGATACCGACCATTCGACAAGCTCACTCCTATATCCCACTCCCTTATGAAAGAAACGCCTTTAAGATGTTCTTATATTGCTGAGGTATTGACGTGTTACGTCAGTAAAATGTGTGATTAAAAGACTGCTAAAATGCGAATCCGAGCGTGTCATCTACCTGAACTAGATAATGTAAAGAACGATATTTTCTTGTTTGTTTTATTCCCTAGACAACAAGTTTCAGCATATGAAAAAATCCGCTCAGTACACTTTTAAACTTTGAAATAGTGAAACAAGCTTGCATATATTTTTATATTCTTCAAGTTTAAGCTCTGTGCATTAGCAGCAAGATAAGATATATCAGAATCACAGTGACTGTGAGGAAGTTGCTACGCGACTCTTTAAACGCCGCTATTAAGCCGCATGCGTCATATACATTGATCATGTGAACTGGTATAAAACGATGGTTCTCTGTTTGCTGAATCTATGCTCTTCCTTGAAAGTTGTAAATTTACATTAAACAAGCATACATTGTACGTAAGACGAAATCTGCCAAATGAAACTTGATATTTTGCTACGTCTCAAACACCGAAACGTTGTCCAGATTCCGCCTAACCCCACCTTTATCAGCACCATATTCTTTATATATAGCTCTATTAATGACAGTTTGGGGCGTATTCGTGCGTTGTTTCAAATCCAAGCGTTGAAAATGGGATTCCTTATCAACACAACGTGTCAAAAACACACTTCATTAAAAGTAAGTATATGTTTTGTGACAAAAGATAATTCAATCTACAAGTGCTGTATAAACACAAATATTTAAGACTTGATTTGTTGTCAGAGATTTTCAATATTATGATCTCTTTTCAGGAAATTTAGCTTCTGGCTGGTTTGTAAAAAAAGAAAAGAAAGATTTGTTGCAAGGCATCAACGTCACCCAGAAACATGTGTGGAGGAAAAAATGCAATTAAGAAACTGTGCATCATGAAATATAGGGTTATCATATTGAAATGCTTGATAACAAACCTCGAAATTAACTTATTTAATGATGCGGTGTAACGTAACTGTCATCTATCGTGTGCAAACAATTTACGTCAAATTCATGTGTTTAGACGATTTTGCGAACAGATTAGACCTAGTGCAGATATCTCCTGATTATATCCAGAATCTACACATTCTTCACGGCAAAGATAAAATTTCATATACAATTTAAAATTAGGTGATTTAATATTAACCATGTCATAAATTTCTGGGGTTAAGTATGAATACAATTTCCTCTCGAATACTATGAAGAATTCTAATTTCTATTCTAATTTAGTTCAATCAATCGAGTATTACCAACTAATCTGATTACAATACCAACATTTTCCGTCAACATTTAATTATGGACGAGTTCCAATCGTGTGACAGACAGGATTGTGTCTCGACGGTGACCTTTGTCTTTCATTTTGTAACGGAATCACGCAGAATTGTTGTCGTGACAAACCCATTAGTTGAATCACCTTGGAGACTTTAGTCCTTCCAAACCCAATAAAATCGGGCCAAAATGACATTCAGCGCCATATTTATTTCGATTTAATTTTCTTTCTTTTTCCTAGAATGTCCATTACGGTTGCGCTTCTTTCGGAATAATTTAACTTCCGATCTTTAGTAACTTCACTGAGACATTTTCTTCCTTCAAATTTAGTTTAGATACTTAGATACATTATTTTGTCTTCTCTGCGAAAAAGGTCAACGAGCGTTTAGCGCTGAAAGAACAAGTTTCTCTATGTAATATGTCACATTTAATTTGAATGTTATAGTTAAAAACTTTATTTAAAATTTCATGCGATATAAAAAAAAATCCTATGTCATACGAAAACCCACTTTTACATACCCAAACACATTCTTAACAAAGAAAAATGATTTAATGGACGGCTAACAGTTAACAAAAGAAAACACAAAATCATCATATCTAAGCGAATAAGCAAACAGATGAAACATTTGGATTGAAAGTCAAAAATTGATATCTTTTCGTTTTTATTTTCTTGTTCTGGCAAAAATGCATTATGGTAAATGTACTTGTCATTCCTCGTGATTTTCGTTTTCCAGATTACATCTTTCGATCACGCACGTACTTAAACGAAGTATTTTGTGTTACATTAATATGGTAAACTAGATCGAAGTCGGTAGAACTAGGTCAAAATCTGGCAAGAAAAGAAATATGAAGAAGGTTTAAGTATAGAGATGCATTTGACCCTTATTTACTGAATGTTATTCGTACTTTGAATGTTGTTCAAAGGCGTTGTCCCGTAGTTTGACATAGTGCGATTCTATTTAACCTAGAAGATTTGTTCTTGAACCAACGTAGTTTGCCGTATTTAAATAAATATTTTTCGCAAAACTGTATAAAATGGATTTTGACCTATTTCTTGAACCAATCTAATTTTACTTAACAAGTTTTTATTTAAAAGTTCTACATAAAAACACCAGTTAAAATAAACACTTGTGAGTCTTTAGAAAATGTAGCTAACCTTGATAAAATTTCGCTTATATTACATTTTTTTTTTTTACTGGCTATTATATTGCATTATTTCTAAATTTGACAAACACGTTTTCTAACATTATTTTAAAATCACAGAGTTTGACCATTTAAAACTTGCCAGCATTACTATATTAAACATTTTATATTGTTACTCATTTATTTTCTTTAACTTTCATATCTTTTTATTTCCCTTTAACCGAATATCATTTTTAAAGATATTTATTGTTTGTAATTCACTCGACTAAAAGCCGTAGTTACACCGTATACGCGCGTAATAGTTCATGTGAACGTAGTTAATTGTAGTGTTGTTTTGGTAATTAAGCAGAGGTAGGTTCGGAAAGGGTTCAAACGTGGCCAAAGATTACATACTAAAATTTAAGTACGGTCAAATACATGTAAATATGGTCAATTACGTTGAACTTCGAGCGAGTTGGTTATGCTTAACTAGGGTTGCACTACGTCTTACTACGGACAACTTCGCGTGAACTTAGTTCAAAGTATGCACGATTATGGTAAATAAAAGTCATTTATCATGATTTGTATATATGTTCTTTGACTTCACATTGTATATATACTTCATATCTCCAGAAATGGGGGAAATAAAGGTTGAAAGTTAGGATTTGTCACCTTAGCTCACGATATATTTGCAAATTTTTTAACATATTGAATATATCGTAGCTAAATACGGCCAAAATTTGGATTTCTCGAATTTGAACTACGTTTCTAACTATGTTGAACTACGGTTAAAATACGTCTAAATACGCTTACTACGTTGAACTAAGGTCAATAACGGCTTATTACGGTCATCCCACACTATTGTCAACTACGTGCGTGACAGTAATATGTGACCACGGCTTAAAGCCTATGTAAAACTCTATTACTCAGTTTTTGATTGCTGTCATTTAAAATGTTACTCTTACATCATAAATGTATGTCAATAGCTTCATATGTAAACCATAATGAAGCAATTTAGCCACATAGACACAATTGGGCAATATATTGGCCTAGTGATTGGATATAAACGTATGTTCGTAAGTCTGTTGTCGTCTCAACGAGTGAGCTATTATCAGTTGTTAATCAAGCGATGTGACTGAGTGGGGCATCAACAAAATATAGCCTTATGTATTATATTTGACGGGTTGATTTCTATTTTTGAAATATCACTTTTGTTTAGTTTAACCCTATTGCTACTGTAGTGGAAATAACTATTAATTTGATGTTTTTTGCACTGACTCCTTTACCTCGTGGTCGGTACAACTTCAACATTTTGCACCGGGAGGGGGCTGACCATGGGAATTATGTGATTTTTCATTTTTTGAGCATAAATCCCCGCCCTTGGGCATTGGAAAGTTTACAAAACCTCCACATTATATGTTTGCGAAAGTCCGTTTCCTGGGACCCAGTACCATGTCTGTCAAATTCCCGTCTGTCGTGAACGGACTTCATTTGAAAGTCCCGTTTATACCCACCGTCCCAGTGTGTGTGGCAGCGGCAGGGCATCGATAGATACATTATTGTTACAACGACATACTCTGAATGATAGACAGAATGGTTATTATTATTCTCAAATGTTTTGATTATTCTAAAGATCTATAAACTTCCTTCCCACCAATCCCTGATAAACCATGATAAAGAAAAGAGTTGATTGCTATTCAAATTTAAACAAATTGCATATGGCATTATGTGCTTTAAAAGCAGATAATGCAGCGTACTGTTATTATGCTAACGTTACAATGAATGAATTATTTATATTATGTGAACTTTTGAACTGTGAATTAGTGTTAAAATAAAGGGATATTGACCGTTGAAAATATATATTAGTCGTAGAAATGACAACACACTATAGTATACTGATACTACGGTAAATACATGTTTACCTTGATATTGTTAAAACTCATTATTTGATTTTTCTTACCATTACAAAATATATAAGCATGAACAATTTGACATAAAAGATAAGGTATTTGCGTCATTCATAAGTCCAGCTACCGGTATTGTATTCTTTTTGAAATGAAAATTAAGAATTGTCAATGCATTCATATATTAAACCTACTATAGTACAAGAGTCATTCGCAAAGTGTGTAAGCAGATTCAATAATTGTATTGTAAACTATGGCAGCAATGAAAATGAGAGTGATCATTGATAAAAGTATATTTTATTATCTTATGACCTCAAAAAAACAATTTTACAAAATTTTACCATAGTGACACGGCTCCAAACATACGGAGCATTTTCAATTTTGCCAAAGAAGTTACAGCTGTATATAAAGTGATGCATCTTTGCAAGATATATGAAGACAGACACGAAAGTTAATATTTTCTTCAATTTTAAGTTATTACGGTTTAAGATCACACATTTTAGCAAAAATAGCGACGTCATAATAGACGGGGCTGCGTAATGTGATAAAATACTGTGCAAATGTAAACTGTGCAGTCACACACGCAAATCCATAAATTCATGTCACAGGCAGAGAAATCTAGAAAATACTCCAGAGCACTTGTTAAGTGGTTGAAGAATTTGCTGAAGCATCATGCAGGAGACGCCTTACTGTCTGATGATTTTTAAGGTTCGAACGGCTTGAATATTGCCTCTACTCGAAGAGCTTGATTTTGTGTACTTTGCTCTGTTTCCTCAGCTCAAGCTGGAGTTATGAAAGCTTATTTTAAAGACTTTAGAACTCAGAATCGTTTTGCAGTCTACAGTGTTCTTTCTGCATTTGAAAGAAAGTGATATTCGGACGTTTACCGCAAAAGGAAATGTATTCGAATAGATTTAGATCCATTTGAAAAACTGTAACGTCAAATTGGTTTTACGTCACGTTGTTGACGTTGTTGATGTTCCGTTGGTATGTTTGTGTATGTATTAACCGATATATAAAGTTTACATTTTCGGATTTAACTAAGGCATAATGAGTGAACTTCATGTTAAATAATCACAAAGTTTTGTGAGTATTGATTGATATATGATGAAGTTTAAAACACTGTCTACGAACTTTCCGAATGCCCCTCCTATAAATGCTTAGATTTCCATTTATAATAAGTGAATTATATCGTCTTAGTTTAGCAATTAATTATTGTAGAAACAAAGCGGGTCTGTGTCTGAAAGTGCGACAGATTTATTTTCAATATTGCATCACATTTAATGGATGCTCTGGCCGGGGCCAATCGGCTCAAGATGTCAACGTATTCTCAACCATTTGTAGAAGAATTTAAGTTAATCGAAATGTTTCCCAAACTAATCAGCGTCCATTAACTGCAGAGTACATTTCCGCTTATACGAGTATCTTGTCGAGATGTATCTTAATTTACTCTTGATTTTAGTTCAATCAGTTGTAAAAGGTTTGTACAAGACAATTGGAAATTGAGACTTTGAATCAATTATGGACCCGTTAAAACTGATAAGAAGTCTCACATATATACGTCAAAGTCATGGAAACAGGTTATTGTCAATTCAAGTGCCAACAGATCTTTTACGAAACTGTTGGTCTATACGCATGTGTAGATGCTCTGTAAATACGGGCTTTTGCTTTAAATATGAGTAGCTTATTTCTTTGTATGTGTACATTTCTACAGTAACTGTTGTTGTTTTTGTTATGTTATTGTTTTCTTCTAAAATTGTTCAATGTTACTGACTTATATTCTCTGCCATTAATACTGTACGGTATCTATGATCACTTACATTCTTAGGTGATATTCTAATACTGCCAAACATGAAAAGTAAAAAAGTAATTGATTTAGAAATACATATATGACCAAGACTAAAAAAACATTTTCGTCTGTGATGATGTTTTTTGTTGTTGTTTTTTTAAGAAGCGTATAATGACCATTAGTGAGATTTATTTCATGCCTGTACGCTGAACGTACGTACTTTACATGCTAATGCAGTTATTTTATGTTATGTTTTACAATAACATGTTAATATGTAATGCATACAGGTCAAAATAAATATTTAATGAACAGTATATCACCCGCACTTTAAATGTTACTGGGTTCATTAGATGAGGAAAAATATCATATTGTATAGCAAATTTTAACGGTTTTATTTCCATCTGTAGATTTGCATAACATATACAGAAATGACAAATTGCACGGTACTACATGTTTCAGCAAAATGCAATGATGCAAATAATGCAATAATCCAATTTTGTAATAAGATGAAACCTCTAGTATGAGAAGTCATTAAATATGAATATGACTTTAAAAGTAGTGTCAGTATTATTCCACTTTCGAGAAGATACCGATCATTTTCACACTGCGTGTGTGTTGGGGGGGGGGGGGGGTGAATGTAATGGCATATAACATTAAACTGTTCTACCGGTAAATCGTGTCATCCTGGGAATAACATTGGAAACATAAACATGCAAGATAGATGATCCACCAATATATGCTTGATCCATATATAAGTATGACACAGAATTTCCTCAGTGGTGCAATATCTCGCATAATGCCCTTGACAACTTTTACTAAAACAAAATTCGATTAAAACTGTAACATTTCCTAGTATAAATGGTACTTCACACAACCTTAAGTTTACATTTATCATTATTTTTTTTTGCTCTGTCTCTTGTAAAATGCCTAAACAAACTGAAAAGAAAATACAGTTTGTTTGAATGGGCTGAAATATTTAACCAACAATATATCAGTCATAGGAAGGTTATGCCAACTTGAGACAGATATAATGCTGCCACACTGTAGTATTACACCGTAGACAAGTGGCATAATACAACACCAAGCCAAATCCTGACACCGGGCCAACCAGTCCCGGAATAAAACCCTTATATGCTGAGCGCCAAGCTATACAAGTACCATATCTTTACGACTTTGGTATGTCGCAACCAGATATCGAACCAACGACTTCCCGAATCCGGGGCGGACGCCCTAACCACTCGGCCACCGGGACCGGTTATGATAATCAGTTATTACATTATTAAACAAATAATTATTATTAAATAATTAAACCTCGTAGCAGGACTGTATTCTTTAGATCGTGTCTGACAATAAATCACGTTTATTTATATTCATTTAGGATAGAGTCTAAAATACATTTTAGTTTCTATATACTTTTCGTTTATTTATATATTCTATTCTTAACATTATTTGATAGCTTCGTTTTAATTGTTCCAAATCTAAAAATAACTATTGATAAGAATAAGAAATTATGTTTCATGCAACATTTTTATAAAAACTTTTATGTGTAAAGGAAATGTTTCACGGGCACATCCTTTTGATATCATACAATAAAGCTGCACATTCAGCAAAAAAAAAGAAAGGGAAATTAAAATATACTTAAAAAGAAAACAACTGCGCTCTTATTGACTTAAGTGAAATGCATATAAAAAATAATCATATTGTCCCGGATTCCCCTCCACGGGGAACTTAAAAACGTTTCAAATGACCCAACCCTTTTACATAGGGAAAACGAAAATGTTTAACACTTAAAATATAGACAAATCTAGTATGTATTGGTATTTTTAATGATACATGTATTTAACTTCATTAATTTGATGTTAAATGGGGAATTAACGAACGTTTTCAAATCCACCCATGGTAACATGAAAATTTCTTGAAAGGGCATTTGAAAATAGGGTGTTGAGGATCTCAGTATGTCTCAATACGTTTCGATGTGTCACACTTGGTAATAGAATACGTGTTCAAGATCCCGGAAAAGCAACTATATATTTTGAAAACTTAAAACTGATCGTGTTTTTAACAGTTTTAGAACAAAATATAACGAGGCATATTTCAGCAATAAACTTGAGCATGTTTTATATCCTATTTTTATTTATTGACTTTTTTTTATATAAATATATATAATATTCAATTAGTTGTTTTCAACATGCAATTATTGGGACTTATTTTCAATCTCTATCGTTTTCTACAACGAGGCTAGTCAAAACTAACTGATCACATAACTTATGTGATTGTGTATAAAAAACCTTTAGCATGTTTTAAATCCTATTTTTATTTATTATTTTATTTGTGTATAAATAAACAACTTCATAACCTCAAAACCCCCCCCCCCCCTCCCTACTCTTAATTTCAAATATGTATGTATATGAGCATGGATTTAAAGTTGTATGACTGGAATGCTATTTTTGAGAACATGGGTTTTGATCTTTAAACTTTTTCAACACTTATGCTGTCTTCATTTTTTATTTTATTTTGATAGATATGTTCCTTATTATGACCAATATGAATTCCTACACAATTAAATATTTCTGACAGTCTCTCTTAACTCTAAGAGAAATTCTGATTCAGTGACATATTTTTTCATGAATCTAGCCAAATAAGAAGATATGTATATAATTAAGATTTCTATTGTGTATGCATAATTTTCATTCTCAAGACAGAGTCAGTCTCTTATGCGTCAAATAAAATGAAAATAAATATCGTACTGACTCTCATGATTATTGACATTACAAAATGTAATGTCCGGCATCATTTTCTATAAAGACCTAAAAAGACATACAAGTATATAAAAGTATTTTATTAAACAACTAAAATTCTTCAATTGGTACGAAGTATTTGCAAGCGTCAAATAAAATGAAAATAAATATCATACTGACTTACATGATTATTGACATTACACAATAACTATAACAGATAACTTTTAATAACCAGAGATTGCCGGATACAACTCCTCTGAGTTATAGGTTAAAGGGAGCAAAAGGGCTCAAGAAATGTTTGTGGTCTCGCTGAATTTCATTTTTTTTCATCCAATTTCGGCCCCATCCTTTTGAATAGTCGGGTTTTTTTTTCGAAACTTACTATATGCTACAAAATGTCTTCCATGTTGCTTGTTTGTAGTGTGTATTAATTTGTTTGATATAATAGTATATATATATGCTATTTATGATGTTTGTCTGTTAACACAAATCCGAATAAACGATGTTTTACAAATGTCTGTTGCAGGTAGATCTATGTCACATATATGCTCTCTCAGTTATCCTAATCAATTGCATTTAGTTAACGATATGGGACTTTATTATTATCTTTTATTTTTTCTTTCTATATATATATATATATATATATATATAATTTATTACTTCTGTTCACCTTTTTGGTTGAGTTTTTTTTTTATATAACGTGATATACTTATATTTAATTACTTCTTTTTATTGATATTGTGTTTTCAAAACTAAACAGACCAAAGCACATATTATACAAACACATACTGTGCTATTTATTTATCTTTATTTGTTATTATAATTGAAAAATCGGAAAGGGGCAATTTTGTAAAACCCTTTACTATAGTGTGTTTATTAGTGTTAATTAGTCGGCCTTTGCTATCATAAAATGACATTAACAGAGATATGTATGATAAATCATAGTTTTGTTTAACCGCAAACGGTTTAAAGTAATATTTGCCAGTTAGGGATTGTTTTCAATGCAAACAAAGTCAGAGGCGAGGTGAAGAGCGAAGCTAAAACAAAGTTACGGTAATGCACTCTGTCTTGCACCTGTTACCTCATACAAGTGCAAGCAGGCGTTATGAGTAACTGAACGTTTTGTGTCTGATATTTCACGAGTCGTCATAAAATAATTTCGTGAGTGATCAACCGAAAATATTAAGTTCCTGTTTTGAATTAAACTAGCTTAAACTTTATCGATATCCTGTAGAGAATCCCTCAGAAATAAAAGCCGTAAACTGCAAAAATGAATTGTCTTTTATCGTGAAAGAGATAGCATATCATATTTTATCAGGAAGTATTTGCATTTCATTTCCGAGTTTTGGGCTTTCAGGAGGAACTAAAAAGATATCATTATATCATGTATCATTATTGCGCAAAATATTATCATCATTTATAGAACTTGATTAGGTCAAAACTTGATGGTCCCTGATTTTTTTTATTCCCCATGGTCTACTCACAGTACAATTATTCATGAAATTATATCAGTTTCATTAATATTGTATTATCTAAATTCAGTATTTCATTAGCCAGAATTATTGGCGAGTGTTATTAAATTCCGAAGCTCACAAACTTTATTGGTAATTGCTTTAACAAAAAAGTGAGTGTCGATCCCGTCTATAATAAACAACACTATTCAACTATTTAGTAACATTGTTTGGAACCTTTCGTCTGACTTGAACATAATTGATTGTGTTGATGGTAAACGACATAAGGGGACCGATAGCGCATTTCCCATCTCACCAACGTACACTCCGGGTACTCTGCATTCCTCACATTTGTTGCCGCTCGACCAATCGAGAGTGACCTATACAATTAAGCTGTGAGAACTCGTTCAAATAACATATTGCAATAAAAGAACACAAATGAATTATATTAAAAGCGTATATTACAGTTTTTGATCCTCAATAGAATTTTCTGGTTTTCACAAACATAATGTACAAAAATGTGCTGAATCTTAAAATGGAAATAAAAATGATGAGTGACAGTGTTCGTTTTTTTTTTAATTTTAAAATTTAAAAAAAAACCCGGACTGTGTAATTATCAACGGTTTGCTAATGTTTGCGTGTAATTCATCAAATTATGTTCACGTATTTTAAAATTGGTGCTTTAATAATATATAAGAATTAGATTGAATGCATTAGTATCAAACACTTAAACCAAACTATTAAAAATCGATCCAACTCTTCAATTTCATAATATAACCGATATTTTGTTTATGCCTAATATCACATCTAGAAAAGTGATGTTTTTAATCAATCACTAACACTGCATTTTTCTTGGATAAGGTTTTAAATGGTCGCTGATTGTTCCAATCATTGCATGATGATGTATTATATACACACCATGGACAGTTCTTTGTATGCCTCAGATGCTGATCCTGTAAATACCATAGGGTTAACATCACAAGTTATTAAGTTGCTGTTGTTTGATAATAACATTTTCACATCGACAATGACATATAAATCTTGTGATTATTATACAGTATCTGTATCAAGAGGCTTTCTAGGAAACAGCGTGTTTTCGCTTTGTGCATTGGCATTTTTATAGGAAGAACTCTTAACAATATGGACGTGGGTGCTCTTCCCCTCGAACAAAATGAAGACGAAAATCAAATTTGACAAAACGTTCTTAGAATATTGAAACAAATTTACACACACTATGGACTTCAGCGTGTCAGGCATAATGCAATAATGTTTCACTGATTGTGATGTAATTTGATAACTTCATATACAGCGTAACACAAATCCAATTACGGTGTTCTTAGTAGATAATACGGAAAAAATCATTTGTAAGTCTCTCATAAATTTAAACCCTAATGATACCATACATCTTCGTGTCAACATGAAATGCATGTTTCAGAGCTTTATATTCTCAGTTGAAAAAGAAAGTATACACTCTGAATACATTCATTCAAATCCTTTAACGCTTTCCAGTGTACATATTTGGACTGCAATGAATTGAAGTATTGATTGCAGCTCCTGTACACTATATTTCTAAAGAATAAAATATATTTCATCTTTGGTGCATACACTCTATTGCAAATGAAAATATGTAAGGAATGAGATGATTTTCAAATTAAACATAACCTAGTCGAAGTCAGTAAAATTTTAACATAGGAAATGATATGGAATAGCTTAATGTCATTCAAGTATATATATAAGATAGAGTATATGAAAACATTTCTACAGACATGCGTAGCGATAAACCAAATTTCTCGAAGGTAGAGCCTAAATTGTGACCTTTTAGAGTATTTACAAGATTTCTTTTTTAAATATGTACCCTTGTGACCAACATTTGACCCCATGTGATCCAAAATCAAATTCATTTAAGATATGTAGAGGACGATTCTGACCAACATTTATTACGACTATTAATACAACTATTATTTGTGAATCAGTTTCGAGTCATTTAATATTTCGTGTAGACAAGTTCCATGAAGGTATGTAAAATATGTTGCCTTTAGCGTGTTCACAAAACTTCTGATTTTTTAAAGATTTTACTTAGTGACCAAATTTTGACAAACATTATGCCCAAAGTTTGGTGAATATTTGAATACAAGTACTCAGAAAAGAAATAAAGTAAAGTGTAATTTTAAAATATATGGCTTTGAATATCGCATTTATATATCTAAGTCCATACATTTCTATCCATACTAAAGCTGAGTATAATTTGAGAGCCTGTTTGAGGAAGCGCTTGATAATTGATTGAATGGTATTTCAGCAATACCATCTTTTAAAACATTGTCTTAGCATTTTTTGGTCATTAGTACTATAGGCAATGTTTCAGTTTTATAGATATATTTCGTGATGCAAAAATATCAAGCGATACTTAAATTGAAAACTTTTGCTATGAACATCGCAATTGAGAGAAATTTAAACTTAATGCATACAAAATGTAACACATTCTTGTGTTTATTTTAGGTCAAGTAGGATCACAACTTAAACATTCTTCAAACTCAAGAATGATAAAGCTTAAGCAACATAAGTTTTGTTGACGCTATAGTGCGTCCCTTAAAAACCATAAAAATTATGAACAACTATATCACACTTGTTTTACAACATATTCTTTTCTTAAGGACGGGCGGTAAGCTGGGATATTCACCACATTCTTCTTATATGATAGTTCTAGTGAAATATTTAACTCAGACAAAGTTCTGCCAAATTTATTGCCACGATTAAAATTCTCTAAAAAGAATAGAATAAACGTCATTATTTTCACTTTCACATTTCTTGTCTCAAAATCAATTTACTCTTTTCTTTTTGACTAGATCTGTCGAGGAATCTCCTTTGAGGAAATATTCAACACCCTTACTGACACAATGCAATTATCCTAAAATTACGTTTAATCGTCGACGTGTATTGAAATGGATGATGAATTTAACATGTCGTAATTCAACAGTGCATTTCATGTAAAGCGAAATGACAGGAAGACCCAGATTTGTGTTTGCATTGTGAATATATTTTCATTTTTCAGACAGCGGTCCGTTATGACTAGAAGTATTTTGTTTCTTCGTGCTTTGGAAAACTAGCACATTCTCGTTTTTAATTATTGCAATTGTTTAAGTCTGTAAACCTGTTAATTATACCTGTTTGCCTCCCGTATTTTTATTTCTGAAAAAAGAAAACAAAACAACAACAAAAAACAAAACAAAAAAAAACTACATACTTAATCATTCCATATTCGGAAATATACACTCTGTATCTACCAAATATCTGCTTTTTAAGCATGTGAAACAGATATTCGAAGAATTATTTAAACGTTTTTATGTTTCAGTTTTGAATTGGTCAAGAAGTTTTCATGACAGTTGCAGCCAAAACAACGTGTCAAAGACACACTACTTCAATTTTTTTGAAAGGTTGCCGTGGTCTAGAGGTTTGAAAATTACTTTCGACGCCAAGGTTGAAGGTTCGAGCCCCGTTGTGGGTAATAATTCTTTATGATCTTTCCAAGCGCAAAGTACTAGGCCGCTGAAACGTTATTGATATAGTAAGTTTAAATTGAATTATATATAGTTTTGAATGGTACACATACGGACTATTGTCCCACAATATCAAAGTCATTTGGTGATTTTGTCTACGTGCTGCAACTTTATAGTATAATGCCGTAGACAGGTGGCATGAAACCACACCTGGCACCGGGCCAATCATCAATGAAGCTACTCTTATATGATCAGATCCAAGTTAAGTAGCTATACCAGTATCAAGCCCACAACCTCCCGATTCCTGGGCGGACGTTTTAACCACTTGGTCACCGGGGCGGTATACTTAACAAGAAACAATCCCGCGAAATCGCAGGAATGTTATTAACTATTTGAGATTCGTCTGGATAGATGGATTAAACGTCATTGTGATAAAGCGCACAGTCATTCAGTGATACGGAGAAATGAAACAAACTATAATAAACTTTAGGTATTTATAAAATTCGGCATGTAACAAAATAACAATAAATAAATAAATAAATAAATAAATAAATAATAAAATAACAACATATATATCAAAGAATCTGCAATTAATTCAGAATACTTTATTGAAATTTATTAAATTTCATATATACGGCGTATTTGTCATCTCAACAAACAATGTTCCGTATTTTTTTCGTGCGTAAAAAATATCTACCAGTGAAAATTGTTAAAATACTAAATCAGCACTGTCTTAGTTCAACATCTCTCAGTAGGTAAAAAGTAAGGTTGAACAGCCAGAGACTGCGAGACTAGCCGGGATTTCCAAATTATTTTTTTTTTCAGATTTATCAAATTTCGGTGGATTCACCATAATTTCGAAAAAAAAAAAAACTGCAGTTTTATCTAATTTTAAACAACACGTCACAACTACCGAATGGGAAATAAAGAACCAAGATATTCTATAAACAAAATTGCTGTATTGTAACGGCGCCAAATCCGACACACAAAAAACACCCTGTATGTTTAAATATAACCGTGCACTGCTAACTGGATTTAAATTTGCACCTTATTGTAATTTATTATCGAATAAATATATTGATAACGGATATTGCTTATTTTAACTAAGCATCACAATGAAGGCATTTCTTTGGTTTTGTAGATTTTCAGCGTCATCGATACATCGTAACCGGATTTTTTCCCCACGCGAATTGTGTTGACCAAATGTCATCATCTTGTGCATCCTACGAAAACTGCTGACTTAAAGAACGATTTTGAGTCATGGACATAAATAAATAAATAAATAAATAAATAAATAAATAAATAAATAAATAAATCCCGCAACTCTAACTATTCAATTGTTTCTAGTTTGTCAGCTGAACTCGTTCTTCGACACATAATGATCAGGGGTGAGGGTCACGACCTATTGCATTATCATGAAGGACATCACCTTACTGCAGCACGCTTCTGTGAATTTAACTGACTTAATATGCAGGATTACAAGTAGAATATGACAAGATGCTTAATAATTTAAATTGCTAATAATTAAGTTCGTCTTTCATATTCCAAAGTATGGAAATGCTCTCTGAGGAACTTTTGGAAGGCTAAAATCATGTAAAGTACTTGTGAACTAATTACATACCCTGAGTGTCTAATGCAAAACACTTCTTTTTTTTTTTTTTTTTTTTTTTTTTTTTTTTTTTTTTTTTAAATTAGATCTTCATTAATGAAAATTGGGTTTCGTCAACTGTACAGAGTTTTTGTTAATATCAAAAATGCGTATTCAAGCACAAAATAACATTTAAAAGAAAACATTTGATAAAAACTTTACACATTGAAAGCGTTTCTATTTGTGGTTAAAACTCAATGTACCTTATCCCACTCATGTTCGTTAACGCAGAACCGCATTGCGTGGATTGATATTAATAGTTAAATTGGTCACGGCAATCTAGCGATGCCTGATTTTCATTTCCAGCTACCAAAGACTGCGGTATACTCCGATAGTCTAAAAGCAGTCGCTGTAAGTAACACTCGTTCTTATTCCATGAGAGGTCGTAGTGAGCCCTTAAGCCACTGATATGACATTAGTTTGATGTTCATACGATGGATACATCACGTACATTTCTACCGCAAAAAAAAAAAGATTTTGTCAACCCGGGGGAGAATTGTACAGTGTTATATTTAATGTATCAATTCAAGTGTCTATTTAATTACAATGACCATCGGTCATTTTGGCCTACTTCATTATATTGTCATATGTAAAACATTTTCTTCCTCTTCTTCTATCTAATGATACCGTAGAGATGTTTGCTCGAACTATTCGAGTTTTCAGCTATGTAAGTGGCGCTGTGCGGTTATTCCTCCCATCCATATGTAAACCGGTATCATCCAACATCACATGGTTAATATATATTCTCTTGCATAATAAATATACATCAAAGTAACCGTTATTATTTCATAAGCGTTTAGCTCAATATATGGGTTGGTATTTGTGAAATATTGGAACTGTCCTTTTCTTGAAGATACGTCATTGACTAAGCATGTCTTTGGTCTGAATGTACGCCATTGGTCGCAGCATAACTAAGACATTCTGACTTCTGTTTCTTATTTGACACTCAGCACATATCAGGACTGGATGACCAAGTGTCAAGTCTGTGTGAGATGTTGTGGTATTATGTCACTCTTGTTTGGATGGGTGTCGCAAATAGACAACTTTGTTATGATAGTGTAACATCAGATATGATTGATACAAACAAAACGTATGCATACTTAAAATGTTAGGCATATATGCTTTTGGGGCTTTTAATATGTGTTTTTATCGACTGTATCGAAAACCATCAGAAATTACTGGCAGTTGTGATAATCGGAGTTAGCTTATGTTTTTCTTTTGTCAGTGACACTTATCATTAAACACATTCTTTATTTCCGGTGAGGAGAATAAGTTCAGAATACAGTGTCACAATTATTAAATATAACTTCAAACAATTTGTCAGCTAAGACGTTTAACATTACACATTTTACAAACTGGTAGACACGTTCTTTAAACCGCTTCTTAAGTGCGTTTACTACATTTTTATATTCCTTCATTTTTTTTCTGATTTTCACATGAGTTTTGTCAAACAAAAAAAAGGCTGAAAACGAAAATGGAAAATCGATAGGTCAACGTGCTCGTTTGTATGCTACATTTGTTCAACAACAGTGCTAAATAGCTTACATATACAGATATCATTAAAAGTATACAAAAAGGAGACACACATACTATCAGATATTTCATAATGGTTAAATTTATTTGAATGAATGGTTTAAACATCCTCAGGCACTTCATTTTACAGGAATGGAAAAACTATAACATACACTTTTTGGAAAAGGGAGAGAACAAATAGCTCATTTTCATCTTTTTGTGTTAAGGAAATCATTCAATATTTTTTCTCTCCATTATACTTGAACACGTTCTTTCATGGTTGCTTGATCAAAACAATAAAATGAATGTATAAGTCACCGAGTTCATTTAGGAGCTACTGAGCTGTCTCTTTGGTAACTGTCTAATAAGCAAAGTTTAAAATATGTTAAATATACTTACTTAATTTTATATTATACATTATTTGAAAAGGAAACTTGGTAAAAACTAAAAATCGTCCTTTAAAGGCGAAACAATCCTTTAAGCAAAGTAATGCTGATATTATGACAACTTATATCCGAAAATTGTGAGTACACGATTTATATTAGTACCTTTAACATGTCCAAAACGTGGCGATAATAAATTGTAGCATACGCCCTTACATGTAACAAATAAAAAAAAACATATAGAAAAGTCTTATAAGTTAAGCAAGAACACATATAAACTTCGTATGATAGTCGATATATCGATGCTTAGTCGATATATATGTAATAATTTAATTTGATATAATAATAAAGAGGAATGTTACTTGATAAAATAATTAGATACTTGTTATTTACCTGCTTCGTAGTTCGGAGGGATACTGTTGTCATAGTCATGTAGCATTGCTTGAATGAAATCTTGTCTGAAATTTAAAACAAAAATGAGTGACTATTATGTATACGTCACAACACATAAAATATATGATAAATCGTTTTCTCGTAAAATTAAGCATTCTTTACAAAATACAATCAAATGACTGAGAGTCCAATGTTGCGTGAAGCATAAGCTGAAACAGTAAAGTGGCTTGAAATTTTTAAATCCACAACAAATGGATACAAATGGTAGCTATTTTATCATTTGACAGTGAGGGCCGAACACTCGTTTTTCATTGAAATACCTATTTGATTAACTACGGACATGCCAAATGTGTGTGAGTTGCTGCACGCGCCACTGACTTACATCACACAATTTCATTCATAGTCTTTAATTGATATTTTCCCCGCTTACGCATGGTTACAGAATTATCGTTCGTTGTGTGCCGTGACAACTTGTAATAAAATGATAAAAATCATACAAAGAAGATTGTAGTGCATTTTCTTCATGCAAGATATGAAGCTCGTCATGCAAGTATACGTATCTACTACATAACGATGGTACGAGCAACCAGATGCACGTATTGCTTGCTCGATAGCGGGCATTGAATTTAGATATCCGCTATTCTGATTCCAACGTTCGGTCCGAATATGTTGCGTTGTAAACAACGCAACATAAAATTCTGACTATATAAGCATTTGATATTGAAGAAAAAGCTTCTTGGTAAATGACAGGTCATATTCATTGTTTTGATGAAACATTGTCTGAAATTGAAACGAAAGTAAGTGACTATCATGTATACTGTAAAACGCTTAAAATCAAGCAGTCATTACAAACTATAAATATCTGACTATATAATGATAATATCTCGACAAAAAAGTTAATTGATAAAAATAAAGTCTTTGTTTTATTGCTGTTATCTGTTTAACAGTTACTTTAGTTTTTCAACGTCGTCCAACTAATTGCAGACTATAGAAGCCACCAAGTTTGCATGAAGCACACGATTAAAACCATCGATTCTCATGCTGGCCAGTCGTAAGGGTATGGATATTGGAATTACTCACTTATCGTATCGCAATATATCGTGGTGACCATACCTTAACAGTTCTAGTAACCAGTCGGTATAAAAGCACCCATATCTTTTGAATATTAGAATATTATTTATGATATTCAATCAATTATTATTGTATTGAAGAAAAAAAACGTTAAACGTAACATTTATTTATCTTGATATATTTGTTTAGAATATGTTGAATTTTCACGTGAAGTGCTTAAAATCTTTTTGTCTTTACCTGAAGCAAAAATTGATTAGTTAAAGGAGCAATTTCTTTAAGGGTTATGACAGAAAGACAAATGCATTATTATATAGATGATTGCTCTGACATAATGTATGACTATCTGTCACTTTAGATTTCTTTGCTCGTTAGGTGCGTACTTTACTACGATACTCTGGAAAGAGACGACATGATTAATTCGTATTCCACCAGCGGATGAAACAAGACATTGGCGTAACTTATTCCCAACACAAGGCAGCATAACCTGGAAGTTGTTAAATGTATAGTAGATTTTTGCTATGTCAACCAAATCTATTTCAGAAGTTTGTATTTCAATTTGTTCTCACGTCACACGATGTTTTGAAAATAAATTTCATTGATTGGGTTAAAATAAGTCAATTTCTTTGCTTTGTTTCGCTAATCTAGAGATGCTAAGACTAGGTTTGTCTCGTCAGTGACTGGGCAACGTTTGTGAAACTGATTTAAACGTACTCTGCTTTAAATTTAAGATCGAAGTGTTCAGACATAAAACGTTGAGCAATTCAAATAATTTAAAAGCTAATTACGTTAATGTGCTATGTTGATGTTTCAAATAAGGTTCATTTCATAAGAGCACCTTAAGTTTCTACATTCATTTTTACAGAAATTAAAAGCAGAATATATATATATTATATATATATATATATATATATATATAAGATTCTTTATACAGTTCCTGATAAAAATAGGTCAATCTATGTTACAAAGTCATATGTTTCATAAATGTTCTGCGACTTGTAAGTCGGACAGAATCTATCAAGACATTTCTCCAAACAAAATAAACCTACGCTCGCTAATCTCGCTTCGGTAGTCTGTAAAACTATCTTAATAGACTATCCTACACACAGGGACTAATATTTATATTATCATATGGTGACTAGACTGTATGTTACACTATTACGATACTCAAATTACAAATCATCAGCAAATTTATCCACCAGACTCAGGCAGTATTGAGCAGACAGAAACACTTAAGTGCAATTGAGTTTACCATATTGCAATAAAAAACCAATTCGTTTTGAAATCATTCCTATTACCCGAATGTAAGTGAGGTTAAATCACATTATTCTAAAATGTTACAGAATATACACTCGTATACTCAACACCTTTATAACAAACACTTTCCGGATAGAAATAGTGCATTAATTTGACTCATCAAAAACCTGAATGAACGCTTTCCATTTACACCTGGGTGTATTTATTTACGTTAGTAATAGGCATTGACGAAACATCATTATATGACTGCATTTTAACCTTAATTTTATGCCGATTACAGCTGTTGTTTGGTAATTGGACATACATAAACATTAATGACCATAACTATTAAATGTAATGTTACACGCCATAGAGGATTATCTGGCAAGTCTTATGTGTTTAAACAGTATTTTATCATATGTTATCACAACGAAGTTTACTTTTTATGAATTTAGTCTAAAATAGTTAATTGTTAACTTAGTGTATGGAGATTTCTCTTTCTGTTTCGATTTAATATAATTTTCTCAAATTTAATTTTACAAATAGCAGTTTCGACAGGTTCCAGCAGTTGTGTAATACACATGTTCGAGGGCGCCGTGTATGTGTATGCGTGTAAGTTTCATTACATAGTGTATATCAATCAAATAAAGTAACTTGACTTGACTTTTTCAGTTTACCATCGCTTCAATAGTATTTCAGTCCTATAGCGACGTCCAGTTGATTACAGTTGGGAGAAGACCCCGAATGCACGGAGGCATCCGGGTAGAACCACCGACCTACCGCAAACCGGCTGGAAGGCTTCCTCACATGAAAATCCTAATGACCATGTCGGGATTTGAACCCACGTGGTGAGGGGCTGAGTGAATGTTAAAGCCAGCGACTTTACCCTCTCGGCCACGGAGGCCCCGAAAAATCAAGTGAAGAAAAACATCCAAAGTGATGTTTTACATCATATGCACGTTAATGACCGAGGCCTAACAGGAAGGGCATTATGGAAAACTTACATACCCAGAAATTTGAGAATATGGCATATGCATTCTTTATCCGAATCTAACTCAAATTCCCAGGATATCCCCAATTGTATATATAAGAGGTTTATTTTCTTGTATTACATTCATTTCGCGTAAATTTGGTTATTTCTTTAAAGTAAATATTCGTCAATGGTTTTGTAGTTGTTGTTTTACAAGATATTTTTGATTTGGAGGACGTTTATGTTCGGCCATCAACATGTTCTTAAACACTTTTGCTCAATTCGTGGCATATTTCGTAAAGCACAGTAATCAATATACTCGTATTCCGATAACTGCTAAAGAGTAAAACACTGTTACTGCATTATTTTTTTACTTTTAGGGCATTGGTGTCAAATTTGATACGTGTATTAGAAATAAAGTGTGATTTTCTCATTTATTTTTGGTAATTAATTCGATGATTTATAACCAGCCTTCAGAGGAAATTAACCCCAGTTTGTGTAAATACATTAACTGTATCTAATTTAATGTTATAAAACAGGATATTAACATTTGATGGCAAGCAAATTTACAAAGACTTTCCAAGATTATGCCTCTAGTGATAGTTTCATGTTTTAATCGAGTACATGTGATAAAACTTTGTTTCCCCAAAATAAGAAACACTGTGTGCTAAGACGTTTGTCTTTAAACAAATTAATCTGTTCTAAAACACGACTTATACAATTTCATTAAAAGTAAAGTAAATGAATTCCTTTTGATTTGAGGCCTTGATATATGTTGTAATAGATGGCATGATGATGTTCTTTATTTTTGTCAATCCTTCGTTCTAGATATATTGTAGATATATGCAATGACTTTAAAATGCATGATCTTGGAAAATGTCGAATGTTCATTTCGTTTCCTTCAAATGATTTTAGATTATTTAGAAATGTAATGAGACATGTTTTAGCAATAGATTGGTGAAAATACAAAATGATCTATAATAGTTATATACATAAGGCCTTTTTAAAGTCCTTGAAAAGTTTGTTACTTTTACGTTTACGACTAAGAAACGATATACATATACATTTCAACAGAGCTTTTTTAAGAAATTTAAGACGATACATATAAAATTAAATTGGTATACTGTATAAAGCACGAATTTACACTTACGTATGAATAACTTGGAACAATGAAAAATATAACACTTCATGAGAATTACCCCCTATTCTTAACAAGCATGACGAATTCAATGAGAATGTAGATATGTCTGTATCAATACAAGTTCTACGACAACTGAAAATAGAAAATTATTTAGCGATATCATAGCACATTTTCACCATGACCAAAACGCGGAGGTTGTTAACCAAATTCAGGAAAAGAAGGGCGACGCTTCACATAATGTCATAACATTTTAATTCGTCCCGATTTTTAATTTGGAATTATCTTAATTTGGTAAAATAATGAGTGTTATAATTTAAAATGTCTTATCTGTGTGAACTCTCTGGGTTACCAAATGTAAACCAGCTTTATTATTATTAGTTTCAACATTTTTTAAACTAAATGATAATAAACTAATCACAAACGTAGATGAGGTTGAAGATTTTGTCGATAGTCTGTATTTCAGTGCTGTAAAGCTGACATTAGTTCCTGAAATATTATTAACACTTCTGAGGAAGTTCGATATGCTGGGATTCGTTTCAATGATTATATGTTGGCCTGACCTTGGGATGCTAGTAATATTTTAAACGAGTTCTATTTCGGCAAAATTCTTTATTTAATTGATTTATTTGCTTGGATACTTCACACTGTCGTGGTCACATGATTTTATAGTGTCAAACCACCTAGCATGCAAATTGAAAATCGGTTTAGTAATTATTATCGTGGCATCACATTCTTGTAATCTTTGTAAAATATATCATTCTAATAAGAATAAGTATTTCCTTTCAACTGTACATTCGTTCAAAAGGAGTAAAAACTTTGTGTGAAGAAAAAATATATAATCGAATGTATAGCTGGGGGTTGGGGAACTTCAAGGATGTGCGTATGGTGAATAAACTTTGTTGTTAAGTCATGCGATAATTATTGTAACTTTGATTTGATTATCTTAAAATATATTTCGTCATATAGCAGCTCTTTCACTGATGATTGGTATAAATTAAAACTAGTTATTCTACTCTCTATTATTAATGTTGGTGAAGTATGCGTTTCCTGTCAAATATACTCGGCAAGTGTAGGCCACATTTCATTTGAAACGCTATATTCGTAAACGCCCACTTTGGGGAATGAAGTAGGTGCATAAACGTTCCGCAACATTATGTCTTCACCAGTTCCGGTTAGCGAATTTGTAACTTTATTCTGTGAAGAGTGAATGCAATCACAAACAGTTATGGGAACTTGAAATTGGAATATAGGTTTTATAATTCTAAATACAAATTCAATATCATTCGTAACGCTGTTGCCTGTGATGGATTTTTTTTTATTTTTTTTTTTTGCAATCACAGAATGTTCCATTAGGTAATCATACGTTTGTAAATGATAGACGTAATGATAGTAAACAAAAAAGCAAATTTTTAGTCAGTGGCCATTGAGACCGAGCTGCTTTAAAAGGTAAAACATTTTTACCGATACTATTTGCATATTATTTAGAGGATCTAGAGTTATATCTTCTTAACAAAGTACATTGTGGTTTAGATGCATATTATTTACATTCATTTAATTTGCTTTATGCTGATGATATGGTAAGTTAAGTGATTCTGAAGAGAAAGTAAGGGGTAGTACCAGTTGTGTGAATGTTCATGAATTAAAACAATGAAAAGAGCCCGAGTCAAAGCTAATAAAATAAATTTCATAATCACCAAGCTCTTGAGACGGTTGTCAATTTCAACGGTCGTCAATTTCAATCATTATCATATTTTATTTATATATCAAAGTGCGAGTATGCGAGTGTATATATTCATATAATACTTAGCTGATTTCGCTCTCACCCCTCACATAAATTTTGTATTTAATAATCAGCTCATTGTTGTAAAAGGATATCTATAAAAATACAACCTAAGCAAATAAGTTCTCTCCAACTATTCGGGCCCCTGTTTAATCATACTAGAATATTCGTGTCCCTTTAGACTTTTACTAAGCCATTCTATTAAAAAAACAAGGATCATATTAACTCGGTGTGAAGCAAAGTTCTTGCATTAAAACAGTCTAATTAGAACGATTCCCTTTATACAGGATATAACATGATATATGTTTCCATTAAAAAGGATAATATTTGCTATTGCAATGCCTAAAAAAACTGAAAAAAGTGTTTCTACTTATGTGTTAAGATAATAAATTCATAAAATTTAATTTGGTATGAACAATGCAAAAAGATACTCGCACTTACAAACATTTCTTTGGGTTAGAATTACAGCACAGATTCAACAAGACGTCCTTTTTGTTAAAAAACGACATAACATTCGTATCTCACAATACTATTCTTAAATAAGTATATTTTTATTATCACTTTTTCAATTACTTCTGAATCATTTTTCTAAGTAAAAATATAAAAAAGATAATGATAATACTTATCCGAGCATTTACGATTTCATAGAATTGAGTAACTCTCGTAAATACGAGAGATATTTAAAGCCTGATTCCATCTTTCCAGCTTCAAAATTTCTATTTGCACTTCTTACTTCTTCTTGTTGTTTTTGTATTGGGGTTTACCGTCGCTGCGATAGTATTTCAATCATATAGCGACGTCCAGCTAATTACAGGTGGAGGAAGACCCCGAGTACACAGAGGTACCCGTGTAGAACCACCGACCTACCGCAAGCCAGCTGGAAGGCTTCCTCACATGAAAAATCCGAAGTCCCTACCTTGATTCGAACCCACAGCGGTGAGGGGCTGAGAGATTTGTAGTCCACGACTGTAACCGCTCGGCCAACAAGTTCATTTGTTTACGCTAATACGATACGATTTCGTTTACGATAATACCTGTAAATGATTACATTCTCCAATCAATTCGTAACATTTTGATAATATGAGTATTTAACATTGTGTATATTGCTATGCTGTATGTATTCCTTTCTTGACGTGACGATACATGCGTGTCTTGACAATAAGGATATGCTTTTGCACTTAAGTGTTCCATGATTTATAACAATTGTAATATGTTAGAATTGTCATAAAAGTATTATTCGTCCCAAGGTTTCATTATAATTCCTCTGATACATCATTACCTGTCAAAATATCTTTCATTAATCTGTTTTCATACTGATTTCGTTATAATTTCCCAGGAGTCACATTGTGCAATCCATTTTTGGTAAAGCCGGGATAAACTAATGCTTATTGAATTGACATATGCAAGTATCACAGAACTACCGAAGGATATGAACATGTTTTAAACATAACACTTCATTCCGAAGAATATATACCAGATTATCAGCCTTATATCCACACAAATGCAATGTTTCCTGTCAATAATGACAGTATCGAAACCTATGACCCAGATAAATTGATTCAAAATCTTTGAAATTCTTTCTTCAATTATTTGCACGGTTTAGATAGAATATTTTTCAATCTATATAAATAACTGGTCACTGAGTAGAAATAATAACTTAAAGACAATTACATTGGCATGTGTATTTAAAGTTTACCATAGTATTATCGATGGAAAAGGAAACTTTCAAACAAACCCATTGATTGGAAACAAAATGATGCATATAACTGCAAAGCTAATGGACTAATTGTTTGCCCTTCCACAAATAATAGAGTTTAGAGGTACTAGAAGGACTGTTTATATTGTTTGATTGAAAGCATGTGTGTTATTATTTTGATGACGCTTATCAAGATCAAACATCTTGGTGATCTTCATCATAACAACCATACACGTCAGTTATTCTACCTCTCGAGTCAAGTAGAAACCTATAATTAAGACGAAGCATAAGTATGTATATAACGAAGTCCTAGCAGTTCTCGGTACAATTTATCTAATTTATTTGTACGTACTTAAGAGCCTGTGGTTGGGAGAGATGGGTTGTGATGACACTTACTTGGCGTTCATTAACGCCTACTCGCTAACAGGTACTTGTATAAATTGTAAATTGTTTAAACATGCTTTCCAGTCCTTCAGGCGACACTTAGTATTCACCCCTCGAGAGTGTGCAAATTAACCCTTTCCTCAACTGGCTGTCACAAGTAGCATATTTTGCCTCAACTTGGAGAAGAAAACTGCTTTCAGTATTTTTTTTCTTCATCAATTCTAACGGGATAAAGCGCATGCGAAGCGGAAAGTTGCTCTCTACATATTGTCAGATGTAAAGGATTTCCATACATTCGGGAAACTCTTCAGAGTTCGCGAGTATGTCTTGTCACGAAAGGCACATCACTAATAAATTATGTAATGTTTTCCTTAATGTTAGACCTTTTGAAAATATTATGAAGAGAATCTATTGATGACAAGTTAACTTGTGATAAGAAAAGATGTTCAGATCTAAGGTCAAACGCGAAAACTTAGAACTATATTCATTACGTCCTCCACTTTCAATGGCATTTGTACAGCTGTATGGAAGGTGTCGAAATGTGAGGGCTTGTTTGGTAAGCGTTATTTGATTGGCTAATAGGCAGGGTTACTTTCACTGATTGGTCATATCCATGAGGTTCCTCTTTGACACCCAGAGCGCTCAATATTTGGGACCAACTGCAGAAGAAGTCACAAGACCGTAGTACCGCCCTCTTTCTACATGTTGGCCATCTTACAAGACATATATTTCACTGGCTTCACTCGTGATTTTGATTAACCCGCCCACATACATTTGTGCGCACACTCATGACAGACAGACAGACAGAAAATTTTATTTAGATTTGTACAAAGTACATCATCATTTCATATACATATATAAATATATAAATATCATTTATCAAACACAAACATTTTAAACTATTTTTATATATATATTTTTTTTAAAAACACATTTCTTCAAGCTCCAATTCCAAGAGGATGTGGCTTCATATAAAACATTTTCGATCAATCTACAAGGTGACAAAAAAAGGGGGAAAAAAGAAGAAGTAGAAAAGACAATAAGAGAAAAAAAAAAAAAAAAAAAAAATAACGTTCAATCCCCTAAACTGATTTTACTTCTATTCTTAAAAACGACATATATATTTTTAAAAAGTATAACCTGATTTTAAAATACAGGTCCCGGGCTATTCTTAAGCCCCCCACCCCCTTTATCTCACGTGGTTGTGTTTACATCCGGTTTACTGAACATGTACACGTGTGAGATAGTTCAACTCGAATTTAATGGATTTAACAGTGTTATTTTCTTCATTAATCATTAAAAGTTGCTTCTTATATCTAATAGACGCCGTTATTATAAGAAAAGAAGATTGTCACGTCATGGAATTCCCGAAGCATATGAAAAATTGTGAAAAAAAAATAAATTATCCAGAAAACAATTATCAGATAAGTTTCATTTCAATGTACTACAGATTAGTAAAATTTACCAATATATTAATAAAAATCTTTAAATTTATGTGTGATTCGGTATATTATATCAAACAGTATTATGAAAAGAAATGCATATAATCTTGTTGACTAAAACGTCATATCACACACGATACTTTGTGGTTACCTATTATTTTTTTTACAGGTCAACCCACAAAATTTGACTCCGAAGTGAAACCTCTCTATTACCTTGCAGCTCATCGCTTTTGGTAAGTTTTTCATGTATATTTAAATGTCAAAATTATTAAAAATATTATTTCTACGCTCAAATGCATCTTTACAGTACATACTAAGGTTCTTAATGGTAGTAAGATTGTTTGTATTCAGTAACTGCAAAAACTTAAACATACTTGGCTTTACCCTGTAATATTTCTTGATATATTTAATTCTAAAATCACTGTAGCATGGACAAATAAGGACAAAATGAAATTCATCTTCAACATCTCTATTATTACAACAACCACAGTATCTCTGTTCTTGTGGTACATAATGTCTTGCGAATCTTCCAGTATGAATATGCAAAGAATGGGCAGAAATTCTGAGCTTTGTAATAAATGACCTAAGGTTCTCTGATAACAAATTTAAATAACTCTCATATCCAAAGCTAATTTTACAGTGTCCATAAAGATTTAATGTACTACTTGCATTAACACTTGCTCTCCACTCTTGTTTATAACAGTCAATCAACGTATTTTTAAACATACTTAAAAAATATTTTGGGTTAATACATTGAGGGTTTTCCCATACATGCCCATAACCATTTTCAAATAATAATTTCTTTAAATGGTAAACCCAATTTTTTGCACCCTTATTGCAATCATTCACTGTAAGAGTATATACTTTTTGTAGAATGATATTTTCTGAGTTTAATAATTTAACCCAATATTTTACAATCTTCATCCAGTGGGATATATACAATGGATACCTTCCTAACTCCCCATACACTCCTGCATTTACTGTGTTTGTTCTAACTTTCAATATCTGTTTACAAAACTTTAAATGTAATCCTTCTATTTTCTTATTCTTTGAAAAACTCCATATTTCTGCTGAATAACTTAAAATAGAGCCCACAAAGGCATCAAACAGTTGACACAATGATTTTGGACTAAATTTGAATTTCCTGCAATTACTTAAAAGTGTGTTTAATGCTTTTAATCCCTTATCTGTAACATATTGCTGATTAAGGTTGAAATAACCATTATATTTAAAAACAGTTCCTAAATATGTAAATTTAAATTAAAAATTTTTCTGTATTTACCTGTAATCCCCACTTTTGACAATATTCATATAGCAAGTTTAAATTATGCTGCAATTCTTGCGGACTTTTTGCTAGAATGACCATGAAAAAAAAAGCATTAGTATAATATCATCCACTTCTATTCCTGAATTCATATTATCTGCTAGATATAACTCTAAATCTTCTATGAAGAGAGAAAATAAAATTGGTGACATTATTTCACCTTGACGCAACCCAACTGCATATTCAAAATAGTCACTATAATTTCCACAATTTCTTACACATGATTTTACTTTCTGGTACATATCCTTAATAATTCTTAGTACTTTTCCCCGTAATCCAGATCTGTACATTTTCATCCATAATGCATTTCTATTAATGGTGTCAAAACATTTACAGAGATCAACAAATACACAGTATAGGCGTTTCTTTTCAAAAATGAAATTTTGTACAATACTTGATAGAATAAAAAGAGCATCAATAGTTGATCTTCCCTTTCTAAAACCAAACTGTGCATCAGAGAGGGTTGAATTGTTTTCACAAAATTTAGTTATTCTATTGTTTAAAACAGTTGTAAATAACTTTGATAGACAGCTTACTAAAGTAATTCCTCTATAGTTATTAACTTGATTCACATCACCTTTTTTATGCAAAGGAACAACAATACCCTCATGTATAGTGTGCAGATTAATCAAGCTCAACTCGTAAAAGCTATGCAAATTTATATCACTTATAACAAAAATATAAATGATAGGTAACATCATAGTCATAAAACATGAAGTCAGTCATTTGCAGACATAGTTCAGATACCTGTATTGACACAGTTTCCTGCGAGGAAGTAATGTACACAGTACAGCAAAGGGATTAGAGTTTTGTTTTGACACACTAGATGACACATTTTTACTACTGGAGCCGCTTGCATAAATATTCATAGTCTCTGCCTGTGTCTCAGAGACACTTGATGGAACACTTGTACTGATAACAACATCCAGAGCCTCAATATCTCCCGAAAGATTTTTTTCTTCGGATGAGAAAAATGCGCACCCGTGCGCATTTTTCTCTTTTTGCTGCTTGGAAAAATGCGTTCGAGAGTTTGCCTGTGCCTGTAGGTTCTGATATGAAAATGCGGGTATGATAACTTATTAAGATTAAGAGGGTAGGATTATTATTATCTTTTAATATGTTAATGCTGTGAACAATTGTAAAGATAGTTCTAGCGCAAATTGCGGTTGCTTATCAACAAAATATCAAACTACCTGAAATTGAACTTTGCTGAGATTTAAATATACTGGGAGTAACCAGACAATTGATTTTAAAAGCGGCTTTGGGCCTATTAGTATAATAGAATTGCATCAATTTTGATTTACGATCCATGATTTGCAGGGAAACTGTAATTTTATTTATATAGGCATGTGGGATAGTTCTTCTTGACTTTAGATCATCCAATTCTAAAGTAGTCTGTAATTTTCCCTTTTTTTCTTTAAATTTATTATATTTCTAAATGCTTACTCAGAATAAAGGACGTTTTTTTTTTTTGTTTAAGTGTGGAAAGTATGAAGGTAAAGAGATGATCGTTTTCCGTTTCCTTCTTGGAAGTAATGATCAGTATCATACAAACATAACTGATCATTTGCTTATGAAAATCTGATATTTCCTTTGATTTTCTTAACAGACACAAAAACCTGTTTTAATTCATCCAATCCGGCGTAATTAGACCGAATCTGGCAAATATTTCATTCCATTAGATCATCTAATATATCCGATAGCAACATTTACCGTGAATTCAAAAAGAAAAGGCAAAAAAAAAAGACAATATGCCTTTGAAATAATATTAACGTATTTTTGTATAGAATAAACTCAAATAAATACCAACAGCACAATATTAACAAAATTAAAAGTAAAATCAGTTTTCAATAGGAATTAAGCGACAGATACATTGAATAGTCTGATAGTAAAAGGATCTTAGCTAATTAGAGCAAAATTTGATGCGATTCTTGCTTATATAAGTATAACTTCTGAAAGCAATTGTGAACATAGATTTAATAAAAATATCAGAGGCGATTTTGACATCATGATTAATACATAATACAGTTTTTGCTCACTGTTTTAGATGAATTCCTTTTTATAGGCATGTGGGATAATCCTCCTTTACTTTAGATCATCCAATTCTAAAGTAACAATATTGACGTGTAGCGGTAGTAAATATATAATATTAACAAATATGCATCTAACTTTAGTCATATGCTAATATAAATAAATAATAAATAAAAAAATCGAGTTCCCTTTCATTTACGAAGATGACTCAGTAAGAGGCTTGTCTTCTTTTAGGCTTTTGATTAGCAAGAATTATAAACAATACAATTAATCATACATGTGCACACAATGTGCACACAATGAAATGCACAACGCATCAAACAAATATTTTAGCAACCGCTGAACCTCCTACTCCACAACCGCTGAACCTCCTACTCCACAACCGCTGAACCTCCTACTCCACAACCGCTGAACCTCCTACTCCACAACCGCTGAACCTCCTACTCCACAACCGCTGAACCTCCTACTAACCCTGAACTCCTCTCCACAACCGCTGAACCTCCTACTCCACAACCACTGAACTTCCTTCTCCACAACCGCTGAACTTCCTACTCCTATTCCACAACCGCTGAACCTCCTACTCCACAAAAATGATACTATGATACACTGCTATGTTTATTTTGTTATAATTTTAAAACAAGAATACAAATTTTATGAATATACATTTTGTACATGTATACACACTGTATGAATTACTTACATTGTTGATAAAATAATAATATTATTATGTTTTGTAACATTATAACTCAGAACCAACAAACTACACAAATTAGAATGGCATTTGCGTTTAATACTTATTTTTTGTATGCGACTTGTTTCGGGATGACAGACTTGTAAGTTTTCCTTAATTAAATGAAATGTTGTTTTGTTATAAAAATGCAGTAGTACATAACTTAAGCTCCGTGAAATAATATTACTGTTGCTTGGTAACAAGACTGACTTTTCCGTTACGAAATTAAGCAATAACTTTATCATTAACAAAAATCATGATATTGCTGTTAGACCAACAACAAACAAAACGACGTTATTAGCGGTATCCTTAATATTGAACATAATTACATCTTCGGCTTTATAAGCCTTTTAAGTTCAGTCTGAAACGCGGTTTGCCAACAGCCGACTTCCTCATAGATAACAGATTGTATCCAGTGACTGCCAACAAAGTTTTAGATAAGTGAAACTTTTTTTATTATCCTACTGGAATAGTTATCGGTCAACATGTGTTTCGTTGCCTGTTATGCCACAATATCACATTGTGATATATGAGAGATAAACATTTATGTATCGGCAAAGTTATTAGATAATATTTAACGGTTTATATTCTCTTGATCAAAGCAACGATAAAATGACACAAACACAGCTTCCCAACTTAAATTTCATGTAAGGTATATGAGGGAGGAGACTGGGTTGGAGTTGGAGATAAACTTCAAGTCGAAAAACTTGCGATTTACAAGCAAATATAATTAATTTCAACGCTTCAAGCAAGTGAGAAAAATACGCTCCAATGCTTGGTCCAACTATAAGGTCCGAACGCAATCTTTTTACCTTTTTTGAGAATATTTTTTCTTAGATGAGAAGAATGCGTTCGGGAGAAATTTGCGGCCCAACACAGCAGCCTCTTCTGATACCACGTGATTCGATGGCGACATCACTGATGAAATTATGTCATATGAAAGTGCCTGTTGTTCTAGTCATCGTTTGTATACTTTTCTAACCCCCTAGATGAGCAACATCAGTTGGTGATATTAAATAATATTTGTGATAATGTTTTTCTATACGAGTGGTTCACCTTCCGACCATGCAGCTGACCTTTAGCAGTTAAACTTGGCATGATTTTCCCAAATTTATTTTCCCCCACAGGTTTGTGGGAATACCAAATGTCAGACTTCGGTGAACAAGTGGCTTTAAATAGAGTATGCTGTTCTATCAATTAAGTATGTGGGCCTATGGTTGCGATATTCCATGTTCATCTGGACTGGACACAATTTATCACCTGGCACCGTAAACAATTTTGTGCAAATTTCTCCGCCACATGGTTTAGTTTTCCTCTCTGAAAACAAACAATTTGACTTAAGAATACTCTGTACAATTCATTTTTTTGCTATTAAAAAATGGTATACACATTTAAGACAGCTTGAATTTGTAAATTTTTAGATTTAAAATGATGTCAATTTGCGAAACTCATGAATATTGGTTTGTACTAGGTCTCAGAGATCAATAAAAAAAAACATAAATATTTTAAGATGTATATCATTAAATCAGTATTTTCAAACTAAGTCTGTTTAACCAACATTTTACTCTACAAGACATTTGCAAAATTTAAATTAAAGCAGATCTCAATATTCATTCTTGAACATTAGAGAAAAAATTTTTTGGTTAAAATCAACATTTTAACATTGATTATGGTGATCAAAACCAAAAAAAAAAAAAAAAAATTTTCACGGTCTTCTATCCCATAAAGTCTGTGTATACCTGTAAATTCTAGAAATTTGCTGCTGTCAAATTATAATTATACCTTACAAAATAACCATTCATTATTATCATAATTTTGTAATGCAAACATGTCACAGAACTAACTTCATGAAACCTTCAAAGTCCATTTGATAATATAGGCTTTATTTAAGATCATATATTATCTACATGTTTTTATTTCTTACCAAAGTATATTTTAACTAACTTAAACTTGTCTGCAAACATAAGGTTTTTGGAAAATATTAGAGTGTAAATAAATAAATAAAACTACACATATTGTAACATAAGAATACCATTCTAAATGATCTTTCTGCAAATATGAACACAAAACAGAATTACTATTTACCCAGTTTATCCAGGTATACACTTGAACACATTATATACCTGCCAGTAATAACCGAAATGGGGGGGGGGGGTTAGACAAGATAGATATATAGATATATTAACCTGGCCGTATTCATACCTTTGCCAAGAAGGAATTTGTCTCCGAGACACTGGATTTAATGCCTAGTCAGTGAGTCTGCTCTACTTTTCAAATTCCTCTTTCCCTGTGATTTTATTTTTTCCGCTTTGATGTTAACACCTGGTTACTGTGAATGAAGGCAGCATCAGATTTTATACTGAAACCACATGTTTCTACTTCAGATATCCATCGCTGGAGTACTGGATACTGGTCAATGTACCAGGTTCGTACTCAGACCCATCTCGTTTACGTATTGCTGAAAAAATATAATCAGACGGCTTAAAGTTTTGATTATAAGCTTTCTAATTGAAAACAATTTTAATACATTGCTCTTTTTTACGGTACTCGGAACAGGAGCTCAAATTTTGTAAAATTAAGGATTTATGATTATTTTTATAGAATATTTCCATCGTTTTCACATTATTTCAGCCTAATCATTTAGACTATTTTGGAATATTAGTTAATCCTTTTTCAGCTTGATTAGTTTATACAGCATCAAGTCAGACCGGGATTGAACGAACACTCTAATCCACTTTTTTAATACATGAATAGATATTCAGCCATAAATCATGAACTACATTTTTATTTAGCTTACCGAGAAAGAATTCGCCCAGCAGGTTGTCGAGATTTTTTTCACTTCTCTGGTCTCACCAACAGTCCTCTTTCATTCGTTGAACAATGTCAAGTCACTTTTTGCTTTCGACGTTGTGTTTTTGTTTCCATTTTCTTTTAAGAACAGTTCGCAGTCTTCTGACGATACGGTTTGAAATTGTGTAAACTCGATTCTTTCGGATTCGCATAATGTGTCACTTGCAAATCATCTATAAAGTTCTTACCTTTTTGGTCTGATAGTTTCTATAAACCAAGTAAATCATTTGCTAATAGTTCAAGCATTTGCTCCCCCTGTGAAGACATGTCACAATTTTTTGTCACAAATTTTCGTCTGCTGTATTAACTTGACACTGCTGAAAAAATTAATTAAATGTACCCCATACAAAAATCTACACACCATTCACACCGTACTTGTTTGTTTGTTGAGTTTAACGTCGTCTCACCGACAGTATTTCAGTCATTTGGAGACGATGTCTACTTGAAACAGATACATGTATAGTGCTGCCACACTGTAATATCACGCCGTAGACATGTGGCATGATATCCCACCCAGTCACATTATTCTGACAACGGGCCAACCAGTCCTGCAAACTACCCTTATATGCTGAACGCCAAACAAGGGAGCTATAACAGTACCATTTTTTACCAATTTGGAAGGTCGCGGCCGGGGATCGAACCCACGACCTCCCGCTCCCGAGACGGACACACCGTATTTGTCATCACGCTTAGTTTTATCATAAACAAAAATAAAACATTTTTTTTTCAAATATTGAAAGAAATGAAAGCAAAATGACGAAATGTTGCGGGTTTTTTTTGTTGCCAGTTTCTCTCTCGCTCTCTCTCTCTTCTTTAGCCAATCAAATTGCAGGAAAAGCAGGGCCAATAAGTTATATCACATTCGGTTATAGGTCTAATAAATGATAGTTATGTAATAATAAGCCTTAATATGCAATGTTTATTGTGCAACCTAGCTACAATTTCACCAACAATATCTAGCGCGAAGCAGTAATTATCTTTTTAATTTTTGTAGAGAAGCATTCTACCTACTTGACGAAATAATTATGTACATGAATAATTTGAATTGTATTATAATGTTAATGAAAACCTATATTTGTATGAAATATTTGAGTACATGTATTTGATTATAGACACAAGCGTGATGAATCTGGAAGTATTTAAGTATTTCTTATCGAAAAGTAAAGTTGATGGATTTCGAACTAAATATTGAAATGTTTAGTGACATCTTAGATATCTGATGCATGAAAGAGACATCATCAAACACAGTGTTAAAAAATGCGTATTATTGATTTTATCATATCTCGTTCAAGTAAAATCTCAAGCGCTAATGGCGCTGAGAGAACAGGCATTTATCTTTTGTGTGTAATAGGATCACATTCCATTTGTTTGTTAAAGTAAATTTAATGAACGAGGATCCCATTTTCAAGCGAAGACAATAAATCCAGTCTTATAATGTTTTAACCTTGCATTAACATGGTGAAAATGAACACTACATTTGTTTGAATGGACTGCTAACAGGCACATCACCAATCTTACTTACTCTCCATATTACTCTTGCCTGCAGTTTACAAGATATGTATCAATACGTGTATTTAAAATAAAGAGAAACAAATGTAAGCATCAAGCATTATGATATTTATAAATATGTTTTTTTTTTCTATTTCATTTTATATACTTGCTATAACTAAGTTGCTAATATTCAATATTACAAAAAATATAAAAGATGCATATATTTACATACATATTCAATATTGCAATAAATAAATAAATAAATAAATAAATAAATAAAATCGTCCACTGGTTGGAATCAGCAGTGCGTTGAATACAATTATCAATGCTTGTCTACCCACTGAGTTGTTAGGGAAGTAAGACTCTGGACAAGAATGTAATATAGCTCTTCAAGGTAAACTTGTGAACTTCCAGCTAGTAATGGTTCAAAATATCTCCAAATGAATGTTCGCTTGCACATTTACTTTTTTGGACGGATTTTTCAACGAAAAATTCCGTCCTTTATATTGATGATGTCCGGGCGGGCATTCGGGCATCGTCGGACAGCGGCAGACGTCGGGAAATTCAGGGCGCCGCTCAGGCTGACCGTTTTTTTTAACTTTCGATGTCCTTCTTTGGATTGCTTCAATATTTTGACATATGCTTAAATAGATCGATTGTGCAGTTGACCTTATGACATTGACCTTTGACCTACTTTTGGTGAAAAAAGCGACGACTGGACAGATTTTCCTTGCGATTAATCTGCTATAAGAATAATTTCTATGTACTTTATTGGATTGCTTCAATATTTGGACATTTGCTTTAAAGAATAGTCTTATTCATTATGAAGTTGACCTTGACCTTTGACCATTTTTTAATGAAAAAAGCTCGACAATAAGGTTACACTTAATACCATCAGGTCTTGTTTATTTTGATTTAGATTCGACTTTTCCATAATGCAGCGGTATTGCGATAAACTCAAAGTTGAATACCACTAAGTGTAAAGACAAAAAAAAAAGAATCTTTGATCCCTGCGTAGACAAAGGGGAGGGAAGTTATGTCGGAACATAGCCCTGGAAAGTTAAGTGGTATTTAATCAATATACAGTGGAACCTCACTATTAAGGCCACGAAGGGGACCGGCCACGAGTGGCCTTAATTTGAAATTTGGCCTTAATAGTAAGGTTTCACAAAGTCAAAAGGGATTATGTCCCTTTGACACATCAACCCTACACTTGTGTGTTATGTGTGTGTTACGTGAGTTTTGTGTAATCAATTGATTATTCAAATAACTCATTAAATAAGCCATTTTAATATTTTTTTTTATCTTTATTTAAATACAACAAAAGAAATATAAAATAAATACAATAAAAATAACATGCAACAACACAAAAGCTGCAAAAGAAATCATATCATACATGTACATGTTTGCCCATTATCTCAGTAGGAATATTGACTAAATGTAGCTCGGATGTCCGTAATACTTTAATTATAGTATTAATTACCATCAGTTTGATTTCGATGTTGATAATGACGATGCATTGAAAACATAGCGTTATCAAACGCCCTTTGCTAAATTTATTGGACAAAAAGATACAAACATCATACACACCGCTTTTGATAAAGGGATTCATTAACGTCCCATTTTTCGAAACAAACTAACACCTGGACCTGTTGTCAGTTTGTTCTTTGTGTACTGCTAACAAAACAAAAGAAAGTGTCAAAATGTCAGGCGCGTGAAACACACAGACTAGTTTGCAAAATACTGAGACTGGTTAACATAACTTACGACGGTATTTCACGTAACCAGTCAGATAAAAAATCGAAAGTGTTATCGCTCTTGGACAGGTGCCCGCTTTAGCTAGGTTCATTTTGCACTGTAAACACCGATCGGGACCGAAAATGGTGCCCGCATTTCGCAATAGCCAGGTGCCCGCATTATTGAGTTTTGCGGGCAAATAAACATATAGCAAAGCGATCCGGACCGCGAAATTTGCCCGTAATTAGAAGTTGCCCGTATTATTGAGGTGCCCGCTAAGTGAGTTTCTACTGTACACTCATTTCTTGTCACTGTCAAGTAGGTTTCTATGTACACTGTTCATGTGAATCGGACTAGGTACAGTCTTAAAACAACCAAGAAAGCTTCTTATTAACAAAAAGAAAACCAGGAAATTAGTTCCATGACATCCATTGTGCCATCAAGAAAACATTTCTTTTTGTTGTTGCTGTTTCTTTTCTTTTTGTTTCTAACCGAGGACAATCATCGACAAATGAACATTTTAATATGAAAAATGTTATTAACTTAAAATATTTTAAACAAACCTGATCAATCTAAAGGAAATCATTTAAAAGAATACTCTGTCAATATAATTACTATATTTCAAATGAACAATTTTGTAGAGCTACTCAGTGGCTGAATGATTAGAGCTTCAGCCCCGGAATCGGGGGTCGTGGGTTCGATACCCAGTCGTAAAAATGGTACTGATATGGCTCCATTGCTTGGCTCAATCTGTCTCATGCAGACAAAAGTCTTATTTATTTCTACAGATCCGGTTAAATATATAGCATATATGTCTTTAATATATTGTGACGAATTAAGTTTTTGCGTCCGTCATTATGTAAAGTTCCCGTAAAATAACATTCTCCGTTTTTAACAGTTATTGCTCTTGTAAAGGGGTTATTAACAGGTATTTCTGTATCTTTGAGATGATTATTTCATTCATACCGTATTTATTCTATTATTTTCGTAGCTGAATAACCTGCTTTATCAATTGTTTGAATTAATTCTACCAGTCCGCTAGATGGCGCAGTTTCACAGAATAGTATAAATACCGAGATCGCGCCGTAAAAATTCAGTCACTATCATACATTCAGTCTGCCTCTGGCAGCTGACCCAAACGGTACTTTTCAGGACCACCTTCTCCCTTCACCTTTGTCACAGGGGATGGTAACATCTAGGCTGAATTGGCCGAGTTTGTCATTCCCATTTTGGCTTCAAAATTCCTGATTTTATTAAGTACCTACCTCATACCTGTGAGGCTTTTCAAAATTCGACCTATTTTGGCATTCAAATGCATCTTTAAGGAGTTTGGGTCACACTCCGGAGTCCGAACCATAAAACAGTTAATACTGTAGACGGACCCTCATTAACTATCTTATAAACAAAGTAATAATTCAGTCTGCAACTTTTCGCTGACTAGGAAACATCGTAGTTCTGATCATGTCTGGGTTTGGGCGTTAGGTGTGCTGGAACAGATTTACACTCTCTGCAGCCTCGCTGTTTAAGTGTATTACAATTCGTTAAGCACATCGCGTTGCTCGGAACGTAGGAGTTAGGGCTAGTGTTAGGGTGTTAGGGAGCTGCAAGGACCACAGGGTGCTTTGAAGCTTCGGGGTTTTTTTTGCAGCAGAAGAGAAGCCTCCTTCCTTATGGCTAGTTTTCTGGCCTCGCCTGATCGCTAGGGTTAGTTGTGGTGGCAACTGCGGCGTGGGGTTTTAGCGAAAAGCTTTGTGAGGCTCTTTTTCTTTAGTTGTTGTTTATTATAAGCAATCAGCGATTTGACTTTATATTATTTTCTTTGGTGATTATTTGCTTGATTAAATCATTTGCACAATCATTTATTCTTATCATACGGCAAGGAAGCCAAACGGAAAATTATTATATCGTTTGTATATATTATTTGCCTTATTATTACTGCTCAGGAGTTTAAAAATACTTTTACAGAGTTGTATCGTGAAAATACACCAGGGTATGCCACTGATTCGTGCCCTGATGATTTCCGGTTCTTGATCGATCTCGATGGAGAATTAAAGTCCAGTTTTGTAACCACTAACTGGATTTGATGATCGGACAAAACCTAAGGCTAAGATTTCCCAATTTTTATCTCGTAGCCTTTCCGATTGTCTTTGTCTCAGGAGGAAATTGTGTCCTCACATATTTGATTATAAGTATAGAATGAGATTAAAAATGTAGGAATTAGTATATTGCATCACTGTTTTTAACTGGAAATATTGCAAAAAGAAAAGTTCATAGACGTTACCAGGAGAATACCTAATCATATAATGTGTCGCCGGTTTCTTACATTTCTCGATACTTTTTTTTTTTTTCTATTTACAATTCCACAGGATATGTTCGAATTATGACCCTTTAATATGATAGCAATAAAACTTATCCGTAGACATTGTCTTGTTGTGGAGTTTCGTTATATCCTTGCATTTAGTTCAACTTTATCAGATAATAGTTTCAAAAGTCATTAATCCATCAATATTTAAGAGTAACTTGAAAGCGACAGTCAATTACTTTACATGTATTTCAATTATGGATACAATCCAAGTGTCGCTAGAACAAACATCACAAACATGATTTACATTATGATGTAATATTTTAATCCGTAATTGCAGCAGTCTGATTTACGTTGCATATGTGAAGAGAGAGGGAGTCGCACGGGTGTTATATACCAGGCTGGGGGCGAATGAACACTTGGCTGGTCATAATCTGAACGCGTATAGTAAAGAAGTTGATATGGATCTTGGACGTATTGTGTTTTTACGTCATAAACACACCGATCTAACGTAGACAATTTTCATAGTAAATAAAACCGCACATGCCTAGGAAACATGCACGTGATGCCAATTTTATCACTCGAAACTTGCTAGACATTTTCAGGAAATATGCATCTTCTGTGAAATCTATTATTTTTACGATATTAAAATTACCATAGATGCGATTGATCGATGTTAAGGTCTCGCTAAACTTCATGTTTGCCACATTCTCCTATTATACAATGTAAATTTGTGACATATTTTTGCAGGACCTAGTGTCATTTCCAGAAATACCAGTATGAAATATAAATGGCCATAGACAAAGCATGAATATTATCAGACTGCCACAAGGGAAATAATTGGAAAATATATCCCTACCTAGTATCCAATATTTACCATTAAACAGACCCTAAAATTATAGAATACTGATACGCTATTAAATGCGTTTTATAGTGTGAATAAATAAAACATATGTTTTTCTTATATTGCAACAACAATAATAATAATAATAATAATAACAGTGATAAAAATATGTCCCTCGGTTACGTGTCCCTTATCACGTAAAACAAATACAAAGATGACATATACAATGTATTCAATAATATTTTTGCATTAGCTGCAGTATTATCAAACAGTTATATAGACTAGGAGCAAATACGCTCTCCCGAAGAGGTCGCAATTAACGAAAATAAACATGTTTACGTATATGTTAATTCAAAAATGCATCGAAATGACGGTGCCATTGTGTGCACTTAATGCATTTCAAACGTTTCAGCTTCCTCTTCTCCTTCTAGTATGTTAAAATTATGAATGGAAAATCAATTGTAACAATAATAATAATAATAATAACAGTGATAAAAATATGTCCCTCGGTTTAAATGGCGAACAGCCTAACCTTTTTATCTAACACACCAAAGAGCCAACCGTTACCTATTATATGAAATTTTATCTATATATTTAATCTGTCGCTGGAAATTCCAGCCAGTGATGGTTCAAAATATTTCCGAATGAGTAGCGATTTTTTTACTTGCGTATTTTCTTTTTTCAATACAGTTTATTAAAGGCGTTATCTCCAGCATCGCTTATCAACACATTTTAATTCAGTTTCAACTTCTATAACGCAATCGTACTGAAATAAACATGATAACTATCAACATTTAGTGATATAAGACAGGAAACAAATTTGAAACATTATATCCACGTAACAAATTAAAGGGAAAACTAAATACATAGATGTCTAAAAATAGCCCCGAAATGTGCGATGCAGAGATGTGTACATTGTACTACCATAGAACAGCGTTGCAAGTAACCCTGTTCAAAAATCATAAACAACTGAAAGAAACCATTTTCTAAATTTCACAATAATATACCGCCGTGTAAAAACTACAACAAAAATTGATCAACGATATTGGGATGTAAATGAGGCTTAACTTATTTTTCAATCATATAGACATACATATCAATTTTAACTGTTTGTTGCATACGTCCACTGGATGTGATTATTGGGTGTAACTTTCCAGCGACAGCATTTAAGCCATTTAAAGTCTACTTGAAACACACATAGTGATGTCACACTGCAGTATCACGTAGTAGACACATGGCATGAGGCCACCATCAATCACATTATCCTGTCACCGAGCCAACCAATCCTGGAGCTACTATACTAGAATAATTAAGTACGACTTTGATATTTCGTGGACGGGGGTCGAATCCGAGACCGGGGTGGATGCTCTTACAAGACCACCATTAATTAAAGTAGAAGACAAACTGATAACAAAAATGAGTGAAAAAGAAAAACACACTCTCTATCATTTAGTTCAACAAATTATGACACGTGTGTATTTAAAGACCCTCCAACAGTATTGCAGCCATTAGGGGACCAATATCAGCACGAACCTGGTATAGTACTGCCTTACTGCGATTTTCCGTCGTAAACACGCGGCATATTATCTTGACACTTGGTCAAACCCACCTGGAACTTCCCTTATGTCAGACACAAGGACAGTACCATTTTCACGAACATCGTACCCAAGACCGTTTAGCTACGGACGAACACTCTAGGCATTCGGTCCCAAGAACAGGTTGTAAAGTGCTTGCCTATATTGAACTCTAATCAGAACATACCAATTCTACGAACAAAATTCAGAAGCATGCGAGATGTATCACAATCAATATCTCTCAAGTCAAATGTTAATGCCTTGGTGGCTTAAATTGAAACTGAATTACGAAATTCAATAAATTGAATTAAACAGTGACCATTTTACTCTGAAATGAGATGTAAACCTATGTAAATCAACGAGCTCTTTCCGAACATCTTAATCTTCAAGTTGGTGTAAAATTCCACATTTAGTTCATTGGGAAATAAACATATATTTGAGAGATTTCCCAAGTCACTGTTTGGTCGATTTAAATCAGCAATTTATACCGGAATTGCCGATCCTCTTGTGATCTATTAAACATGTGACTCTTCTGGTTAAGTTTAAATTAACCTCATTCATGTTGGTAAATTACTGATCGATTAACGTTTTATTTTTTAGCAACAAACTGTTTTAAATACAAAGATGACATATACAATGTATTCAATAATATTTTTGCATTAGATGCAGTAATATCAAACAGTTATATACACTAGGAGCAAATACGCTCTTCCGAAGAGGTCGCAATTAACGAAAATAAACATGTTTACGTATATGTTAATTCAAAAATACATCGAAATAACGGTGCCATTGTGTGCACTTAATGCATTTCAAACGTTTCAGCTCCCTCTTCTCCTTCTAGTATGTTAAAATTATGAATGGAAAATCAACAAATACATGTACATTTTTACTTCAGAAAATTGTACGATTGGTCTTTTCTACAAAAATAGCTATATCCGAGCTAAAGTTGCTTTCAAACAAAATGTATCTGAACCATATCAACAGAAATAGTTAGGCTTTAGTGAATATCTTTTTGTAGATATCTATAGAGCACATTCCAGTATTAGTTCGAAATGTTGACCTCCTTTTCACGATGGTGCCTTGCATTCTTCTGTTATAAACACTCACGCTCCCTCGTTGACACGAATTGAAAGCGAATGTTTTATGGTTTCTAAACTTCCTCTTTATATCCGTGGCAACGAATGCCATGCATAACGATGAAGGTAAAACTGCAGGTAAACATTCACTCATCTACTTTTTATACTCCCTCCAGCTTCGCGAGGTGAGTATTTATATGAATCACACGTTGTGTCCCATCCCGTCGCGCTTTACAAATTATCGGAAAGTATATTTTCTTGCTGCTAAGACGGTATACAAGAGTGTAGTTTCAGTGTTTTGCACATCTTTGTGTCGAGAGACACTTCCAAATGTCTCACTTTTCTCATTTTTCCCAATTTGTAATTTCAGTTTGCTTTTTGTCATATTTTTCTTAAAAGTTATACTCATAGATAATTATGAGTTTGTTTATGATATTTCCATTAAATAAGGCAATTCAAACTTTACACGCGAAAAAGGGTGATAATCAAGTCATACTGTACACCATTCTTTGAGCCTTGAATATGTTTAATCAGCAATAATTCATATATAAGTATAACCTACAACGATGACGGACTAAGTTATAGCAAGTAAGCTGTTTTTATTTAAAGCAGGCTCTTATTAAACACCGCACTAAGAATACTCTAAATTGTACAAATATTTAAGGTCAAAATAAAGATTACGCATTTCGTCTTGTGCAGCTTGTAGGTTAAGGGTAAATGTTTGAAGCTAGAAAAATATGCAATGGATTGAACATGTAATAGCTTAGCAATAATGTTAAGAATATGTTAAGAGTAAGAAATTATGATTTAACATATACTGTTTACCGTCGCTGCGCCATTATAATACCTGTCACTTCATGTCTATCAATGAAATATCAGCGTTAGAATAATTCAAAATTGATTGCCCACATATGCTCAATTTCACAAGAGGTTCTTTAATTGACGAATTAAAACACCAGACAAATTTGATTTCGGTACAACATTGATATCGCCGCGTTTTATGCTTTAAACATCGAATTTTAATTTTGATTTGGAACACATTTAGATTTATAGGGTTATTATTAATATGTGATAATTTAAGCAAGTTAAAAAGTCAGCCGTTTTACAATGAATTAAACTAGCTGTGATTAAACAATAAATATGAGGACGCCAGCATCACGAAATTATCACTTTTATAGTTAAGATGTCGCAAAATATGATTAAAATACTGAAATCTGAATTAAAAGAAAACTTCAAGATAGCCTGACGTAAATTTAGTTGTTGTGTTTCAGTTTAATGTCGCTGCGACATTACATTCGTCATATAGCAAAGATCCACCTGGAGTTAATAATGTTCCTATATGTCGATCATTAACATTCAACTTGACTTCAAAAGTTTTATTTCCTTATGTCGCACAAGAGTTGCTTCATTAGATGAAATAACAATACCAAATTTTATTTCAATACAGCCTTATATTGGCAAAATTTAAACCAACGCTACATCATGTTATAATTTACTTTGTGATGTCACCCAACCATATCTATTCTTTGTCTACATGTATTTATGAGAACAATTTCGGACTCCCTATTCAAACTCCTATCCTAGGGTCAATGTATTAATTCTCCGTCACGTGACAGAGTAACTGTTTCAGGCAACAGATCAACCAGTGACGAAACTCTTCTATGCATAATTATGCTGAACGCTAAGTAGGGAGCTAAAAACAGTGAACGCGCTTGGTATGAGATAAAGGGATTGCCAGCAAAGACATAAAAATGAAATAAAAGGGTACTTCAACTAAAACATGGGATTTAATAAATGAAAATAAAAATTAAATGAGGTCGTTCAATCAGTGTACTGTATAAAAATGAGACTCGTTTAATTTAGCATGTTGCAACACATTTCCTCGTAAAATATTGCAGAGTTAATGCATACTGCTAATTATAAAATATGTGTAAACAAGCAATAGTGCACAAGACAACAGGTCTCTTACAGTCACGGATATAATATATAACCCGTTTGTTAACACTTTTTTCCAAAGTGGTCATTGAATATATGCTAGATTAAAAAATAATAACATGTATTCAGCAAAGGTCACGGGAACCGAGGTACCACATTCAAGAAATTCGGCCAACTAGGTGAGAACAAACGACAGACAGGCATTACAGGTTAATGTCCTATTAACAATTAGTGCATTACTGTAATCTGCATTAACATATAATTACCCCTACGGATTATGAATATGTAAAGGAAATTTCTGGTCATGGCAGTTTGAGCTTCACTTATTTCTTAACTTGGGAGGCTGTCTCAAATTTCCGACAGCCGTGGGTTTAACGTGACCGAGGATCAAACCTGCGATCTCCCGGGTGCTCTATTTATCTGGCTAGTTTCTACCAGAATCCGCCTGTATCATCCCACTACACCATTGTATACTTTTGAAATTGTAAAGCAGTAACAACCCATGCCATCCTTATAGGGCTCCTAGAGCAATACCACTCTGAGGCGAATGGGACCTCACCATAGGCGAGCCTGTTTAATACTTGTAAAGGTGTGAAAGAATAAACTTCATCCAGCAGACATAATGTTTGCTTATCGATAAGATAAAAGAACATCACTGGATCTGTTCAGTATAAAGCCGAGTTCATTTTAGAGCCTTTACCAGACAGCATGAAACAACGTAGCAAAGTACGTCATTCTCCCCTTAGAAATGCACTAAGTGCTCTTAAATGAAATGTCAACATAAATGTGTGACATTCAAACAACAAATAAATCAAAATACTCAGCTCTTGTTTTGGACATATATAAATAAAAATGTGCATTTAACGCCTGAAATGATTATGAACATGTATAGAGTGTTTTTTTTTGTTTTGTTTTTTGTTGTTTTTTTTGTGTTTTTTTTGCTGAAGTGTACAAAGTAATATCCTCTGTGATAACGTTCAGTGCCAATGGACTCCCTATGTTATAGTTAACAAAGCACGTACAAAACTCATAATTTCTCCTGATCCTAGTATAGGTCATACAAACAGCTCTATTGTCTAAATGGACCATAGCTATAAAAAAATCTGTACAAAATATATATCCTCATTTGAGATAAACGTTTTGCCAAGATGTGAATGGCCTCTCAAGATTTTACTACTGTTTAACGGGACAGAACGGAACAACGCGTGTGATTTCCATATAGCCACTACTATGTTGTCAGCGTTGAGAATGGATGGTTGAACATAGAAATCTAGATTGTGATTTATTGATGTTCACACGCACCATTCAATATATCAGTTTACAGATTCTGTAAATTAGTTATTCGACAATATATAAATACTGCAGTAGATTGTTTAGACGTTTACATACACAAATTTAAACAAACGACTCACTTGAAACATGCAATAGGATATTTTTATTTAAACGAGATCTTTAATTCAACATATTTATATATACGTAACGAAGTCATATGAACATGGTGTTTTCAGATATCGTTTTAGTCAACTAATTTGCCATTCGTGTTTCTCTTTAGACGTTCGAATTGGATGCTCCTATGGTTCATCAAGTAGTAGCAACAGGTCGAAAGCACATTACGTCGTATATTGCTTCAAATTCATGCCCCTCCAGGGTAAAAACTACTACTCCAAATTGCTATTCTCACGAACAATGAATATAATGTAAAATAATTTGCCTTATGCGGAGTATATATAGACTAAGTGCAGATACACACGTATGTATGTTATGAATTGAGTTAAAATGATTCTTTAGAGTTCATAATAAAACCATATTGTTATTAAAGAAGGTACGTGAAAATAAGGACTGGATTAGAAAACTTAACCTAATATTTCATAGATGTTAAATATACCGTTTTAGCAAAAGAAAAAAAAAGTAAATATATACTTCAATTTTTACAGTGGCTAAATTGTTTGATAAAAGGAAGCCTGTATCATGCAATGGCTAAACATCTCGTACTTAAAGGTTTACTTTGTGAATATCTTTTCATTTCAGAGGCAAGGCAAGTAACGAATTGTTATTCAAATAATTTCGTATCAACATTAATCGTATAAATTGGTGTTGTTAACTGAATATTTACTTGCGACCGCGTGTGTACAGTGTGCTGAACACATTGAGGAAATCACATTATTTTAATCACAAATATAGTTCGCTTTTTAAATGAGAAGCAGCCCGACATCTATTGACAAAACACTTTGTACGAACCTTCTCTGTCCGTAGACGTCTAAAAGTATCCAGAACAGAATGTAGAGCCTGACAACGGTATGCATGTTCACTTGAAACACTGCACAGCTAGCAATGAGTAGTGGAATGGGGAGGCTACGCCAATAAATAAACAACATCACGCTACTAATGACTGGTGCATGTTTATTAATGACCCGAGAGATGACTTTGTGGCGACGGTGAATCGGGATGACAATGATCACATTAAAAATATCTACTTTTCTGCTTGGAGTTACCATCTTTCCGAAATAAAGTACACAATTTTTTTATATATTATGACCCATGGGAGGTCATAACTGGTAAGTTATTGTCTGATGGGTTTCTGTTTAGTGTCTAGTGTTGCTGACAGTCTTGTGGGATGTGTATGTAGCTATCATCGAAATAAGTTGCCGAAATGTCAAATCGATTAAGTCAAATATTCTCACTTTCGTCAGGCATGAAGTTGTCTAGCGCCGATGCGTCCCATTAAAGAAAAATCATTATGTACGCCAGTTTTCTCTTTAAAGCAATCAACACTCTCTAGTCGATGATTTTCTTTACCTCAAACTAATTTGATTTAAACATTTATTTCAAAACTGATAATGAAATTGGATCGGGTCACAATTTAGCAACATTAGTTGACACGTCTCTTCCCATATGCAATAATAAGAACAAATATGAATAAGAAATCAATTGAATCTGAATACAACTGCTTTAAATCCTTCTCTTCAAATGCAAGTACTTCATTTTCTACCAATAAATACTCATTATTAAGGGAATGGACTTTTCTGATCTACCATAGTCCACAATATAATCTACAATGTATTACAATATATGATTACATGTAATTCGTACTATTATACAAAATCAGTGTTTACTGAAAATAATGTTCCAGGAAATAACACTTGCTAATGATGCCAATGTGCACAATGATGGAATGTTTAAAAATATCAGTTGCTACTAACTTGAAGTGAACGGATAACTACGAGCTTTGTATTATTCATTTGTCAATCAAATTTAGGTAAATACCATTGTGGTTCAAAATATAAGTAATTAAGATCAACTTAAATATTTAATATTTAGATATATATTTATATGTTCTTATTGGCCGCCCCGGATGCCTCCGTGCATTCGGGGTCTTCCTCCACCTGTAATTAGCTGGACGTTGCTATATGACTGAATTACTGTCGAAGCCACGGTAAACTCAAATAGTCAAGTCTTATTGGCCGGACGAACGTAAGGCGTAATGCATTATTCACAGAAGAAGTGGGTCCTATAAAAATAGCTAAGCAAAACTCTTATAGTTGCGTGTTTTTACTAATTAAGTACTTTATAGTTGCGTGTTTTTTTTTCTTATTAAGTATAATAAAGTATAATTACTTTAAACTCTGACAATTTTATAACAATAATAGCCTTTCATTTAAATATATTCAAATATATATAATATATTTTATGATAAAACAATGTCAGTTACTGTACAAAGTCTATAATACGCCAAGTCTATAATACGCCAAGTCTATAGTTCTTTTGCAATGCGTTTATCATATTAGGGTAGTTCCAAGGCTTAGCCCGGTGTCAGGAAAAAGTGACTGAGTGTTGTATCATGCCACATGTCTACGGCGTGATTCTACAGTATGGCAGCACTATATCTGTCACATTGTCTCCAAATTACTGAAATACTGCCCATGGTATAGCTGGACGTTACACCTAATAAACAAACTACAATACTTTCAAAAAGTAAAGGAATGCTTTCACTTATGTTTTTTTCCCATTGGTTTTACATTCAAGAAAATCTGAAACTTAAATTAACAGGTATTCTGCAGAAAAAATATATTGTTTTAAATGTAATGAAAGTTTGGACAATTTACATAAAATTACACGACTGAGTATTCATATATTATATAAAAATGCCATTAATATTCCAGATTATGGCCGACGTTTCTTTATCAAAATGCATTGTTATTTTGATAATTATCATTTGGAATAAATATAAGTATCTATCTAAACAACCTGAAAACCAAATGTTAACCAGCAAATCATTATGATACTGTAATCATCATGTTACCAAGAGAGAGGAATCCTCAGCGTGAAGCCAACTAAAACTGGTCAAAGACTGAATCTAATTGCTGAATCTAAGATTTCAACCTAACATGAACGTAACAGCTCGCAGTACAGGTGTTTGTGGATACATTTAGATAATAGATAAACACTTGTACTAAACCAATATTAATACTGGCGGTAACCATTTCTTTTCGAAGCGGTAAATCAAAAGCCTGCATTATTGACTT
>CM037777.1:52683414-52733414 GCA_021229015.1 Solen grandis
CCGGACGCTGTGCAAGCACCTGTGCTAACAGAGGGCGCATCGATGTATGATCAAATACATGTTTGTTTTAATTTTCTCCTTACAGCCAAGTGTAGCAGTGAATGCTTGAAAAATAAAGGTATATGTGAGCGGCCATACGAGTGTAGGTAGGTAGAGAAGTATCTGCGTACTGTATCTTAAATCAAACCGGAAATAAAGTTAATTGCACGTTGCTTACTTAAACATATCTTTCTGAGTAGGAAGTTTATAACTGTAACAATATACCTGAATCAATCTGTTTTCTGTTAAGAAAGTAAAACATTACGAAATTGGTTATTGAAGAGAGATTATGAATCGCAAATTCATTTACATGGTTCCTGCATACAATTCCTGTGAAGAAAACTCAATGCTGAATTTCTACCAGCTGATTGTATTGCATGTATATGCTTTTGTAACATTTATGTAAGAAACAAACAGGTCCAGTGTCTCTCTTACCCTCGTAAAAAAATGAAAACTATAAATTGCACTTAGTATATTATTAAAAAATTGCAAATGTCACGTGTTTTTCTTAATTGGTGAGCTAATGTATCCTGTATCGCATCTTTTTACTCTACTTTGATGATGATGATGATGATATATGGTTTAAAAAGAGTTTAAATGAATAAAAAACAAAAAGGCACATTTTTTTTTCTCATTTTGGTGCGTGCGTAAGTTACTTTTTGTATATAGGTGTATGACAAAATTGCACAAAAACTACCAGTATCCACTATGTTTTTATAGGCGGAATTATGAATGTAGAGTCATCTCCCTTTATTTTTTGGATGATGTTACCTATCATACACCTCGCACCAGTTACGTCACACTACGCTACTTTAACCAATGCCATAAATAAAGGAAAACTGGTTTGGCAGTAAAACAATACACTCATATTTGTATGAACAATTCTTATTTGATCTCATGATTTACCTGATTCATCATTATGAATCTTATTTTAATGAAAACAACAACAGTAACAATTAAATTTATATGAAATACTCGAATGTAAAATCAGGGACTCTCTATGTGTATATAATATCCCTGGTAAAATCAAGTGAAAAAAATATTCGCCAATCTTCTCGGTTGTGGCAGTGGTTACTGTACTTAACAAGGGAAGTAACCGCTGCGAGGCTTGGGTTGAGTCTGATGTTACGGTTAATGGTATTCAAATAGTTTGCATGGATCTCATTGACAACATAATTTCTTTGAGTATATTACCAAGAAACTACGATAATCGCATTATTGTTGACCATTACTGCAATGTAAAAATCTGAACCATTCTGAAATTTATACTTTCAAAATTCTAGTCCAGCTTTGCAGATCACAAATTAATATTCAAACATACATGTACAGGTGATGTAGGGCTGAACAGTTTCGGCAGAGTTTGGGTAAGGGTTTGCTTTCATGATGGCCAATGTTTTTTGTATTGCTTCCGGACGCTGTGTTCAAGCAACACTGGAAACGATTGGTCAGGTTGTAAGTTGCGTTTAGCTCATCTGACTGTTATGTTCCGATTATAAGGTGAATCAATGGATAAAGGACTTATTACAATGTATTATGTAGGCTTGTTTCCCATAGGTTCTCACAAGATCGTGTTCAAGCAAGTGTTTTTGTCTTTTGGTATAGTGTCGGAAACAGTGGTGTTTCCAAGCATAACTTGCATTAAGGTGTTTTGCTTATAGTCAGTCAGACTTAAATAAGTATTAACCTCCGTGTTTGATGCTCGATGCATATCTTGGTCTAAGAGTTTAGACTCAAATTTAAGCTTTATTTATTTTACATTGACTATGAAACAATTTATTACAACTCAAATCATTCTCGATCGCTCGGATCACGGCGTATGTGGTCATTATTGTAGGAGGAAACCGGAGCACCCGGAGAAAACCCACGTGTCTCTCTCACGTACATCACCCGGGATCGAACCCATTCATGACAAGCGAAGTGCGTTACCACTACGATATCCAATCATTAGTTAGATTAGTTCTATAATTGTTCAATCTCAAATCCTTTCGTTTTGAGCTGATATTTATACTGAATTAAATTGATAACTATTTTCGCCTAGCAAATAATTTTGCTCATGTTTAAAGAGTGTAGACGTATATACACCAATGTTCCCAAACCAACAACATTACGAAACATATTTTATTTTGAATCACAGGCTCCGGAAGTCCCTAGGAAAATTTGTATCTCAGACAATGGTTGTTTCTTGATAAACGTTCGGCATTTATGCTCCAGTAAAATGTTGTTGTGTGATGTTTCCTTCTGGTCGATGCATGTAGATACTGAGAATAAAAACAACAACAACAACAACAACAACAACAAATGTACAAATTACGGAAGTGATGAGCTTTCTGACATGATTTTTTTATCTTTGATCTTAAATATATGATGGGGAACCTCCGAAAAGCACGCGGATTTTTCCTGTAAATCATGAAAGAAAATAACTAGATATATTTTTAAACTTAATCCGCCATATAATCTCCATAACAAACATCTGGCTGTATATATGTAATGACATAACTGAAGTCTATCGACATAATAGAAATCAGGCGGTATATATTTAATGGCGTTACAGAAATCTATCGACATAACAGAAATCAGGCGGTATATATTTAATGGCGTTACAGAAATCTATCGACATAACAGAAATCAGGCGGTATATATTTAATGGCGTTACAGAAATCTATCGACATAACAGAAATCAGGCTGTATATATTTAATGGCGTTACAGAAATCTATCGACATAACAGAAATCAGGCGGTATATATGTAATGGCGTTACAGAAATCTATCGACATAACAGAAATCAGGCGGTATATATGTAATGGCGTTACAGAAATCTATCGACATAACAGAAATCAGGCGGTATATATGTAATGGCGTTACAGAAATCTGGCGACATATAGGAAATAAGACTGTGAATGTAATGATTTGTAATGAATGTGATCGTTGTCACATATGTGCTTTATCTGAAATTGGAAGGGACGAAACTTAAGATTATGCTTACAAAATATATTCAGCAAACAGGTCACGTCCCTCTAAGCTTAAGTAACTTTATGACGATCTCAAATATGTGAGTTTAAAGGCATTTCGGTGTAAAATTCCTGGATGATGGGTGATAGACATCAAAGTCTTTATCTCAAAATGTCAAGTTCATATCATGCCACATGTTGAGAAACATATTTCTGTTTTAATCATAAGTGTGACAACAAGTTGAACGTAAAACGAAGACGATAAGCAAGTTTCTCCACTCCTGCGTCAACATGATATTAAACTTAGTTATTTGAAGTGTATGGTGACATATACCACCTCACTGGCAATGAGTTGTTCGGCCGCCTCGGGAGCGGAAGCCATCGGTTTTATCTGGCAGGGACGAATCAAAAGCGATAGCATGATTTCTTGCCTGTGTGCCTTCACGACTGAAATAAAGTCAAAACAAATATGTAATATATACCGTTGCCTTTCAGTCGCATTAGTTTTGTTGTATGCAGCTGTTCAGACTTTTCATATAATTGTATGACCATTGTAAGGCATATTTCTTTTTATTCGTCAAAAAGAATACATAATGACCAAAACTTGTTTACTTTTTGTTTGTTTTGGTAAATGTTAACGTTATTTGGAGAATGTTTACAGTATCACGCTGTAACATGCTCAGCTCTGGAACTATATTATTTTTGCTGAACGCTTGGCAGGAAATTGTCATCCCCCATCCTATTAAACGACTTTGGTATGTCGGAGCAGTGAATGAACCTCCTGCTCCCGAAACGGACAATTCAGTCCATTGATCACCTGGGACATTCAAACAAAAATAGTGCAATATGACGTTTACATGCAGGTGTCGCCTGGGCTGGCAGGGTCGAAACTGCGGCGAGTGTCGGCCTTATGACGGTTGTCTCCATGGATACTGCCACCAGCCATATCAGTGTATCTGTGAGAACGGCTGGACAGGTCCCCTCTGTGACGTCGGTAAGTGAGATGTGACGTACTGATTAACTGACGGAGTAATGATGAGTTATGCTCAGTGAACAATTAAGAGCTTTGCATGGAACATTTTTAGATTTTGTTCAATAGCCTTGTCAGTTGTCGTAACAGGTTATTTGATAAAATGATTGTTATTTACTTCATCTAGAGTTTTTGTCATTGACATTGACTTTTGAATGATTGTTAAATAGTTTCATTATTTTGAGTGATTTTTTTTCTTTTACAATCGCGTCAAAATGTGGTTATTTTTATATTTGTTATATAAACAATCTGATCTTGATATTGAGTAAACAACAGGAAGAGCACACTATATATAAAACTAGTAAAGAAATAACATGGAAGCCATTAACAGTATAATTTTATTGCTATCATGGTCATAACATACCTATATTTCATCTTCAAATGAAATTAAGTACTAATCCGTCCCCCCTCTTTCAGATACCCAGTACTGCATCAAGAGTCAGCCCTGCCTCCACGGAGGCACGTGCACAAGCGATAGTCTTGGGAACTACACGTGCCTGTGTCAGCCGGGCTTTGGCGGGAACAACTGTCAGCATCCGCTGTGTTATATGGACTTCTGTCACAACGGTGGAACATGTCAGGTACTATACCTTTAATTATAGTATAAGGCCCGTTTCAAATAACTTTCCTACCATAAAAAATTCGTAATGGAAATTCACAGATGTAAAATTGTGTTATTCTTGTAAAGTTTTGATTTAAAAATGTGTTGCGTTTGTATTATGGAATGAGATGGGAGGAAACCTTTTTTTTGTTTGATTGCGAATAATAATTTAGTAAAGGTCTTATTAATTCCTGCAAAGTTTAGTAAAACAGTCCCCTTCCCCCGATGAGCCTGATTCCAGGAAACGTACATGTATATCTGTTTTATATGTCAGTATGTAGGGGTCACCCTGCACACACATCAAATCACGAACATTCCAAACTGAACTATTTTAAGCGCATGTCGATCTATATCAAATGATCGAAACATCTGTCACTGTGAGTTATATAAAATTATTTTCATTATTATAACTATTAAGTTATTCCTTTACAAGGGAGGCCGATAATACCCACCCAAAATTTCAAATTTCGGCCATATCTACCGCAATACAAAATAGAGAATAAAATTTCCTTTGAAAAGGAAAGCTTGACGATTTTATTATTAACCGATCGTTGCTTAACCACCAGCTGTCTTGTTCGAGTCTTGGCTCCGGTATAATAACCAAGTACTGTTGAATGAACTTACCGTAAAGTTTGAATTTAGAATTGTTGGCGCATGCTTGCAAGTGTTGTTTAATACTGTGTGTATTTATGAACAGATTCAAATGTTTTTTACACAGGTGTGTAGTGAGTGCTGCATCTGCAAAATTACAAACCGAACTGTGAATGTCAATATAATAATTTGGCTAATGATAATAAATGCTTTCTTGCCATACATTTTGTAAAGGATCAGAGTACCAGAACAAGCAGCCAATTGCTGATTAAAGGGCTCGAGGTTGACTGGGGCAAATAATATCGAACTTCGAGTCCCTATGTTTCTTATTGGTTGTCCCTTCCCACAATCCGTTACAAATGGGGGAAACCGGCATATCATGTAAACACAAACCGATAATCTCGGCTATCTGCCAAATGCAGTATGTTCGAAATGTTACTAGGAGATGATGAAGGAATCACAAATCCGAGTAAATTATTATCAATGTTAAAATATTAAAATCAAAACAACATTATTGATTTAAATCATATTTGTAATTTACCCCTCACCACACAGCATATTATCCAAACAAGTTGACCTTAACGTATTAAACAGAATAGATTAATCATTATAAACATTATTATATAGCCCATTTGGTGTCTGGTTTGATGGATTTATGAAACATCTGCAAGAGTTGCAAGGCTATTAAAAGATGAATGAAGTTGTTTTCTATTGTTTAGCAAGCATGTAATGCCGTTTAAGTGATTTTTTTTCATGAGCATTAATAAGTCCCTGCTTAATAATTTGTTCCATGGCTGATAACTGCCGACGTACCTTTGGTAAAAATGGTAACACTTGTTGAAACATATAATTTCATTGTATTTGATATCAAATATCAAGTATAATGCAATATCAGAAATGCACTTTAGTGATATAATGAACTAAATGTAGAAAACAGTATAACGTGTGTCTGGGTTTGTTACAAATGATTCGATATTGAACATAAAGTGGCCAATAAAACCCGACTTTAAATTTCAAAACATTTTTTTTAAATGCAATTTAAATGGTGTTCTTATCATTTCTGTGTATTCTTCTGCCAGACCCGGAATGGTGCACGTGAGTGTATATGCAGCGAGGACTACTACGGTATGCAGTGTGAACATATCAGGATGTCGTGTGACGAGCTGAACTGCCAAAATGGCGGTCGATGTAAAACTGGTGCAAACGGCGGGGCATGTCATTGTGAGGAGGGATACAGCGGGACCACATGCGAGATAAAAATAAATCCCTGCACCTCCAACCCATGTAAAAATGGTAACACTTATTGAATCATATTTTTTCATGATTCACGAGATAAAAATAACAGAAAGTGTATATGATTCCTAACTGAATTATTCAGCCTACGTGTTAGTGGAATCAACAGACGATATTGACTGTTGAATTGTCTACGATTGCTGTTGACTAATTAGAATTACACCCGAACCAATGAGTTTATATATATATATATGACTGTCTTTTCGTGTCGGCAGTTTGTGATGTAGACATATTGTTTTCCATTCGACCAAACAAAAACAAGACAAATTAATACAAAACCTCCCTGTAAACATGTGCATGCACCATAGATAGCTAGTGTTTTTATATTACTGTTGATTAATAGAATGAAAACATTTATACTGCTTTATTTTAAACCTTTGCAGAATATATACAAACCATACATATCATGCCTTTTTAAAGAAGACCTTTATACCATCATATGCTATGTTGATAGAAAGTCTATCGTTGGTTTTCAGGCGCCGAATGCAGGCAAAATGAGTCGAAATCCGCCGGGTATCAGTGCCTGTGTCCATATGGATACGGCGGGGACACGTGCATAATTCCCATAGACCCCTGCTCCGGCGTTACGTGCTATCACGGCGGACAGTGTGTCTTCAGATCCTCTCGGATGAAGCCTTATTGCGCATGCATGTCCGGATATTCTGGCGAATTTTGTGAGATCGTGGCAGACCCTTGTAAAGGGGTCACGTGCTTGAATAGCGGAACTTGCAAAGTTTCCCCAAACGGAAACGGGTTCATTTGCTACTGTGCAAAGGGTTATCACGGGGAAGTCTGTGAACTGAAAATGAACCCCTGCAAGAGTTCTCCGTGTCAAAACGGCGGGATTTGCAAAAACTACATTTCCACATTTCTGTGTATCTGCGAAAGAGGGTTTAGTGGTAAACATTGTGAACATAAAAAACTTGAGTCGACTCTGATCCCGGCGACACAGAACGACAATGTGGGTCATGATTACGACGGGCCTGCCATCGACCGGGAGGTAAAGCCAGTCATAAGCGGGTCGTACAAGGTAGACGTGAATGCATCATTCATTGCGATGTTTGCCATAGTTTTGTCACTAGCATCAAGAACATTGTAGTATGTACTGAGTCTCCTTATACACAGGAAAGAGTTCTGTATACACGCATAATGTAAAGTTGCATGCCTCTTTTCATGTCTCTTTTGTACTTTTGTACTGGCGGAAGTATGTGTGTTTGTGTGTGCGCGCGTGCGTGTGTGTTTATGACATTATCCACATGCAGATATGTGAATACATGATGCTGAAAAGAATAGAAGACGACAACGCTATTCTTGGACAAAATCTTCATTGGCTGATAGTGCTGACGACGGAACGTTTACTTTTCGAGGCTGACGTCAGTGTTAATGTGTCGTAATCGTTCCCAGATGACGTCGACAAAACGAAACATCTGACGTATGCAGATTAATGTTGAAAAATGCCATAAACCGTGAGAACACTATTATTCCACACCTGAAGAAGACAACAGTTTTGTTTGTTGTGACTTATTTTGTTATATCTTAAACTGCTTCAATAAATTGGACATTGAGGCAGAGCCTATTTCAAAATCGACTTCGACAGAATAGACCATTTCCCCATAGGATCGGCAATAATCGGTATCATATCGGCAACAGTCGGTATCATTTGCTGATTTAAATCGACCAATCAGTGACTGGGGTAAAATATGAAGTTTATCGGTATGTTTATTTCCCATTGAACACTGTGTGAAATTTCACACCAGCCTATAGATCAGGTGTTAGGGAAGTGCTCTTTGATTTACGTATGTTTATGTCTCATTTTGGTGTGAAATGGTCTATGATCCAACAGGTGACGCTAAGTGCTTTACATGTTCCAGAAACTGTTTTGAAAGTCTTGACTCACAAAGGGCATTTAACGTTATGATTTGCTTAATGTTTGGTTTATACACTTTTCAATGTTTAATGTACATAATATAACATGATTGTATAGATGTTGACATTTTTTTTTCCAAATTACCAGTAAATAAGCACTGATGTACTGTTTGTTGCACGAGTCTTTAATCACTGTCGAATACGGTCAACCCGTATGGTATATTTACTAGACTAAGAATACTGTTGAACCTGCATTAACGACCAGCTGTATAAGGCGGTCAACCTGCATTAACGGCCAGCTGTAAAAGGCGGTCAACCTGCATTAACGACCAGCTGTATAATGCGGTCAACCTGCATTAACGGCCAGCTGTATAAGGCGGTCAACCTGCATTAATGACCAGCTGTATAAGGCGGTCAACCTGCATTAACGACCAGCTGTATAAGGCGGTCAACCTGCATTAACGGCCAGCTGTATAAAGCGGTCAACCTGCATTAACGACCAGCTGTATAAGGCGGTCAACCTGCATTAATGACCAGCTGTATAAGGCGGTAAACCTGCATTAAAAGCCAGCTGTATAAGGCGGTCAACCTGCATTAATATTAGTATATTAACAGATTGTTGTGTGTATAACCTCCATTTAGCGTTCACCTCCGTTAAGTGGTCACTTTCTCTTGTTTCTTTGACTGACCACTTAAGACAGGTATGACTGTATTTTGTACATGAAGAACTTTTTATTATGTACAAACACCATACATGCATATATATATATCTTATTTTAAATACATATACGATAAAAATGTCATCCAAACAACCGGAATCTGTACATTAGCGTTATTACTATTTGTTTAATATTTCTCAAATACAAAGTAATCCACCTATGTTTATATTGCTATAATTTATGATACAAGAGATTCACATGCACGAACTATGCATTTTTAGTAAAAAAAAAAGATATTCTTATGTATAGGACAATTATGTAAATGACACAAAGAGTCTTTTTAGATTGTAAGCTATATATACATGTACACATGTACTGTTGAAAACATACTCAAAAATATCACATCAAAATTTTTTTTTTAAATATTTTTATAATATTAGGGAAAAAAATAATACATGAACAAAAATCATTAAATAAGTTTTCAAATAAAAACAAAAGATACATGTAAGTGTCTGTAAATTGATATTCATAGTGTAAGGATACAGAGACCGGAAAATTGTAGAAGTAAAATGGTACAATTTAAATCCACCACGTGGAGCAAGGTAGAACTGGCCGTTAATCCAGGGGTATACAGGTGAACCTGTTTTAATGGTCACCTGAAAAATGCGATATCTCGGTTACTTATGAAGGTATCTGTAAACACGTTGCACCTTCCGTTACAATTTTCAAAATATTGACACAGGTTCGTACACTCGGTCTACACAAACAATTGTTTAACGACAGTGCCAGGTAAATCGGTGCAATAAGTCCATAAAAATGAATTATTCACATAGGCATGAAGAATCTACACGGGCTGCCCTCGGAAAGATTCTGCATGCCGATGTGAATAATTCAGGCACCAGGAGGTCAGTAGGTATCAATGATTTTTTATCGTTGGTCTACTTTCACCCCAATTAATCGTGCGAATCACGTGACTTAAAGAAATTCACAGATGGAAGAGAAGTTTCCATTGGCTGCCTCTATACTTCTATAACCGAATTGAACTAGTCTTATTGATCGTAACATAACTAGTGACGTGATTCGCAAAGTGACTTTAATGAAGTGGCAGTGAATGACAACATCGTCGGAATCACGAACGTCGCGATATACCCGACGGCTTGGTTGCAGTGTGGCTCTGTCAGGAAACTTGATAACAAAAAACGATTGCACCCCCCCCCCCCCCCAAAAAAAAAACAACAAAAAACAAAAACAAACTCGTTTCACTTCGAAATGTGAAAAAAAGAGTTATTGAAGTTGCTATCTGGACCATTCAAACAAGAGACTGCGGAGTACATGGGTACATGGCTTTCACCAGTTCTGGAGGAGGCGTCAGGCTACCCTACCCCATAGGGCCTCATTTTTACAGGAATCGATGTTTTAACAGTTATGGTATGGGACCATGAGGTGACCATTTGTTTCAGCGAAGAAAATTTAATTTTCTTTTTTTAGCTCACCTGAGCACAACGTGCTCATGGTGAGCTATTGTGATCGCCTTTTGTCCGTCGTCCGTCGTCCGTCGTCCGTGCGTGCGTGCGTGCGTGCGTGCGTGCGTGCGTCCGTCGTCAACAATTTGCTTTAAACAACATCTCCTCATGAACCGCTGAAGGGATTTTGACCAAACTTCACAGGAATCATCCTTATGATGCCCTCTATCAAAGTTGTACAAATTATTCAGATTGGTTAAAAAAGTAGGTCACAGGAGCTAAAAATAGATTTTAAAAATGCAAACTTTGAAAATCTTCTTCTGCAAAACTGCAAGGCCTAGAGCTTAGATATTTGGTATGTAGCATCATCTTATGGGCCATTACCAAGATTGTACAAATCATAGCCCTACGGTGATAAATGACCCCGCACCAGGGGTCACTTGTTTTACATAGAGTTATATAGGAAAATCTTTAAAAATCTTCTTCTATGAATCCATTAGGCCTAGAGCTTAGATATTTGGTATGTAGCATCATCTAATGGTTCATTACCAAGATTGTTCAAATCATAGCCAAACGGTGATAAATGCCCCCGCAATAGGGGTCACTTGTTTTACATAGAGTTATATAGGAAAAGCTTTAAAAATCTTCTTCTATGAATCCATAAGGCCTAGAGATTAGATATTTGGTATGTAGCATCATCTTATGGTTCATTACCAAGATTGTACAAATCATTACCCTATGGTGATAAATGACCCCCAGGGGTCACTTGTTTTACATAGAGTTATATAGAAAAAACTTTAAAAATCTTCTTCTATGAATCCATAAGGCCTAGAGATTAGATATTTGGTATGAAGCATCATCTTATGGTTCATTACCAAGATTGTACAAATCATACCCTATGGTGATAAATGCCCCGCACCAGGGGTCACTTGTTTTACATAGAGTTATATAGGAAAATCTTTAAAAATCTTCTTCTATGAATCCATAAGGCCTAGAGATTAGATATTTGGTATGAAGCATCATCTTATGGTTTATTACCAAGATTGTACAAATCATGACCCTATGGTGATAAATGCCCCCGCACCAGGGGTCACTTGTTTAACATAGAGTTATATAGGAAAATCTTTAAAAATCTTCTTCTATGAATCCATTAGGCCTAGAGCTTAGATATTTGGTATGTAGCATCATCTAATGGTTCATTATCAAGATTTTCAAAATGGTGGCCCTTTGGAGATAAATGCCCCCGCACTAAGTCTTCTCCTCTGAAACCATAAGGCCCAGTGCTTATATATTTGGTGTGTAGTATTGTCAGGGCTAAAATGTTTAAGATTGAGTTATATCAGAATTCTTGTCTGTTTAAAAACCTTGTAATCAGTTGTAGCAATGGTACTCAGGTGAGCGATCCAGGGCCATCATGGCCCTCTTGTTTTAGATAAAATTCTTTGCTTGCAAAAGCATGGGTCAAGTTTATTGTATCAACTTTTGCCAAGTTTCAGCTATTTCTACCAAATGGTTTCAGATGAGATGTCAAATTGTTGCTGATACACGGCACACGGCGCAGACCGATCGCAAGAGCTCTAGTGAACTTAAAACAATGAACAGATACTGCAGTCTTTAATTACCAGTAGAATGACCTGAAAGTAGGTTCGGTTAACCTGGCTATATGTCATACAGGTCATTTGATTAAAATAAATGTGAATCGTTCTGTTTGTAGCATTACACTACATATATGTAAAATACATGTATTGCCCATCCATGTCTCATGAAGTCATGTATTGCATCGGATTCCAGGTATCGCATTTTGAAAGCATATTTATGCAGTGTGACATAGCACCCATTTTCTGAGAATTCTATTCTCTACTTTGAAAACCGAAGAACCTTCTAATTTTGTAAAAAATGATCGAACGATTTAACACAACTCTTCATCACAAGTATGCTGTGATAAGTAAACGCTTTAATAGTCAAAATATACAAAATACATACCTATGGTACACAGTTGTTGCAATATTTTTTTATTCAACCTCCAAAACTTCCGATATTTGGATCCAGTTTTGGTACGGAGTATCATGGGGTCTAACTCTTGCGAAATTTGTTAAAATATGGTCTCATATCAACGTAGCTAGTTAATATTTATCTGTTGTTTTTTTTAACCTCAAACCGATTAAATACGTGTATAAACCAAATAAATATAAATATTAATGAATACATACAAATAAACCAAATAAATATAAATATTATCAATAAAATAACAAAAATTATAATAAAAAAAAAAAAAAAAAAAAAAAAAAAAAAAAAAAAGGGAAAATATGCAAAAATTATCAATAAAATATCAATAAATGTCAGTAAGTGTTGTTTCATAGAAAGAACCATATAAAATTACACCACGCGCTAAGCCAAGATTAGATATCCTGCAAAAGGGAGATGTATATTACGTGTGGGAATTCTTTTTTCATTCCATCAGTTCTATCGTGATGGTAACATACAGCACTATAACACTTGTTCAACTTGGGTTTAACGTCCAACCAACAGTATTTCAGTTATTTGGAGAGTCAGACTATGTGCACTTGAGACATATATAGTGCTGCCACACTGCAGTATCACACCGTAGACATGAGACATGATACCACACTTAGTCACATTATCTTGACATCAGGCCAACCAGTCCTGCAACTACCCTTATATACTGAACGCCAAATAAGAGGGCTATTCAACAATTAGACTCTTAAACAGAACATGTTGTTGGGGTAATATGGAAAAATAAAAATTGATATTGAAAGAAGTCGACATCGCGGAAGCTGTATTGGTAAATTTGTTACCAAAATATAGGGTTACAGTCCGAGATAGGGAAATATTTTTATCCACAATAAAAGACCAATGAATACATTTGATTAGCCTACGGACTAAGTACTTCAAAAAGTATTGCTTTTTAATATTCCACCCATTCAAAGAAATGAGCTTTTTAGATTTGCAACATCTTTAGCCGGCCAATTTCTGTTAAAAGGAGTCATATGAGTGCAATCTAATTCAACAATAATGAAACATTCTATACTTATACTGCTTTTTATTATTACTGGAAAGCTAAACACAAGCAAGCAAATAAATAGTCGAAGTTGCAATACTACCCAAAATCGTTGCAATAAATGCATGAATTAATGTGAAAATATGAAAATCCAATCTTTCATTTTACTCTATGCAAAATATTGTCTCTGCAGGTTAAACGATTAGTCCGATTGATGTTGATAGAATAATGACTGTATGAAATTCATTCTCCTACCCCTTCACGGAGATCTCCGGAATATTAACACGAGTTTTTCCGGAATCGATCGAAATATGTCACGAGGTTAGATCGGTCCTCATAGGGCGACTTTGTATCCGCACAGGATCCTGGCGAGTGTCACCATGTCTAATCCGTGCATGGTACACGATTCCCTTGTGAAAATTGAGGTGTTTTGTTTAAACTATATGTGTCTGACACCTATTGCCTCCTAAACCGGAAAACGCAATCTTGTTACATAACAGCGGTCGCATGCAAAAAACAAAATTCTATTTTCGAACGCTTGTTTATACGTTAAAATCACCCACTCTCATTAAAATCATATCCTAATTTGCGCTCCTCTACTACATTGTATCCGCGATTAGGATCTGACATCGCATTAGGGGTCACGTCAGATTGACCTTTTAAGTAATTTATATGCTTAAACAGGTGCTCGATATTACACCAATCAAATAGAGCGTTTCAAACCTTTTAATTTCAGTTCTTCTCACTGTACTTGTTCCCGAAAAGAAAATCCACACAAAACATCTGTCATTCGAAGAACATAACTCGCGCACGGTATTTCCAACGATAACATTTTTTAACACACGTATAACATTCGTTCCCGTACAAATTTTATAAAATCGTTTCGAGGTTCTATTCATAGCAAACAAAAGTCACTTCGGTGAAAGTTTAAACTCTATCGAACATAAAATAACATACAAAAGTCTACGTAATTCTGGATCACCCCTCGAATGACAGGTCCTAATCGTGGGCCTATATTTCCGTAGAAATAATAAAAAATAGTAATAAAATCTTCATTTATAAAAATAATTTTCTGATTTATTTTTGCAAGTGGACCTTAATTAATGTTATTTACACTATCAAATAATAAGATATTTAAGAAAAATATATAATTAGAGACCCTCTTTCCGTGGGACCATTTCCGTGGGACTATTTCCGTGGGACTATTTCCGTAGAAATATCATAAAATCGTAATCGTAAGATTTAATTCTGAATGTACTCAGTCAGTCTGGAAGCCATCATAAACTCGTAATTATCTTCATATAAAGTAACATTTTACCTTCACCATGTATACTTTTATCTGTATATTAGATTCTTTTATATTTACATATTGGTAATTTATCTTTAAGAAATAAAGTTATACCTTTATATAATAAAAGCACATATTTATGTAATAACAGTCTATCTTTACCAAATATAGTTTTATCTGCCTTTATCATGTAAAAATATACCTTTATATAATAAGATGATATATTTATATAATAACATTTAATTTTTATCCTTTAGGGTTTTATCTACATATATTGAGGTTAAAACATTATGTTCCAGCAAATCAACTTAATATAATCAAATTTGTTAATATAAGACAGTTGAGGCATTCAATACAGTACAGTTGTGGTGTTATTACACTTATCGGCGTGAGGCCTCCTGGAATCCAAAGTACATGTATCCAAGTATCGGTGGGATGTTTAACCCAAGCAAAACACATCTTTAGTCGAAGTCAGTTGCTTATAAAAGTTCATCAAAACAAATTTTCAGGACCTTAACAGCACTGGTACTGTATTTTTGCAAATTAAACAAACGCCCATTTCCAATTACATGTACATGTTAAATATTGAAGTTATAAGATATTTAAGGAAAACCTGAGCTTTTTTTTTGAAAAGCGTGTTTGATAACTAATTAAAGAATTATGTATATCGTAAACTCGAAAGATACAAAAGAGAATATTTTCACAAATTATTACATATGGCCTAGAACTCAAAGAAAATTAGATTATTATTTTGCACAAATATGTAACTATTTTTACTCCTTGTATATGGTATAATGTATATGCTAAAAGATAGTTGTTTCAATAAATACTTAATCTTAAGCAACGGAAATACAATTTCTTTAATCATTCTGATCCTCACTTAAACTTCTAAAGAAGCATCGGGTAGTTAATTCATTTGTCAGCTTCGCCACAGTCTACTGTTTGATGACTTAGGACGGCTAGCACTTATATTTGCCTGCTGAATATTTCCGCCCGTGCTAAAATATTTTTACACGTATTTTTGCAGAGGACCAATGTAATTAATCATTAAGATGCGAGAGTATCCGATGGGGACTCATTTATCAAATACTCATCTGTAGTTGTTGTTGTTTTTCAGGATTTTTATCAGCAACACACTTATCACATGAATGGGTGTTCATGCATACATCATGCTTAAGATTGTAACAGATCCCTTAATGGGGACCATAACATATTACGCTAAATCCTGTCACTGTATGACAGATTCCTTGGTCAAAAGCCCACTAAGTATATCCTGATCTTGCCTTGTCAGAGCTTTAGTTCTTAATGCAGAACGTTTAGTTTATCATGATAAGATGAGTGATTGATAGTGTTATGGTTGGGTTCCAGTAAATGACACAGAAAGTAAGATATATTGCACCTGCAGTGATGTTTGTTTTACTTAAAGCTATTGTAAAGCTTCTGATTCTTTTCCTGGCTAGGACCTGAGTTGTCAATGAGCCTGAAATTACAACAATGAGGTAGTGTGCAACTTCACCGTAGACCCACTTGATAAAGGCTTTATGGAAGATTGAAAATAGTTATTTCAATAATAGATCAAAGGCGTTCATTACGATTACTATTATATATATACCATGGTTAATTTATGTGTTGCTAAAATCAAGAAATAACTTTCGTTATTATGTTCGTTTCGAAGGTCACAATTAGATAAGTTGACATGATATACACACGAAAACACCATCAAACGTAATAAGGATAAGGACACATGTTTACAAGATTAGGAAACGTTAACAACAAATGACACAAACTTTGAAAGCCGTATTCACCTTCGTATAAAAATAAAGAAGTTCCAAAATGACGTCATATGCGATGTCATTATTATTCACAATATAGAAACATACCTATATTTGATATCCATACTATGCTTCTCATCTATAACAAACAATGGCTCACTAGTTATGCAATTCGCCATGTACTGTAGGTTTTAGAAGTATTTGATATTACTTTCAAAAGCTTTTTAGATATTCGTGTATTGATATCTGTCTTTTCAAAAAGTTCATGGTTTTGGCTTTAATAAAGATGTTCCGTCCTAGCTTCCGTAACTTGTACTCTTTCGTTTCCTTTGTGACTTCCGTTTTCGTTTGCTGAGTATGTCTCGCGACGAAGAAAGTTGTTTATCGCTCTGAGCGACTGTTCGTGGTGCATACGTTGGCCCACAGTGTGAGTTATACTTACAGTGACATTGTTCATACCATATAAACGTTGTTTTCTACCAGAACTGACCTTGTCGAGAGTGTAATCAATAAGTTTGCAATGCACATTTGAACTTTTCGCCACGTGATCTAGTCATGATATTTGTTATTGATATGATAGTAACGGTTGATAACTTGCATTTTTTCTTGATTTAGTAATGATTTGGCATCATGTTTGTCCATTCAATATCGAAAACAAGTTTCTTTTGCATTTTGTATCTTAAAGCTATTTTTAGAACTACGGTCAATTTTTGAAGTATGGAAGCCAATTCGTGTCATAATTCTCAGATTTTGTATCTTTCTCTAAATGATGTATCTTTTTCTACTTTACTATGTCATATCATTCCTTAGTTTCTTTTCTCTCTTACCAACTTCAACAATAAAGGTTAAAGCTCCTTGTTTGTTTCTGGTTATTCTGGCTGCGGTTCCGCACCTTGAGGCAGCACAAAAGATCATCACAGATCGGGAGAAAATCTATTGTGTCATGAACATATGGATTTATTTAAGACACATAACAAAGCCGTTAAAATTGTATATATTCCTTATCAAAAACCTATCTTATATAAGAGTCAAAGCGTGAAATATTCTTGATATATGGTAATAAGCTTGTTTTGATGTATAAGAGTCGTAGCAGGACACATTTTCTATAGCCGTATTATTTTCTATGTTAATGTCTTGGTTCTTATGTATTTATAAGCCTTTAGGGAACACACACACACTGGTACGTAATATCTTTATTTCCGCCACATAACTGGCGAGAGTAAACATTGAAATAAAAGGATATACTAGAAAAACAGGGACAAGTTTTTTTAGGAAGAAATAATATATACTCTAATACAATGTCTCCATCGAAACGAAAGATGAAGGCACAGAATAGGTCTAATAATGATTGATTTCTATAACAGTTACCTTTGCTACAGTCAAGAAGCAAATGTTCTGAAAAATTACTTCTGCATACGACATTACGTTTGAGCATGATACAACATATACTTAATATGCCACAAACTGAATACATGTATCATATTTTGTATATATATATACAAGAGTCTTAGGAAATTGTTCAGCAAAGTGTACAAAACTGAAAGTGATTTTGAACAAATCTAAAATGTCATGGATTCGAACCTGCCACTTAGTGATTACAAGACCGCTAAACATGTTTAAAGTATAAAGCAATGCAAACCACGCTACTATTAAAAATAAATGTTCCGATCGTAAAACAATCACGGAGATTATCAGTCTCAGGTTATTATTTCCAGGCAAAATATTTGTAAATTGTTATTTCTTTCTTTTTTATTAAAACAACAAACTTTCCTTATTCATGCATTTTTTTCTTCATTTTCAATATAGCAAAAATATATGTATTTTGTATTGCAAAAAAAAAAAAAAAGAAAAAAAAAAAAAAAAAAAAAAGAAAAAAAAGAAAAAAAGAAATTGTATAAGAGTAGTATGGTCAGCGGTTTGGCCCCAAAGACTGCGCATGCGCAGGAGTGACGTCATCAGATTATTTGCGCATGTGCGGCGGCCATATTGGTTTTCTAGCATCTAATTTTAGAATGACATCATGATCTATATTTAGAAATGGCATCATGATCTATATTAAGAATGACATCATGATCTATAGTTAGATATGACATCAATGTACAGAGTTGTATAGTCGACCTAGGGTTAAGGACATTGAGGGTCAAGTCCTTAGGCGGAGACACATGGTAAACACCAAAGAACATGAGATACAACAGAGGAATTGATAGTCCCAATAATATACAGAGCTGACTTGTATATTCAGTCATAAGGCTTAATCACGGACATTGAGGGTCAGGTCCTCAGCCTTAGACGGGGACTATACAAAGTCTTAAAACAATGATCAATATATGATCATCAAACAATAAATATAATTAATCTTTATCAAACATTATTTGGAAAACATAGAAAAAAATTAATGGCATTACTTACGATGTGAACAGCTCCTGTTATAAAATGAACTCAACACTCATGTCTTACGCGTGATCTGCCGTTTATGGCCATAGTATTTCCGGAAATTATATTTAGAAATGTATTTAGTACAAAAAAAACCAAATTAACCTTAAAATTAATTTTCAGAATAGAGTGCGATGACGTTATGTTTAAAAATAAAGCCAATATTGGAACGCATTTTTTGAACATGCCTGTACACGTTACTTCAACACAAAACGGAAATAAAGATCAAATTTTAGAATTAGCCGAACGTGTTTTTACACGTTATTTCAACATGAAATGGAAATAAAGATCAAATCCTCAGAATTCAGGTGTGCGTGGAACACAATTTTTGAACATGTCTGTACACGTTATTTCAACATAATGACTTCTTTGCGAATAATGAAATCAGTTAAAGAAGGCACCAGTACATTTCATAATCACATACACAGTGACCTATATACCAACAGAAAGAAAAAACATCTTACCTACCATGCATGGATACATTTTACTTTGAATCTGGAGTAACACACTCCATTTGTTAAATTCTCTCTCTCTCTCTCTCTCTCTCTCTCTCTCTCTCTTAATTTCTGTAGAGTTTGTATATGATTATATAAGCACATTCTCATACATAAAGTATCAAATTTAATGAAGTACATGAACACGTACATGTATACATGTAACATTTTCATGTTATATTCTCTCTCTCTCTCTCACACACACACACACAGAGTCACGTTCGCGCAACACACACACACACACACACACACACACGTGATATACCAACACACACACACACACACACACACAGAGTCACGTTCACGCAACACACACACACACGTGATATACCATTTTAAGTCAAAGTATTTCCGGTAATTATTCTTGGAAATGTATTTCCAGTATACAACTAGAGTAAACCAGAGATAACTGGATTACAATTTGAACCGACCAATGCCATGTCTTCATTTTATATCGATTGAACAAGTCTAAACATGTTGTCTAAAAATAACCATGACTTAGATCAACAACCAATCAGAAACGAAATGTAGTATTACAACCAATAACATGTTTCATTCCATGAATAGGCATGACATTGCACAACAACCAGCAATCATTTTTACTCCATGAACCTATGAGGCGTATACACATACACACACGCACACTATTCAAGCAAAATAATAGAATGCGTTCTGGAAATGAGATGGACATGCCGAGTAAGGTAATCTTTTTAATATATAAATCACCTACCTTTTTTTCCTCAGTATCCATTTTTTATATCACACAACAGAATTTCCAAAAAGTGAATGACATGTATATCCATTAGTCTTTAGAAATTTCCTGCACACAAAAAATTCCAACTGATCACTCTAAGAGAATACATAGAAAAAAAACCTGTGTACTCTGTGCGTGAAAAAGATTATGTTTTGGGCTTCGCTAACTTAAAACACATGTGTGTGTGTAATCGACATAATCCTAGAGCGGTGTGAAATAGCTAATTAAAAAGTCATTACCTCTTTCAGTTTACCAAATGATATACCATTCGAATATAAGTATAAAACATTGAACGAATTTTGTTATTTCGATTTCAGAAATCAATTGATTGATATTGTTTTAGTGCAAATTAAGTCTAAACACATGATTGATCTGATATGGATTCATTATTGATTATATATATACAAAAAACCAATATTTTCTTTTTTCTGCTCTTACGTTTAGCCATTTGAGTATACGAATATTATTATTTTGATTTTTTAGACCTCATTTTTTTTTATATTGTTTTAGTGCAAATCAATTCTAAATACATGATTGATCCAATATTGATTATTTATCGATTTTTGTTATATCATACAAAAAATCAATATTTTCCTTTTGTTCACTAATATTTAGTCATTTGAACATACAAATAGTAAGTAGCTTCAAACATAAATCTATTTTGATTTTCAATCGAATTATTGTCAATTATCGATTTTTATGGATGAATAAAAACCGGAAATGACGTCATCAAATGTTTAAATCGACTCTATCTTCCTTAGTTGTTATCCGATTTGAATATTTTTTATAGCTATGGAAAGCTCAAAGTGTGATCTGTACTTTGAACTTTGAACCGGAAGTCCATGATAAATAAAGAACCGGAAATGACGTCATTACATGTAAAAAATGACTCTATCTTCCATAGTTTGAACTTCGAGGGTAGAAAAAAACATACGAAAATCTTGTCCTATAAGATGGACAATGTCATGAACTACGACGAGGGATTTTCAGAGCTGGATCTAGAGATGTGTGAAGCCTGTTTTATATAAGAACAAGCAGGATCAAAGTCTTGGGACTTATAAAAGCTTATAAGGGAAAGTGCCTCCTTTTTTCAGTTCATAGAATATGTTTTCTACAAAGTGTTTAGAGTGTGAACAAGTATTCACAAGAAGGGACAATATGTTAAGACATTGTGCATTTAAACATGGAAATGAAAAGACAGTCAATGAAAGGCCTCCTCCTCCGGAATTGACTCCTCCTCCTCCTCCTCCTGAATTGACTCCTCCTCCTCCTCCTCCTCAGGGAGGAGGAATTCTTCCTCTTTCTCCTCCTCAAGGGGGAGGTTCGATATTTCAGGGAGTAAAGACACAAAAGAAAGTTAGGGAAATACCTCCTTCAACATTAACTAATGGACAGGAATTTGTTTTTCAACATCCCTTTACGTGTATGGTCAGCGGACCGACCTCTTGTGGTAAAACTTACTTCGTATCACAGCTACTACAGAGGGCTTATGAAAAACTTCGTCCCGCTCCACAACGTATTATCTGGTTATACAAGAGATGGCAAATGGACTACCGGTTCAGAAATTCAAAGTAAAGATTTCACTTAGAGCTTTCCATAGCTATAAAAAATATTCAAAACGGACAACAACTATGGAAGATAGAGTCATTTTTTACATGTAATGACGTCATTTCCGGTTCTTTATTTATCATGGACTTCCGGTTCAAAGTTCAAAGTACAGATCACACTTTGAGCTTTCCATAGCTATAAAAAATATTCAAATCGGATAACAACTAAGGAAGATAGAGTCGATTTAAACATTTGATGACGTCATTTCCGGTTTTTATTCATCCATAAAAATCGATAATTGACAATAATTCGATTGAAAATCAAAATAGATTTATGTTTGAAGCTACTTACTATTTGTATGTTCAAATGACTAAATATTAGTGAACAAAAGGAAAATATTGATTTTTTGTATGATATAACAAAAATCGATAAATAATCAATATTGGATCAATCATGTATTTAGAATTGATTTGCACTAAAACAATATAAAAAAAAATGAGGTCTAAAAAATCAAAATAATAATATTCGTATACTCAAATGGCTAAACGTAAGAGCAGAAAAAAGAAAATATTGGTTTTTTGTATATATATAATCAATAATGAATCCATATCAGATCAATCATGTGTTTAGACTTAATTTGCACTAAAACAATATCAATCAATTGATTTCTGAAATCGAAATAACAAAATTCGTTCAATGTTTTATACTTATATTCGAATGGTATATCATTTGGTAAACTGAAAGAGGTAATGACTTTTTAATTAGCTATTTCACACCGCTCTAGGATTATGTCGATTACACACACACATGTGTTTTAAGTTAGCGAAGCCCAAAACATAATCTTTTTCACGCACAGAGTACACAGGTTTTTTTTCTATGTATTCTCTTAGAGTGATCAGTTGGAATTTTTTGTGTGCAGGAAATTTCTAAAGACTAATGGATATACATGTCATTCACTTTTTGGAAATTCTGTTGTGTGATATAAAAAATGGATACTGAGGAAAAAAAGGTAGGTGATTTATATATTAAAAAGATTACCTTACTCGGCATGTCCATCTCATTTCCAGAACGCATTCTATTATTTTGCTTGAATAGTGTGCGTGTGTGTACGTGTATACGCCTCATAGGTTCATGGAGTAAAAATGATTGCTGGTTGTTGTGCAATGTCATGCCTATTCATGGAATGAAACATGTTATTGGTTGTCATGATTATTTTTAGACAACATGTTTAGACTTGTTCAATCGATATAAAATGAAGACATGGCATTGGTCGGTTCAAATTGTAACCCAGTTATCTCTGGTTTACTCTAGTTGTATACTGGAAATACATTTCCAAGAATAATTACCGGAAATACTTTGACTTAAAATGGTATATCACGTGTGTGTGTCTGTGTGTGTGTGTGTTGCGCGAACGTGACTCTGTGTGTGTGTGTGTGTTGGTATATCAAGTGTGTGTGTGTGTGTGTGTGTGTGTTTGCGCGAACGTGACTCTGTGTGTGTGTGTGTGTGTGTGTGTGTGAGAGAGAGAGAGAGAGAGAGAGAATATAACATGAAAATGTTACATGTATACATGTACGTGTTCATGTACTTCATTAAATTTGATACTTTATGTATGAGAATGTGCTTATATAATCATATACAAACTCTACAGAAATTAAGAGAGAGAGAGAGAGAGAGAGAGAGAGAGAATTTAACAAATGGAGTGTGTTACTCCAGATTCAAAGTAAAATGTATCCATGCATGGTAGGTAAGATGTTTTTTCTTTCTGTTGGTATATAGGTCACTGTGTATGTGATTATGAAATGTACTGGTGCCTTCTTTAACTGATTTCATTATTCGCAAAGAAGTCATTATGTTGAAATAACGTGTACAGACACGTTCAAAAATTGTGTTCCACCCAGGTCTGAATTCTGAAAATTTGATCTTTATTTCCGTTTTGTGTTGAAGTAACGTGTACAGGCATGTTCAAAAAATGCGTTCCAATATTGGCTTTATTTTTAAACATAACGTCATCGCACTCTATTCTGATTGGTTGTTGATCAAAATCATAGTTAATTTTAGATAACAACTGGTTAATTCTGGTTTATTCTAGTTGTACAGTGCTAAATACATTTCTAAATATAATTTCCGGAAATACTATGGCCATAAACGGCAGATCACGCGTAAGACATGAGTGTTGAGTTCATTTTATAACAGGAGCTGTTCACATCGTAAGTAATGCCATTAATTTTTTTCTATGTTTTCCAAATAATGTTTGATAAAGATTAATTATATTTATTGTTTGATGATCATATATTGTAATTTAATTTTTTTCCCCAAGGAGGACCTGACCCTCAATGTCCGTGATTAAGCCTTATGACTGAATATACAAGTCAGCTCTGTATATTATTGGGACTATCAATTCCTCTGTTGTATCTCATGTTCTTTGGTGTTTACCATGTGTCTCCGCCTAAGGACTTGACCCTCAATGTCCTTAACCCTAGGTCGACTATACAACTCTGTACATTGATGTCATATCTAACTATAGATCATGATGTCATTCTTAATATAGATCATGATGCCATTTCTAAATATAGATCATGATGTCATTCTAAAATTAGATGCTAGAAAACCAATATGGCCGCCGCACATGCGCAAATAATCTGATGACGTCACTCCTGCGCATGCGCAGTCTTTGGGGCCAAACCGCTGACCATACTACTTATAAGTTATTCCCCGGCTGGGATCCGCACTACTGTTCAACGTCGTTTGAACGGCAAACAACCTGACAAATCTATCCACTGCACTAATTGCCAATTGTGGCATACAGACGAAATTTTATCGATAAATTGTCTGTCTCTAAAATTACAGCCAGTTATGTTTCAAATATCTTCGAATAAAGTTCGATTTTTTTTCCGCTTGTGTACTTTTTTCTTTACAGTTTATTAAAAAACGTTATCTCAAGCATCGATTATTAACGCATTCTACTAAAGTTTCGACTTGCATAACGCAATCGTACTGACATAAACATGAAAATTATCACCATTTAGTGATAAAACAGAAAACAAAATTCGGAAGTATTCGGAAGGAAATCGATAAATATAGATGTCTGAATATAGCCCCGATTGTTGTCCGATTCAAAATGTGTACTAACACAGAACAGCGTTGCAAAATAACCCTTTTCAAAAACTTTTTTTTTTTGCTCAAATCTATTTGGACTTTCGTTATAAATGACAAAATTATATTTTGATATTCCTCAACAAAAATGAATTAAACAGTCTAAACAGAAATAAGAAATAAATACGAGATCTGATTCAATTTACACCGTCCTTATTTCAAGGTTAATTCCAGGTCCTGGAACGGACTTGAGTGTCACTAAAGGAACAGAATGGGGAAAATTATTCAACTATCAATGTATTCCATTCTTACATGAATCCCCCGATTATAGTATTTTTACTGTAAACATAGCTTCAATGTACATGTATTCCTTGTTTCAATCAACCTATTAATACTTTTATCCGTGTCTTTGCCTGAAGATTTGTATGAGAAAATCACAATATAATCTAGCAAATAGCCCACGTCCTTGACTATTTCTCAAACAGTTTAATACTAAAACATATGGTATAAAGTGAACCGAAGATAAAAACGTGAATCATTCCTGTTTCCCGTCTACAAGAATGATAAAGGATTGATAAAAGGCTTTAACCCTTTCCCTCATATAGACTCATTTTGACGCACTCAGTAGGTACCACATAAAGCCTGATCTGCAGAAAGCCACAGTTAAACCTTACCAAATTTAATTACAAAATCCTCATTTCCAGACCACTGAGGAGCAGCGAACAGCATAAAACCTAATCAGCCTGCGAGTTACTCGCAGGCTGATCTGGTTTTATGCTGTTCGCATAGGTCTTTTCATGGTGTCCTCTATGAGGGAAAGGGTTAAGGATGTAGCGACATTATCCATTTTCTCTAATTGTGATAATCAGGGTATGTTTTAATTGAATAACTGTCAACTGTTCTAATTACATATACGTAAAAGAAAAACAGTTATAAGAATAAGTAAGGATAAGAGAAAGGTCAACAGGAGTTCAAAAATATAATTATAAATCAATTCATAACTTACAGCTAAAGTGTCGTCATTCGCAGTCACTAACTCTCAACACTGAATTAGTAAGCTCGGTGAAAGAACAGGACGCTCGCTCGTCATGAGTATATTTCTAAGCGAAACCATTATAAGCACTAGTGTATTGATGTTATAGTTCATTAAGGACATAAAGTATAATACTGATTTATATTTCAATAGCACTTAATATATCAGTATCAGCTTCATATAAGGATGTATATCACATATTAAAAGTTCAAGTCTTCAAGCTTCTTTCAAACTAAATGCAATTTAAGTTGAACAACTCTAATACCACCCCAAGTATAAATCGTCAGATGTCGGTGCTTTTCGTACAACGGTCTGTTATACGGAACACTAACCAGGTCAGTAATAATGTGCGTGAAGTTGGCAGCCCAGCAGCCTAGCAGTGTGAAGTTAGTGGTCCAACAGCCTAGCAGCCTGGCAGCGTGATGTTAGCAGCCTTATAGCCGGAAATATACCAATTTTCTTTCACCACAGCAGACCGGTGACAGTGGTGATATGAATATTTCACTCACTGCACGTGCGGTAACGATATAAAAGTACTTCATTGGTTTGCATATATCCCGGACCGGTGATCCGGAATCCGGTGTACAACCCTAACAACACCGTGACCACCAAAATATTTTAAGAATCAAGCTACCAAGAACGATTACCTTTTTTGACATGCAATAAATTAGGATTTCTTGGCATTTAGATAAAGGCAATTCTGTTGTTTCACGGAAATAATTTGAATTCGAAATCACAATTTGTTTATCTGCTACGTCACCAATTTATGCACTCGTGATTCGTTAACGGAGACATACGGAGTGTCTATGGAAATGTGGAATATGCATATTTAATTTATTGAATGAACTTTAGTGATAGGTTATTTCTTATTTATGCATTGTAGTACCGTTGTCGTCAAAGAGTATGTACAGATTGCATCTCGTAACAAATCTGTAGCACACACTTTGCTTTTTTGTCCGAGGAATATTATATACTGCTTTTAGAAGCATAATGGGCCTTTATTGTTATTGCTGACTTTCTCTTTCACAGAAACTTACCGTCTTAGTCCAAAGTATATTTTAAAAGTTGAAACATGTTTAGATTTTATTCTACACCAGTTCTATTTGTGAACATACGGATGATTTAAACTAATGTATGTGTGTGTGTAGGGGATGGGGGGGGGGGGGGGGGGTGCACCGTGGCTGAGAGGGTATAGTCGCTGACTTTAACAATTACTCAGCCCATTCCGGCAGGGTCATTCGGATTTTCATGTGAAGAAGCCTTCTAGCTGGCTTGCGGTAGGTCGGTCGTTATACCCGGATGCCTCCGTGCATTCGGGGTCTTTCTCCACCTGTCATTAGCTGGACGTCGCTATATGACCGAAATACTGTCGAAGCGACGGTAAACTCATATAGTCAAATAGTCAGTGAAATAATGTGTATGCTCAATATCATAGATGCTCTGCTGTCTCGAATAGCGGCTGGAAAAAAGAATAAAATCACAATTTTATTATTTTTTTATTTAGAGACGATTCTGTATAAAGATATATACCCTTATACAAAAACATTTGCCGTTATGGACTTTTTTCATGTGCCCGTGAGTCATCCGTAATGCTGTCCGTTGTTTAATTCTAAAATGAAAGTGGATGTCTTAGTATTAAAAAATATTTGACGATATATGTCAAGATAAAAAAATCAAAGCACTGATAGTGCTGGTGGGGCAAAAGAATCGCAGTACCTGACAATCGTTAAAATTCATTTCGTGTTGTTTCCCTTCTAAATAAGTATGAGTGGAATCTCACGGAGACTATAGTCAACAGTACTGCACACGGAACAGTCAGAGCAAATTCTTCCCTTTGGCAATCCATCTTCTTTCAAATTCTCTACCGGTACCTCAATACATTTCCTATATTCCTCCGTGTCTACTCTCGAGATATTAATACACGTGCGGCCGGCTTACCTGATAATATACAGAATCAAATGAGGGACATTATTGGGGAAAGATGAAAGACTTTGAAGGAGAAGGTGTGTGGAGAGAGGATGTAAGACTTTTTTCAAGAAAGAAACAAGTCGTGGAAAAATGCTGCTAGTGAAGAAGAGACTTTTACAGAGGTAATAGTGAGAAGGAATGACTGTTGTGTTACTTGAAGAAAGAGAGATTTCCAGGAGAAGAGGAAACAAATGAGGAAAGAGTATAGAGACAGATTTTTTTATAAAAGAGACTATCTTGCAAGAAAGTTTAAAATGAATTGATACTAGAGACAGAGAAAGGGAAAGATGAACACTTTGCATGAGAGCCCACGACCAGGATCATGCTTTAATTGAGACCTAAACCGTACAACGGTAAAGGCCGATTGAGTTCGCCTTCAGCGAACGTTAGGGAAAGTCTGCATTGTGCAGAAACTTACTTGGGGCCTGACTTCTGTCTATCATAATCCACACTATATATAAATGACTTGTAATATCTTTCGAACGGGTTTTTAAAGTGGTTCTACTTGTAAATGCTTTTGTTTTTCATGAAAATAAATATATTATTTTAGCATTTATTATTTCGTTTAATTATCATGTTATATACAGAGTTATTTTACCTTCCAGAAGCTCAACGCAATACATCAAGCTAACTCAGTAATAACAAAAAGAGCTTATTTTGGTATTTTTCCCCAACGAAATGGAATCGTTTTATTAAACAACCCAATGATAATGTTATAATAGGTGTTCTAATTCCATTTACAACAAGGCTCCTAAGTGGCGCAGTGGTAGCAGCTCCGACTACCACTTCTCTCAGAATCACTCCGCGTGGGTTCGAAGCCGACAGGTGAAAATCAAAATTATCAGACTTTGTTTTATTGGCTATTTAACTTTATTTGTTATTTTGTAATAATATTGTTCTATTGTAATCGTTCATTTATTTATGTTTTGAAAAGGCCTACATTTTATCCATTGAGCTGCATAACCACTTTTAACTTGTAAAACGTGCATATACAAGACCCATTTCTCACTCAAAGTTTTTCCAGAGGGAAGAAGAAATAAATAGAGTGAAGATAGAGTATAAAAATTCAAAATTTTGCGCATGAACTTGCCCAATCTGTTCCACGTGAACTTGCCTAAACTGTTCCTATTCAAAAAGAAAACAATTCGAAATAAATATTTACAATAGTCTGTCACTGTGATTCTGTAGTATTCTGTTTTGTGTGATTATTAATTTCCACTCATAAAGGAGTGCGACATTTAGCGTTGATGTTGTGACATATAGCGGCAGTGCATTTTTTTGCGACATTTGTCATTACAGATGCGACATATAACGTTCGGAGGGTTTTTGTTTGTTTTTTGTTTTGCGACATTAAGCGTTGATTGCGATATTTAGCGTCAGCCTTGCGACAAATAACGTCAAGTGCGACATTTAGCGTTGGTTGCGATATTTAGCGTCAGCCTTGCGATATATAACGTCAAATGCGACATTTAGCGTTGGTTGCGATATTTAGCGTCAGCCTTGCGACATATAACGTCAAGTGAGACATTTAGCGTTGGTTGCGATATTTAGCGTCAACCTTGCGACATATAACGTCAAGTGCGACATTTAGCGTTGGTTGCGATATTTAGCGTCAGCCTTGCGACATATAACGTCAAGTGCGACATTTAGCGTTGGTGCAACACTTAACGTTACTACAGGGTGAATATAGAATATATCTCACAGCGCGCGTGAAAATATGAAAATTGTATCACTTTCAAAACAAACATATCTTATTTTTATCTAATGTTGTTTTCTATACTTTTCGCATTAAACTAATAAAACATTTCCAAAAATAGCGCAAAATCACGTCGAATTATTTGACGTAACCGTGACGTCGTGAAAGTCTTTATCCGTTTCACGTTTTACTATATATTACAATGTACAATTCGGGAACCAAAATTCTATATCACTCACAGTTTCAACAGTTAGATATGAATTATATCTCACTGATATATTTCAGTATATCATCGAAAATCATAAGATAAAAATATATTTTATACTCGTAAATGACGGCCAAATTAGAAAAACAATCAATGGAAAAACTTATAAATATTACTTTCAGTATATCAATATTTGACTCTCGTCGTTTAGAAAAGTCAGAAGGTTCCTCTATCTGGCTCTGTTTCTATGGTGTATGTATGTCCTAGTTCGTAAAATATTATTGTCAAATTATCAAATTTTGCTAATTTTATCCAAGAGCGAATTTGCTAATGATTAATGCTTCATATCTGAACGGTAAAATGTGTTGATACTTTGCCTATATATTGCTTAGTGGTCAAAGATATTCACAATGAAGGTTGCCCCAGGTAAAGAGGGCACTCAGCGGGTTTTACTGATCTTTACTTTAGTAAAAAAAAAATTGTTTATCATTTCTCAATTATTTTAGTTGAATTTTAAAGGAAAACCCGAATTTCAAAATTCTTGTATTAAAAACGTGATAAAAAGTATATTTGCCAATATTGAGGGCCAAAAAGTTACAATTAGAGATTCTTATCATCATTTTAGTTTAAAAAAACAACAACAAAAAAACAAGAAACGCAACAGAAACTGTGCATAGGGTTTAGACTGATTTTGTCAATTTCATCAAAAACGTTCTTAATTTTTGGTACCATTTGCCTACAAAATGTCGTATTTAAGAACAAAAATAGGGGTTTCTGTAGAGACGTGTTTATCGACTAAAAGTGGTAGGATTCCCCGTCAAACCTGTTTCTCTCGACTACACAAACGCCAGCAAATCTCTCCCCTCTTCTTTCGATACCCTCACCCTTCCATCGTGGTTGCTTATATTAAATCTAGATTCGTCAGAAAAGACCACTCCACTGACGCCTTTGCCAACGTAAATGTTGTCGTGCCTAGATCATTCGGGCATCGCGATGACGTCGTAAGAGCACGTTTCCAACGTAGTCTTATGGGTGGACGAATTGACGCAGATACCTCAGATCGGGGCACTTATACAGTACTGCCTCATTGTAGCAGTAGCTATTTGGAAACGACGTCTTGTATGCGTCAGTTCTAAATGACGGTCTAATCTGACGTTAATTACGCGAGGCCTGCCAGTTCGATGACGATCACGAACTGTCCAAGTTTGCTGAAACCTTGAATGAAGATTACTCAAAATGTTTCTGTGGCAATTAAATGCACGTGCGACCACCTCTACTTAAAATCATGAAAGCTTCGATACGTTGACGTTCAGAAAGTCGCGGCATTGCAAGTTTAAAAAAAAAAATGTTTTGTGTTTTTCTTTCTGTTAGGATTTGGAAGAAAGTATTGAGACATTCATTACCAATGTCACATTTATTCAGACAGTGCAGGGGCAAATCGTACAAAACGTTTCCATTGAGGCGTTACGTAAACTAATAAAAGCAAACAGTACCCATTGATCCGTGCATCACAGTGTTTGCATGTTAAACGGTTTGGACTAATATAACTATAGTTATGCGAGCAACAAACATGCACTGTTTCTTTTGCGTTTGAGTATATATATAATTTCATAGCTTTTGGGTAGTTTTTTTTAGCCCCGACACAATGGCTTATTTTGCTCGTAGTGTATTTTCATTGCATGTTTGACAGTATTTTTACCTGTAACTTATAAAACACATTAAAGTAACAAATTATGATATTCTGAAAATATTATTTTTTATATATTATTTAAGTATTTGGATTGCAATCTTTCTATTGTTAATGCTTTGATTTTTTCAACAAATTTTAGCAAACAGTTATGCTTTACCATAACCTAAATCTCTAAAATGAGCATGATGACTCCCTATTTTATTCATATATCTTTTAGTTATGGTCTGATAGAAAGAAAAAAAAAAACAACGCTCAAAGCACACTCCCTACGATTTTATTTTGCATTGTTATCCCCATGGGCATGGAACTAGTTTCATCCTATTACACGAGTATAAATAATTACCTTTTACCTTTTAGTTTTTTAATAAAACAAGTTGCATAACACGATGTTAAGCAAGTTCAATATCAAATAGTATGTTATATATTGTTAAGGATGCATACTGAAGTCTTGAATCTGACTCAGGTTAGGATGATTTTACCATCGGACCAAGGTCGTAGTAACATTTTCGGTATTTAAGTCAGAGGTACTCAGATGAATAATCTGGGTTGAATATTAGTAGTATAGGGTGGCAATATGGTACCGAGGTACCATAAAAAAATTTTTTTATGGTACCGTGGTACCAATTTTTTTTTGGTACTTATGGTACCGAATCTATAGTACCGAATGGTACTCTATATGAAAACAGAATCTATAGTACCGAATGGTACTCTATATGAAAACAGATTTATGGTACCGTAATAAAATGTCTTAAAGGAGGACCACATCTTAACATTGACAATTGTAAAAATGTCCTTTCGAGACATTTGGGTTGGCCCTGAAAAGGGCCGTTTTGTTTCTTCTTTAGATTTCGGTGACATTGTCCACATCGTGCTTGGTTTCAGTGACATCGTGTTCATCGTCACTGATTACGATGACATCGTTTTCATCTTGTAACATCTGCTGTTGTTCTATGAGCATATGATCTTCATCTTCATCTTGTTGCTGTTGTCTCAACATCTCCTGATGTTCCATGAGCATATAGTCATCATGTTCATCGTGTTGCACCATCTGTTGTCTCAATATCATCTGATGTACCATGTTTGACAAAACCAGATGGTATTCTGCAATATGGTCTTGCTGTTGTCTCCACTCATTGCGTTGTCGTTCGATCAACCCCATCAATTCGTGGACAAATTCATTCAGTTGCTGAATTTGTTCCATGGTTGTGCAGCGAGAATATGACCGAATGCTTGATGCGGTGCGCTTTTATAGCCTTGAGGCGGATTGACCTACTTTCTTGTGTTTGCGCACACCAATCAGAGAACGTTATTTTTTCATCCAATAAATCAAGTTTAACCTTGACCTGAGTTGGATAGCATTGCCTTTGGCCTTGACATTTGGGGTGGATTGACCTATTTTGTATTGACATATCAGAATTGCTGTAAAATTAAAAACATTTCAAGCCGAATTTGTAGTAGTGATGACTTTTTTTTGTAACATTTTTATTTTTTATAAACTTTTATAAACTTTTATAAACTTTTTATAAAACATTGGATCATATTTTTAATGAAAGAAAATTTGAATGGAATTTGAAAATAATGGTGACAATTGAGGTATATTCTCTTTCGAGACATTTGGGTTGGCCCTGATAAGGGCCGTTGTTTTTTTTTCACAGAGTAGTGGTTACTCATGATCGTCTGTGAGTTTCTTCAGCAGGTATTCAACATGTTCTATGGTGATGAAATGTGCTTCAATGATATTTAAGATATCATCGTAGTATAGTTCATGAAAGTAACATGCACTCAATTTGTCTATGATACTCCTGAGTGTTGTTGTTATTTTAAGCGTACGTTGGTATCGGGCTTGTAGTTTAAGCGAACGTTGGTGTCGGGCTTCTATTTTGTCCATGTCAGATATGCAGTCGTTAGTTATATGTGACTTATCCATAGCACAGTCTGAAAACGAATGGCATGAATTCATTTCGTTTGATACTTTTATTTACTTGGTTTGACAATTGTAAAAATATGTCCTTTCGAGACATCTGGGTTGGCCCTGAAAAGGGCCGTTGTTTTTTTTTTTCTCTACTTCTTACTCTTTTTGCAATTTTGTATGTCTTTACAATGGGCTCCAAGTCCAGTCTTAGAATGGGATCCACCATCATGCGGACGTTTGTTGGATGCTTCCACATTTTCCGGAGTGAAAGTGATAGGCACCACCAGCTTGTCTGTTTTCATTTTGATACGGCATTCCACTTCTACCATTCTCTTTTGCAATTTGATGAGGTTGTTGTTCACCTCTTTGAGTTCCCTCAGAATAGATTGTCCAACATTATTTTCTGGCTGCGCTGCCGTATGCTGTTGCACTGGTTGTTGCACTGGTTGTTGTTGCTGTACTGGTTGCTGCTGGTGTGGTGGAGGATGAGGTTGATACGTTGGTTGGTAGCTGGGTTGGTACACCGGAGTCGGAGTGTACGACACTGATGCCTGGTTAGCAGCTGTCGTCAGCTCATACAAATCAGCAGCCTGTATGGCGTTGTTAACGAGATCAGAAGTTACGTAGCTTTCCATGGTTGGGTAGTAGGATTATGATACGATGCAGTGTGCTTTTATAGCCTTGAGGCGGATTGACCTACTTTCTACTGTTAGCGTACACAAATCAGAGAACGTTATTTTTTCATCCAATAAATCAAGTTCGACCTTGACCTGAGTTAGATAGCATTGTCTTCGGCCTTGACATTTGGGGATGGATTGACCTACTGACCTACTTTTTTTCATAACTATATAAGTGTGTTTTTTTTTTAAAGAAGAAGAATGAAATCACAATGTCCGAACAAAAACTCTGGTTCGAAAAGTGTGGTGTGTGTTTAGAGGAGAGGGAGGAGGATATATATCACATAAACCAGTGTCAATGTCAGGACATTGTATGCGTCAGATGCTTCGCACGGCTTCAGAAGTGCCCGTTTTGTAGGGCACCCTATCAAGTGTATGCCTGGCCTGCCTGTGTTTTCGCTAAACATGGGCCTACAGTGCGCTCAGCCTATTATGGCATATGGTTTGACCCTGATTATTCAGAGTTAGTAGGATGACTCCGAGTAATTCAGGATCACAAAAACCAAATACGGCCCTTTTCAGGGCCATCAAACTATATTCGAGAGGGAATATATCACAATTGTTAATGTGTAAGATAAACAACAAGAAATCAAATCAGTTTTAGCCTTTTAATGAACTCTGTGAACATTGCAAATAAAATATGAACAAACAATATGAACAAACAATATGAACAATGCAAGCACTATGAACAACAAGTACATAACACTTTAATGAAAGTAGAATGGGTCCAAACTATTCGTCAGTAATTCAAAACACGCACGACCATCTCCAAACTTTGGTGGATGTTTAGCTGTGCATGTTTGTTGGTGCTGATTACACACTTGTCTTCTTGCACGTTTGTACAGTTCTGAATAGTTCTGGTAAAACCAACATCCCACATTGGAATCGTTCAAATTGAAGTGAGGTTGATCCTCTGTCCGGAATTTAGCTCTAAACACCCGTGTTAAATCACATCCTCGAACAAGAAAATGCAAAGCAAACAAACAATATGCTCCACACACAAACGTGTTGTATCCTTGAAGTCTCATGAGATTCCATGTATAGGGTCCATGTCTTTCCAAGAAACGTTGAATGTCACAATGGAGTGGTTTTTGTCCATACGAATCAAAGTAGTAAGTCGATTTATCGTTGAAAAACACAACCACCCAATGTTCACCAGGTTGAGTCGAATTGTGGGTATTCACTATGTAAGCTTTTACAGTCTCTGGTCTACGTTGTGGTAGTTGATCTTTAGCACATACCACGGCATTCAAGGGAGCTAGAATTGGTGAATGATCCAAAATATACTGCAACTCAATCGTTTCCATTTTCCCAATCTTGTTTAATGCGTCCTGCCCATTCGCACTCAAAAGCTTCCAATGGTGTGATCTTATTCGTATCTACACTAGCCTTTATATTTGCCCACATCTGATAAGCATCAGCTTTCTCAGCGCGTGTGAGATCCATGTTTTGTAGTTCAGCGTACCATCTTTCCATCACTTGATACATGTCCAGTTTTTTTAATGCACTGTTCAGAAACATCTCGACCCACTCACTTTTGCTGCTAAACAAACATATAGGATGTTGGGTCTGACTGGGATGATCAACAATGCAACCATAACAGTTTTCTTTCACGATATCAAAGAGGTGTGTCTGCAGTTCATGCACCACATGCTGGTTCAAACTCTTTACAATATCGTTTCGCCTATTCAAGTTGTAGATTTCTTCGTACAGTTGTTTGGCCAGCTGTTGTCCTGATTTGCTCATGGTTAATAGTCTGTGATGACTTCTCTGAACCCGTTAATCTCTATCTGACTGTCGTATTCGGCATACACAATCACATTGATGGGGTCACCAAGAGCTGCACGAAACTGAACCTCGATTCGCAAGTTTCCCGTTTTTATAGGATGCAGCTGTCCCTCTTCTGATCCTTGATCTGGCGTTAAGTCATTGCCCCACAGTGTGTACCCCTGCATGTAATCGTCCATTGTCAGACCCATGGAGCGGTTTAAACCGAGTGATCCCGTGGCTTGATGCAGGGACATGTATGATCTCAAAATTTCTCCTGTGGGAAAGTTAGGCTGGAACGGCAAGTTGTGTGTCGTCTTTCCGTCTACACTGACTTCTAACTTAGACAAGTTGAAATGTTGAAAATCAAATGGGTTGGTTGCCAGATCACCGTTCATGTCTGTATTCTTTACCAGGCCTAGAATGATACGTTTGGGCAACTGTCCTTGAAATAAATGATCTTCGATCTTGGATCGTTGGCCTGCAGGAATGGTGAAAGTTTTCACCTCAGCTCGGCGAATTGGGATCTTCATGCCATGTTGAGCGATGGTCTGGTTTAAGTTGTTGGCCACTACGGGTAACAGGTCAACAGTCCGAACATTGAATCCAGCTTGAAGTAACTGGATTTTTGCCTCTGTTCCAAACAGGCAAAAACTGACTGGGGTTCTGTTGAGTCGCAGCCGTATCTCTACACCATTGGGAAGGTACTTGTCTTGCAAACACAGGTCTAAATGCAGACGTCCGCACATTTCCAGAACACGACTCCGGTGGATACGTGCTCTTCTTTTAGTAAATCCTTCATTATCTTCCGCAACTGTATGCTCTTGCATATGACCCGCCGTGTCAGGACTCCACATTTCCGTAGCGTAGAGCTGTGTTGATTTACTGTCCGTAGAATAAGACAGCAAATTCTCAATGTAGGCCCGGTACGCGTATGTGTCAGCATTATTGGTGATCAGTTTGTTGTTCAGGTACACATCAATACTGCTAAACAAGCTGTGGAAGAAATTATTTACTGTGGATGTTTCTCCATCGGCAGCCAGATTAGTGCCATCCGGTTTGACTACTTTGACCTTCAGGTACAAGTAGCTCTGGTTGATATCAGTCCACTTTTCTGATTGAGCAGGAATTACAAATTCAATGGGAGATGAATTGCTCAGTGCTGACACAGGATAATGTTCTGTCCACTGTGCATCTTGCATTGCTGTCATGGTAGGTGGGACATGTGTCACATCAAGTTCTGTTTTGCTACACTCACAAGAGCCGTGTTGCATCATGTTGTTCAATCAAAAATATCTGACGGTCGCGATGAGATTTTTCTTTTTTTGTTGCGTCTCCTTGCCGCGCTGAAAGCAGAATGATGTCGACGTTTGAAATCTCGAAGCTTTATACCTCTCAGAGTTTTCAGACCCACATCTTTCAACAATGTTTTACCCCGTTTCTTGATCACTGTCTTTACATTTTGGCCAGACAGAATATCTTTTACGGCTCCTATACCTTGTTTAAAGCCCTCTCTTTTCAGAGTCTTTAGTCCTGAGGTCACGATGGGTTTCATCATGGGTAAGATGTTGCTGGCCATTTTCTTGAACATGGAGCCCAAACCATATCCGACTTGTCGAGGTTGACCACGGTAAACTGGAATCATCGTGTCTTTCTTTTAAAATGAAGCTTCACCATCGACTTCCCGTGAGTGAAATGAACTGATTCCCCTGTGTCACCAGTTATATTGATACTGATCTCGTTGAAATATGATCTGCTGACAGGTATGTAGTGTAGATTTAGAAATTCAAAGTGCATGTGTGGATTAGACCCTGCTTTTGTTTTTGTGTCAAATGGCACAACGCGTAAAATGGGTGCTTCGACATCCCCTATCAAAGTGTGTTCTGCCAGATCGGTATATACAAACAAATGGTTCATCTTCGTGAAGAGGTCCACACCGTACTTGAATCTGTTGTTGTCTCTGTCCGGAAACACCACAGTACTTCCCTCTCCTCCAAGTTTCGTAAGGAGAGATGGATGAAGTTCCAAGCCGATCTTTGTTCCACTATTACCGGTAAACTTGACACGTTTTGACAAGCCGGAAAAATCAAGTCCAAATGTGAGGTTTCTTTGAGTTAAAATTGTTTTAGTGGCTTGTTTAATAGCCTTGTCCATTTCGTCAGTGAGATGTTGTGGTGACGCATAGATGCCTGCAGGAATGCAAAGGGGTAATGCCCATTTTTTGCCTTCTAATTCACACCCGTTTTTCACTTGTGAAAAGGCTGCCGCCAGTTCTGGATCTTTAGTCACGACGTAGAATTTTCCTTCCTCCTCTTCAATGTTTTTGACTTGTGTGGGAACGATCATTTCCACGAGAGCCACTTCCCAATTTTGTTTGTCGACATCAATGGTTTTTGTCAGCTTGGTTCTAAAACAGCATTGTGTGTTGTTTGGGTACAATGCCATCGAACTATCACTGATGAGAGTGATGTAGAAAGAATTCATGATTTCTTAAATTTTAAACTTGGGTTTGGAAGAATGTATCCGATAGAAGTACTCATCAGCAGCAACCAAAGTTCACGATCTGGACTGTTGAGACACAGGTTCACTAATGACACGATGACGATGATAAAGATGATCACAATCTGTGTCAAGAAAGTGATTCTGTTGTTTGGTACCTCACTTTTTCCTGTCTGTATACTGTTGTCTACCTGAACACTGCTGGTATCGGACTGAGACATGGTGTTCATGACGTTTATACTTTATACTAAATGCGATTTTGGAATCCAACTGTTAAACTTTTTAGGATATCCAAGCCACTTGACTTTCACTTCTTGAAAAGTTTTACCGCCTACACGCCTTGTACGCCGATCAAGAACTGATTCCACTTCGTATAGCTCATCATCTTTTATATGTTGAATTTCATCCCTGTAGAAGGATCCGGCGATAGTTTCTCCAGCCAAGTCTTCCAGTTTTACGGTCACTGGATGTGTTCTGTTGATGCGAACCACTTTGAACAATTCCACTGTCCAGTTGGGTAGATAGCCTTTGGCAAATGTTTGCTTGGTTTTATTGATGCGCACTAGATCACCCACTTTCAAATCAGTTGATTTCTTATTTTTCTTTTGATGGTTGCCATATAATGTCTTGGTGACTTCATGCTCATTTTCTCTAGACACAGATGCAGGGGTACGCCCGATGCTTCGATGAAAACGATGATTGTAGCCATGTACCAATAGTTGCAGTACATCCACATAATGACGGGTCTTGTGATGAGTAAAATATTTCCACATTCTTGATTTAAGCGTACGTTGAAAACGTTCAACAATACTCGCTTTAGTTTCTGGGTTTTCAGACGTGAAGAAATGAATGTCATGCTTGTCTAGAAACTTCTGAAAGTCTTTGTTCAAAAATTCTCGGCCTTTGTCTGTTTGCAAAGAGAGTGGTTTTCGGCCTTCTTTTAGAATAGATTGAAAGGCTTGGATGAGCGTCTTTCCAGTTTTGTCAATGATGGGTATTACCCAAGCATATTTTGAAAACACATCAATGACACATAGTAAGTAGCGATATGGTGAATTCTCTTTGTACATACGTTGCATATCTGCGAGATCAGCTTGCCATTGATGATCGATACCTCCTACCACAGTCTGTCGACGTCGAAATTTTCGTCGTATTGTTTTATGCAACGTGTAGGTTCTTTGACTTCTCAACCAGTCTCGTACATCCTCTAAAGTGATAGATTTCAACTGTTTTTTCGCTGCCTTGTAGAGTCCCTGAATTCCTCCAAAACTCGTAGGATTATCAGTATCATAGTACAGGTGACGAAGTAACGTGTCCTTCTTTAGTAGGCGTCCCATGACGAATGGGCTAATATCTCCTCGGGTTCTTCCTTTTTAATAGGTCTTCGTTTCTTTGATGTAGGTGGGTAGGCAAAACTATCATAAAAATCTTCCTCCTCCTCTTCTTCTTCAGCATCATCTGGTGTTTGTATGAAATTCCATCGACGTTTATTGCCCACGACTTCTTGTGGGATGTTGACCTCTCTCAGTCCCCTAGAAAATTGTTCCCATCCTCGTGGATTTGACCCTTTCCGCTGTCGAAGTACATCATTGACCAGATCAATAATATTTGAACCTTCAACGGGTTTTCCATCATATTCTAACAGGCCATGTTCATCCCAACTTAAGTGAGGATGGTCTTTCAGTATGTTTAACAAAAGAGTAGCCTTTCGCCGCATGGTCGTTGGAACACTGTCTAGAATTTGATCTTTCAAGGTCATCGGTTTTTCCTCTTTCTTTTCAGTCACTGTACTTGTTGTTTTCTCAGCCATGCGTGGTATGAAGGGTTTGAGTGCTTTTTTATGTGACACTTGAAAGCGATGTAATACTTCTCCAAATTGTTGTGCTTTTTCTGACTCAGACAATTGATTGTCGTCAAGAACTTGATTCATTTCTTTCTGTAATGATGAAGTCTGACTCACTTGAGGGGATGGGGGTAACCGAGGTCGTTGTTCTTTCTTCCATCGATTCATCTCTTCCAACAACCGAACTGGAACATAGGCCATCTTCTTCATATTTTCCGAATGATTTCACCAGCAAGAGGTATAATTGATTTGGCTAAGAGTGGTGCAAGTGCCAACAGGGGTAGAAAACCACCTTTCTGATTGAGAATGATTTTCTTTCTTCGAACTGATACTTTCTTGGTCGCTAACTGTCGGAGCTGTTGTCTCTTAGAATGCAATCGACGCTTCTGAGCCTCTGACAGTGGTACATTGCCTTTTAAAATGTTGTGACAACATTCAGCAATACAATCCACCAATTCTTTTGGTGCTTCTTGGATAATCTTCTTTCGAAATTTGGGCGAGGCTTCTGTCAAAGCAAGCAACATTTTGCCATGTTTGCGAACGAGTGATTGTTTGCGCTTCATGATGACAAATGATGATGAAATGTTTGGTCTCTTTTATTTATACCACTGTTGAAGGGCTTGTAAAGCGATATTGCCAGCACTACTCAGCGGTCCTGAATTTCTCATCGCAGTAACGGCAGTAGGTAAAGGGGAATGGAGGCTTGGGATTGGTGAAAATCTTGATGATGATGATGATGATGATGATGAGGAACGCCCACTTGAAGAATTGGAAAGGTCAAACAATTGTCGTCGAACTGTAGGGTTTGGAGAAACCGTCATTGATCCTTGTGGTGTAGCCAACCCAGACCTCATCGAACTTCTATTAGAACGGGGAGTAGATGAGGTCAGTGGAGAGAATGGGGCCACAAGTGGTGATGCTTTGGATGTTGTCCCTGATGTAACATCACGTCGAATCAGTATGGGGGACACTTTTGGTGTTCCAGTTGATACAGAGCGTTTTCTTCTTACAGTGACAAATCGGTCATGAGGCAATGCCTGCTTCTTCCTTGTTTGTTTCCTAGTTTTCGTGGTTGTTGTCGTGACCGTTTCCTGGCTGGTGACTTTCGTTTGGGTGGTTGTTTTCTTGCTACTGGACCAAATTTTCTCACAGCTTTGGTCCCGTTCCATCGAAGCAATGTACGAATGATGGTGCCCCCAAGGAAACCTCCACCACCAGGTTTTAAAATAAGTTGTCGTTTTGTGGTCAGATCCACATGTTGATCAGCTAACTGTCTTAAAATGTCTTTGTTGCGTTCCATAAAATTCATCGTCTGTTTTGGCACGGTTACTTTTTTCTCTAAGATGAGTCGTGCAGCTAAGGTGAACCATTTCACCATCTCTGTTAATCCTGATTCTACCAGCTCTTGCCGTTTCGTTGGGTTCTTTTCCCGACTCAACGATTCTAGAGCTTTGATCACTGTATGTGGTGTGTTTTCCATGGTAGCTATATCCTTAATGATGATCGGGTGTCATGTTCCTGTCATTTTATACTGTAGTGTAGACGATCGGTCCTCGATCTTCACTGGTCGGGTGTTCTTGGATGAAAGTCAATGATAAGATATCCATGAGGTGTAGAGGTTGCATCTTGATACGCCATCACCAAATGGGGTAGTTGTATTTGGTTCGCAAGTGTTTTGATCTGGCCTTTATCTCTTGTGTTTTGAAATAATACCATGTAGTGTGCATTCAAGCTGATGGTACGACTAGCCTTGGAGTGTTGGAACATGTTTTGTGTGATGTAAATGACAGTGGCATTTCTATGGTGTCCCTTTCGCGTGAACCATAATTTAATTTTCTCCTCATCTTTTTCTCCTAACATATCATCAAATATGACGAGGTGTGGTAAGGTTGTATCGTCTACTATCTCTTCATCATCCTCAGGGATACCCTGAATGAATTTGATAGCTTCACTTTCTTGTAACTGTGCGTAGGCACTTTGCCATTCTTTGTAACACCAGACGATGTGTTGTGGTACCACATGAAATAAATCGGTTTTGTACTCAATAAGTTTTTTTACAAATTGAGTTTTTCCTGAACCACTTGGCCCTGAGATGAAAATGTTACTAGGATGTTGAAAAAGTAAACTACTTTCCATGATGGTCTAAGAAATAATAACAGCATTGACATGACAACATTTTATTTTATACATCATAGCAAATAAAACACTTGAACAACATCAGTCAAAAATGTAAACTATGACACACATCATGAATCAGTCTTTCTTTATACATCATCCATTCCGGCAATATCATGGTATATCCCATTGCATTTAAAGCCATGCACACTTCGTCAAACAGTTCCTCGGATTGTCTTAACGCCTGTTCTGATTGAATTCCAAGTACACGCACAGCCAACAACACAGCTCTACGCCATGGATTCCGAATTGGAGTTATGTTTTTTTCCTGTAGTGAAGTATTTCCCATGTTTTGACTTCTCATTCGTCTTGCAAGTACTCTGCGTAGTATCTTATTTTGTAGGTGTCCCAGAGGGATTCGTCTCCCAACTCAAACCTTTCTAAGTTGTTGAAATTGGGATCTTGAAAGAACTGTTCACTAGGATTTGGCCTCGTTTGTTTGAATATTGCGCTGCACTGTTTACCAAAAATGTTAAACACTTGTTCACAAGTGATAGGTTCTGGAGTCAGTAAAATGGCACGTATATCCTCTGGTGTGTCGTGCCGGTGGTTAATCGCAAATCTGAGATACATACGCTCATCAAAACGGTTCAGTTTCTCCACTGTATCAATGTTCAGGGTATCAATGTATATGTACCACACGTCAGAGATCAGGTTGCGTAGCAGATTGTAAATGGCAAAAATCCGTTGAAAGACCACACTTTTATAGCTGCTTGGAAGATCACGCCCTCGTACATCACTAAACATATCATAAACTTGGTTTAAACAAGAGGGATCCTTCATCGTCTGGTGAATTATTCTGTTTCCAACGCGCTGTGCCCAAGTAAAAAATAACTCGTTGCAAAATGCAGCAGGTTTCTTATTAGCTTCAACGAGATGTCTGTAGATCATCTGTTGCATTTCTACTGGTAGAGTGTTCATCGTGAATCTCCGTTTGTTTCCACCACCGTTCAAGCTATGCACACGATCACAAGCCAAGTGGTTATGACGGTTGGTAACCGTACGGCACTGTCTTATATTTGTCCACGACCACGCGTTTTGTATACACTGAGCGGAACGTCTTGGTCTGTGTCTCACTGATCACTTTGCGATTTCTATGTCTCTTGATTCGGGATTCATATTCGATGACTGCCTTGTAATGTTTGCGATCTTGTACACAGTCGACCATAGTCTTAAAATTGACTTTCTGACTAGCATTGTAATCCAAAGTGATGCCTTTTACTTTGCATTTCTGATGTCGATTTCCTTTTTCATCGATATATTCATACCCATAGTTTTTTGGCCCTAATGCCACGAATTTGACAATGCGTCCATGTGGTACTTCATCCGTCCACTTTCCCAACTGGCTCTCTTCAATTGGAATGTTGTACTGGTCAGGGTCATAGATGTACATACAACTGTCTGTGTCAAAATACAGTACCCGATCTCCAAGTTTTTCCAACTGGGTGTAAAGTTCAAGTCGAGCATAGGACGTAACGAAGGCAGCTACCACTGGATTTGAAGATGAATGGGGTTGTGTTGCGTCTGTTTCATCCGAGTAATTCACCAACATGAAGTTGTCATGATCGAAAATCTCGGCAAACTGCACAGTGACATGACGGTCGGAGAGTAGGTCATACAACCGGTTCACCTTAGTCACATACTCGGTTTTGGTTTGAACATTGTTTTGTGCATTCTTACCCCACAAGCAGTTCAACATGGTTTTGGCAAACGCTCTTTTTCCTTTGTTCTTTTTCACGTTGTCGAGCCAGATACCCTCTATCTGAAAGTAATTCTGTTTAAAGCGGGCTTCATCATCTTCTGTTTTTACCCAATTAGGGTAACCACTTGCTTCTTGTTTCAATTTCAAGTATTTGTTTATATACTGTTTATACACATCTTTACTCCATGTGTCCCAGTGCCAGATGTGGAAGACGTCTACCAATTGGTATCCTACCTCAAGAGCTTTGGCTATTTCCACATGGGTCCAGGTACCTGTCAACATGCGTTTGTACAGAGTGTGATTGCATTTTTCACACTCTTCCTCAGCACAGGTACGGCACAGTGTAAAGATCATTTTCTTGTTACAGTGAATAGGTAGGACTGGTAGCCACAGGTCTTGTGGTGGCAATACACGACATTTGATGAGTCCCTTGTACATTCCAATGTTCTTTATATCAATCATCTCTTGACTTAAGATGTTGGGATGTCCCACGGGGTATGCTTTGTACTTGTTCACGAATGGATACAGTGAGCAAATGTCAGCATACTTGATTTCTTCCTTGGTGGTTGTATCCACTTCATGGTATAATTGAACGGCATTGGTTCGTCCACCAAACAAAGCATCCCGAGGTATAATAGGTTCTTGGAAGGGAAAGAAACGGTTCACAGTATCTCTGTATTCTGGTTCAATCTTGCATTTCTGATCAAAGTCACATTCCCACATTACAACTTTGTTGTAACCTTGTTGAGACAAGTCTTTCAACCGAAAGGTTGTGGCATTGTATAACTGCTCCATAGTTTGAAGTGTGTAACCGTTCACACTGTCTCTCCTTGGGTAACATTTTGGACATCCGTGTGTCCAGCACCCCATGAATTCGTATACGGTGTTCGTCTCTTTGTGGAATCCGTCAACGTAATAGGGTCCAATTTGTACTTCACCTCCATTTAATGCATGGCGAATGTGCTTATTCTCAATGGAAGCAGTTGTTTCTATCCAACGAATCCCTTTGATTGAGTATCGAGTTTTGTTTGGATACCCGGCATCAGAGATTACAGCCAAGGTCTTTGGAGGCATTGAATTTTTACGCCAAGCTTTGTTGCACACTTGAGCTAGAGTGGTCGCTTCCAGGAACGGATCAATTTGGTCACTGGCCAACAGTTCTTTCCTAAACTCTCCACAACCTCGTCTCAAGATGTCCACATCTGATTTGCAGTACTTTTGCATTTCTAACTGAAAGTGAAACACAGCCTTTTGTGCCACTTTTGCATTGTACCATTTCAGAAACGCTTCTCTCTTGTCAGGTTTCATGCTGTCGGGTCTGTAAAAATGTACGGGGAGATAGTCTCCAATGTAGTCTTGGTATTCATCCGTGTTGGCATAAAATGGAAACCATCCTTTTGCCATCTCAGTCAATCCAAACGTGTCGGGGAAATCGGACAAAGGCATGTTGAGAAAACTCAGTGAGTCGATGAATCTCACTTGATGGGCTTTCATCATTAGAATTTTGCTTCCATTCATGATCAATTCTGGTTTGGCTGTATCATGTGTCAGTAAGTGCCTCAAAATAAACTGTGCATCGTATCCTTGTGAGTTGTGAGCAATCACTGTGGTACCTTTGTGACTGGGTTGAAACAGCCATGTACAAAATTCTGACAAAGTGTTGTTACCACGAAATATTTTTTCTCTAGGCTCATCCACAGCTTCGCATTTCTGACACGGGTTTTCCATGGATTGACACATACAGTCTCCACAAGCACGTTGAGCAACACAAAAGTTTGGTATATGTTCACCCAAATCAAATCGACACTCAAAGTCAAAGAAGATGAAAGGTACAGTCGGTGACTTCATGTTCTCTGGTTCTTTGTACGTGGGGATATAACACTGATGTTCTGCATCTACAACTTTCTTGCAATACTTGCATTTTTTTAGTGCCAGGACAGAGATGGTTCTTCTTTGTGCCCACAACCATTTGACCACAGGTCTTGCATTGCCATACACTTTCACAGATGTTTTTTGTAGATTTTCCTGGTTTCGCTTTGTGCTGATCAAAACATTTCTGACTATAAAATGTTCTACCACAGTGACCACATGGAAAGAATCCTTCTTTTGGGCATAGTGTCAAGGCGTAACACAGACAAATATTCTTACACCAGTGAGCTTCTCTGTTGTTATAACCGTAGTTACAGTGTTCACAGAAGTAGCTGCATCCCAGTAAACCAGTGATTGATGTAATGCAATCATAATGTTTATCATGATGATAAATGTGAATCACTTTGCTTTTGTCTGTCAGAGGTGGGTGATTGAACAACACGTCCATTTTCTCAAATTGTGGCCACACTTTGATCACATAGTCTGGATAAAGGTGGGCTTGAATCTTCTTGTATTCTTCTATACCACAAGGTTGATTTGGACTAATGCCCACACTATCTAACAATGTCTTGGCTTCTTGGCTTTGAAGAAATTTTGCAGATTGTCTCATCAAATTCCATCGCTTCTTCCAGGCTGTATCGTCCGTTTTATTGAGTTTACATATCCCTACCACAATTGATCGTGCCAAGCACATACTGTCGTGAACATTGTCTATCTTTACCATACTTCGTTTGACTTTGGTTATGTTCTCAATGCTCAGGTGAGATCCGAACGTTCTCTTTCTTCTTCTTCCACCTCCCTCGGGCATAATGACATGTGTCATTTCTAACTGGAGATGTCCGTCATGAATCTCAAACTTGTGGTTGCTTTGTGATACTTTCTCTATTTCGTTCAACAGCGTATCTCCTGAAATGTGTGTTGCATTCCCGAATGGAATGTGGATACCAAATGCTAGGTCAGGATGATTTATGGAGATACGAATTTGATCGTTGTCATTGACCCGTGCTTCTCTGTATAACTGTTTCACCATGTCATTGAAAAGTTGATGTGTAAATTCAAACGGTTTTTTATATCTTTCAAATGTAACATCGTACACGTGGCCATTCGTTTTAAACTTTCTTGAAGTTCTCTGTGACCGTGGCTGTATGGAATAATATTCCCGTATATCACTCTTGGTCTTTTTTGCAGGTGGCTCATCATCGCTGCTTTCTTCACTACTCGACATCGTTGTGATTATAAGTAAGTGAGCAACGCTTTTTTATACATCTAAGCTCCGCCCACCTGATCTCAGGCCTATAAAGTGCGGTGTGACCCGTCCACTTCATCACTCTCAAACCTGATTCAGACTGCTCTGTTCAGAATGACCTGCAATACATTTGAGTTCTGGGTGAAAGGACAACTACAAGCTATCAGTAACAAGCTGATCAGACTAGAAACAGAAAGACAAGTGATATGCTACCGCTGTCAGGAAAAGGGGCATTATGCATCGGCATGTACGAAGAAAGCTTCAACACCTCAAACAGTACGGGTGTGCTACCGTTGTCATGAACCGGGACATTTTGTTTCTAATTGCCCAAAACCTGCAGTGTGCTACAGTTGTCACGAACTAGGCCACTTTGCATCCGCTTGTCCTAAGAAAGGGATGAATAGTACTGTACCTACAGTAAACGCACAGGTGGACAGTGAAATGCAGAAAATGGACGTAGTTGAGACAGTGCCACAGACGGACAGTGATGTTGAGCTACTAGAGGCTGCCTCTGAGTTGGAGAAACCTACCGTAAAACCCAAGAAACGCAAGAGAAGCGTCAACACATGTATCGTGTGTCCTGAGGCTCACCCATCAACAAGCAGTACAGAGTGTAACCGACCAGCTAAGAAGCGAAAAATGTGACATTTGAACACTAGACTTGAAAAAACAAAGTTGTGTTATGTTCATTATTTGCTGTATGACGCACGTTTAATTCATTGTTACTGTATGACACATGTTTGTTGTTAAACACAATAAAAAAAAATCATATGACAATTGTATTAGTTATCCTTTCTACATCATTGTAATGGTCCTGAAAAGGACCGTTATTTATTGAGAAGTGTCTAGCACTCACTCAAATACAAATACCGCCAGTAATGCCTGCTGGCTTCTGGATATGCTAGGTAAAACCCTGACAAATCCGGGTACAATGGCAAAGGGGGTAAACTCGGGTACAAGTTGACACCCTCTTCCTTTATACCCTCTTCCTTGACTTCTACTTTCTTCTCCTTTCGTAACGCCTTCCTTGCACGTCGGAATAACTTACGAAGGAAATTCATGGTGAAGAATGAATACATACACAGCATTACACAATTTATAGTCAAGAAAAAAGTAGGTTAGTAGGTCAATCCACCCCAAAATGTCAAGGCCGAAGACAATGCTATCTAACTCAGGTCAAGGTCGAACTTGATTTATTGGATGAAAGAATAACGTTCTCTGATTGGTGTGCGCCAACACAAGAAAGTAGGTCAATCCGGTACTATAAAACAGTGCACATACTCTATACTTTATTATTCATGATTGAAACATGAGACCGTACACACGTAGGTCCACCCCAGACTTGCTAAAATTGTTCCTCGACAGTCCCAGCTATGAGGAACAAGAGAGCGACCCAGACAGCTATCACGACCAAGTTGATGTGTATGATCTATATGTCACTCTTACAAAAAGGGGAGATCTCCCTAATTACCTGTCAGTTACCTTTGAAGATGTACCATCTACCCTACTACAGGGATCGGGAGACAGCCTGAACTTCATAGGTGACAAGGATCTAACCCGTTGTCATTTGCATCTCCTTGCAGGATGGATGAAGAGATATGTCATGGGATGGGACTGTCAAACGTGTGGTATAGACCACAATATGTGATGGGACTGTACAACATGTGGTATGGACCACAATTAATAAGAAACAAAACGGCCCTTTTCAGGGCCAACCCAAATGTCTCGAAAGGACATTTTTACAATTGGCAATGTTAAGATGTGGTCCTCCTTTAAGACATAAATCTGTTTTCATATAGAGTACCATTCGGTACTATAGGGTAAATCTGTTTTCATATAGAGTACCATTCGGTACTATAGATTCGGTACCATAAGTACCAAAAAAAAAAAAAAATTTATGGTACCACGGTACCATAAAAAAATTTTTTTATGGTACCTCGGTACCATATTGCCACCCTATACTACTAATATTGCATTTTTCTTAAAATGTCTACGTGGGTATTGAATAACAACAACCAGTCAATGCACTGTAGGCAAAACAACAACTCTAATAATAACAACAAAACTGTGATTCACGAAATGCTGTTTTCTTTGAAATATATATTTACTTCAAAGTTTATACAGTAATAAAACATATATGGTATGTAGTCAAAATGTATGTGTTTTTATGATTTTGTTTCCGACATTATCGCTTGTTTTATTTAAAAATAAAATGGAGCATGCGAAGTAATCTGACGGGTGACGCAGTTTTTACAATTTATCCCTATGTTGAAAACGTCGAAAAATCAGGCCTCTTCTTGGAAGATCAATCATTTTTATACTTAAGTTCAACTCCTCCTCGGTCTGCACTGTTTTTCTTTTTGTTTTTCTTTTCATGAAAATCAATTCTATATTAGCCAGAAAAAAAAAGTTGATATTTAATGTTACCGTGTAACACTCTTTTGTAAAATATAACCGGAAATGTTATTGCATTTGTTCTACCTGTCATTATTTCGCATGTACAATTAATTGCGTCATTTTCACTTTTATATTGCGTCCTTCCTTTCTTTTCCTGCCTTGTACATGCCATTTGTTATTTTTAATTTTATTTTTATAATGATTGCTTTATTTCGCGATATTCCATGTCAAAAGCTGAAACCGAACTGTTGTTTCTTAGCTGCCTTCAACGTATCTCTTCTGTTTATTTTAGCAGAAGGTAACTTACGTGAAAATGATTTTGATTGACCCAAGAGAAACCGAGAATATGGTCGCTGTTATTATCTCATCGAACATAGCGAAAAATGTTAAAAAAACATGGGTTACATATCCATATCAGCTACATCAAA